>JAPFRF010000014.1:5030000-5630000 GCA_029282475.1 Phrynocephalus forsythii | reverse complement strand
CATTAGCACTGGTTGTGTACTTTGCAATATACACCAACCCTTCAAGGCAGGACAAACAAGAAAAATGTCCTAAGTTCCAAAATTACTTCTCTGGCCAAGACACTGGGCTTTAGCCACACTCACTCTTGGGCAAAAACCAGGCTTTGGTAGAATATTATTGTTTTTATTAAAAATTAGAAAAGTAAAAAGTAAAAAGTCATTTTAAAATTTCAGTAAAAAGATCAATGCAAAGCACAAGAAATATAAAATTAAATTAGTAGGGTGGTCATAGGATTTGCAATCCAAGAAAATAAGAAAACTATCTAAATTATTCTGTGTTACACTAGCATTCTGGACTACAAAACCCGTTGTGAATAAAAGCTCTAAAACTAAGTCATAGGAAGAATCATCGGAATCCTAGTCCTAAAACAGAATAATCATCAGGATCCTAAAACCCTAGTTCTAGACATAGGTCAATTCTCTAACTTAAAAGCATCATCTCATTAGTGGAATCTCCTCCCATTATTGACAGTCATTCTGGTAGTTATCCAATCACAGGGCATTGTTTAGCACAGGACTGTTCAACTTTCAACAGGCCAAGGTCTACTTTTTCCGGCCCAAAGTACCTAAGGGCTACTACACTAAAACCTCTACTGACAAATTTTATCTGTTCCGAGCACATGCTCATAAGTAAAAAAAAAAGTTGTAAGTAGAGCAGCAATTTCCCATAGGAATGCATTGAAAACCAATTAATCCATTCTGGAGGGAACAGATTTCAATGCGCCATGGCCCTTGAACTGCCCCACTCGGCTGAGACAGGGAGGGGTGGAGAACATATCCCCTCACTTTTTTATTGATGGCTGGTGGGCTACTTTGAACCCTTTGCGGGCTACCAGTAGCCCGCAGTCTACCAATTGGACAGGCCTGGTTTAGCATATTCATTATTCTTCCTCCACGCCTCCAGTTCCCATGTAGTGTGCTTTAAAGAATGTGATGTTATGACTCCTCTTGGCTCACTGTTTGCTTTCCCAGGCGATAACACAGCACCTGTGCGCTTAGGATGGAACAAGGGAAAAACAACTACACAGACACAAATCCTTTCTTACTTTCTTGAGCCATTTTACTAATTCATTGACATTTCTTTTACTAAGAGTAGGGGAAAGGGTGCGGGAGTCAGTCTTCTCTACCTTTTCATCTCCCACTGGGCCTGGGTTCCATTCCAGGGTTATCCCTCCAAAGCTGGGGTCTAGTTCTGACTCCAACCGATATCCCTTTAAGGCAGGCCTGTGGTCTCCCTTCCACCTCTCTGTCTCTTCACTCCCAAACTAGAGGCCCTTGTTCACCCTCTTCTGGACCCTTGCTGCCACGTTTCCAGGAGCTTCACTGGGGGTCCAAGCCAGTTGGTCTGCCAGGGATGGCTAAATCCTCCCCTTCACACATGCAAAATATCAAACTCTGGGAACACCGCTCACAAGGGAAATCTTTTTCAAGAGAGTGGGTTTTAGGTCAGCTATGGAGGGGGCTAAAGCATCTCTCTCCAGAAAACCATATCATATCATTATCTTATCATCATGACTGATGATTTAGGCCTGTCGATTGCCTGATTTGATAGGTGCTTAATGATTTTACAGATATTAATGCTATGGTTAGCTTACTTCTATTTTTAATTTCATTCTGTTGCTGTGCCTCTGTTATTTTGTTTTGTTGTCCAGCTGCCTTCTGTAATGTAAATTTTAAAAAATGGCATATGAACCAATAAATAAATAAATAAATAAATAAATAAATAAATAAATAAATAAATAAATAAATAAATAAATACTCATCTTAAGCAGCATTTTAAATATTTTCTCTCCACTGAATTTCAGACAAAAATCAAAGAAAAACAAAACTAAACTAAACTAAAGACACAAACGTGGCACCTTAAAGACTTTCATATTTTAATGTAACTTTTCAGACATATAGCAGCCAAATGAGGTGTGCAATATAATATGGGATGGGATATACATTTCATACAAGATATTCATTGGTTGTAGTATATAGAATTGGGGGGATGGATAGGGGAGGAGGGAGAGGAGGCGGGAGAAGAAGAGGAGAGAGATTTGATTAGTAGAAATGGTGAGAACATGTTAGTCTTGAATAAACTAACACGGCTACCCTCTCTGAAATTTCTCTCCGCTGAGAGTCTGAAAAATGCTTGTGTATGCTTAAGATGACTCTAAGATGTGAGTCTCTCTCTCTCTCTCTCTCTCTCTCTCTCTCTGTGTGTGTGTGTGTGTGTGTGTGTGTGTGTGTGTGTGTGTGTGGGATTCCCAACAGGTTCACCGTGTCTTCTCCAGCGGGCTAGCCTTCCAAGAAGGAACCATTCGGAAGGGCGATGAAGTCTTATCCATCAACGGGAAGTCGCTCAAAGGTGCCACCCACCACGAAGCCCTGGAGATCTTACGCAATGCTCGGCACCCAAAGCAGGCTGTTATTGTCACAAGAAAACCCAAAGAGAGAGACAGGAGCCTCAGTGCATCTCTTGATTCCACTGCCTCTCTAGGAAGTGAAACCTCTGGAGAATCTAGTGAGTGAATTTAAACGGGGATGCTACAAAAGAGGCTTTTAGGACAGGCCCACCTCATTGAATGACAGAGTTCCCTTGCTACGACAGGGTCATTCAGTGAATTGGTTGTTAAGTGAGGAGCTGAAAAGGGATGCCTTGTGGTGGGTTGAGGTTGCCATCTTTGCAGGCTTTCTGGGAGGCCAAGGGAGAAGCAGAACAAAACATGACACCCTTCCGTTGGAAGCAAATGGGGAAGAGGAAGGTGGTGGTAGGGGAAATGCTGTAGCACTGCTTCCCCCCCCCTCCGGGTTGCCGACCAGTTAAGATCCAAGCAAGCAGAAGCCAGCTCAACGCTCTGGCCCGGGACCTGTGGGTGAGAACAGCACATTCTTCCTCAAGCAGCAATATGATGGTGGCAACGTGGGCTGCTGCTCCTGTTGTATGTCTGAGCGGCCATTAAACCAGAAGATTCTTCAGTGAGGAGTAGCCATATTCCCAGGGAATGATCACAGATTGAGTTTAAAAGCATATGAGTAAGCCACACCCAAATTAAAACAATGTGTTGATGTGGCAGGTGGAAATGTTTGGTACAAACTCAGAATGAGGTTGAGTAGACATCGTTTACTCCTAGTTGTCCCTAGTTGGCATTTGGCCCGATAACTTTCGCAGGCACCCTGTTGGTTCCCCTTTGACAATATCATGTTTTTAAGCAGCATGTGAAGACCTCATCTTCACCGTGACCTTAGAGAAGACATCGGCTGGGCTAGGGTTCAGTTTGGAAGGAGGGAAAGGCTCCATCCATGGAGACAAGCCGATCATCATCAACAGAATTTTTAAAGGTATGTTAACAATGGCAAAAAAAAAAAAAAACCCAAACAAAAAAACCCCCACAGGGCATTGGATTTCTTCAAATGGTTTGTGCCAAGATGTTTGACAGTGCCTTGATGTTTTGTGGGCATGTTTTAACTCAAGCCAATAATGCTTTTAAAATCCTTCTCTGCTCCAAAAGAATAAATTAAAAAAAAAACACCTGGAAACACCTTTAATAACTCAAAACATTCCAATAAACCAGCTCAAAAGGACACGTGCAGTGGGGGAACAGGGTCAATGAAACCTTGTGTTTATTATATTGCACCTAGCAATGCTAAAGTGTAGGAGGCCAGAGGAAAATAGCTTGTCGGGATGAGATTTTCCAATTGATGGACTACACCACCACCACCCCCAACTCTCTGTTCTGAGAGCTCTCCCAAATAGGCAGACACCTCAAGCTTCCTGCTCCTGCTCCAGTGCCAGCTGGGAGCTTTTTCTCCAGATAGGAAGCCAGCCACAGCTCCACCTCAAGGACTTTCATCCCAGCTGGGCCATACTGAGGTGGCTGCAAGGGGTCGGTCTGTCAGACAGAACTCCCCAAATGCAGGATTACAGGATGTTGTAGTTCTGGGAGTTGAGTCACAGCCATTGGACTGCTTTTCTTGAGACCGCTTGGCCGGTCTGAGGAAAACTAGTTCTATCGTTCACTTAGATCTCATGTCACCCTGGACTGAAATAGGCTCACAAGATGAACAATGGCCTGAATAGGCTCGTTAGGTGGACAATAGGCTCGCTTGGTGGACAATGGCCCAAGGTGTGTGAAAGTCCCACCTTTAACCTTCCCCAGACCTGTTAATTATGGGTCATGATGGGCTTGTTGGTGGAGGTGTGAAGTATTCTTGATTTGCCTGGGGATTGTTGAAATGGCCGCTTGATAAGTGGCAGATAAACTGTGCCTGAGCCCCCCCCCCCCCACACACACACCTCTGCTGAGAGAGGGGTTTTCAATGCTCACATGAATGGCTTCCCTGATCCCTCTTCTCAAACCACCTCTCTTCTCTGTCTAATAGGTGTGCATCCTCATCTTTGAATGAGTGCCCTTTGTCCTTCAAGTGGAGGTGTACTGCTGACTCTGGTCCCAAGCTATTGCCCCTCCTGTGTTGCAGGAGTCTGTTTCTCAGGCCTAGGGCAGTTTAGAAAAGATGTTGTAGTCCACACAACTAGCAAACAAATTAAAACTAAAACAGAAATCTGCATTGAGTTTCATCTCGAAAGAGGCAGGGGTAGGCAACCTTGAAAAAGCTGGCCCCACTCATGATCAAGACTGGTGCTGCTCATTGTTATTTATATACCATCCTCATTGTGCGTACAGTGCTTTTCATGACACAAACAGAGGGCATTTTTACACAACCTCTAAAATCTGCTGGCAACTTAAATTCAGACCAGCGATCGTGGGGATTTGTCCTGATTCCTGTGTTCCCACCCTTCCGCACTCCATTGCTCCTGTCTGCGGTGAGTGGAGGGAGAAAAAAAAGGGAGAAACGAATGCAAGCTCACCTCCGCCTGCCGTCAGAGCAGCCCCGTAGGGATTCCAGGCTGTTAAAGGGGTGGCGGGGACAAAAAAAAAAACACACAGAAGGCGAGTAGAGCCTGGCATCCACAGCTTTATAATCTGCATCGGGAATTTTTTTTTACCTCTGAAGACCAGGTACTTGTAAAATGCACTGGGGCACGCTTAGGTGGGTGTGGTCGTACTTATTTATTTTTTTAAAGTCTTAGGTGGCTCTCACCCAGATCACATGCAATTTTTCTGGGCTTAATCTTTCTGCAGAGGATTGCGCTTTTGGCAACCGCCCCTTTTCCCTTGTTGAAGAGGCTGCCTTGAGCCTTGCCAACTCAAAGGGGGGAGCTAACCTTCCTGTCTGGAACTTCCTTTAGGAGCTGCACCTGAGCACAACCCTACCGTCCAGCCTGGGGACGAACTCCTGCAAGTCCACATGAATCTGATGCAAGGACTGACCCGTTTCGAAGCCTGGAACCTGATCAAGACGTTGCCTGATGGGCCGATCACAGCCGTCATCAAGAGGAAAGGCCCAATCGGCAGAGCGGCTGAGTCGCCCTATGGAGAGGAAACCCAGCTGTCGTAGTGACAAAGGATACACATGGGCTCTGAATGGTGGCGGCCCTTCCAACATACTTTCATTCATTCTCCCTTCTCCCAGCTGCTCCTGCCACCAGATGTTCTTTGTCAGCGATGAGAAAGTTGAGTAGGGTGGAGAAGACGACGAGGTGCATAGAAACAAGGCACCGGCTCATCTGTGGCCCCAGTGTGAATAAAGCTGCAGGCTCATTATACAAGGCTCCGTTAACAAATGAGGCCCAAGGAGAAGCCAGTTAATTGACTTGAGGGTGAAAGCGATGCTGTGATGAGCAAACATGGCTTTGAGCGCACGGCACACGAATGATGCATCTCCAGCCAACACTGTGGGCAGACGGCACGCAGGAGCAGCTACCGGATGTTATGAGGTCTGCCTGATGGGACGAGGAACCACATAAAGTGTCTAGAGGTTGCATTTTGGTAACACACATCCCATGCGGGTCCCTCTTGTGCTTCTAGATGTGACGGACTGTGCGGCCACACTAGCAGAGACGGAATAACCCACGTCGACCTTTGGGCTGCACATGAAATGGCATGCATCAGACAACCGTGTTGCCACTCAGTTCTGTGCAATTCCAATAAAACTTTTATTCTTCAGAGGGAGGAGTGCTGATATTGATTGTAAGAAACTTTCCAAAATCTGTACTGGGTTAAATGCCTACACCAGACTAACCAAAAGGGTATGAAAACATGTGCAAGGTTTTAAGTTTTACGAGTCTGTTTTTCAGGCCTAGCGTATGATCAAAAAGATAACCCCTTAATAATGTGGAACACGTGGAGTCTTAAAATTATCCCCCTTTCAAAAGCTTCTTGCTCATCATGTCAAATACTGTATAGGGGTCCTATGGCCCACAAATCAGCACTTTTCACCATCAGCTTTTCTATCTGCAATGAATTAGAGGTTTCATAACTATCTCTCTTATCTCCCCCACCCCATTCCTGCTGAATGGTTCAAGCCTTTCTGATACCTCCGAATGCCACACTGATATGCTGTGAATGGCTTCTTGGCTGAAGCCTGGACTGGGTCGTATGTTCAAACCCATCAACACACAAAGAAAGAGAGAAACACATGGAGGCTGTAGGCATGTGCCCGGATGAGCCCAGGAATCACCACCAAAGTGGCAGCAACTCCTTTGGAAACAGAAGGTCTGGACATGTGGTTGGTGCTCTTAAACCATATCAGGTAAACAGGAAGTGGCTTTAAGCAGCTCAATAATATAATACAGTAGGACCCCCATATCCATTGATTCATTAACCACTGATTCAGTTATCCACAGTTGGCAGAGGAAAAAATTCAATAAATAATTCAGCAGCCCCAAAGCAACTTAGGGCCTTTTTACACGACCCCTAAGATCCGCTGGCCACTTAAATTCGGACCACAGATCTTAGGGGTTCCTCGCTCTTCCTCTGTCCCCACCCCCCTCTGCACTTCCTGGTTTCTGGCTGCCCGAGGGAGGGAGAAAAAAGAAAGAAAAGCATGCCGGTTACCTCCATTTTGTTCCGGGCAGCATTCAGATCTCTTAAAGGAGCGGGGCGCAAAAAAAGAACAAACAGAAGCCAGGAGAGCCCCGCACTCACTATCCTTACACCGGATCAAATATTTGTCACATCCAAAAAGCAGGTACAGGAAAACTGCTGTTTGGTCGCGCTAAGTGGGCGGGGTCGCACTTAATTGTCTGCAAAGTCCGGAGCTGGTGGGTAAACATTTTTAAGGTCCGGACCTTGCAGCCATTTGCGGCGGAGCTTAGGGGTCGTGTATAAATGCCCTTAGTGTTACAAAACAGCAGTTTTGGGGGGTTTGGGGGTTCTCTCTTATCCACAGTTTTTGTTATCCGCAAGAAGGCCTGGAACTGATCCCCAGCGGATACCGGGGTCCTACTGTAATAACATTTAAAAAGGGGGAGAGGGATGTCAAAGGGGTCTCCAAAGAGACTGTAATAGATGGTAGGGTTAGGGCAGAGTTCGGCAACTTGCAGTTGTTCTTATGGCTGATGGGAACACCTTCAACATGAGCTGGAACCAATGAGGGTTGTAGTTGCAAAAGGGAGGGGTCACAAGCTACTCACTCCTGCATCAGAAGGTCAGTAGTCTTGGTCTGTTCACTCCCGCTTTTAAAAAGAAAAGGGTAGAAGAAAATGCATAGGTGATGTTTGAGTCCTGCCTCCCTCCACTCAAGTGAGGTCTTCTGTTCTCTAGAGGAAGAAAACATTTTGTGGAGACCTGAAGCTGGAAAAACCCGCTTCGCCCTTGGCCTCCAAGAGGCAATCCAAGGGACCAAAAAGCTTGAGAATGGTTCCTTCTTTTAAACAGTGCAAGCGAAGGCCCGGAACACCCAGACTTGCATACATGAGGTCCCACTGACTTCACAGCCTGCCTTGGAGTCCTTTTCATCGAAGGTCAGTGGGGTTGGCAAGGACTTTACCCTGTGTCACAATTCCAGGGAGGGAGGGAGAGAGAGAGAGAGAGAGAGAGAGAGAGAGAGAGAGAGAGAGAGAGAGAGAGAGAGAGATTGAGAGAGAGAGAGAGAGAGAGAGAGAGAGATTAAGTGGACAGTTTCACTGCCGCTTTAGCCAGGTTGTTGTAAAAATTCAAGATGGTGCTTGGGAAAAAGGATTCCACCACGGACTGGGGGAGGTTGCCACATAGATCGGTCTGGAAGAAACTGAACAGCTGAGTTTTATGGGCTTCCCTGCAGGGTGACAAAGGAAGAAAAAAAGGCCATGAGAAAACAATGTTCTGAGGGCAGGGAGGTGTTCTTGGCTACATAGTCATCTGCTGAGCAGGTCGGGCAGGATTCATGTCTCTTAAATGCCACTCTGCCAGGACTTGTTCTCTCTTGCTGATCACTTGGGATAAGCAGCACTCCTGAGAACTTCCTGGTCTTCTTTCTTTAGAAGCCTTACTGGGTGAAGGCTAAAGGTCCTACGAGCCCATCAACCCATAATTCTACCTAAGCCAAATAGAACCCCTTACTCTTTAAGATGATGATGATGATGATGACGACAACAACAACAACAACAACAACAACAACAACAACAACAACAAGCAGCTGCAATAATAATAATATCATGCCATTAATTCACTTCCAATTTATGGCAAACCTTCCCAGGGCTTTCTAGGTAGAGAGGATTCAGCAATGGTTTTCCCCTTCCCTTCTTCTAGGGGTGTCCTGGGACTGTGCAGCTGGCCCAAGGCCACCCAGGCTGGCTCTTCTCCCAGGAGGCCCACTGGGGAATCAAACTGCCAACCTCTGGCACTGCAGCCAAACACCTAACTCACTGAGCTATCCCACCAAGATGCCATAGGTTGGGTTTCTTGGGAGGGGGGAATCTTGGGCCACCACCACAGCAATCCCTGCAAAACCAGGAGATCTCTGCCCAAGGAGCTGTGGCCGCAGGACCCATCTGTGCATCTTACCGTGGGACAGGAACGCAGACGCAGCCACAAGGATAATTCAAAGCTCTCACGAAATTTGGTTGCGGTGGACAAAGGGGATGTTTGGTGTTGGTTGCTGTGAGAAAGAGGGGATTGGAGGAAAAACGTTATATAGCGACACAACAGAAGCTAGTCATTCTCATTCCACCAGGGTGGGTGAGTGAATCTGGTCCTGGTTTTAGTCCAAACATTTATCAGGGTCATTTAAAGAGCTGATCCTGCTTACAGGACAAGGTGGAGCACCTCCACTATCAGAATCTGCACCCCAGATAGAGACCGCTGGGCAACTGCTGAGTCCCTCACACCCAGCAGGAAGTTCTCTTTCAAACCTTTGCAGCCCCCAGCCATGCTGTTCCTCTCCCTGAACTTCCAGGCCAAAGGAAACGTGAGCCTTAACAATCTCACCCGTCACAGCTATGGTTCCGTCTTCCATGCGCTGAATCAGGACCACGTCCAAAAAGTCTCTCGGGGAGATGATTTTCATGAAAACGGACGGTGTGGCAGTTCTAACGATGAGGACGTTCTGCAAGTCAAAGCCAAGAGGATGTTATAGAGACGTATATCTACGGGATCAGCATCCACGCTTTCACTTATCCTTGGTCTGAAAATATTCAAACTATTTAATGGAAAAACAACAACACCCAGAAATATTTCCATTATGTAATTACCACAACTGGACACTAGAGGGAAGGAGTGACCATGCTACATATATTCTCTAATCTGCATGGTTTTAGCATCCATAGAGAGAACTGGAATGGATGCAGTGGTCCTAACGTATGTTTAAAATCAGGTTTGTACTGACCTTGGAAAGATGGAAGGCTGAGTGAACCTTGAGCCTGCTACCTGGGATTGAACTCCATGTCGTAAGCACAGTTTTACCTGTAGTACAGGCATTTAACCCCTGCACCACAAGGTTCTTAGTGCAGTAAGTGTTCTGCAAACATCAGCAATACAGGATAGTCTATCAGCAACCATGACCCTTGCAATGTGCTGGGTGCTCTGCAGCCTCTCCCTTCTAGGATTTCCCCATCTCTCGCCATCAACCACCAACCAAAGGGCAAGGATGCCCACGGGCCCTCTTACTCCCACGCAACACCATGGCTGGTGCTTCATAACTGCTCCCACCAGCTGCCACTGGGAAGAAACATGCCTCTGTTCTACTTACATCACCAATCCTATCAACCACTTCCAGTTCCTTCACATTTTCGTCCCACTGCTCTCTTAGTCCACCATCCTCTGGGACAATACATTTATACACGTCCTCTAACTTTGCAGGGATGATCCCTTCTGCTTTGTATCTGTTTTTGGATGGGGAGAAAAGCACACAAGAAACAAGTGAACTTTTTCCCTTTCTATTTTCAGCTGCTGTAGATGTCACTGTTCTGCACTGGAGATACTAAAGTAGTAGGATTTGATTCAGAAAGCACTTTTCCCACCCCTGATACAAACTCCGTGCTTCTTCTTTTTTAATCCCCAAACTGAGAAAACTAGCACATTAGAAAGAAAGGCTCGTGCACCAGTTTCCCTAGTGGGCTAGGTTTCCACTTGCAGGAAGACCTTTTCTGTTTTACATCAAGAGCGGGTAAGTTTGGAGGCTTCAGAAAACAGCTTTCTTCTCCCAGAATTTGCAAGGCATCTACATGTGTGCAGCAGCTTCAGTGGTATAATAGGACACCACCACCACCACCTGTCCATGGGGATCAGCTCCAGGCTCCCCCTGCAAGTGTCGAAAAACACATATTATAATAACATTTGTTTGAGAGCAGGCTGGACACTATCCGTGGCATGGCCTCTGCCTCCCTCTAGGGGTCACATCTGGTAATGACATTGTAGAAATCTATATTTCTAGGACTCCTAATTAGAGATGGGCATGACTTGAAAAAAAATTTTTTCGAGTTGTCGTTAGTCGGGCCGGTTCTGTTTCGACCCGTTTCCGTTTTTCGCGAAAATTCGCAAAAATTAGTCGGTTCGTTTTTTCGTTGTCGTTAGTACTGGGTTTTTTTGGGGGGGGGAGCGGGCTCCTGGAGGCACCTCTGTGGTGGGTGCCTCCTCTGGCCCGCTATAAAGGGAAAGTGGGCTCCTGGAGGCACCCGTGGGTGCCTCCTATCCTCCCACTAGGAAGGGGAAGCAGGCTCCAAGAGACCCCTCTACATGGGGTTCTCCCCTCTTCACCTGCTGCTGCTGCAAAATGGTATGCAATAGCCATATGGATATTGCATACCAGTTGTGCAGACAGTGAGACCAGTGAGAGTGATAGTGTCATGCCTTCCCTGCACAAGGCTCTCGCACCGCCATGTCTCACACAGAAGGGAATTATACTTGCTGTGTGTAGTGCAATGCAAGCAAGTAGATCTCGCTTAGGGTTAAGGTGGGTTAGTGCAAGGGCTAGGGTTAGGCTAGTGACGGGTAAGGTTACGGTGGGCTAGTGTGTTGCAGCTCTGGGTGCCTCTCTGACCCACTAAGAAGACAGTCTGTGACGTATGGGTAAGGAAGGAGTCAAAGGTTAGGGTTAGGGTTCGGGGGCTAGGGCAGGTTTTAGGGGGCTTTTTGGCACATCCCAGAAGTCTCCGTGGCCAAGTGGCCATGCGATTGGTGGGATGGCTCCAAAAATTTGCATGGTCGTCCACTCCCACATGGCTGGCCACTCGGCCAGCCCATCATTGCGCAGGTGTAAAAAAATAAAATAAAAAATAAAATCAATGGAGGACAGAGGAGGAGAGGAGAGACATTTTGTTGCAAGAAAAAACCCACCGCTACTGTGAAAAATCTGGCAGTTTATAAATTTTCACGTGTTTCTTTCTGTTGTGCTTGTGTGTTTTTAGACCACGATTTCAAAAACAATATTGCGTTCACCGCCCCATTTTGGATCCCCCGCCTGCACCGCATGGCATGGCGACTCGAGTCCGGCTGCCCAGGACGGGGGGGGGAGGTGGGACCCCCCCTCCAGAAACCACCCCTCCGGTAGGTGCCCTGCGCCCTTAGTCAAGCAGGCATTTTTCCGCCTGCTTTTTGGCCCGGGAATGGGTGGGGAGAGTTTAAAAGTTTTTTTCCTGTGCCGTCCGTGCCGCTTGCTTGCGCTTTAATTGCGGCGGCCGGCGGCGAGACTGGGCTTTTTGCTGGCTGCGAGCCTGCGGCGAGTCCCACCAGAGCAGCCCAGGACGGGGGATGGGGGGGGAGGCCGGGGACCTCCAGAAACAACCCCTCTGGTAGGTGCCCTGAGGCACGGCAGGCATTTTTCCGCCTGCTTTTTGGCCGGGAACCGGGTTTTTTTTTAACTTTTAAAAAATGCAAGGAACGAGCACGACAAATCAGACCAAAATTGTTCGTTCGTCGGTTCGAGCTCGAAGTCTGGCGGAGTATTCTTTAACGGAAACGGAAACGGGAATACCGCTAAGTCGTGCCCATCTCTACTCCTAATATTTTCAGAGCCTGGATAAGTCAATCAGTGAATATTGATCCCACGGATATGAGGGTCGTGATTTACTTATTTTTACATACAGCACTGAAAATTGCCTTATCCCACCCTTATGTCTTGTTCAATGCAGTACAGTCCAAAGCCTCTTGGTTTATTCTGTATAATGGGCAGAGCCACTCTCGAGATATTCCATTTGCACCACAAGCCAACGTCATGCATATATTCTTTACAACTTTTTTTTAAAAAAATGATCTAATATTGTTGATCAACTTTTAAGGCAAAGCAGCTAGAAATGGGACTAGGGTGGCCGCTGCAGCCTCATTATCCAAGCTGCCTACCTTGGTCATAAGCCTCGTCCATTTTTATACTCACAGCTTTCCATTAAACTCAGCTGATGGCCTCCATGAAACCGCAACATCATTCTGTGACAGAGAGAGAGAGAGAGAGAGAGAGAGAGAGAGAGAGAGAGAGAGAGAAGTCCCTTTTTTCAATTTTAAAGAAATTATTGCTGGGAGAAATACAACAGCACTTTCCCCGATAATAATCCTGGTTGCAGACATCATTTCTCAATTTTAAATACAGTAGGATATGTATTTTGGTACATCAAGTAAATTTGTCGCCCTTGAGGTGGGTGGGCAACAAATTCAAGATTCGGCAGCTAATTAATTGTGCAGGGCAGTTCCCCCCCCCCCCAAAAAGAGAGATGCAAGATACGGGACTGTATTTCAGCCTTAATATAAGACCTGTTCATTCTGCAGTAAATATGTATAAGCATTGGGTTGGAGGGAGGTCGTTAATGCCTCTGAAGACAGACAGACAGACAGAAAGTCAGCAAAATTGACCTGAATGTCTGTGCTACAAAGGACTAATTTGTTTATTCCTCTGAAAACAGGGTGTGAAGTTGGCACAGTGAACTCACAAGATTCCTGCCCTTTGGAGAGCATACAAACCCCAGCCCACCCTGCCCCAGGGAGCTATCACACACAAGCTGGAGCTTGTCCTCAGATGCTCTGGTGACAGCAGGGTGGTGGTGCCTTCCACCTCCTCCTCCTCCTCCTCCTCCTCTTCCTCCCCCCACCCCCTCATGTGATGTTCCTGGCCCATTCTTTGCAAGGAAGAATGCACTGCAGAAAAAGCATTGGACACAGGGAATCCGGCTTTGCATGAAAGAACAGAAGGTGTGTGTGTGTGGCCCTTTGAAGGTAGAATGAAGGGACTTTGCTTGTTTGCTTGTGTGTTTGTTTAAGGGCCTTTTCACATGACCCCTAAGATCCGCTGACCACTTAAATTCGGACCAGGGATCTTGGGGGTTCATTGCTCTTTCTGCGTCCCCACCTCTCTGCACTTCCTTGCTCCTGTCTGCGTGAGGGGAGGGAGGAAAAAAGAGAGGAAAAAAATGCAGTCTCACCTCCGAAGCCGCCTGGAGCCCCGTAGTTGCCCTGATTCCTTCTCTTCTGTTTGTTTTTTTTGCCTCCCGCCCCAGGGCGGGAGGCAAAAACAAACAAACAGAAGCCAGGAGAGCCCCGCACTCACCAGATTAAATCCGGACCTGGGGATTTTCACCCTCCTAGAGCAGGTACAAGAAAAGTGCGCTGGGATGCGCTTAGGTGGGCGTGGTCACACTTAATTTCCTGCAAACTCCGGAGCTGGTGGGGAAACAATTGTAAGCTCCGGAGCTGGCAGCCATTTGCTGCGGAGTTTAGGGGTTGTGTAGAAAGGTCCTAAAACTTTTATATCCCCAAAGGGGCCCACGGTAGCTTACGTCCTAAAAATGTGTTTAAAAGGCTAAAAACAAGATATAATGCAAATATTTTTTAAAAAAAGAATTAAACAAGTATCAGAATTAAAATTGCATTAAGATCAATGTTAAAAGACATTTCAAAACACTTAAAACCACATTCTTAGGAGGTTCTGAAATCCACCTCCCCGAATGGAGAAAGCTTGCACTGACTAAAATAATGTTGGCTTGAAACCTGGATTTGGCTTCAAACTTGGCATTTTTATTTTTATTGTTTGGATTAGACAAACACGGCAGTTACTCTGTTTATGAAGAGGCCAAGGGGGTTCACAGATGGGAAAACAGAGACAGGTGGGCACATTGTTGTGATGTTGGTATCCTTCTCCCGCTAGGAATCATCTTTCATCCTTAAATGATCATCTTTTTGCTACACAATTTTATTCACAGCCTGGGTCAGAAAATCAAGATGTTTCCTTGGAGGGGGTGAGGAGTCCTCTCCTGCTTTGGATTACATATGAGAAAGGCCCACTTTCTTAAATTAAACCTGCTTTGCAAAAAAAAAAATATCCCTTAAAGTAGAAATCAAACAAAAGGAGAAAGAAAATATTAAATATTGTTACCTGTGGTGCTATGTTTCTGCTTGCAATGAGTACTATTTAATTATGTACTGGCATAGAGAACTCTCTGCACAGTGCCGTTGACATAACATGAAACCACAGTTATGCAAACCCAAGCAAAAATAAAATACTCATCACCTCACCTAAAAACACTTAAGAACATTAGCTAAGAACCTCTGAGGTGTGTTAAAATAAAATGCAAACCTTTAACAAAACGCAGCAATAAAACCCCTCTTAGCACAAATCGAATAGAGACAATCTAACAAAACACAGCGGAATGCAACAAAGTAGTATTAAAAAGTAACTAATTGACGAAATTTAAACGACATAAATCAACACTCAAGTATCACCAGAAAGACTTACAGAAGGTAGTATATTTGTTTTGTAATCAAGCCGGCGGAAAAACTCACACATGATTGACAGGTTCGTCCCAACGAGTTGCAGTCCGTTTTGGGCTCTTCCGCCTCCACCGGCTGCGGAGGCGGGCGAGTCCTGGGCCAGTGGTGGCCACCGGAATCCCTAGCCCCCACCCCGCACCCTCGGCCATCATGGCCACCCCAGGGACGACTCACCGTCCGTTTGCAGCCCCGCCAACCGTCGGGGTCCGTCCGGTAGCTCTGCACCTGCTCGGCGGCCCAGGCGGCTCTTTGCGGGTAGTCCGAGTGGCGAGTGGCGAGTGGCGAGTGGCGAGCGGGCGGGCGCGATCCGGCTGCTCCAGCCTGTCCCGGGCGAGGGGAAGGTTTGGGGCGGGAAGAGGCAGCAACAGTAGCAGGAGGAGGAGACGCCAGGGCCAGCCCGCCCCCCCGTTTGAACAAGTCTGCGTGCGCAACTGCGCCCCGCTGGAGAAGCCCTGCTGGCTGCGGATTCTGGGCTTTGTCGTCCAGCCCAAACGACCGCTGGTACCCCGCCCCCCCCCATTGGTCTACTACCCCTGCCCCACGGAAGGGGCCGCCGTCTCCATGTCACGGGGACTACAATTCCCGTAATGCTTCGCCGCGGGGAAGGCTGGCGCAGAAGGATGGGCTTGGGCAACCCGAGGGCTATCAACCGGCAGCGTTGCGAGCACCGGGAACAGGGTATTTTTTATTTTTTTGTACGAGATGAAAAAAGAGATAAGTAAAGATGGACATAATATTGACGGGGGGAAAGGCAAGCAAATATGAAAGTATGAAAATAATTTCACGGAAGACGAGAAGGGAAATAGGAAACATCTGGGCTAAAATATTGGGAAAATAATTGTTGTTTATCTCTGTAACCTGGCAGGAGACAAGCCATGTATCTGTTTTCATTTGTTAGGTTTAGAAAATAAAAATAAACTTTAAAAAGCAACAATATTCCTCCTATCAGGAACCTCCAGTATGTTCTGGGAATTTGAGAATTGCCAACATGTGAATTCAGGTGGCTGCTTAGGTGATAGGACTCACCAGATTCTGTTGGACTACCTATCTCATGAACCCCTGCCAGCAAGCCCATGGAGAGTGAACACTGGGTTGTGACAGCACTGGACAACCCTCAAGCATAAAACACATGCTATGTAAGTGAGCCATGAATGGAACTCAGGGTAGAGAGGGAGGGAGGGAGGGAGGGTGGGTGAGTGGAGGCCATCCCTGGTACAAGGAGGTTCAGCCATGCCAAAGAGAGGTGTGTGGTATTGTCTCCTTTTGAGAGATGGTGCTAGCTGCGTTTCGACCAGGTCACCGGAAGATGCTGGCATGAGATGGGTGGAAGGGCTGCTTGGCTGGAACTCAAATCTAGGTTAAGTCCAATGTGCTACGATTCAGAGCAAGCTGAGACTGGGAGAGATTTATTTCATTACACAGGAGTGGTTTCCCTTTGATGCCGCTCCTTTGCCCCGCTTGGCCAACTTGCTAGGAGTCTGGGAATTGGCAGCACCAGCGAAGCTACCCAGAGATGTGCCAGGCAATTAGGCCGTCCATACCTGCTTTCATTCCACATGTGAGGACACCTCAATCTCTGGCATTACCAGTGGTTTCGCTTTGGGGGCTTTCTCGTTTCCTAATTCCCTACCCCACCCTCCTCTGGGTTTCCAGTTGAGGATTACACCGGACAGCCTACAGTTTTGGGCAAATACCTGCACTCCCAGAAGTTGGTCGGTGCAATCCAGTCCAGATCCAGAGCACTTACTCTGAACAGACATAAAGTGATTCCTTCATAGGGAGAAGTTCCTTTTCCAGACTGTACTCCAAAAACCCACGGAGCTGGGCATGCTGAAAGTTTGGATTACAAAATGTTACTTTTCAACTCCCCCCCCCAGAAAAAACAACAACAGAGAGGCAAGTCATTGAGACAACATTGCCTTATCCCTCAGTAACTTGCTAATTTTCTCTTCCATTTTAATATTTTATCCCTTTCCATGTAATGCGCCAGAATTAAAATTATTTCAAACACCAACTGGCCTTACCAATCATAATTTGTCTCCACCTTTAAGATCCAGAATACATTTTAGACAATTAATCTAGCAATTAAAATTGGTGATGCTCAAAAACAGGATCAGACCATCTTTCTACATCCCATGAAGTTGAAAAAAAGGTTGAATCAGAGGTAAGGATTCCACCCTGTACAAATGACTCTTACGTAACACTTTATTTAATGAGATCAACAAGCAGAATTCCACACGGGATCAGTTAAGTTGCCTTCACAATCTCAAGTCCAGAGTCTGAAAAAGCTTTGAACAAAGACGTTGGCTGACAGAGCAGAGTTTGGTTTCCGATCAAGCAACAGGTTGTGCATTATCAACTGTCAAACTTTTGTATAGTTGTTTTGGGACTCAGTTATGCCAATTGTGCCACGTGACATCTGCTGATCCAGAAAGCTATAGTATCAAGACATGGCTATTGACAGTGATTAAGTACAGGGGTTTCAGACCCCACTTATGGGCAAACGGGCTTCGTTCAAGGACAGTTGGTGTTTGCCAAACTTTCATGCAGGCAGGCAGTGGAATAAGCTGCTCCCGGTGTCCTAAATGATGGTCTGAAATGCTTCTAACTATCTGCCGCTACTCTTGCCATATTAATGATTTGACAACACTGCACTTCCCCCCAAAATGCTTGAAAATATTGGGATCAAGGTAGACTTTCAGGGAAATGCATGTTCCCTGTGGTTAATCCTTTCCCCCAATTTCCTACGATGAGGTTTCCTCAGACATAATGCTTCAGCAACTAGATTTCCTCAGACATAATGCTGTAGCAATTGGATTTCTTTCCAAAGAATGCCTTAGCCACTAGATTTACAAAAAACAATTCTGTGTGTACTTTCCACGGATTTTTTTTTAAAAAAGGAGCATGATAAATGCATGATATGCAGGTGAAGGAAACCATGTGTTACGATCCATATTTATTTTTCACTAAGGGAAAGCATATAATCAAGCATATGGGGCAGCGTCCTGGTGAGTGAACCAATGGTGCCATCCGTATAAGCACCTCCCAACTCCAGGCAGTCTGTTTTTGCATGTCTGGTCTTATGCTGGTTGCGAGATCAGGCATGAAACTGGGAATTTGATCAGTTAGACATTGGGAGATCCGTTGCCTTTCTGCTCAGAATAGGAGCCAAGCCATATTCTTATTTCACCCTTGCTCACTCTTTGGAATGAAACTAGCCCAGATTTCTTCTAAGTGCAGTAAAACAGACTCTTTCCTTTGGCGGATTTTTGAATCATGCTGAAACGTTTGAGTAATCCATTGGATGAACCTCTGGGAATAGCCTCATTCCTAAGAGTCAGAGACGGGGCAGCTTTTCCCTCAGCCTTTAGACATTTGAACATATCAGCTCATTGGCTTTAGCCAGGTTTAAGTCAACGCCCGTCTTGGATTTCTTCCGGATCAGCTTCCCTCCAGACTTCAGGTACTTCTCTTTATTGTGAATGACTTGGATGTACTGATCGTTGCCGCTGGTTGGCTGGTCGCTGCTGGATCCCACCGAGTCTGACTCCATGGGAGGCGGTTGAGGCTTGGGTTTGGCCTTGGCCTTGGTGCGTTGTTCTGGGTAGGGCTTGTCCAGCTCTATGTTCTTCACGTGAATCCTGCGATGGGCGTGCGGAGGCTGGTCGAAGGAAAGCCCAAAGCCATCCTCCCAGGACTGGTAGTGCATCTTGGCCAAGGACTTGCTCGTAAGGATCTGGCCGTCTCCGCAGTCCCCAATGTAGAAGCGGGGTGAGGCTCGGAGATCGGACAGGGAACGTGGCCGGTGGGATCGACTGGTCACGGCCCTCCTCGGTGCCTCCTCTTCCTCCTCCTCTTCGCTGTAATGAGGCGAGTACAGCCGGCGTGGCGTCCGCACCACGTATCTCCGGAGGTTTCTGGGATAGAGCTCCACCAGGTCTCCCGGCTCAGCCACGCAGTAATTCCGTGGCAGCCGCATGGTGGAGCGGAGGATTTTCTTGCGAGGTTCGTGCTCGTTGACAATAAAGTACCTGGCCGTGTGAGCCCGGCGGCCAGCAAACGGGGGCGGCCCAGGGGCAGGCCGGGCCTCGGGGTTGATGTGCCGTAGGCTCTTCCTGAAGAGGGGCTCCGACTGAGCCTCCTCCGGACACTTCCTGAACTTCACGGGAGTGTAGGCCTTTGCCCTGCAGAGGTCGCTGGCGCTTCCGTGGGCGGAGCTTGGGTATCTACGGGGTGAGAGAGGGAGAGATGGGAAAGCAGGCAGGTTTACTCCATCTTACTCTCTTGTCAGGCATACACCCTTCAAGGCTCTCACACGCACACTACATGCACATGTTGATTTGATGTGTGCTTTCTCCAAGACTGGTCACGTGACATTTGATGTGCACTTTCCGTCCCCATGGTATCATTTTTGATGCTCTATTCACACACAAAGCCCCATGCGCCAGCTGACTGATTGTGGCTTTGGTGGCGGAGGGGAACCATGGTTTCCCCTGCATGGGGGGGGGGGGACCACCGGCTTCCCCCCACAGGAATGCATTGCTTCAGTGCATTCCTATGGGAAAACAAAAAACAAAGCAAACAAAATAGAAATTTCCGTTTTGTTTTGTTTTGTTTTTCTTTGCTGGTTCTGTTCGTTATTCGTTTCCTTCCATAACGAAACAAATAATGAATAACAAAATGAATAAAAAAATTGTTTCATGGCCATCTCTGCTCCCAACCTCTGGCTCTTCCAGTGACCTAAAATATGGAGCTATCCAGCAGCTCAGATCCATCAATGTCTTTGATTTCTCTTGCATAAGGAAAGCAAACTGCGAAAATGTTCTCTCTTCTTATGAAAGAGTGAGATATTTTCTTTTGATCTCAGTGAGCGTGGTTTCTCACTCATGAGCATTCGGTCGTTGATTTTGTTTGTTTGCACTATAGCATAATATCTGCAAAAACCCAACAGGTGCTGCTTTGTTTGGTGGACTTTTAAGATCTTGAAGGCCCAGATGGGTTATTTGCATCTCTCTGAACAATTGCCCCACCCCCACTCATTTCTGTGCTAGTTCACTCTCTCTCTTCCTTGGTGTGTATGTGTCCTTGACTGCTCAAATGGAAAGGAGGCTGGTTTTGCTGCTTGTCATTTTGTACAAACATAATAAAAAACAAAAGCAAAAGAAACCCTGAAATTATTGGGATCTATAATCAGTTGAAATAATCACCATAAATTAAGCCATTGCTCTATGACAGGATGGCAAACCTTTTAGAGACCGAGTGCCCAAACTGCAGTTTAAAACCCACTCATTTTTGACAAAGTGCCCATACAGCAATTTAACCTGAATACAGGTGGCTGTGAAGGGGCGATGTCGGGTGCCCACAGAAAGGGCTCCTCCGGGGGCCACCTTTGGCACCCGTGCCATAGGTTTGCCAACGCTGCTCTATGAGATGAGTTGCCATCCTTTTGAAAGCAACAAGAGTGCTGCAAACCGATCGTAGCTCTAAAAGGAATGCCTTTCCTGAATCAGACCACCGTTCCCTTTGTAGCCATTTAGGTCTTGGAAAGTTCAGTCCACCATCTTGAACTGGGCCCCATTAGCCACTGGCATCCCACTCAGATCTGTACAGATATTGTCTTCATAATGAATCCCCGTGATCACCCTGGCTGCCATGTTGCCATGGCCCAGGTGCCCTGGGCTTTCTGCATTTGAGGCATTGTAGGATTTCTTGCCCTCAATGCCTTGGCTCTGTGGCATCACTGGCTACGTAGTCCCACTGGGAAATCCTTAATGTTCTGTGAGATTTCCAGGTGACCATTCTGAGAGAAAGCAGAGACCTGGGTACGTGGCCTAAGGCCGCCAGGCTTTGCCCATGCCTCCACATCAAGGGGTGGACTCACGAAACACCCTTCACCGGGGCCTTCGTTTCCCTCCTGAGGTCCCGGATGAAGATCGTACCTGTTGGCAACTGGTTCTGCCTTAGACTTCTGCCCAACCGGAAGAGATGGGTTTGGGAGAGGAGGCGGAGGGAGAGAAGGAACCGGAGGGAGGGGTGCCGGAAGGGCAGGGGAGGCATTGGCTGGCGTTGGACTGACTGGTTTGGCCACATCAGGTGGTGGCACTGACTGAGAGATGGTCTGTATGCGTCCGGCTTTGGGAGACTCGAAATTCACCACGCTGCCATTCTTCCTTGGGGTTGAGGACCGAGCAGAAGACTCCCCACTGATGGCATTGCTCTCTGGCTCCGGCCATTTGCCGTTGCCATTTATCGTTTGGATTCTGGCTAAAAACAACAATAAAAAGGGGGGGAAACAATGAAAATGGCACCCCATCTGTCATCAACTGGAGCTTCCGGTAATAGGAAAGGGGAAAGAGGACAATTTATTATTTACATATATAAAATATTTTTACCCCTCTTTTCTTCTGAAAAGGACCGGAGGCGGCTTCCCAACAATTAAAAGACCAGGTTGAAAAGCTAAGAACAACTCACATGCATATTAAAAACAAAACAAAAACAAAAACATAGACTATATTTAGAGTGGTCAATAAAATCAAGACTAAAAACGCATTGGAAAACAACAGAGGATGACGTTCTGTCCTGCACACACACCCAAAACAAAAATTAAAAAATATTTTTTAAAAAAGCCATAGGAAGGAAGGAAGGAAGGAAGGAAGGAAGGAAGGAAGGAAGGAAGGAAGGAAGGAAGGAAGAGAAAAAAAGAGAAAAAAAGGAGGCTGAGGAGAATTTTAGTAGGATTTTGATGGGCTTCCAAGAAAATGGTCTGAGAACCCATAAGCCATACAATTCAATAAACTCCACACCCTTTGCTCACCTACTGCCATTTTAAGGACCTTCTTCTTATCTTCATTTCTTTCCTGGAATGTATACAAAGCTAATGAATTAGAAGCCTGGCATTATTTAAAGTTTCTCAGAGAAACAAACAGTAAGCCAAGTTTGTAGGTAGAGGATTATCTTCCAGCCCAGCCCAGGCCAGCCCAGATTTAAGTCCTCACCTACTTCGCCTGCTCCTCCTTTCAAGTTCTCAATTAAGGGAAGCCTTTCATGAAATGCCACTGAGCAGATTGGCAAGGAGAACTTTCTGCTCTACACTTACTGTCTGAATTTGCATCCGTAGTTGATTGTTTGTGAATTTCAGTGATCTGGCAATGCTCTGCAGATAATAAATCAGCATGCTAGAAGCAAAGAATACAAGGTTGCCTGTGAATCACACCACTCTTGAGAGGACACCTTAAGGCGTTATAAATCAAAGCATGGATGTTCACAATTGTCCTGTGCATGGGGATAGGTTAATGCTTATAAACAGACATTTAAGTCCTCACCTATTTGGTCTTTATCAAAGAGAATGCTGGACCACACAACTATTCCTTTAGTCCCATTGGGAGGTCAACGAATTTGCATGACATTCTCAACAAAATACCATTTTTCACAGTCAACACAACTTCAGAAATGATGCTTTAACACAAAGAATGTCAGCAGCACATGCCAATGGCCATTGCACACACCTTCAAGCATCGGAAACACCTAATGGGGTATTTGCATCTTGTTTTATTGTCCGTTTTTGCACAGGAGCACTATGCACAAATTAAGTAGCCACTAATTGGGGGAAAACATCTCCTTGTCTTCCTGTCACCTAGAGCTAAGAAACCTCAAGGGATTTAAAAATTCTTCATCTGTTTGTCTTGTCAAAAAAGGGCTAAACTAGTATTGAGTTAGTATTCTTTATACAGCATTGCTGCTGCTGCTTTTTTTGTGCTGACAAGTAAAACCAACTGATATCACCTCTAACAGAGATTTCAAAGTTAGTGAGATATTTAAGGAGTGGTTTTACCAGTCCCACTTTTCTAGTGAACCTTCACAGCCAAGTGGGGATTCGAACTCAGTACTTCCTGGGCCTTAGTCCATCACTGCATCCACTACACCATGCTGTGTTTCTCTTTACATTGTGGCATATGAACAAATCTTGTGCTTTGCCACCATCTTGCACAGCAAAACACCCAACGTTAATTAGCGGTTGGCTTAATGAGTTGGATGGGAGAGAATGCCAAGTATTCTAGAACCCATGAGCCATTAGACAGCATAGCCAATAGTGTGGCATGATGGGTGATGTAGTGCAACAGCCAGGCAGCCACGAGCTGCCTATTCCTGAAGGTCATCATTCTGTGTCTCCCCATCCACCCACCCCCAGTCATGTTCTACCATGGGTCAAGCCACAGGAAATGACTTATACCATGAGTCTTCGGATGGTGTAGTTCAGTAGCAAGCCATGGCAGGACAATGAAACGGGCAAAATGATCAGCAGCAGACTTACAAGAGAAGTAATAAAGCCGGGAGGACCACGACAGGGCTGCTCAAGTATGCCATCACCTTGTTGAACCAGACTGGAAAGTCCGATCTAATGGTCTCAGACACAATGTCGTAGATCTTTTCCTGCCCACTGGAAGGGAAAACACTTTGCTAACTTCTTAGAAAAAGCCACTTATGCATTATCATAGAATCATAGAATCATAGAGTTGGAAGAGACCTCCAGGGCCATCCAGTCCAAACCCCTGCCATGCAGGAACCCCCATCACAGTACTCCCGACAGATGGCCATCCAGCCTCTGCTTAAAAACCTCCAAAGAAGGAGACTCCACCACCCTCCTTTGCTGTAGCATATTCCACTGAACAGGACAGCTCTAACCACTAGGAAGTTCTTCCTAATGTTCAAATGGAATA
This sequence comes from Phrynocephalus forsythii, assembly GCA_029282475.1. Classification (NCBI taxonomy): domain Eukaryota; kingdom Metazoa; phylum Chordata; class Lepidosauria; order Squamata; family Agamidae; genus Phrynocephalus; species Phrynocephalus forsythii. Next base: position 5,606,188 of record JAPFRF010000014.1, on the reverse strand, counting down.
TCTTTTCCTGTATTTTGAAAACACTGCTCCGAGACCTGCCCCCTCTTTGATATGACATCCTTTCAAATATATAAACATGGCTATCATATCCCCCCTCAACCTTCTTTTTGTAAGGCTAACCATTCCCAGTTCCCTAAGCCATCCCTCATAAGACATTTTAGATGCATTAAGCATCTAAAACCCGCTGTGTTCTATTCAGCCAGATCTGATTTACACCAGTCCTAATAGGGTTTTCAAGATAGGCAAGCTAAGAGCCTTTTCACACGACCCCTAAGAGGTGATTCGGACCAGAGATCTTGGGGGTTGTCGCTGTTCCTGTGTTCCCACCCGCTCCACAGTGTCTGAGGGGAGGGAGAAAAAAAGAAAGAAAAGAATGCCGGGTCACCTCCCTCTGCCGTCTCGCTCTGCTCCCGGCAGCATTCCAAGCACTCACTACGTTACATCCGCATCAGGAATTTTTCACCCCTCCAAGGTGGGGTGGTCGCACTTAATTTTTGTAAACTCCAGAGCTAGTGGGGAAACAATTTTAAGCTCCGGATCTGGGAGCCATTTTCCGCAGATTTTAGGGGTTGTGTGAAAAGGCCCTAAGAGGTAACTGACCAGTTCTGCTCTCCCTCACTGTGGGTTGCGGTGGCCAAGGGTCACCCTAACAACCAAGACCAAGGAGAGATTCTTTCACAAATCCTTCTCTGGTGTCATTCCTGGCAAAGTCCTGACTAATTTCTCCATGGGAGACTTTATTCCCAGTCACAGCATCTCTTGTTGGCAACAGTCTGGATGAAGGTGAGACTTCCTGGACCTACTCTTTCCTGGGTTCCAAATAAGTTGGTTGCACGCAAGGAGGGAAAACGCCATTGGCTAGAAGCTAGAGATAGGTATGAAGTGTGGTTCCCAGAAATCCTGACCAGCACAGTGAGTGCTGAAGGCATCTGGGAGTTTTAGTATGAGAACATCTGAGTACCGCCAGATTGGGAGGCACTGCCTAAGACCATTGTCAACTCACCTAAATGGGCCACAGTTTAGAGATGGCTTGTAGCGGGCAATGGCAAAGATCGTGGGCAGCATGCACAAAAACAGCATGAAAAGCAGCATAGCCAAGTAGAAATTATTAGATCTACAAAAAAAAAAGGGGGGGGGGACATTATGGCATCAGTTTCTCCTGTGCAACATTCTGGTGCCTTCTGAACAAGGATGGAGAAGAAGAACATGCAGAAGGACAGGATGCCTGCCACACCAACACGGCCAAGGTACCTTTTGGGTGTCTATAACTCTCAGAATTCCTGCGGGTGGAGAAGATGTAGTCTGAACCTCAATCTCTGCCTTACTTTGGGTGGAATACGAGGTACTATCAGATATTATTTTATTTTATTTTATTTATACGACTTTATATGCCACCCACTAACCAAATGTCTCTGGGCGGCTAAAGTGAACAATTAAAACAATTAAAATGTTAAAATACCAACGACCAATTAAAAACAATAAAAGAACATTTAAATACACCAAAATTGCCACCAGGGCCCACAATCTATGTTATACCAGTTGAAAAACCTATGGAAGAGGAAGGTTTTTACATGGCGCTGAAATGTCATCAACATAAGCACCAGGCAAGCCTCACTTGGGAGGGCGTTCCATAGCCTGGGAGAAGCTGCCAAAAAGGCCCTAGAGCTGCAAACCATCCCTTTCACCTCCTTGAGAGATAGCTCTTCCGGGAGGGCTCCTGGTCTAGATCATAATTGCTGAGTAGGTTCATATGGAAGGAGGTGGTCCTTCAGGTATCTAGGCCCTAAGCTGTTTAGGGCTATATTACCAAAGCATTGTTGGCTCACCTTGAAGCTCTGAAGACTTGCTGGTGAGGTACGTTACAGGTTAAGACGGCCCAGCTCCGCAGGTACATCAGGCCAATCAGCTTGAGAACATTGAACGCTGGGAGGCAAGGGGAAAAGAAAGCTCCCATCCTAGGAGAGAGAACCACCATCAACCTCCAAGTCACTGCTTCTTTGGAGGAATTAAGCTAGTAGAGAAGGAGCTTCCCTTGCTCGGAATGGGCTTGGTTAATTAGGAGCTTTGTCGGTGGATGTTCAACAAAGTTTGCTTTCTCTCTCCCAGCTTCTAAAATTGACCCAAAGTTGCTGATAAGGTTGTGGTCACCTGTATTGTCATATTGTCTACCAACAGGCCATGTTCAGAGGAGAGTAATCTTGCAATGGCAGGATGGGGTTGGAGTGGCCTAATATTTCCCACTGCCCAAGGAGAGAGAGAAATGCCCTCTCCCCATATCCCACCACAGTGGTCATGACGGTACCTCTCCTAAAAGGTTAGGTGTCATAGGATAGGCATGACCAAAGTTCGACCCTCCTGATGTTTTGGCCCACAACTCCCAGAATTCTAAACTTAGATTGCCAATGGCAAAGGACTGTGGGAGTTGTGGTCCAAAACATCTGGAGGGCCGAAGTTTGGACATGCCTGTCGTAGCAGTTCCTACAAGAAGGAGAAAGAGACACTGCAATGGTGTTCTCCCAACCTATGTGATGGAGTTGATCCCAACCAACCAACCATCTAAAAGAAAAAATGTGGTGGCTCCTGCTTGTCCACCTACACAGAAACACTTTTTTTGGGGGGGGGGTTCTGGGACCTGGAGTTGAAGCTGCAATTTTTCCCAAGTTCTGCTCCAGCCCATCCTTTGTCACTAGAAGGGACCCAAGTAGCCTGGGAGTCTGGCATCAGCTATGTTGACCAAAAGCTGCTCCCTGACAGTGAATGCCTTACCAAATCATCCCTTGGTTGTAGACCAGATGCAGGACGTTTTCTGCAATCTTGAACTCTCCATATTCAGGCTATAAAAAGAATAGGAATGGTGTTTCAAGAAGAACTTTTGTAAGGTAACCAGGAGAAAATTGGGATGTTTTGGGGCTAGTTTTCTACCTACAAGGGCCCCAAAGCCTTGAAAATTGACTAAAAAAAAAAAAAAAAATCCTTAAAAAGTTTTTTTTTTTTTAAATCTCCTTTAGTTTGGTGTTCATTTGCTTGTGTGCTTATTTGCTTTTAGTAGCTATTCTGTCTTCAGGATTCTGGGAATTGTAGCCAAAACATTTCCCATCCCAACAAGTCAACACCACATCATGTAACAGCACCACCTATTGGCTGATGCCATTCAGCCAGGAAACTGATTCATTAAAACAACTCCTTACCCAAAACTCATTCAAATGTTCAGCAACAATAACATAGTTACCTTATTTGTAAAATGCCAATAGATGCTGTTTTTTTCAGTAATAAGTAATGTTTGCCATTTCTTCAACTTCTTGTTTTTAATAATTAATTATTTCTTAAACTAAACCACTTGATCAAATAATGAATCAACCACTGATTGATTTAATCCCATCTCTGCATTTTATCTGCAAGTTTATCTCTGAATCATTTTTCTAAGCAAACAAGCAAACAAAAAACAAACAAACCTGATTTCTCACCTGTGGGTAAATGGAAACAGGGACAGAACTGGGACAAGACCACATGACCGCGAACAATGTGATCACGAAACAAACGTAATCTCGGAATGAGGCAGGACGTGAAGTAACCACCAAAGAAACTGACGTACCAGCAATAATCCCATAGCTTCTCAATTCTGAGAAGGCATTGTCCACAAAGTCTTTTTGGCAAATGTGGCACAGAGCTGCCATTTTGGGCTGCCATTGAATGCCCAAGTTACATTTTTCGTATCAATGCCGAATGTATAACTCACAAATTTGCTTTCCAGATCCCAGCACCAGCAGTCGCTTAGGTATCGGACGAAAAGTCCACGGAAAAAATCGATCAACAGAATGCTTGCTACTGTGAACAACATGTCTATAATGGACAGCTTCAACATTTCCTGAAATAAACACAGATGCAAAAGAGCTCAAAAGATGAAAATAATACTCCTTAACAAGTAGGAAGGAAAGGGGAGAAAACGATACAGCCAACTAACCCTCAACACAAAGCATCCACTTAGGGCCTTTTCACACGACCCCTAAGATCCGCTGGCCACTTACATTCAGACCAGAGATCTTGGGGGTTCGTTGCTCTTCCTACGTCCCCACCTCTCCGCACTTCCTTGCTCCTGTCTGCGTGAGGGGAGGGAGAAAAAAGAGAGGAAAAAATGCAGGCTCACCTCCGAAGCCGCCCAGAGCCCCATCATCATCCTGATTCCTTCTCTTAAAGGGGTGGGAGGCAAAAACAACAACAAACAGAAGCGAGGAGAGCCCGGCACTCACTCCCTTAAATCCGCATCAGGGATTTTCACCCTCTGAGAGCAGGTACATGAAAAGTGTGCTGGGACGTGCTTAGGTGGGCGTGGTTGCACTTAATTATCTGTAAACTCCGGAGCTGGTGGGGAAATAATTTTAAGCTCTGGAGCTGGGAGCCATTTGCCGCGGAGTTTAGGGGTCGTGTGAAAAGGCCCTTAGAAATCACTCGAAACAAAAAAATAAAAGATGAGAGCCAAACCCAGTGCACCGACCTGTGCACTGAATTAGGATGGATCTCCATTCAAATGAATTGATGTTAGGTCCAGATTGTAGTGGAATGGCCAGGCTTGGTTTGGCCTTGAAGGCAAGGGAATTATAAACTAACTGATTCCTGGAGCCCAAGCTGAATGGAGTGAGACATAATCACATCATTGCCCCCCACCTCACCCCACTTTTTTCCTTTTCTAAAAGCCAATTTTAAACAACCCTGTGAAAAACTGTCTGCAATTAAGGAAGCTAGCACCCTCCTTTTAGGGTCCACCACATCTCCAAAAGCCACATACATGAGTACAGACCAGAAAAAGTTACAGCCTCTTTGAACAATGAAGAAACTTTACAAGTTCACAAGTCACTGCAGATCAGTTCTCATGGGGCAGTATTCAGCCCAGACCAAATTGGGTACACTCAGAAGTCCCAAATTGTTTTCCCAGTCAGCCATCATTGCATAATCTGGTGGCTGACTGGGATAACTAAACAGGCTTTAGTTATCTAAAACAGGCCTGCCCAACAGGTGGACCATGGGCTACTGGTAGCCCATGAAGGGTTCAAAAGTAGTCCGCTGGCCATCAATAAAAAAGTGAGGGGATAAGTTCTCCACCCCTCCCTCCCCATCCCAAGGACCACCACAGCCCCAGCAAAGTTCTGGGTCTGCCAGCCCACTGTCTCAGCCGAGCAGGGCAGTTCAAGGGCCATGGCACATTGAAATCTGTTCCCTCCAGAACATATTACAGTAATTGGTTTTCAGTGCATTCCTATGGAAAAGTGCTGCTCTACTTACAAAAGGTTTTTTTTTTTTTTTGAGCATGTGCTCGGAACAGATAAAATTCATAAATAGAGGTTTTAGTGTAGTAGCCCTTAGACACTTTGGAGTGGAAAAAGTAGACCTTGGACTGTTCAAAGTTGAATAGCTCTGATCTAAAAGACAAAGGGGTCTTGACAAGTGCATTCTTGGGTTTTGGTGCCACCCTGGTAACATCATGTAAGAATTTGACGTACTTGGCCAACATAAGTCTCCCAGCACTGATCCTGGTGACTTTGGGTGAAGGGCTCAGAACTTGATGTCTTGTTGGCCACCATCAGGTTGGTAGGCAAGGGATAACTATGGGTGTGATTCTCAGCCAGAGGGAAGGTGCCATTTGCTATGACCTCCATACTGGGAACAGTAGTTGAAAAGTTGACCCCCAGGAAGATTTTAGTAGCTAAGAAGGTGGTAGTCTCCACAGCATGGCTTCCATTGTCGTGAGTGCTGACATCCTGAAATTGTGGGTTGAAAGTTAAAAGTCAGAAGAGGTAGTTTTTTAAATATTATAGGTGCGGACTGTTTGCACCTTTAAAAACATCTGGAACATCAAGAACAGATTCTCGGGTGTTTATGTAAATGGCTGTAACTGAAATCTACAACCTAAAAGCATCTACTTTCTGAAACAATAAACATGTACTTAGCATTTCTAGAAAGTTTTTCATGGGTAGTCTAAACTTTTCTGCAGCCTTCCTGACAAACAGATGCTTTTTGTCATTTTTAGATGGATTTTGGCAGGAATGTTTCAGTTTTATAGGAGTCTCTTAATGAATCCTGAAGAAGCATTCTGGGTTCAAATCTCAGCATTTTCAAGAAACAATATCAGAACCAGCCAATTGATTGATTGATTGATTGATTGATTGATTGATTGATTGATTGAGCTTGTATGCCGCCCACTACCCAAAGGTCTCTGGGTGGCTCACAATCAAAATGAACAATTCAAACAATTAAAATTTTAAAATTGCAACTAAAATGATAAAAATATTAAATTGCAATAAATACAATACATTAAAACGCTACACTAAATTTGCCATCAGGACCCACAATAATCCGTTTAAAAACTTCTGGAACAGCAATGTTTTTACCTGGCGCTGGAATGTCATCAATGTTGGTGCCAGGCGGGTCTCGCTTGAGAGGGCATTCCATAGTCCGGGGGCAGCTGCCGAAAAGGCCCTATACCTGCAAACCATCCCTTTCACCTCCTTGAGGGATAGCTCTTTCAGGAGGGCTCCCTAGCTGGATCTTAATTGCCAGGTAGATTCATATGGAAGGAGGTGGTCCTTCACGTATCTAGTTCCTAAGCTATGATGAGGGGAAACTGGATAATATTTCTCATCATTTTCTGACATGCTGATGACAACAGGTTAATAATAGTCAATGCATTGATTACCTTTTTTAAAAAGCAGCCATCTTAGCAACAAAAATGCTATCCCAACAAAAAAATTACACAAAAACTTAATTAAAAACAAGCATTTCAGGTTCAGTCACACCCTGCTTATACCCCAGGACAGCCAAGACTTACAGTGATGCTCATGCTGTCCACTTTGTCCAAGAGTGCGATGATTAAACTGTAGAGGTTTCCCAGGTATAGGACTAGAACTCTGGAGATGATGAAGGCAACAAGACATGACAGTCATAATCTCTGCTTTTGTGTCTGTCCTATTTTTCCTCTTCAGGCCAAGCACACCTGGATTATTAGACCAGCCTGCATTCTGCCTCCACTCCACCCTTGAGAGACACAACCTGTTTTTCATACCTGGCCAGCTGGAAGCGTAGAGTCGTTCTGGGATGGTACATCTCCAAAGCGGCAACCAGCTCAAATGCCGAAGGGGCGAGCATGGTGATCAGAGACACAACAACACTGACCTGGGGAATAACATAAGAACATAAGAACCCTGCTGGATCAGGTCAAGGCCCATCTAGTCCAGCTTCATGTATCTCACAGTGGCATCACCAAATGCCTTTGGGAGCACACAAGATTAGATCTCTGTCTCCTGAGACCACTCCCCTGCATCTGGTCCTTGAAGTACCCTGGTTTTAAGCCTGGAGATGACACATCTCCATCATGGTTTGTAAACTGTGATGGACTTTTCCTCCAGGAATCTATCCAACCCCCTTTTGAAGGCATCTAGGCCAGATGCCATCACCATCTCCTCTGGCGGGGAGTTCCATATATTTCCACAGAAAAGTAGGAGGCATGGTTGGCTTTTCAGTCCAGATCCAGGCTGGATGAGGCCCTTGCAAACTGAGATACAAACGTGTGCCAAGTCGTTAAGAGGAAAGGATCTCTTACCTCATTTTTTTCCCAGAGGGTCAACCTCTCTTTGGTCCGCTCCAACCTCTGGGACCGATCCACCACAAAATAGATGATATAAATGCTTCCAGCAAGCAGGAGCAGGACCAGAATGTTTGCAATGATCCTTAAGCTGATGGTCACGGCCCTGACAGGAAACAGGCAGCAAAGTGTTTGAATGGCTACCTTGGGTCGTTTCAGAATCAACCGCTATAGAACAGAGGCAGTAGCTAGTCTTGTTTTGGTTGGGGAATCGTAGGCATACATACATGTTTGTGTTTTTCTTTTTTTCCTGCTCCTCCAGAATAGCCTCCTTGAGAAAAGACACACATACAATGACATGTAGGACAACTCTGCCAAGAGCGTTGGTTCATGCATGGGTAAGTCTTGGGACTAGACTACTGTAATGGTCTCGACATGGGGCTGCCCATCATTAGCCCATAATACCCATTCTTTTCAGCCTGGGCAATTGAGATCCATAATCCCAAAAGAAGCTCAGAAAGAAAAGAAAAATAAATATCTATACATCAGTAGAAAACCCAAAATATTACCAGTGTTTTCCCAATACAAGCAAGGGGAAAAGCTTTGACTATCCCATGTAGGGCTTAGAGATGGGCACGAAACGAGCAATTTTTCGTTTTCATTTTAGTTTTTTTGTTTCGTTACGTAACGAAATGAAAAACGAATTTTGTCTCCAAAACGAAACGAAACGAACCGAAACAACAGAAATTTTGTCGTGCGTTTCGTTTTCACTGTGGCAAATACATTGAACTGTAATGAATGCTAACGAAACAGCAATTTTTCATTTTCGTTTTCATTTTTTCGTTTCATTACGTAACGAAACGGAAATGAAATTTTTTTGCAAAAAATTCACGAAAAACGAAAACGAACCGAAACGGACCCCCTAAACGACAAATGACAAATGAAACACCATTTTTTTTGAGTCATGCCCATCTCTAGTAGGGCTCATTCCCATGTGGGGCCAAAGCCAGGGGAATATGGTCAGAAATTAACCCAGGCCAAGCTGGGGTCCATCCTGAACCACTTGCCTCCGGATCATCCCAGGGGAAAGCAAGGACCCGCTTACCCGGATGCTGTTGACAATGGCAGCCGCTTTGCTCTCGGCCGCTTCCGGGTTGCCAATGAGGTAGTCCCAGGCACAGAAGACCCGCCAGCAAAAGGTGTAGTTTTCATCCGAGGCACTCGCTAGGCTTAGGCGTGAGTTTTTGGCCATCCTAGAAAATAACCAGGAGGGAAAAGAACAGAAACAGCGTCCATCTTGGGAAGCCAGATTAATCACGAGAACACAGCAATATGAGAAAAGGCAGACCAGAAATGACCTGGAATAGCTTTTCTTGCTAAGGAAAAAAATTAAACAGCATTTCAAGAGCTAGCTTTGGGCCAAATACAATTGCCCTCTCAGGATGGATAACCCTACATGTATGGCCCACTGTAAATATTTTAGTAAACAAACAGAGCTTGGGAGAAGCATCTTAAATTCTCCTGAGGTATTCTGATAATTTCCTGTTCAGCCTTTTTAATGCAGATTTGAGGGATCAGGATCTTAAATCCTTAACAACGTTGATCAAAGACAATGCCCCTGGATGTGTAGTTGTATTTTTGCTAGCTGGCAGAAATAATAGACTACTATTAGAGTTGGGCAAGAACCGCTGGTTCATCAGTTTGTGACAGTTTGTTTAGTGACCAAACAGTTGTTAGGCTCTCGCCATCCCCGCCTCCTTCAGTGGGTGCCCACAGAGGTTTCCCTGCGATATCTCTTCCAGATGAATCCTGCCAATCTCTATTATATATCTCACAGGACTGCTAAATTCACTAGACAAGCCATGGGAAGACAAAACTCATTGACCAATCTCTTTAAATCAATCTTGATATTTGTTTGAGGATGCGTATTTTATTATTAGGTTATTTTATGCTTTTTCTGATTATTTATATTAGATGTCAAATACCTTTTTTAAAAGCATTTTTAATTTTCTTTCTGTGTACAGTCCGATGGGCTATGAGAATGTAAAGTATCTGTAAATTCTCATTCTGGTCTTTATCGTGGGTGGGTGGGTGGGTGGGTGGGGGTATTTTATTCCCCTCCTTTTTAGGTTTGTGGGATTATCTGTGTCGCTTCTGGTGAGTTCTTACATTCTTCTGGAATCTCTCTCACTCTTCAGAATTATGTCTCAAAAGCCACTGTTATTTAACATTTTTAAAAAACCAGCCTAAAGACTCCATACAATTGGGAGTCCCAGCTAGATTGAATCCAATGAATCAAATGCAGAAGACTGACTTTGTTGTTGTATGGTAATACAAACTTAGAACAAGTGCAGTTAAAAGTGTGTACATAAATAATGCACCTACTTCTGAAGTTAAAACCAGTTTGTTATCTTAATGGAGCATTTTATGAGATCTTATCACCCAGACTAGAAACTTCGCCACTGTCTCCGTGATTATCTGATTTGTACCTGCCAATAAAGTCTTTAAATGTTTGTTAGGACACATATTGGGGTGTTTATTGATAATTGGGTAAATAAGTTGAATACGTTTGTCCCTATAAAGGCTGCATGCCAGCATGATATGTATCAGGCACTCTACTGTGTCTGTAAGTAAGTAAGCAAGCAAGCAAGCAAGCAAGCAAGCAAGCAAGCAATATTGCAGAAGACATTTCCTCAGGCAGAAAGGGAAACCCTATTGATTCCATGGGCCTACTCTACTTGGGCATATGCAATTGGACCCAGGCAGCAGCTGCTTTGTATTCTTGTCAATTCACTTCTGTCCCGCTTCCACCCAACGATGCAACAGGGTCAACCCAAAGCAAGCTTGAGTAACCCAGGACTGGCCGAGCCACCGTACTTCTTCAAGAGGATGATGAAACTGTAGGCAAAGACAGCCATCCCGACAAGGAAGTAGGCGAGGGGGAGGCGGTAGCCAGCTGCCCCAATCTTCCTAGCTTGGCCATAGTAGCCGTAGAATAAGACCGAGTACTGGAGATAACCCTAGAGAAAGAGGAAACAGATCCATGGGTGGAAGGATGAGCAGATGGGGTTTCCTCCCTGTTTTAAGACACATACACACAGTGCATGAAATACAGAAGCAGATGGCTTTTATTATTGATATGTATACATTGCTTTTAGATACTTTTAGGTGCTTTTAAAAAGAGTTTTATACCCAATGTTTTATCAAGTTTTATACTGTAAACAGCCTAGAGTCCCCTCTGGGGAGATGGGCGGTGACAAATCTAAATAAATAAATAAATAAATAAATAAATAAATAAATAAATAAATAAATATGGCTTGCCCCCAAAGACCAGATGGTGTCCAGGTCCTGTGCCGAATGCAGTTGTCCCGGAGGGATCCGTTTGCTGGGCGTACTGCCAAAAGGGTCTCCGGCCAGGATCTAGAACAAAACAAAGATCACAGCACCCTGAGGGCTCACACATACAGCCCGGTTCAGGAAGCTAATCAGGATCATCTCTGGTCAAATCTTGGATGGGAGAGGGAAAAGGAGAAGAATGCTACTGGAAACAGCTTCCAACCTGAGTTGGGCGTACAAGGCTCCATTGAATATTAGGGGTCTGATATAGGGTGAAACAATATCCTCTGTTCACATGAGAGTTGGTCCCTCATGTGGTCTTGGGACTAATTGTCTCCCTTTGGATCCTCTGAAGACCCTTGGGTCCCATCCTCATGGAACAACACCCCCAAATAGCCAAGAGTCTGGATCCCACTATTGGGGAAAACAAGGAGAATTTGCTGTGCAATTTGGTACATGGAGGGCTTTTAAAGTTCAAACAGAGAGCTTCTGAACCCAGATGGGACTTGGTGAAGGCCTGGCAAGCTGAGAAAGCATCTCCTTGGTTTGCAGCTGGCCAAATCCTGGCCAGGCTGGGAACGAGATGAGCATAATTTGTTTCTCCACACAGCCAAGAATTCCCTGCATGAGCACCTGGTGCTCACAGTCTGTGAACCTAACCTACCTCACAGGGTCACTGTGTGTCAGACACAATATAGAAGAAGACAAATGTGTCCTGAACCGCAAGAAGAAGAAGGGAAATATCCACAGGCCTCACGTCAATAAGCCAATATCATGCAGAAATGCTAATTTATAGATTTGACTGTGTCAAACTTGGTCCACCCCACCCCCTGACCCCTGTCTCTTCTGCTTCTTCTAATAAAGTGTAGACAGATATACATCAGTGTTACTGCATGAAGGAGATTTGAACTGCTAGATAGCTCAGTGGTTTATGTATGCAAATGTAGAGCCACGGGTTGCGAGTTCGATTCCCCACTGGGCCTCCTTGACAGGAGCTGGACGATGATCTAGAGCAGTGGTGGTGAAACTTCAGCCCTCCAGATGTTTTGGACCACAACTCCCACAGCCCTTTGTCATTGGCAATACAGGCTTGGAATTCTGGGAGTTGTGGTCCAAAACACCCGGAGTGCTGAAGCTTCATCACCACTGATCTAGAGCAGTGGTTCTCAACCTGTGGGTCCCCAGATGTTCCTGGACTGCAACTCCCAGAAGTCTTCATCCCTAGCTGAGCTGGCCAGGATTTCTGGGAGTTGCAATCCAGGAACATCTGGGGACCCACTGGTTGAGAACGACTGCTCTAGAGGGACCCTTCCAGCTCTGCCTTTCTAAGATGAATGGACAACTCAGTGCTTTAGGTCTCTGGCTGAGAAGCCTGAGGTTGGGGGTTCGATTCCCCCCTGTGGCAGGGAGTAGACACCAGGATCCATGGAGTTCCTTCCATCCAACTCTGCTGTTCTAAATCCAGGATGTTGATGTTTTTGTTTGCAAAAAAAAAAAAAAAAAAAAAAAAAAAGCAAGCCACATGGCACAGACTCTTCTGCCAAAGATCACGTACCTCTGGTAAAACGACAAAGGCGCCTGTCATGATGGTGAGGACAATATTGATTCCAAATAGCCACCTCAAAAAAATGAAGTACGAAGCAACTCCTGAGCCGAAGTGACCTTAAAAATAACACACAAAAAGAGCCCAAGCCCAAAAAGAACGGGTGCAGTTATTCGCAGTGGTTGCTTCACCCAAACACTGTACAAAACATCATCTACAAAGCTAAAGCCCTACATTGGGATGGAGGTTGATAGAGACACATCTTAACCTATGGAATGATGGGGTCTATGAGAAATGCTCCACCCCAAATATAGGGGCAGAGATACACTTTGGTATTATGGGCTGCATGCTAGTTCTTTGGGTGCTGCATACTTACTTTCTATTTTCTTTATTCTCATTTCCCAGGGAATAAAGACAACCATAAAGTTATATGCAAGCCGAACAAATTTCCGCCACAGCTGGGGGGTTAAAAAAAACCACATTATTAAAAACTCAGTTTTATTTATTCTACATTTTTAAAAGGTCAATCTATGTCCCCCCACACACACACAATCACTTCCAGCTCCTTACTGCTCTCCTTTTAAGAACACTTGACCTGAATGATGAATTATGTCACTGAATATTGAATTGTATCATCCAATAATATGCTCATTTTTGAATTATAGCATGGCTTTTCCCTTTTCATGTGAACAACCATGTTGGTGTTTTCTCAGTACAATATATTGCAGTTTAATGAAACTTGAACCTAAACATATTTAGTCTAAAGACATGTTTAATCTAAAGACACAGAGGGCGTTTATACACGACCCCTAAGGTCCGCCGCAAATGGCTGCAAGGTCCGGACCTTTAAAATGTTTACCCACCAGCTCTGGACTTTGCAGACAATTAAGTGCAACCCCGCCCACTTTAGCAGAAGACCAAACAGCAGTTTTCTTGTACCTGGTCTTTGATGGTGACAAATATTTGATGCGGTGTAAGGATAGTGAGTGCGGGGCTCTCCTGGCTTCAGTTTGTTCTTTTTTTGCACCCCGCCCCTTTAAGAGATCTGAATGCTGCCCGGAACAAAACGGAGGTAAACCGGCAGTCTTTTCTTTCTTTTTTCTCTCTCCCTCAGGCAGCCAGCAACCAGGAAGTGCGGAGGGGGGTGGGGACAGAGGAAGAGCGACGAACCCCTAAGATCTCTGGTCCGAATTTAAGTGGCCAGCGGATCTTAGGGATCGTGTAAAAAGGCCCAGACAGGCGGAAATAAAAGGGGAATATACACTGCGGTGATGAGTCAGGGCACAGATCATGGATGATCTGAGATTCTTCCCTCTGATCTGCATAAATTTAGGATTTGACAGGGGAGGTTTTACAGCGAGAAAAGTCTGCCTGCTGCACCTCTGCTTGATTTGGCAGTTGAAAGGAATTGATACAGCAGTCCTTCATTAGAGAGCAATTATAGACCAGTATCAGAACCTTCTTTAAGAGAACTCCTAGAATTCTCTAGCCAGCCATGTTCAGGAGTCATGGTTCCCTGAGAGATTCTGGGAAAATGTAGTTCTCCCCAAGGGAGGAATGTTTCACAGTTCTGTTCAATGTGCAGGAAGTTTATATCGCTGAGGCTGTTTCTCCCAATGACCGGAGCACCATTGCTAACAGCATAAAAAGCCGTTCTGCCCGGCCATCTGCGAGTTGCTCCTTTTTGCATAAACAACAATCTGCCGAAGGTCTGAAAGCATTTCCTTTTGGAAATGGCACCTTCTTGGCCTTTTTCCATGAAAAAGCATGCTCTGGGGTTGTTAATACAAAACAGACCCACCTCTGCTCCAGCCGCCTGGTAGCCTCTGGTCCGAGTCAGACGTCCTTCGTACTTCAACACAATTTCTTTGGCTTGACTGCCGAAGAAAGGGAGAGGAGAACTTGAGTTTCATATAACTACATTTTTTTAAAAAAGAATCTCATTATCTCCAGAGCTCCTGCTGTTTTCCCTCTCATAAATTACAGGCCATCAACCGGCCAGGGGAGGTGGGTTACTGTTGCAAAACACAGGCCCTGCCCTGTGGACCTCCTGGATTGTTTCTTTCACTTGAAGCCAATTGGGGGTTTGCCACCATTTGAAATCCTCCTGATTTCTCCCCTTTTAGGACAGACTCAAACATTGGAAGGTGACTGGCAAAGAAACACTGCAAGGCATGGAGCCAGTGGGCCCCGTGCCATTCTGAAAACACCCATTTTCTCTGGTTGTAGAAACTAAGTTGGGTCAGGCTTGGTTTAGTAACAGCATGAAACACAGGGATATTCTGATTAATGGCCCCTATCCCATGACCACTAAAAAACACTACAAACTGCAAGAAAATGTGGCTCCTAAAATCGTGTCCCCACAGCCAGCGGGCTTTTAAAAAAAAGTGCGGCCATGCCCACTTTAGCATGACCCAGTGAGTTCTCCAAGTATCAGTTCAGAAGGTGGTAGTAAAAAAAAATGTCTCAGTTCCGATGCGGCTTTTTAACCAGTACAAACATCCGTGGGGACTTGGAAAAAACGCTTCTAAATATTTTCATCCCCGTTACTCTGTCTTTCGGTGTTGGGGTTTTTGTTTTGTTTTGTTTGAAATTGCCAGTTTGGGATATCGGTAAGGAAGAAACCTTTGGTCATTTTCACAGCACTGAAACAGCACACGTTTACTTCATTTCCACTAATATCTAGTTTGTTCCCTTTCCCTTTGTTGTGCTTCCCAGCCATGGGGACACAAAAGAGGTGGTTCTTGAAAGTGTGGTCGTGGGGAGACACTGGAACTGCCCCTTCAATCACATGATGATGACCATTACTGGAGAAAAGCCAGCTTTTATTTTAAGCTGGTCCCCCCCCCCCCCCCCCCCAGCTGTCCCCAAGAGCAAATAATATTCAGGTAAATGGACCAAGAGGCCATCTCTGTATAAGGGTTCTTCCATATTCTTATTATCATTGCAAATCATCCTGAGATTTACTACCAACCCAGAGACATTCAAGAAGGTGGCGGAGAATGTATGTTTTGTATGTCAAAAGTTGGAAGCTCAGTTCTCACCTTCTCTAGGTAGGGGTGGGAAAGAACCCCAAATAAAACCCATCAGGACACCTTGGCCAATTATTCTGGCAGCACAGAAAAAGCTGGGGCAACAGCTTGACTAGGTTCCAACCCCACCACTAGGTGAAGCAAGTTGGTCGACTGGGTTGCTATTTGCTGGGAGGTATTTGCAAGGGGTGAGAGGACAGCCCTAGTAGGGTTGGAGGAGAGGTGAGCCCAAGGTAGGAGCTAAAAGCTGTAGCTTCCAGCCTGGGGTCCCCAGGTGTCCCTGGACTCAAACTCCCAGAAGCCTTTACTGCTAGCTGAGGTGGCCAGGAATGGTTTGCTGTTGC
Organism: Phrynocephalus forsythii; assembly: GCA_029282475.1. Lineage (NCBI taxonomy): Eukaryota > Metazoa > Chordata > Lepidosauria > Squamata > Agamidae > Phrynocephalus > Phrynocephalus forsythii. The sequence continues at coordinate 5,590,360 of JAPFRF010000014.1, read as the reverse complement.
CCCCCTCCCATTCATTTCCCCGACTGAGCAGGGATTTGAACCCATATTCTGAATCTTGATGCTCTATCCACTCCACCTCACTGGCTTTTACACACACCCCCAATCCATATCTCCGCATTTCATGCATGGCAGTGCATGAGCAATATATAAATACAGTATAAGTAGAGTCATTTTGCTTCCCCCCTGCCTTTACAAATTTACACAAGTATTCCAATTAAATGAGGTGGGGCAGGCGCTACTTTGGACCTGAGTCGGGATCCATTCCTAGGCTCTAAACTGATCTCCCAGTTGCATCAGCGAGAAAGAGAGAAGGAAAAATGGGACCCCTTCTGGGCTCTTCCAAAGAGCCAACACATCAGAAGGACTGATACCTCGGGAAGATGTTCTTTACCGTAACGCCTTGAGTTTTTGCCTCATCGGCCACGGTCGGCAACGGATGTTGGCCATGACCTCCTTCTGGAACTGGATGTTCTGGAAGATTTGCTCCGGATCATTGCTGTCCACCTTCTCTTCGGCATTCTCTTCCTCTGAGTTGCTAAAGCCACCCGATACCCCACAGAGAGCACACAGAATGTGAGTTATGATTCTCCCTCCACATTTATCAGGGTGGCGCATCTGTGAGCACAACCTTGAAAGTCCCCCACAGGATTCTGTATGCAGAGATGTCAAGGATATATTTGTCCACCCCTGAGAATGGGAAAATGGAGGAGACCCTGCATCACGGCCTTCCGTCCACCTGTTCTATTGAAGCATAGCGAGGACACAATTGTGCTGGACCAACCTCACAAGATCCAGAATAGATCTTGACAACAACTCAGAAATGGATAAGGTATTCAAACCACCTGGAAGTTGGTATTTGCTATTTTTCTTTCTTAAAAAAAAACACAGCAACAAGTCAGGGGTTGCTGACTATTTCACAAATGTCTCTGCTATACCTTTTCCTACCAAGGATCACATAGAATCATTTTTAAGACTACCATAACAGGGGGATTTTCAAATTCCAAGTTTAAAAGCCTTGTTGTTGTTTTCCAAACCATGGCATCATTCATGTTATCTGTGCGGCTGGAAAAAAAGCATGTAATAAATACATATTTGCAGTGTGCAGTAAGACTCCTTGCTGACGTAAATTATGTTGGATACACGTTATATGCCTGCCAAAGATAGGCAACATCAAGAACTATAAATCACATGGACAATACCGTTGTATTTCGGAGTGAATGTCATATTTGCTAGATCTAATTTTCCTGTATGAATACAGTGGGTAACAAACAACAAAGCTGTTTTTGCAAACAAACAACCAGGCAACATTTGCTCACCATTCATGGATGCTACAATCATTTGGAAGCAGAAATCTAACCCAGCAGAACTCTTTCAGAAATACAGTAAAAATAATTGTGTGGTTTCCCCAACCCCCAGCTAATCCTCTGGGAGAATCCTCCCTGAAAAGCCAACATTCAAAAAACACAGACCCTTGTCTTTCATCTCAGTGTGTTATGAAGATAGATAGATAGATAGATAGATAGATAGATAGATAGATAGATAGATAGATAGATAGATAGATAGATAGATAGATAGATAGATAGATAGATCCCCATAGGTGTGAAGTTTTAATATTGAGGGTTTTGCTTTTAAGAAAAAAAAATTATGTTCCCCTATGAGAAAAATGATGGATTTAATTCTCCCTTCCCATAAAAAGGGTTGAAAAGAAGTAGAAAGGCACACATCAGACTACACCAAACAAGAGAAAGTGAGGGGGGGGAAGCAGAAGTATTCAGCTCAAGGTGAGACCATAAGAATGAGGGGAAACAGAATCCCTGTACTTTTGACGCTTGAGCAGAAGAATGAATTTTGAGAGATGAAATTTGGTGAGCAGAGATGGAGAAAGCAATATCTCATTAGATTATCCTGATTTTTTAAATTTAGGCACAAAAGCAGAGTGCCCAGCCTGGATTTTGCCAGCCTACCCCTACGACACAAGTCCTAAGCAGAGAAAGGATGGCTCACCTGTGGGGGGGTTCAGGATAGGCATAAATGCTGGCGTGGCGTTTCAGCGTTTTGGACCTCTTGCAGGTCTTGGCATTTCTGGCTGCATCTGATCTCCCTCCCGACGACATCTCGAAAAGTATCCAAAGCCCTCGGCGTTCAGAAACAAGGGACCAGCCTTTGGGGATGGAGCATGTTTGAGACAGACTTTGGAGCTGACAGAAGTCACTGCGAACTCTCTGGTTCTCTGGCTCTTTTGCATCTGGTGCTTCTAGCTCTGGGGAAAGCTGGAGGCACACAGAGAATCTTTTAAAGACACAGTAACCTGAAGCTGTAGCCCTGTGTGTGTATATGTCTCTCTCTGTGTGGTGAGTGACCATCACCTCCTGTTCTAAGATTCTAAGATACATCCCCAGGTGGGTGTAGCCACCAATTCCAATCCCGGGATAGCAACTGTGATTCTGTTCTGGGCAAAAGATCAAGGAGCATCCTTGTATCTATCAATTCAGCATGTTTATTGGGGTTGGGAGGGTGGGTGGGCTTTTCTGCAGAATTAAATCTACCCTATCGGGTGCTTTCAAAAAGCAGTAACAATAATTAAGGGTGATGGCAAGGTTTGAGTGCCAAGCCACCAAAAACAACCACCAGAGAAGTAGATCCTACAAGTCTCAGAGAGAGTTATTGACACCTGAAGTTCCAGTTAATGATTAAGGGGTGGACTATGGGGAACTTGAAGCTATTCTCTGGGGATTTCTATACCTGTCAATCCACTTCCATAGTATAGCACAGTGATGGCGAACCTTTTAGGGAATGAGTGCCCAAACTGCGATTAAAAACCTACTAATTATTTGCAAAGGGCCAATACAGCAATTTAACCCGAATCCAGGTGGCTGTGAAGGGGCGATGCCGGGTGTCCACAGAAAGGGCTCCAAGTGCCATCTTGGGCACCTGTGCCATAGGTTTGCCAACACTGGTATAGCAAGAAGAGCTGAAACAAATGACCCTCATTTTCAGCCAGTGGCCACACAGTGTGTGTGTGTGTGTGTGTGTGTGTGTGTGTGTGTGTGTGTGTGTGTGTGATCTGATTCTGCTTTTAATTCTGCTTTACAATGGCATTAGATAAGGCTTTCAGGTAGACTGAAATTTTTCTATTTGTAATGGAGAATTGCTGTAGCTGTGCAGTTTAGGGATTTAGCTGTGAAGCCAGAATTTGGGAGTTTGATTCTCCACTGGGCTTTCTTGGGAAGGGGGAAGGCTAGATTCCATGATCCAGCTCTTCCAGTTCTAAGATTGTAAGATAAAATAAAATGAACACCTCCAATAGAAGTGAAAAAGCAGAACTTACTCTTAAATCAAAGTAAACTCATTTGGAGAGTCAGAGATAGGAAGATAAAGGGAGAAAAACCTGCATGGTCAAATTTGCATTGAGTGATGGAAATGACAATGAAAAACATGCTCATCGGGTTTCTTTACTGGTTCATTTATTATTTAAAAAGTTACTTTTCATTTCCAGGGCCAGTTATATCACCTGTGCAATTCTGGGTTCCTCTGATGTTAGCTTCAGTCCTTGTATGAGCTGGGGGGGGCAGGGGACTAAATTTCCCACCAATGATATATGCTCTTCAGCTATTCATCCTGTAATGCAAATCCATGAGGTCTGGCTTGGTCTTGAATCAGCAGGTAAATCCTGTTAGCTTTGCAAAAGACCTGCTCCCAATTGGGGGGGGGGCTGTCTGAGCTGGCCATCGACAGGTGGGCGTGGTCGCACTTAATTATCTGTAAACTCCGGAGCTGGTGGGGAAACAATTTTAAGCTCCGGAGCTGGGAGCCATTTGCGGCGGATTTTAGGGGCCGTGTACAAAGGGCCAGAGATCAACAACTTTCCTTAGTTTTTCTTCCTCTCCCAGAAGCACACTGCCACAGGGCCCGTTGTGTTGAGCACCACTGCTCCAGAATGGACCACTGTGCAATGACAACCATGCTTCCAGCCCCAAGCACACCCACACCATTAGATCTCCCTAGTTTCCACAATATATCCCCCCACCCTTCTCTCCGTAAGAACTGCACGCACTATTGAGTGCGAAGATTTAGTGATATAAATCAGGTGCCGGGTGGCCTTTCTCGGGGCTTGATTTGCCTGCTTGACAAGATGGGACATTCAGTCCCGTCTGGCTAGATTTGTAGCTGAGTGCGACACACTTTTGCCCCTGCTCTGCTGAGTCCTGACATCCACCTTCTCATTGATGGCTGAGAAAGGACCCTTTCCGACAGTTTGTGTTCATCCTGGAGGCATTTAAGAACTGCCACCCAAACACAAAGCTTTTAACGACTTTCTGCTTTAATGACCCTGCTTCTGTGACTCAGACTGTTCTGGTATTCCTTGATAAACAGTGTTTTAAATAACACATTGTTGTTGTTCAGTCGTTCAGTCGTGTCCGACTCTTCGTGACCCCATGGACCAGAGCTCGCCAGGCCTTCCTATCCTCCACTGCCTCCCGGAGTTTTGTCAAATTCATTTTGGTTGCATCGATGACACTGTCCAACCATCTCATTCTCTGTCGTCCTCTTTTCCTTTTGCCTTCGATTTTTCCCAGCACCAGGGACTTTTCCAGGGAGTCCTCTCTTCTCATGAGGTGGCCAAAGTACTGGAGCCTCAGCTTCAAAATCTGTCCTTCCAGTGAACATTCGGGGTTGATTTCTTTCAGAATGGATAGGTTTGATCTCTTTGCAGTCCAGGGGACTCTCAAGACTCTCCTCCAGCACCACAGCTCAAAAGCGTCGATTCTGCGGCGATCAGCCTTCTTTATAGTCCAGCTCTCACTTCCATACATCACTACTGGAAAAACCATAGCTTTAACCATCCTGACCTTAGTTGGCAAACTGATGTCTCTGCTCTTTAGTATGCTATCTAGGTTTGCCATTGCTTTCCTCCCAAGAAGCAGGCGTCTTTTTATTTCATTGCTGCAGTCGCCATCTGAAGTGATCAAGGAGCCCAAGAAAATAAACTCTGTCATTGCCTCCATTTCTTCCCCTTCTATTTGCCAGGAGGTGATGGGACCAGTGGCCATGATCTTAGTTTTTTTGATGTTGAGCTTCAGCCCATTTTTTCACTCTCCTCTTTCACCCTCATTAAGAGGTTCTTTAATTCTTCCTCACTCTCTGCTATTAGAGTAGTATCATCTGCGTATCTGAGGTTGTTGATATTTCGTCCGGCAATCTTAATTCCGGCTTGTGATTCATCCAGACCGGCCTTTCTCATGATGTACTCTGCATATAAGTTAAATAGGCAAGGTGACAGTATACAGCCTTGTCGTACTCCTTTCCCAATTCTAAACCAGTCAGTTGTTCCATATCCAGTTCTGACAGTTGCTGCTTGTCCCACATATAGATTTCTTAGGAGACAGATAAGGTGGTCAGGCACTCCCATTCCTTTAAGGACTTGCCATAGTTTGTTGTGGTCTACACAGTCGAAGGCTTTGGCATAGTCAATGAAGCAGAAGTAGATGTTTTTCTGGAACTCTCTGGCTTTCTCCATAATCCAGCGCATGTTGGCGATTTGATCTCTAGTTCCTCTGGAAATCCAGCTTGTAGTTCTGGAAGTTCTCTTTCCACATACTGCTGAAGCCTGCCTTGTAGAATTTTGATCATAACCTTGCTAGCATGTGAAATGAGTGCAATTGTGCGATAGTTGGAGCATTCTTTGGCATTTCCTTTCTTTGGGATTGGGATGTAGACCGATCTTTTCCAGTCCTCTGGCCACTGCTGGGTTTTCCAAATTTGCTGGCATATCTTATGCAGCACCTTTACAGCATCCTCTTCTAAGATTTTAAAGAGTTCAATTGGAATGCCATCACCTCCACTGGCCTTGTTGTTTGCAATGCTTTCTAAGGCCCACTTCACTTCACTTTCCAGGATGTCTGGCTCCAGGTCAGCAATTACGCTATCTTGGTTATCAGGGACATCCAGATCTTTCTGATATAATTCTTCTGTATATTCTTGCCATCTCTTCTTGATCTCTTCTGCTTCAGTTAGGTCCCTACCATTTTTGTCCTTTATCATATCCATCTTTGCACGAAATACCCCTTTAATATCTCCAATTTTCTTGAACAGATCTCTGGTTTTTCCTTTTCTGTTGTTTTCCTCTATTTCTTTGCACTGTTCATTCAAGAAGGCCGCCCTGTCTCTCCTTGCTATTCTTTGGAAGTCTGCATTCAATTTTCTGTATCTTTCCCTTTCTCCCTTGCATTTTGCATCCCTTCTCTCCTCCGCTATTTGTAGGGCCTCGTTGGACAACCACTTTGCTTTCTTGCATTTTCTTTCTTTGGAATATTTTTCATTGCAGCCTCCTGTACAATGTTACAAGCCTCCATCCATAATTCTTCAGGTGTTCTGTCCACCAAATCTAATTCCTTGAATCTATTCTTCACTTCCACTGTGTATTCATATGGGATTTGACTTAGGTTATACCTAACTGGCCCAGTGATCTTCCCTACTTTCTTCAGTTTAAGTTTGAATTTTGAAATAAGAAGCTGATGATCTGAGCCACAGTCAGCACCAGGTCTTGTTTTTGCTGACTGTATAGAGCTCCTCCATCTTTGGCTGCAGAGAACATAGTCAATCTGATTCGGTATTGTCCATCTGGTGATGTCCATGTGTAGAGTCGCCTTTTGTGTTGTTGGAAAAGAGTGTTTGCAATGACCAGCTTGTTCTCTTGACAAAACTCAATTAGCCTTTGCCCTGCTTCATTTGGAACTCCAAGGCCAAACTTGCCAGTTATTCCTTTTATCACTTGACTCCCTACTTTAGCATTCCAATCCCCTATGATGAGAAGAACATCTTTCTTTGGTGTCAGTTCTAGAAGTTCTTGTAAGTCTTCGTAAAATTGGTCAATCTCAGACTCTTCAGCGCCGGTAGTTGGTGCATAAACTTGGATTACTGTGATGTTCAAAGGGCTGCCTTGGAATCGTACCGAGATCATTCTATCATTTTTTAGGTTGTATCCCAGCACTGCTTTTCTCACTCTATTGTTGACTATGAAGGCTACTCCATTTCTTCTTTGGGATTCTTGCCCACAGTAGTAGATGTGATAGTCATCTGAACTGAATTCACCCATTCCTGTCCATTTAAGTTCACTGATACCCAGGATGTCAATGTTTATTCTTTCCATCTCACGTTTGACCACATCCAGCTTACCCTGGTTCATAGATCTCACATTCCAGGTTCCTATGCAGTATATTTCTTTGCAGCATTGGACTTTCCTTTCTCTTCCAGGCACGTCTGCAGCTGAGCGTCCTTTCGGCTTTGGCCCAGCCACTTCATTAGCTCTGGAGCTACTTGTACTTGTCCTCCACTCTTCCTCAGTAGCATGTTGGACACCTTCCGACCTGAGGGGCTCATCTTCCAGCGTCATATCTTTTAGCCTTTTGTTTCTGACCATGGGATGTTCTTGGCAGGGATACCGGGGTGGCTTGCCAGTTCCTACCCCAGGAAGTCTTATTACAAATAACACATACCTGCAGATTAATGGCTGCACAGGAAGAGTCAGGAACGACCCAAATCAGGAGCTGTTCATTTCTTATTTTCTAGATCCAGATTCTGAACCCTGACACAATTAAGCCTAAATAAACTGGTTTCCCTAATCCTCATAAATTCTTCACCCTTTCTTCATTTCTCTACCTACTCCTTTCCCTCTTCTTCCCTTGTGCCTATTTCAAAATTACGACCCCTAATTTACACCCCTGGGACAAGCTTTGAACATGTTTGTCCAAATGAGGAACAGCATAAACCACCAAATGCTCATCTCTACTTATGATTTTGCAGGGGAAAGTTAACATGGGGTAACCCTTGGTGTAACCCGATACCCTTGGTGTGACCACTCTCCATGACTTTCTGGACTCACCAGCCTCAGTAGTAACTGGAAAAAATCCCAGTTGGCCCAGAAATTAAGGATTCCTCTAGATACCGCTGGTCTTCTCAACCGTATGTCACAGGGAAAGCATTCCCACCATTATTCCCACCAGTATCTATAGATCTTTATACCTAGAAATGACCCTGAGGGATCATCTGCCCCAGTCCACTGTCTAGGAGAGGAATACATTGCACTGCATAACAAAACAGTAACTTTATTTATTTTATTATATATTTATTAAATTTATATATCACTCCATCTAGCTGCACGGCTACTCTGGGCAGTTTACAAGGTTGAAAAAAATATCAGTCTAGACACACAATAAATAAACAATCCAATAATAAAAACATAACAAGTAATAAAACAATATGTATCAGAGCATCAAACAGGAGCAAGATAGCCTAAAAACAAACAAAAATAAAATAAATAAAGTGCATAAACAGCAAATCCTTCATAGCATTTATTAATACCTAGGGAAAGCCTTTTTAAATAGCCACATCTTTAGTTTTTTCTTAAAGACTGGGAGGGAAGAAGCCAAACAAATCTCTGGGGGGAGTTGATTCCAGAGGTGAGGGGCTACCACTGAGAATTCCCCAATTTCTTGTCAAAGATTTACGAGCCTCCTTCAGCGATGGCACCCTCAAATGCCCTGCCTGAGATGATTGGGTGCAATCCAAATACAACTTTGAGCTTTCCCTGTTGTACTGAAAAGTGTTGGTGGGAGCACATGTCTTGTGGATAACTACACCCAATTCCAGTGGCATGGAAGTGAGAACAGGAAGCTAAGGGTGACTCTCCACGACCACCGTCGTCCTCTGTCCTTGGTCGGAAGGGAGAGTGGGAGGGGTGATGATTTGGGGAGCTGAGAAGCCCCACAACTCTCCTCAAATAGGTTATTTCAGGCCCTGGAGTAAGGGGTTCTTCTCCCTTAGCTTAGAACTTACCGCTTTGAAGAACCAGCTGCAGTGGTGAGTACATAAGCATGGGTGACACCACCCATTCCCAGTCCATGGGGTTTCCAGCCCATTTTTTTTAACTCTGCAAGGCTGCTTTTCATGCATGGCTCCAGTCAGGTGGCTGTCCGTGGCAGTCCTTTCAACATGTGGGTGTGTCGGTGAAGAAATGGACGGTATAGGCATATTCATTTCAACAGAGACTCTCCTGAAAGCATTCTAACTTGATTATTGTGGAACCAACCTGGATCGCGGCACGCCAGCAACAGGACGTGCCTGAAATGCAGAAAGTAGAGCATATATTTAGAGACTTTTTGATGCACATGGCAGAAAGGGAGAGGGAGAGCAGCCCAACCCAAGTTCTTATGATCCTGCCCATCCACAAGGCGGTGGGCCTTACGGTCTGATAAGAACACTCAAGGAAGGACTGTTGGCTTTTGGAAATCATAAGAGAGAAATTGTCAGCTCCCCTTTTTTAAAAAAAAAAATATTTTTGCCTCTCCATCCTACCAGCAGAACCTTCCCAGCTTGGTTCAAAGGGTTGCCCACATCTAGTTGAGGTCTCTGGCTGCAGAGCCAGAGGTCGGGAGTTCGATTCCCCCCACTGGGTCTCCTTGACGGAGGCTGGAGTTCATGATCCATAGGGGTCTCTTCCAGATCTCTCTCTGTGTGTGTGTTGCGTCGTCAGTCGTGACTGACTCTTTGTGACTCCATGTCCATGGAGTTTTCTTGGCAGGAATACTGGAGTGGTTTGCCAGTTCCTACTCCAGGCACCTACAGCACCTTGTATTCCCTGGTGGTCTCCCATCCAAGTACTAACCACGGCCGACCCTGCTTAGCTTCCAAAATTAGGCAAGATCGGATGTGTTTAGGGCATCTAGGCGGCGGCTTCCAGATCTGTAGATCAAAGATAAATTGCTAGGCAGTTCAGTGGTTTAGGTTTCTGCCTTTGGACATTGGGAGTTTGATTCCTCACTGTGCCTCCTTGGCAGGGGGCTGGACACAGTCCATCCATAGGGTCCCTCCCAGGTCTGCAGTTCTGATGATATGATGCCTTATCTGTGGGTCGAGTAAGAGCTGATGAGAAAAACCCTTGGCCCGTCATCTGCTGACATGTCAAAGCAGGTAAAACAGGGCTAGATACAAAGTGGTGCGTGGAACATGTTCACTGTCGTTCCTCCCACCTCTTTGGCCCCCGGGATGTCTCTCTCATCCCAAATGCCACCGCACGTGACCCTAGAGCCTAGGCAGCCGGTCTCCTTTTCCAAGGCTGGGTATGCACTGAGATGCTTATGGATGAAGGACCAGTTTCCCTCACCCTCAGGCCCAGCCCATTGCAGCCAAAGCAAAGTGGGGAAATTGCCGCAAACAGAGGGGGGGGGCTCGGCTCCATGAATGATGATGATGATCCCGGTGAATTCAATAGGGGATATTATCTGTCCTCGGCAATAAAGCTGAAATACGGTATCAGGGAGGAAAGCTTTACGGTGCTTGTCAATAAACACATGCAGACAGTGCTTCAGCAGTCAGGCAAGAATTACCTGGATTGATGTCCCCCAAGGACGAAAGAGCCTGAAATGAGACAAAACATGTCTAGGGCAGCATTGTAGGCCAGGCAAAGGGGAGGCAGATCTGTCCTACGGAGGCTCTCCTCCCTTCCAAGTTCATAATTGTGGGCACTGGGCAGTCTTCAGTAGATCAGTTGCACAAGACCCAAAGGAAGGGCAAAGGGAAGAAGACCTTAAGGCCACAGGATGGGCAATTGCCCTTAGCTTGCTTAGGAAATGACTCAGTGATGATTGAATCACAGCATTTATACGTTACACTGCAGCTGGAGCAGTGTTCAGATTTGTTTACGGAATCACACACACACACACACACACACACACACACACACACACACACACACACACACACACACACACACACACACACACACACACACACACACAGAGGACAGTCACTGGACAAGGCTTTTAGCCTTAGACAGATGTGACACAAAAGGAAATGTGACACAAAAGGAAAACAGGAGGGGGTGGAGGGAAAAGGGAAAAATAGAACCCTATAGCACAAGTTCTTAATAATATGCTTCTTCATTTCTGGGGACTTTTGCCCAGCCTAGTTGGGGACTTAAGAACCCTCTCTGTTTTCAAGGCCCTGGTGGTGCCAGGTCCCTGCATCTAATTGCCTGAGACTGTTGTCGCAGGCTGTCCGATGGTAGGGTTGGTGCCACGTGAAGGAGTGGAGATGAGTCAGATGTGTAGATATTATTTAGCATCGATCCATTAAAAATCCGGCAAATCAAAATAGATAATTCTGATGCACCTCACTTTTTGGATCAGAACTGAGATACGTTAATGGGGTGACAGGCAATCAGTAGGGTTTCTGAAGGACTGACACAGTAATGTGTACAGGATAGTAAATGGGTGTTCGGCTGAAGGGTTTTCCATACTGGGCGCCCTTGAAGTTTCTTCAGTCGTGACCGTTTTCTCCATGGAGCTTCTAATGCCGGCCCTAAATCTTGCAGGCTGTCATGACCTCCTTGCTGAAAAAGCAGCTCTCTGCTGCAGAAGGCTTTCTCTTGTAAATTATAAAGGCAGTGAACCACCGGTCAAGCCACCCAATCCAGCCCTGGCTGTCCGGACAGGTTTCATTCCACAGAAAAGGAAAGCGAATGGGGATAGTGACCTTTGGACTACAGAGCGGGATGGGACCCTGGGGGTCATCCAGTCCACCCCCTGGCAAGGAGCCCCAGTAGGGGAATTGAACTTTCCGACTTTGGTTCTGCAGCCTCAGACTTAAACTACTGAGTAGAGATGGGCACGACTAGGGAAAATGATGTTTTCGAGTTGTCGTGTGTCGGAGGCAGTCCGTTTCGGCTCGTTTCCGTTTTTCGCGAAATTTTGCAAAAATTAGTGGGTTCATTTTTTCGTTTTTTCATTGTCGTTAGTACTGGTTGGGGGGGTAGCGGGCTCCTGGAGGGAGCTGCAGGAGTCAGCCAGAGCCACAAGTGACGGACTGGCAGACTCTTTGCACCCGCTGTGTCTCACGTACTTGCATGTAGTGCAATGCAAGTAGATCTGGCTTAGGGTTAAGACGGGTTAGCGCAAGGGCTAGGGTTAGGCTAGTTACGGGTGAGGTTAGGGTGAGTATTGGGGTGCACCTCTGGGTGCCTCTCTGACCCACTTAGAAGGACAGTGTACTGGCGTATGGGTTAGGCTTAGGCTTAGGGTTCGGGTTTGGGCTACGATTAGTGGGCTGTTTATGCCCGATTGGCACATCCCAGAACTCTGTGGTCAACCTGGCCAAGTGGCCATGCGATTGGTGGAAAATTTGCATGGTCCACTCCCATGGGCAAATGTGCAGGTGTAAAAAAATAAAATAAAATAAAATAAATAAATAATAAAAATAAAATAAAATAAATAAAAATCCTTATGAGCCTCGTGGCACAGTGGTTAAATGCCTGTACTGCAAGTTAAACTGTGCTCATGACCTGGGTTCAATCCCCAGTAGCAGGCTCAAGGTTCACTCAGCCTTCCATCCTTCCGAGGTCGGTAAAATGAGTACCCAGCTTGATGGGGGGGCAATGTGTAGCCTGCACTCTGTAATTAAAATTGTAAACCGCCCAGAGACTACTTGTAGTAGTATGGGGCGGTATATAAGCAGAACACTTTGCATTGCTTTGCTTTGCTTTGCTTTAAAATAAAATAAAATAAAATCAACGGAGACTTTTTTTTGCAAGAAAAACCCACTGCTGCTACTGTAAAAATTCAAGCATTTAAAATAGCTAATTTTTGCATGTTTCTGTGGTGCTTTGGTGGGGTTTTGGGCAACGATTTCAAAAAAAATATTGCGGTCGCCATTTTGGATCCCCCACACTGCATGGCAAATGGATGCGCCCTCCCAGCCTGGTACCAGCAGCGCAGCAGTAGCAATAGCCAAGGAGAGGGGGGCGGGGAAATCCCCCCCCCAAATAAAACACCCTTCTGGCCTGGTAGGTGCCCTCAGACAGTTTTCGCCTACTTTTAGGGCCGGGAATCGGTTTTTTTTTACTTTTAAAAACTTTTTTTCTGTGCCGCTTGGCATTGCGCGATTGCCGCGATGCAAGTAACGAGCACGACAAATCAGACCAAATTGTTCATTCGTCGGTTCGAGCTTGAATTCTGGCGGAGTAATTCCCGTTACCGTTTCCGTAGAGTAACGGATACGAGTAACGGAAACGGAAACGGGAATACCGCTAAGTCGTGCCCATCTCTACTACTGAGCTATCCAGCCAGGTGGGCTTTTATTAGAGCTGGCATTTTGAAAAACAACAACAAACCTTTCCCATCTCAAACGTGGGCTTTCGCTATCCATGCCCCCTCCTCTCCAGCTCCAGCTGGAGATCTGCTTTGCAAAGAAACCACCCACAAACAAAACCTTACAAGCAAACTAATCTGATTTCCAGCATAATCAGATTTGGAATTGGTAACATGATCTCATGAGAAGCCGCCCTAGGCATAAGATTAAGTGGCTTCACCTCTCGGGCAGGGCGGCTGTCTCAGCAGCACAGACACGGGGCATGTCTCAAGGAAACCTGAGGAGGGCTCGTTCCTTTCCCAAAGGGACTGAAACAGGCATTAGTTTATTACTCAAGGTTCAGCGGAGAACCTACATTGTCCACTGTGCTGGAGATCCATACAGCTGCTCTGAGAAGCAACCTCATGGTCATGTGCGTGGTCCCGGATTTCAGGCATCCCTCTTGTGATGTGGGACCTGCAGATCCACAAAGCAATCACCATGCTACTACAAAAAAGTAATGTTAAAACAGAACCTTGTGGGTCACAAGCACAACGGACTCAGGTGTTAAGATCATCAGGAGAGGCCCTTCTCTCCATCCCACCACCTTCACAGGTACCTATTGTGGGAACCCACAAAAAGGCCTTCTCGGCTGCTGTGCCCAGACTCTGGAACTCCCTCCCACTGGAGGCCAGGACTGCCCCATCTCTGATGTCTTTCCAGAAACAGGCAAAGACCTTTCTCTTGAGGCAAGCTTTCCCTGAATGAGGGACTACCTATTACATGCCTTTTATATGAATCTATAGGATCACATAGACTTTGTGTCTATAACCACTTGTAACCTTGTGTGATTGCGTTGACATTGTGTTTTCAATGTTAGTTTCCATCCCTCATAACTTTTACATGGAATTTTTGCACTCCCTTTAACTGCTCGCTTCTCTTGGAGCTTTAAGGTTGTCCCTCAATTCCCTGTTCTCAATCTTGAATATGTCTAGTTAATTGTACTGGGCTGTATATTGTCCCTCATTACTGTAAGAGGCTTTGGGTCCTTTTCAAAGGAGAAGGGTGGGGTAAAAAAAATACTCATAAATAAATAAATAAATAAATCCCAGAAAGAGGAAACTCATGAATGGGGGAGGGTGGGTGGTGGACACCCCCCCCCAACATACACACATGCTTAAAAAGTGGCCAAGGGAAACTTGGGTCCCTGAGATATTTTGGAACTCACCTCCCATCAGCCCCAGCTGACATGGCCAAAGATAAGGGGATACTGGGACTTGGCATTAAAATATCTAGAAGATAGGGTTTGTTAGTGATATACCACCTAATCCTATGTAACTCCCTTGAAGTGTCTAATATTGAGGTGGGGTGGGGTGGGGGAGGGAATGCCTCCCACTAGTCATGTTCAGTAAATCTGGATGTGATGCTAACGCTTATCTTGACCTTCCCAATGTTTCGATGAACAAAAATATCAAGGTTTCCACATTTCCTTTGGTTCTAAAGAGACTGCTCACAAGATGGCAGCAAAGACCGCCGAATTGTCCCTTCAATACTGTGCAAAAAGCTTTCTTCACTGTGCCTGAAAGGCCAACCAAGATTTATTTTCTTCTCCGACTATACACACCCAGATTCTAACCTGGGTTCCCCACAAAGCCATATGCATGAATGCCAGCAGGTCGTGGGTGAAACACTCATGTTTTGTGACAGAGCATCACAGGTTACGTTTCTTATACCCATCTCTCTGGAAGCCAAATGATAGAACGGGTCCGGTCATGGTTTGAGCAGGCTCCCTGGAAAAGATCGTAATGGTGGAGAAAGGTAGGAGCCAGCAGGAAAAGAGGAAGGCCTAATTTGAGATGGACTGAGTCTGTAAAGGAAACCACAGCCTGGAGTTTAAAGAGGTGAAAAGGGCTGGGGAGTACAGGACATCTTAGAAGCCACTCGTTCAGAGGGTGGCCATATGTGACTTGACGGCATATCACAACAGCAACAGTCTCCAAGTATGACAACTAGGGATGGGCACAAAATGGGAAAACAGAGTTTTGTTTTGTTTCTACTAGTGGTTTGTTTTGTTTTAGTTTTAATTGAATTTTTGTTTTAAAAAAATGTAGCAAAATGAAACAATAACGAAACGGTTTGTTACTCTATAAAATGGCTCCCCTGGGTCCTAGAGGCACCAAATTTGGTGGGTAGCTTTTTATAAGGGAACCATTTTATAGAGTAATGAAACATTTCATTTTCAAAGGGGAAAAAGAAGTGTTTCATTTTGTTTCATAACGAAACACTGTTTCCTATTTCGTTTCATTTTGTAACATTTCAAAAGCTTACAAAATGACGAAACAGTGTGCCATTTTTCGTAAGGTGCCCATCACTAATTTATTTATTTATTTATTTATTTATTTGTTACACTTCTATCCCGCACCATCTTCCCTAGGAACTCTGGGTGGTTTACAAATATAATGACAACAGAAGCATCCTGTTTGGAAGTCTGGGTGTCCTTGTGCTACGCAGTGTCAACCACTGTGGCCTCTGATTCATCATGTTCTTTATTCATGAGCATCACATTCTCAAACCTTCCCTTGCCTTGCATACTCTCCTGCATTGGGGTTCTCTCTCTCTCTCTCTCTCTCTCTCTCTCTCTCTCTCACACACACACACACACACACACACACACACACACACACACACACACACACACACACACACACACACACACACACACACACACAAACTGCCTTGTTGTCATAAGAGAGCTTAGTAACAACTCAGGTGCTCATCATTACCAGCACTTTGGTTCTGCTCACAGCATGATGCTGGTCTTACATCCATTCATCTGCTGAGCACCTGCCACCTCATGAATGGCCTCACAGCCCTCTTCATCCCACATCAGCCCACCGATTTGGGCCATCACTTGTGACCAACAAGCAGGCGTGGAAAAGTTACTCTTAGCTTAGCAGCTGGTGTAGATAATCATGCCTCGTGGAGAGGTGGTCTTCAGGGACTGATTAGAAGCGAAGTTTGAACCTGTAAGCAACCTCATGGGGGACATAGATTATGGTTTATTGTGTCCCAGTGGCTAAACATTTTAGAGAATGAGGACCGGCCCTCTGATTAGGTGGAGTGAGGCATCCTGGTGGAGGGGGCGTGGCAGGAAGGGATTGAACTCTGTGAGCATTGATAATGATAAGCACGGACTTCTCCTGTCTTTATGAAGGAAAACGATGCACATGCAACCCTCTTTGGGGAAGTGTTCCTGCCTAGTGCATAGATGTGATCCACTCACAGTGGCACATGTGTCTCTTGGCCATGCCGAAGTTGGATGCAGCATCACAGCCCTCTGAAACAGATCTCCCATGTTATGAAGATTTCCAGCTGGAGTCCTTCCTGGTCTCGTGCAGAATGTTAATTAATTCTTTCTCCCTTCAATGCTCTCTCTCTCTCTCTCTCTCTCTCTCTCTCTCTCTCTCTCTCTCTCTCTCTCTCTCCTCATTGGCTTCTCCACAAACTGTTAGGACTCTGAGCAGAGCACCCCCAGCACTACTCTAGCAAGGCAGCCTCAAGGCTCGTGATGGCGCCAACAAGCTGAGGATGGGAGACAGGCCCACGCCAGAGCCCCACAGACCACCTCTTGGTGGTTGTATGGTGATGAGATACCCCACTAGCTTCAGCAGTGCCAGATAGTCCATCTTGGGGAGATCCCTGGTCACTCAAGCAATGGGTTGTGTTGGCTTCATCAGCCTGGCGTTTTTGCACCTTCCAAGGTGAAGCATGAACATACTGGAAGCAGAGACTCAGGCTGTGGCCACACCAGAGAGACGCCCTGCAGTGTTTTATGCCTTCTATTCCTTGAGCAGTCAAACACTGTGGTCACATGACCTATATTCCTGGGTGTGCATTCTGATGTGTGTTTGCTTTATTTATTTATTTATTTATTTATTTATTTATTTATTTATTTATTTATTTATTTATTTTTATACCACCCAACTTTCCAAAGGAACTCTGGGCGGTTCACAAGAAGAAAATCCATATAATTCAGCTATACAAACAAATGTATAACAAACCCAATCAATCAAAACATTAAAATCAATTTTAAAAATGGGATATACGATGGTGTCTAAAAAGAATGGAAAAGAGAATAGGATAAACCACCATTAGTCACCAAAAGCAGCCTGGAAGAGCCAAGTTTTTAATTGCTTCCTAAAGGCTGTGGTGCTGGAGGAGAGTCTTGAGAGTCCCCTGGACTGCAAGGAGATCAAACCTATCCATCCTGAAAGAAATCAACCCCAAATGTTCACTGGAAGGACAGATTTTGAAGCTGAGGCTCCAGTACTTTGGCCACCTCATGAGGAGAGAGGACTCCTTGGAAAAGTCCCTGATGTTGGGAAAGATTGAAGGCAAAAGGACAAGGGGATGGCAGAGAATGAGATGGTTGGACAGTGTCATTGATGCAATCAACATGGATTTGACCAAACTCTGGGAGGCAGTGGAAGATAGGAAGGCCTGTCGAGCTCTGGTCCATGGGGTCACAAAGAGTCGGACATGACTGAATGTCTGAACAACAACAACAACAACAACAAAGACTGAGAGGGGATCCATGGTCCTAATATCACTGGGAAGCTGGTTCCACCAAATGGGACCAGCCACAGAAAAGGCATGGTTCTGGGTAGAGATATTATGAGCTTCCCACGGGGTAGCATCTCTAAGCATGAAGACCTGGGATGATCTAGTGGGCCATGTCAAGGAAGACCTTAGGATGATACACTCTGTGAGATATTTCCCTAAATATCTCCGTCGCATTTCCCTAAATGTGGTGTGATGTCACCTGGTACACTTTGGTTACTGGAATATTTCCTTTGTTTATGTCTCAGCAGCCCCCTTTCCCCTTAATTTTTCTTTTTCTTTACAGCGAGGTTTTGGCAATATTCCTTTGATGGGTACGCCTGCTGGATTTGTGACTCTTGGAACAGAGACTCTCGTAGTTGGGCATCTGTTTTTGTTGCTGCTCCACCAGGAGGTCCCCCGACAGGGAAATATGAAAGGGCTCAGAGGAAGGAGCACCATCTGATAGAAGGCATCACAAATGAGTGAAGTGCAGAGGCTGGGGACATAAGTTTTCCAATGCATCAACACTCTGTTCAATAACTGGGAAAGAATTAATTCAAGGGGGGAATTACATCACTTGCCAAAGGAACACACAGTGTCTTACTAGAGAAATATTGGTACAGCCATGAACACAAGACACGAAAAGCAAAGTGGTCTGCTTATATATCACCGCACACCACTTCTATACCACTTCAAGTAGTCTCTGAGTGGTTTACAGTTTTAATTACAGTATGCAGGCTACACATTGCCCCCCACACCCCCCACCACAAACTGGGTACTCATTTTACCGACCTTGGAAGGATGGAAGGCTGAGTCACTCATGAGCCGGCTATCTGGGATTGAACCCCAGGTTGTGAGCACAGTTTTACCTGCAGGACAGGCATTTAACCACTGCGCCACGAGGTTCTTCCATAGTGCTCCATAGTGCTGTTGCACAAAAAAGGCCTGCAACCAAAAAATAAAATTAAAAAACTGGAAGCCTGCTGGCAGGAAGGCTTTGATGCAAAGATAGCATAGAGAGGCAGGCCAAACAATTCCATAATGGCCATGCATCGTCCGACAACACATACAACATTTGGAAATCATAGAGGAAGCACAGGGGAGCATTTTGTTGGCCTGCCCACGGCCTCAGGAGAACAAACTGTGTATAAAGCATGATACACATAGAAATAGAATTATCCCCTGGCTGCCCTCAACTTGCAGGGACACCCTTGGTGGGCCAGATAAGTGGAAATCCCCCCCACCAGGATCTGCTGTAACTCCCCAGCAATGCTTTTGCTCCTCTTAATTCTTACGCTGCAATGTATGATATGGCAACATAGATCACATTCTTACTGGTGGAGAGAAAAACTAACACAGGAAACCTCCTCTCCAAGGCCAATGGTCTGCCAACCATAATAGCAAGCTCCACCCCAGGAAAAATATACAAGTGAGGCGCACGGCACCAATTAAAGATCTTTTGAGGGCTCAGCCAACTTCCTAAAAATAACTCCTCTTAATTCAATGGGAGAGATTTGTCTTGTTAACATTTGCTAACACCTTGTTGGAACATATTTGCACCTGTAAGCGGGCCAATGCCGTGAGGTTGCCAAGAGAATCCAAGGACCCTTTCTGTGCATTGTGCGGAAGGTCTGCCATGAGCAAATAACACCAAATATTTAATAATTAGGTCCGTTAAGCCCTCATCATCTTTGCCCATTGGCTGTCAAAGTTTACAGAGGTCTCTTGCTCCCCCAAGTGGAATAAATACACTTCCTCCGTCGAGCATTTGTTCATCAGTTCTGTAAAGAGCTGTGTTAAATTATTTCTGGTGTGTGTGTGTGTGTGTCATTATAGCCATGACCTACTCTTCATGACCCCGTGTCCATGGAGTTTTCTTGGCAGGAATACTAGAGTGTCTTGCCAGTTCCTACTCCAGGCATCTACAGCACCTGGTATTCCCTGGTGGTCTCCCATCCAAGTACTAACCAGGGCCGACCCTGCTTAGCTTCCAAAATCAGGCTAGATCGGATGTGCTTAGGGCAGTGATGGCCAAAACCTTCCAGAAGTTTTGGACCACAACTCCCATAGTCCATTGTCATTGGCAATACAGGTTTGGAATTCTGGGATTTGTGGTCTCAAACATCTAGAGGGCCGAAGTTTGGCCACTACTGGCTTATGACATCTAGGCAGCTCTATTTCTATTGTACACGTACACTTATACAAAGCACTTTCCTTCTCATTATTTGTTATTTCTTTATTTGTTACCTTTATTTCTCTACTGGGCAATCTGCATGTGTTTGGAGACCATGTGGACTTCCAAATTAAGGAGAAAGAGAGAGAGAGAGAGAGAGAGAGAGAGAGAGAGAGAGATGGGGGGCATATTTTAGTAATATTGGAAGTGCTTCTTTCTTTTCTTCCTCTTTCATTGCCTCCTGTTTCCTTAAACAATGTCCCACCTAGGAGTGCCAATGGACCTTGGAGAGCTCCTGTAAAATTCAGACAAAAACCAGGAACGGGTTGAGCACCTGTGCTTCATTGGAATCACTGCTAGCTTCACAATGGGCCAAGATAACTCCTTTTGTGATCTGAGATGATGGAATTCCAATGTCAGGAATCTGGGCACCAGGGATGCCCCCCACTGCCTCTGAATTTGACAGATGCTGGCTGACATTACGGAACATGTGTGCACGCACAATCTTAAAATTCAGGCTAAACGGACACAAGGAAAGTCAACAGCACCAACATATCTGTACGTTCCACGTGCCCTAATTTTTCCATGTTTCACAAGTCCCCTTGGAACTGCACACACACACACACACACACACACACACACACACACACACACACACACACACACACACACACACACACACACACACACACACACACACACACACACACACACACACACCGCCGTTCATCTCTGCCTGTCCTCTCCTCATCACGGACTGCAAAGTGGGGAAGTGGCACTGCTGCTGTCAAAGGATATGGAAAATGAGCAACGGGTTTTACTGCCATAACCATTTTCTGTGTGACGTTTTAAACGTCTGTCACGGAGAGCCCATATGTTACGCTCTCCTAAGGAGGTGCTCTGTATGCGTTGGTGTGCCACCTTGATAAAATATGGAGGGGGTTTCTCACAGGGGCGGAAAGACACCCAAGAAAAGAGAGATGAAAAGAAAGAAGTTTTCCAACCCCCCCCCCCCCAAAAAAAACCTCATTAGCAGAATGCTCCATCAGTTCCCCCACGGCCCATCTTAATATGAACGAGCAAGAAGAATCATAGAATCACGGAATGATGGATTTGGAAGAAGTCTACAAAGCTATCAGGTTCAAACCCTTTTCAAGGCAAAAATACGTATCATAGGATACAGTATCCAGCAGTCGGCTGTCTAATTTCCTCTTAGATGCCTCCAGCGTTGGAGTGCTCATCACCTCCCATTGTCGTACTACTCTAACGATTAAGATGTATTTCTTGACATCTAAATTGGGCTTCCTTTTGTCAATCCCATTGTCAACAGGTGCAATTCTCCTAAGGTCTAGCAAGAAGGTACCACCAAATGCCAGGACACTAGAGTCCTTCAGCTCTCCCAGACTGATGAGTATTCACCACCAGCATTCCCAGCTAGGCCCATATTATCAAGGGGCAGCTCATGGTTCATTACTTAGGATAAGTGAGTTTTTACTGCCAGGAAGAGGGAGAGGTATGTGTGAAATGTTTCCACCTCTGATGCCAAAACAACTTCATGGCCTTTGCAAAATATGGATGCTACAGGGATGGGATGTTCAGGTTTTGGGATGGCAAATGCCATGGTCTTTCATTGTTAGTGGGTTGCCCTTGCAAGGACGGTCTACACTGGAAAGCTTTGAGCCTCGTGGGGCAGTGGTTAATCTGGCACAGTGGTTATACTGCAGTACTGCAGCCAAAACTCTGCTCATGACCCAAGGTTCAGTCCTAGGTAGCCGGCTCAAGGTTGACTCAACCTTCCATCCTTCTGAGGTTGGAAAAATGAGTAACCAGCTCGCTGGGAAAGTGCAGGCAATGCGTAGCCTGCATAATTAAATTGTAAACCACCCAGAGCATGCTTTAAGAGTTCTGGGGTGATATATAAACAGCATCCTTTTGCTTTTGGCATTTTGGGGTTGAGTTAGGCTGAGTTCTGGCAAATCTTCCTTCTCAGCCACGAAGCTCCAAGCAAGATCCAAGGCAGGAAGTTTGGGTAGTGCTTGGCTTAGTTACACCTCAAACTCTTCCAGTTGAGGCTGTTCTCCCAGGTACATCAAACTGGGGAGTTTTGATAGGTTTCTAGAACTCCCAGAGATATGATCCTTGTTGTCCAGGAAATCCACAACCCCTATCTGTCATGGTGACAGTGAGGGGGTGGTCCTCTCCTTGTGCTCCACAGGCACCAGCATGCTTGCCCAGCAAGCATTCTGACACCCTCCCTCAGCAGCAGGAGCTAACCAGGCGACCCTTCTGAAACTTAGGTCTTCCCTGAAGCTGCATATAAATTGCATAAATAAATAAATAAATTGTATAAAATAAATAAAAATGTCATGGGAACTATGTATGGCAGTGGTGACCAAACTTTGGCCCTCCAGATGTTTTGGACCACAGCTCACACAGTCTTTGTCATTGACAAGACAGGCTTGGAATTCTGTGAGTTGTGGTCCAAAACATCTGGAGGGCTGATGTTTGGCCAGCACTGATGTATGGGATCTCTCTGTTATTGGGTTCCAGCCTTATTTCCCACTACATCTACATAGGGCAAGGGCCTTAATATATCCTGAAAAGCATCCTGTCCTTCTGCTTCCTTCCAAAACAAACGGCTGATTAACAGCCTTAACTTCCAATTCTACATTGAATTGGTGCTTCCATCGTCTTGTGAATTATGGCCTGAGACTTCACACACTGCTTATTTTGGAGGGCTCTGGCAGGTTCCCACCACCACCAGTGAGGTTGTCAGGAAGCCCCACTCTGCTTAGCTATTTTTGTACTTCAGGAATGTAATAGCGTGGGGGGGGGCAGAGAGAGAGACATAGCCTCTTGCTCTCTGCTTAATGGAAATAAATGATTATTGATTTTCTTACAGTTAGCAGGAGCCAAGAAAAACAAGTTTTAAATCATGACTGGGGAAACAGGATGGAACAGCCACAAATAATAATAATAATAATAATAATAATAATAATAATAATAATAATAATAATAATAATAATAATAATAATAATAATAATAATAATAATAATAATAAAATTTTAAAAAACCAGCCCGAGCATGTGGATAATGGTTTATCAACAAAGACCAAATATATGACTGACTGGTGCATCAGACATACAGCTGGATCAGAATCAAAGAGGGACAGGTGGTTCCTGGCAGACAATTTCAGTCACTGTTGTACCATCACATGGATGCCACCAACTCACCATCCAAACATTTGCTGTCATCCTTGCACCCTTTCCCGTTCTACCAGCAAGATTATAGGACAGTGATGGTGAACCTTTTAGAGACCGAGTGCCCAAAACTGCGATTCAGAACCCTCTAATTTTTCACAAAGTGCCAATAAAGCCATTTAACCTGAATACAGGTTGCTGTGAAGGGGCAAGGTCAGGTGCCCACAGAAAGGGCTCTGAGCGCCACCTTTGGCACCCGTGCCATAGGTTCGCCAACACTGTTATAGGATCTTTTGCAAGCCCGCGGGGTTTTGGTTTCAGCTGTCCTAAACCAGACAGACACACAGAAAGGCAGAATCACAAATAGACTATTACCTTGGTTTACAAGCATAATCCATTCCATAAATCAAAATACTCATACATTGAAAACAAAGTTGCCATTCTCCCTTCTTCCTTCACCCCTTGCATTCTGTTTCAGCTCTCAGCATGATGGAATGGAGCATAATTCATCTCAAAATGTTTCAGGAGGGCGGTCAGCACTTCAGCTCTAGGGGAGCCTTGGCACGGTTTCCCATCAAGCAAAAAGAAGGAAAGAAAATTAAAAAACAAAGAAGAACTCCTGGCAACCACAGGAAATCCCCACCCTGAAGAAGAAGAAGAAGAAGAAGAAGAAGAAGAAGAAGAAGAAGAAGAAGAAGAAGAAGAAGAAGAAAAGAAAGAAAGAAAGAAAGAAAGAAAGAAAGAAAGAAAGAAAGAAAGAAAGAAAGAAAGAAAGAAAGAAAGAAAGAAGACTGCTATACATGAGAGATGTATGTTTTATGTGGCTATTTCCTTCTTTCCTTCTACAAGTTTAGAAAAAAGGCACCTGGGGCGGGGACATTGAGATGTAGAAAATGATGTAGGGGATGGATCAAGTGGATAGAGGGAAGCTCTTTTCCATCTCATGTGAGACCAGAGGCCTCCTCTCCAATTGATGGCTGGGGGAGTGAGGACAGACCAAAAAAAAATTCTTTACCCAGTGTGTTGCTAGTCTCTGGAACTCCTTGCTGCAGGATGTGGTGATGACATTCAGCCTAGATGCTTTCTGGAGGAAACCTCCATCACAGGTGACAAGCCATGATGGGGAGAGGTGTTCTCTCCAGGCTTAAAAGGAGAGTACATCAAAATGCCAGAGGCAGGGGAGTAGCATCCGGAGACGGGTATTTAGTAGTCTCAGGTGCTCCCAGAGGCACCTTGTGAGGTCACTGGGTGATTCCAGGAACCTGGACTAGAGGGGCCCTTGGCCTGATCCAACAGAGATGGATGGCCCTTCTTAGGTTCTTGTTTTCTTGGAAAGAGACACCTTCTGCTTTTCTTATGGCAAACAGATCAATTTCTCTCTCCTTCTTTCATTTTTTCCCCTCTCTCTCCTCCCACATCCCTGACAGATGCAAAGAAGCCAACCTCCAGTTACCCTCTCAGGTTTTTCACAAACCATAAAATTGTCAGGGGGTCCTTTGAAGTCCAAGCCTCCGCTTTTATATATGGTTATTAGCCTCCTTCTTCCCCTTTCCCATTGCCATTTCATTTGGGGGTGGGGGGCAATCCTTTTATGAACCTGACAAGCTGGTTAGCTGGGCACAGCTTTCTCATTAGCACCTCAAGAACTCTGCTTCTTGTTAAGGGCATCCCTTGTTCAAGCTCCTGGCCTGGGAATTTTGGCCTTCCTATCAGTAAGGATCATCAGGCCAAGGTAGGCTTTCTCTGTTTGATCTCCTGCAGGGCGATAAAGCCCCTTTGGTATGCTGATGGAATAAGGTCACTTCAAAGTGATTTCAAGACAGCTGCACAATCAGGATATTACACCTTGGTGTGAAAAAAAGGGGGGGAGGAATGATCTGGAAGTGGCATAGAATTTAGAAATGAGCAGCTCCTTCTGAATGGGAAGAAATGATCGCTAGGAAGCCATCACTGCTGGAATGAGTTTTTGTGCAGCCGAGCAGAGGTTTGTATATGGTCCTTTACAATGTTCCATCGGCTATGCCTGAGGTTCCAACCAGTGGGTCTCCCAGATTATCCTGGATGATGACTCCCATAAATCCTAGCCAGCACAGATCAGGGTGAAGGCTTCTGGGAGTTGTAGTCCAAGAACACCTGGGGACCCAAAGTGGGGAGTCACTGCACCAAACCGCACTGGGTTTCAGGTACAGAATGACTAAAAGGAAACACCATCTGGAGTCATGGTCATGGATATAGAAGAGGTAGCATTGTTAGTCTGTGCAAGCATTAGAGGCGAAAACAAAATAAAAGTAGACAGACAGACAGACAGACAGACAGACAGACAGATTTGCCGATTTTAATTTGGGATGTGTTTTGTGCTGTTTGTCCTCGATACCAACATTGCTAATTACAGCTCCTTCCCTCCCTCCCCCCCATTAGCTTCCAGCCAAAAAAAAAAAAAAAGGTGCTCAGAGCTTTATTATAATGAACCTAAATTGAGTTTGATGCTCATTTCAAAATGTGACACAACAGGAACCACAAAGAGATCACTAAGAGGGAAAAACACAACCACAATAGGATGAACACACACACACACACACCGGGGGGGGAGGGGCAATGCATTTTAGTGTTTCATTGGGGAAATTCTAAACAAAGATATTCACCATTTCAGCTGCCTACCTCATTTTTTAAAATTAACATTGTATGCTCCAGTCTCTCTCTCTCTCTCTCTCTCTCTCTCTCTCTCTCTCTCTCTCTCTCTCTCTCTCTCTCTCTGTCTCTGTCTCTCTCTCTCTGGACATGTGTATCTGGGTATGCACACCCATTTGTGAGGCGTTGTGAGGCGTTGTGTGTGTGTGTGTGTGTGTGTGTGTGTGTGTGTGTGTGTGTGTGTGTGTGTGTGTGTGTGTGTGTGTGTGTGTTTTAGCAGGGGCATCCACAGTGCCCCCTCCATGGCCTTCCAGAGTAACTCAGGCGCTGGGACCTTGAATGCAGGGTCTTCCACCAACCTTTTGCTAATAAACCCCCAAAAGAGAGGATGAGAAAGATTACATTTGTTTTATTGCACAAACCTTGGCCAGCCACTGGACACGTTTGGCGGCCACACTGAGCCAAGAACCCTGGTTAAAACAGAAAGCAAAAAGGAGCTGAGCAGCGGTGGAAGCTTCGCTGGAGTCCTAGCAGGTTTATTCACTTAAAATGCCCCAGCTATTAGGTAATGCCTTTCATAAGCGCTCGCTCATTCAATAAAAGATATGTCTGCTTGCAAAATAAATAACAGACTCTGTTTATCTTCCAAATATCTGGGCCCCAGACCCCTCCCTCCTTTGCTCTGAATGCAGATTCCATGCACACACACACACACAGAGAGAGAGAGAGAGAGAGAGAGAGAGAGAGAGAGAGAGAGAGAGAGAGAGAGAGAGAGAGAGAGAGAGAGAGAGAGAGATCACTCTCAGGCTTTGAGAAGATTGGCCAACTCTTAAATTATTTATTTGCCTGCATTGCCCAGCATTCTCAAGCAGGCATGGCCATTGCCTGCCAACTCTGAGAGCTGGCAAGGCCACAGGAGCCAGAAGATGTGCTGGTTCCACTGTTTGCCCAAGATATTTTACTGCCTGAGCTGACAGCATTCTCCACGGTGGCTAAGGCAAGTTCTCGGCTGTGTCTGAGACCAGCAGGTCGCCTCCACAGTCCAGGGGTGAAGGGCAGGCCATGAGGGGTCCTTCAGCCACCCAAAACAATGACCACACAACAAGCCACTTTGCACTCTCAAATTACCTCTGTACCCACTTCTTGTGTGTATCAAGGTCCTTCCCCTCTCCGCTCTGGAGGTCACAAACGTGCCCCTGTTTGGCTGTGGGTTAAAAGACCACGCTCTCAAGAGTGCTTCTTCTGAGTTCTGAGTCTCTCTCTGCAGGCTTAGGTTGGGGGGTTCACCCTCATCTTAAGGAAGGCAAAATGAACCAATGCTGTTCTAATGCACGCCTTTCCCAACCATTTAGGGGTTTCGAGGTGTGTGTGTGTGTGTGTGTGTGTGTGTGTGTGTGTGTGTGTGTGTGTGTGTGTGTGTGTGTGTGTGTGTGTGTGTGTGTGTGTGTGTGTGTGTTACATCCCAGTGGAGGTGAGGAACCCTCAGGTG
This sequence comes from Phrynocephalus forsythii, assembly GCA_029282475.1. NCBI lineage: Eukaryota > Metazoa > Chordata > Lepidosauria > Squamata > Agamidae > Phrynocephalus > Phrynocephalus forsythii. The sequence goes on along the minus strand of JAPFRF010000014.1, from coordinate 5,563,146 downwards.
TGTCCAAAGTAGCTGTGTGGATTCCAGAGAGAGAATCCGGTTTTGGCTTTTTTATTTTCCAGACTCAATCCAAAATCTTCCCTGTTCCTCACAGAGGCACAGTTTTGATCTGGGGTTGGCTGGGATCATGGTTCTTGATTTCTCTTGGTGCCTCCCCTCCCCTCCTGCTTTCTTTCCCCATAAAAATTTTTAAAGATCCTTTCCCCCTTGCACATGCCATGTGCATTTAATTTCACCGTATAGGGAAATCCAGCGAGGATTTAGAATGTGCCAAGAAATACTTTCTCTGCTTCTCTTATTTCCTCAGGCAAAGAGCAAAAATTAGGGACACAGGGAAAAAGATGAAGGCAGGAGAGTTGTGGGGAAAGGGGGCTGGCGGAGGGGAAAGAGGTACAAGGAACAGGAGAGTTAAGTAACACCAGTCTAAACAAAGAGGCCCCCCTTCCCCGTGAGCAAACAGGTCTATGCAAGGGAAAACGGTTATTTATAACGAGGGAAGCATCTGTCTTTGATTAGGATTTTCACATATACCGTGTGCGAGGCTGAAATGATCATGTGCTACGGATGACCGTCGTCCTGTGGTCTAACATTCCATTGAACCAGATTAATCACTCTTTCAGGCTGGATGCTCTGCCTTAAACACCCTTGTTAAAAGAATGGGAGGTGGGTGGGTGAGGAGTCCATATAAGCCTGGCTGTTAGTGTTGATCAAGAGGAGACACACTGATTCAATTTCAGAATGGCAGGGCAAAATAATCTTCTTCTTCTTCTTCTTCTTCTTCTTCCTTCTTCTTCTTCTTCTTCTTCTTCTTCTTCTTCTTCTTCTTCTTCTCCTCCTCCTCCTCCTCCTCCCTCCTCCTCCTCCTCCTTCTTCTTCTTCCTCCTGCTCCTCCTCCTCTCCTCCTCCTCCTCCTCCTCCTCCTCCTCCTCCTCCTCCTCCTCCTCCTCCTCCTCTTCTTCTTCTTCTTCTTCTTCTTCTTCTTCTTCTTCTTCTTCTTCTTCTTCTTCTTCTTCTTCTTCTTCTTCTTCTTCTTCTTCTTCTTCTTCTTCTTCTAGTAGCTGTAGTTCTCCTCCTCCTCCTAAGTATTTTAAACTGCTATACTATGTCCTCAGTCTTCTTTTCTCAAGGCTCAAACATGCCCAGCTTTTCCAGTCTTTCCTGGTAGGGCTTGGCTTATCCTCTTCGAATGCCAGTTTGGTGAAGTGATTTTGGACATTTGTTTTAGGAAACTGGGGGGAAAGTTGAATAAAACTTTGATTTTCTAATCACAAAGTTGGGCTGGTTGAGGAAGAACAATGTCAAAATGCATACAATGATTGAACCCCAGGCTTCCAACATATATCAACATTCAAGGTCTTTTGCAAGTTGATGGAGAGAAAATGAGAAAGGAGATGTTTTCCATCAAACTAGAATATATTCTTCCATGTATATAGGGAGGAAAGAGCTGGAGATGATGATTGCTGCCTGTGGTTTGGCAGATCTATATATTTGGTCTATTGGTGTGTTTGGTCATGGCATTATGTTTGGTGTGTTGTTTTATTTGGCAAGAAGGGAGGGGAGAAGGTCCTTAGCAAACATCATTTGGTGTTGCCTTGAACCTATTTTATGATGACTGGAAGTCAAGTGGCTCCCTGCAGGCAAACAAGCACATACACACACAGGGGGGCACTGCATTAATAAAGAACACCAACCAAAACCTTTAGGAGCCTCGTGGCACAGTGGTTAAATGCCTGTACTGCAGGTAAAACTGTGCTCACAACCTGGGTTCAGTCCCTGGTAGCCGGCTCAAGGTTCACTCAGCCTTCCATCCATCCGAGGTCAGTAAAATGAGTACTCAGCTTGCTGGGGGCAATGTGTAGCCTGCACACTGTAATTAAAATTGTAAACCGCCCAGAGACTACTTGTAGTGGTATGGGGTGGTATATAAGCAGAACACTTTGTTTTTGCTTTATATATTGCTGGTTAGACATTTCCTGTCGTGTGTGGTCCTCCACCCCACTAATCCAAGCATCCCAACAGACATGGGAGGTTGGTGGGTCCAAAAGTGAGTGAGGAAGACCACCAAGCTGATATTGTCTCTGACTGAGGATTTGAACTGACATCTTCAGCAAGATGGGACACACAATTTTTGTTTGGAATGACCCATCTCAGAATATCATAGGCCAGTGGCTGTGCTAGCTGAAGTATCCTTGGGCAGTAAATCCAAGTTTGTTGGGGCCTGGATGTTCTTGGTCTGCAGCTACCAGAAATCCTGGCCAACACAGCTGTTCTGCGGGATTGTTAACCAACCTCCCACAAGTAACATTTCCTACCAATGGTCTTCACCATCATCAAGTATTGGAAAACCTGTTAAATGGACGATGTAGCAAGCTGGGCTTTTTATAATGAAAATTGGCTGCCTCAGAGGGAGGGTGAATTCTGCTTCACTTGAGATTTTAAACATTTGGATTTCCACCTCTGAAAGATATTTTCAAGTATGGATTTCTTGCACCAACAGTGTGTGTGTGTGTGTGTGTGTGTGTGTGTGTGTGTGTGTGTGTGTGTGTGTGTGTGTGTGTGTGTGTGTGTGTGTGTGTGTGTGTGTGTGTGTGTGTGGACTGGTCTTGATGCCCCTACAATTCTGCCCTTCATGCAGTGCTTTAACCCTTAAACCACACTGCATCCCTTGGTAGCCCTTCTACAGATGCCCCTCTTGGCAGAGAGGGGGCACCATGTTATCACCAGAGATCCTCCCCTCATGAGAGTCACAGCTTAAGCCGTTTTATTGCCAAGTCTAATTGCAACATTTATTCATTCCCATTTTGCCTGGGGGGACAAAAGCATCTCCATGGGAACCGAAAATCAGCACCCAAGTTGACTGGAAGCCAAGAGGATCTCATGCTGATGGCTGTCAAGCTGCCGTGGGCTTCACCTTCACCCACCCCTGGCGCTGAGAGGGAGCCCAGTTTGCAATCTGCCCAACCCAACTCTCGATTCTTAAAAGTCCCCCCCCCCGACAGTCCCAATAAAGGCCACCCTGTAGCCTGATAGACAAGCCACATCCCCATGAGTCGTTGAAGCCTGCTGAAAGTTCCCATCAAAATCTGCATGGCTATCAGTGCTGGCTTAATGCGTTCCTTTCCGTTGACTGATGAGGATGTTCCAACCTTTTGCATTAGATCTAGCACCAAAATCATAATGAATTCTCCCAGAAAACCAATCGGGTTCAAATCAGCTGGAGCCAACTAGGAAAAAGGAATCACTTTATGAAATTGATATAAAAGCCTGGGAATTATTATTTTAAGGGGTTTCTGCAGTGGAGCAAGGTAATGTTCCAGAAAACCTATTGTCATGACAGAGTGACTACATCTGGCACACACCTAATTTTTCCCCCAAGTGAAACTCATTTAACTCAAGACACGGAGAAAACCAGTCATCAAATGCTTTATCTGAACCATTCTGGATTTTTGCTCTGCCTGACTCTTGGAGGAAATAATTGCTCCTCTCAATTAATAGCAACTTCATTAGAGAACCCACAACCCCCTCAAACTGGGTATTTTCTAGAGTAAGGTGGTTATTTTGGGACAAGGATGTTCATTTTTAAATTCAGACTCCCAATCTTCAGGAACCCGTGAGGTAACCTACTGCTACCTTCATTCAAAATGGCCATAATTCATCTTCTGGCTTGTAGAGCAAATGACCGGGCAAAGCACCGGAATGTTTGCAAAGAGACTCTAATAAATATTTTCATGAGATAGCAGTATTCCTTACTTGCTTTTGTTCCTTGGAGAAGGCTCAAGAGATGGTATGATGTAACGGCTGCAAAGGTGAACACCCAATCACACCAGAAAGGGATGCTTTAAATGGCATGATCTCCTTTAATGTCGCCCCTCCATCTGCCAGGGAATCGCATGAACCCAGCTCCCAAAGGTAGAAGCCCTACAACTAGACCAAAAATATCAAATATTTGCATCAAGACTGGGCTGGAGGGTGCGTTGTTTCCCCCTGGGATCATGCTCTGAATGTCTGGAACAGGCTGTGAAAAGAAACAGTGTTGGTGTTGGTGGTGGTGGTGGGGAGATGATGCTCAGTTTCCCCTCTCCTAATCAGAGGTTGCATGTTGTGCATCTGTGTACAGAGGAAAAGAGGACCGGCCAAGTCCATCTTTATTTATTTATTTATTTATTTATTTATTTATTTATTTATTTATTTATTTATTTAGAATATTTTTTTACCCCACCTTTCTCCTCGGAAAAGGACCCAAGGCGGCTTACAATAATGAAGGATGATATGCAGCCCAGAACACTTCATGAGTGGGTGGATGAAAGCAGCGAAGGGATGGTGAAAAAAAGGAAGCAAAACACACCTGTTGCTCCCTGCTTCTTCAAGGAGACTAAGGATGAAAGCACATGCCAACAGGAGGGAAAGAAACATTGACCTGGGATGAAGCCATTAGGCTACATTGCTACAGTTTTGTGGAGACAGCGAATCTGTCCTGGGTTGGAATCCAACCCGTACATGTAAGCGCTCCAAGGATTCAGCACTCTGGACAGCTCCCTTAATGCTCACTCTGGGTCTTAGCTCTCCACGAGGCTGAACTGTTTGCGGAGAGAAAGGCTTCAGCACTTTGCATGGCTGCTGTGAAGTTCAGACTCAAACCTGGTGTGGATTCAACACAGGCACACACACACACCTCATACAAGACTGTTAAAGTAGTAGTGGTGGTGGTGGGGAGAGGAAATAGCTGCTGTATTTAGAAGCTTAGGGCGTTTATACACGACCCCTAAGCTCCGCCGCAAATGGCTGCAAGGTCCAGACCTTAAAAATGTTTACCCACCAGCTCCGGACTTTGCAGACAATTAAGTGCGACCCCCCCCCACTTTAGCAAGACCAAACAGCAGTTTTCTTGTACCTGCTTTTTGGAGGTGACAAATATTTGATCCGGTGTAAGGATAGTGAGTGCGGGGCTCTCCTGGCTTCCGTTTGTTCTTTCTTTCCGCCCCGCCCCTTTAAGAGATCTGAATGCTGCCGGGAACAAAACGGAGGTAAACCGGCATTCTTTTCTTTCTCTTTTTCTCCCTCCCTCAGGCAGCCAGCAACCAGGAAGTGCGGAGGGGGGTGGGGACAGAGGAAGAGCGACGAACCCCTAAGATCTCTGGTCCGAATTTAAGTGGCCAGCGGATCTTAGGGGTCGTGTAAAAAGGCCCTTAGTTCTGAAATAGGCAGCTTCATGTTACGGAACAGGTCTCATCTTTTAGGATAAAGAAAATACAAACACCCATTTTTGAAGAGATAAGGAAAGACAACAGCAAAGAAAAGAGACTGAGAGAAAAGGCCGGCACTATCATTGGGTAGAATGAGGCAACGGCTTTAGCCTGCAGAGTCTTATTTGAGTCTTATTCTAGAAAGTCCCATCCATTGTATGGGAGGATGAACTGTCCCTAGATGCTTCTCCATGGTTGGGGTTCCCATGATGTAGAGGACAACCAAAAAGAAAATAAAGGAAAAAAAAGAAAAGAAAAAAAAAGAAGAAGCTTCAGTATATCCCCATCTTTCCAAGACCAAAGCTCTGCCTTTCTTCAGATTCACCCTTATAATTGGGGGGGGGGGGTATGACACTAATGGAGGTGAAATGTCTTATTCCAGTCCTATTGCAACCAAGAGAAGTGAAGTTAAATGTAGGGGGCGGGTAACATAAACCAAAAAACAAGCACTTCTCTTCCCTCTTCCACCAGTTAGCATAAGATAGACACAAGAAGTGATAAGAATAAAATTTGATCTAAAAATTGGTATGGGTTGTTTTCTTTGTAAGTAGCCAATGCACCTTGATAAATTGTCAATGCACCATTGGTGGTTCATCAAAATTGCCACGCTTAGTTAGTTATAGCAAAAGGTTTATTAAAGACAGACAGAAATATACAGCACAGGACATTTAGGCATTACAGGGACAGCGCAGCATGGCCTGACGGCCTTGCTGCTCTGGACCCCTTCAGTACAGAAAATAGGTTAGTCTAAGGATCCTAGGCACAGCATACAGGCCAGAGGCCTTGCTGTCCTGGACTCTGAGTGATGGTGAGTGGTCTCCTTTTTATACCTTTCTGTAGCCGCAGCTTACGTATTTCGTGCGTAATCATACCTGGTAAGTTATCATAATTCTTAGAAATGGCTTTTGTTTATTCTTTAGTTCTCATTGCCTGCTGCCAACAAAATGGCGCTTTTTGGTGCCATAAGATGGTGCCCACATGTCTGCGTTGTCTTCGCTTTCCCGTTGGCTCTTATCTCAGTTAACCACAAGTATTTGTTACACTCTACAGGCTGGCATCTTCTTTTGTGTTTATGCCAGCATGACCTAATACTCACAGTTGGGTTTAACACTTTATAATAGTTTTCAGCTTTATTCTCATATTTATTAATTCTATTAATTCTTATCAGAAGTGACAGGTCACCCACTGTTGTCACCACCACCACCACCACCCTAGAACTGCCAAGCTGGGAGGGACTCTGTGGATTGTGGAGTCCACCCCCTAACAATCTAACTCCCAACTTCTGGCTTCGCAACCAGATGCCTAAACCGTATCTTCCTTCCCTTATCCTTTTGAATTAAAATAGGTAAATTAGAATAGGTCTTTAAAAAACACACATACACACACACACACACACATCACCATGTATTTATGGATTTATGATTGATTCATTTCTTCAATTACTTTTGTTTGTTCTTCTAGCAAAAGTATTTTGATGAAAGATGCTCATCCGTTTTCCAGGCAGCATGGAGAAGCTTTATAGCTTTCATTTTTACCCCTTTCCTCCATCAGAGTGAGAGAGAGAGAGAGAGAGAGAGAGAGAGAGAGAGAGAGAGAGAGAGAGAGAGAGGCTTCTAATTTTTATGGAGACTAAAAATGAAATATTGCATCATTATTAGAAGTCGGTGAAGAAATAGTTAGCAGGGGAGGGGGAGCCTTTTAACGTGCACACCAATGAGGAGGTTCAAATCAGGGGCACTCATGCTGATGAAGGGGAGAACATCCTGCCCATTTTATTGCTGCCTTTTCACAATTAGAAATTTTAAATTATAAATCCTGACACCTCAGAATAGTTTCCTGTGGTTCCTTTAATGTGGACCATGCATATATTCCCAATAGAATAGCCCAAAAGGGGGAGGATATATGCCCCCTCCTCACCAAAATTAAGGGGGAAAGAAGATGCTGATTTAATTAACTGTACATAAAAAGGTAAAGGTAAATGTCCCCCCCTCCGGTACATGCATGCTAGTTGTGTTCTACTCTAGGGCCAGTACTCATCTCCATATTCAATCCAAAGAGCCAGTGTTGTGCAAGTCCATGGCCATGTGGCCAGCATGGCTGCATGTAAACACTGTTTTACCTTCCCACTTTTTATGGTGGGTGCCTATTTATCTACTTGCATTTTTACATGCTTTCCATGCTTTCGAACTGCTAGGTTGGCAGGAGCTGGGTTTATCAGTGGGAGCTCGTTCCGCTGTGTGGCACCCAGGATTCGAACTGCCGAGGTACTGACATTGCAGCCAACAGTTTTTGGAGCCTTAGTCCACTGAGCCACAACACCCCTTCTAAATGTGTACATATGCCAATGCAAATATGAATGCAAATATGTTTGTGACTATAGCATATAGTAGGACCCCGGTATCCACTAGGGATTGGTTCCAGGCTTTCCCATGGATAACAAAAACCATGGATAAGAGAGAGAACACAAAACATCACCCAAAATTGCTGTTTTGGGACAGTTGGTTGCTTTACAGCTGCTGTTTTGTGAGAGTAGTTTGCTTTATGAGTGCTGTTTGTGACAGTAGCTTGGTTTGCGACTGCTGAATTATTTATTTAATTTTTCCTCTGCCAACCATGGATAACTCAATCACTGGTTAATGAATCAGTGGATAAGGATGTCCAACTGTGTATGTAAGGTCGAAGTGTATAGAGAAAGGGAGAGCTTGTATCTGCACTAGACAGTTACAGCAGTTTAATCTCATTTTAACTATTATGGCTCAGTCTTTTCTTTCTGTCACCTGGCAAAGCCCTCTCTTTTCAAGTAGGCTTTTACACAAGCAGTGGAGGTTTTAGAAATGTTACATCATTTAAACAACCTTGTGTTCAAAATGTTTTATTTAAAACCAACAACAGAGTTTTAAATATATGTTTTACAACTGCAATTGTTTCTCATCACGTTTCCCCCTAGTGTCTTTAAGAAGAATTATTATGGGATTTTCGTTGAGATTCTGTTGCCTTGAGTCCCCTACAGGGAGAAGGGTGGTATATACAGTAATTATAATCAATCAATCAGTTCATTTATTTGCCATTTGGAGAAGGGCTTAGAAATTGTGGCTAGCAAGCTCTGATACTCTCCTTCTGAACAACGGCAAATAATTCTGCTTCCATCACCAAACTTTAAAATAACAGATTCTTGAGGATGGACCCTAAGGAAGGAACTGATTTGTCCTGCCTTGTATATCATAATAATTTATGTTTATTTTAGAGTATTTTTACCCCCGCCTTTCTCCTTGGAAAAGGACCCAAGGCAGCTTACAGTAATGAGGGATAATACACAGTCCAGTACAATTAGGACATGTTCAAGTATTTGAGAAAAAGGAATTGAAGGACATCTTACAGCATTAATAGACAACATTACATTAAAGCAACACGGTTATAAGTAGTCATAAACACAAAGTCTATGTGAACCCATAGATTCATATAAAATACACATGGTAGTCCATCATTCAGGGAAAGCTTGCTTGAAGATAGAGGCAAGGTTCTACAATGGCCATCATTCAAATCGACATCCCCTGTAATGGGGCAGAGCAATTAGGTGATCCCAGTGCCTGTTTTGTGCATCATATAACTGGGTTTTTAAAAAATGGTTTTATTTACATAAAACTCAATTTGATAGTGGCTTGTGGAGGTGGGGACCTGTCATGATCAGGTCTCACGTTTTCTTCAGCCACCCTTCGGCATCCCACTGCCTTCTGGATTTCTGGGAATAACAGTACCCATCGTTCCTACAAAGCCTAGATGGAGGGCAGCAGGTGAAGGGAATTCTGCCCTCGACTATCCCTCGAGTCATGATAGCATCACCTTGGCTCAGAAGAAAAGGAGTTTGCTGTGGGTGCAGCAGGATGAGACCCCTGTGAGCGGTCAAGGCGGCAGAGGGAAATGCAGAGTTCACACATCCACAGCTGCTTTAGCCTTTCAAAAATCTCTCCGCAGGCCCTGGCAACACTAGGGAGTTAAACAGATACGATTTAAATTCTCTCGATCTCGTGCATCGCCTTGCAGCACCGCAGCGTAAATAAAAGGAGTCATTTGTCACTGGCAATGTGACTATAAACTCTGAGTGGCACTTTATGTTCAGCCGAGCCCTGGGAATTCTCTATAAACAGTAATAAGTCCCCTCGGAGCTTATCTACCTCAAGAGTCATCGTGTTTAGCGTGTAGTGGCCTTATTTATTATGATCATCACTAATGATATAATATCTCCATTAATCCTTTCGGCGACTGGATTGTTAATCCATTCGCAGCCACGGATGTGTCTTGGGTGGGTGGAAGAGCGAGGCACAAACTCATGTGTTATAAGGATCTGTGCCACAAATGAATACAACCTTTTGTTCTGTTTTGGGCAGGGCATTATATTTGTTCCCGAAGGCAGAAATACATGGAAGAGAAGAGGCATCTCTGAGTCAGTAAGATGGCTCAGAAATCATAGAATCATAAAAGTGTGGAGTGGGAAGCCTTGTATGAGGATATCAAGTCCAAGCCCCCTGCTCCATGCAGGAATACACATCGAAGGATACCTGCCAGGGGGTCGTCCAGTTTCCTCTTGAATGCCTCCAGTGTTGGAGCACTCACCACCTCTGGAGGCCATGGGTTTCCATTGTTGTACTGATTTAACAGTCAGGAAGTTTTTCCTGATAGTCATTCGAAAGCTGGGTTCTTGTTACTTGAGTCCATTGTTGCCCATCCTGCACTCCGAGAACCGATCCTGCCTCTCCTCCATAGAACTGCCTTTCAAGCATTTGAAAAGTGCTAGTCTATCTCCTTTTATCACTGCTGAACATTGCAGGACTGGGGTGAACCTTAAGGTTAGTATTAGAACTGTTGGTTATATTGCAACCTGATTATGCCTTTTGGCTGGGAGGGACTTTTCTTGACTAACGTCAGTCAACTCAGTCATTGTCAATATAGTAGGACCCCAGTATCTGCTGGGGATTGGTTCCAGGCCTTCCCGTGGATAATGAAAGCCGTGGATAAGAGAGAACACCTGCCCACCCCCAAAACTGCTGTTTCCTGACAGTAGCTTACTTTATGACTGCTATTTTGAGACAGTAGCTTGCTTTATGGATGCTGTTTGTGACAGTAGCTTGCTTTACAGATGCTGTTTGTGACAATAGCTTGTTTTACAGCTGCTCTCTGTGACAACAGCTTGCTTTGTGGCTGCTGAATTATTTAATTTTTTCCTCTGAATCAGTGGATAATGAATCAGTGGCTATGGGGGTCCTACTGTAGTTTCCTCTCTATCTTAGATTCTTTTCTCTGCCTTTTCCCCCAGTCAGGTTAGAGTCTGTCAGTGTTAGTTGCAGTCTGAAGACAGAGTGAAGTGTTCCATCAGCCATGTAACCAGTCAGTTTGTCAACAATGATGCTAATTTTTTTCCTGTCCCGCCATCTCGTCATTTATTTCTTTTAGTGTTTAATTATGATGTTCTTTTTATTTGCTTCCTGTTATGTTTTTATTTGTTGTAAACTGCCCGGAGTTCCTCTGGAAGACAGGCGGTATATAAGCATCAAAATAAATAAATAAATAAATAAATAAATAAATAAATAAATAAATAATCACTTAAGCTCAGTGATGTAAGGAGTTAACATTTTTATGCCATCCAGTGTTTGTTTTTATCTCTGGAGAATGGCCAGTATATGGAAACATTTTGTTCTTTCGAATAACCAGAGAATGTATTGAGAGAGTAAGTGACAGGCGAGGTGAACTAACACATAAGGGGTGGTATACTTTGCAAGTGGAGTAGGAACTGGCAAGCCACTCCAGTATCCCTGCCAAGAAAACTCCATGGACATGGGATCACGAAGAGTCAGTCACGTCTGTAACGACACAACAACAATACTTTGCAAGATGTGTAGCCTAACACAGGAGGTACAGTAGTTTTGAAAATAAAAAGAGGAGGGGGGGGGAATCTCAAAGTAAGTTATAGATGCAAAAAAAAAAAAAAAAAAAGAAGGAACATCGAATGTGATTCTGGGATCCCCACTGAAGGGGAGTAAAATTAATGAGCTACAAATGGATCTCAGAGAAAGACTATAAAAAGTAAATCTGGAACTGAGGCAGAGCACGGGTTTATTGTATGGAGGTTTTCAAAGCAGACAAAAAATTAAAATTAAACATATTTTATATAAAAAATATCCCTCCTGGAAGGGAATGGAGTGGAATCAAAACAAAAGGAAGCTGTTTACCTGCTTTAAAGGCTAGAAATTAAGAAGGAAAGGTCTGTTTGACTGCCAATTATTGGTGGTGGTATCCCAAGAAAGAAACATAAAGCCTAGAAAATGGAAAATATGTCATTCATGTGAAGGACAACAGATTTTCAGTTGGGGGAGGGAGGGATGGAGAGTCTGGGTGTTTTCAGTCCTCCGCCTCCCCCATGCAGGATGTCTGTAATTTACTAGGTCTGAAAATTTAGGTTTTCTACAGATTGCGCCAAGGTTTGCTCACGCAATTGAATAACTCTGCAAAAGAGAGTTGGGAAGCCAGGTGCGCTGTGCCGTGATTACAACCATGGACCCAGGCCCATCACAACAAAAAGGGGAGGGAGCCGTCCGTCCTCTGGGCGCACCGTTGGGCGGCTGGATTTAGCTCTCCTTGGCCCTCCTGATCTCATCAGGAAGGCATGCACAGGTTTGCGAGAAGCCGGCTCCAACCGTGTATGAAGTAATCACCCCTTTATTAAATCCTTTTTCACTGGCACCTGTCAGCAACAGCTTGTAAGGACATCGGAAAGAGTTGGCATTTTGAAACTCGTTCTAGCCATCGCAACGGGATGCTGAGTCCTTTTATCTCTCTGTTTTTGAACTTCCTTTATTCCTCCCCACCACCACCACCACCACCACCAAACCATGGCACTCCTGGCTACATCTTCACTTTCTGTTTCTTAGATTACTCTTGCACACCCTTCTCTGAGGAACACACCGCAGCCGCCTTTTTCTTATGTGTTCCAAATGTGTGCAGGTTTCCATCCAACTGGAATGAACAATGTATGTAAGGAAAGGCCTAAAAAATGGCTGTCCATCCCCGACCCCCAAAACTGTATGGCCCAAGGGAATATTGGGTTGTGGAGATTGAGGTGCAGTGCCCAACATGCAAAGATTGCTCTTCACACCAAGGGTTGGGATTAGAGATGGGCACAATTTGAACCACAAACCAGGGAGGGCAAAAACCATGTATCAGGCTGGTTCATGGTTTAGTTTATGGACCATTTGTCAATGCAAAATGAAATGCCAGCCTTTGTTTGGTTTTGGCCAAACACAATGCACTCCTGTGGCCTCAATGCCTGGATGATTTTCTCCTGTCACTATTAGAGATGGGCACGACTAGGGAAAATGACGTTTTCGAGTTGTCATGTGTCGGAGGCAGTCCGTTTTGGCTCGTTTCCGTTTTTTGTGAAATTTCGCAAAAATTAGTCGGTTCGTTTTTTTGTTTTTTCGTTGTTGTTAGTACTGGTTTGGGGGGGGTAGCGGGCTCCTGGAGGGAGCTGCAGGAGTCAGCCAGAGCCACAAGTGACGGACTGGCAGACTCTTTGCACCTGCTGTGTCTCACGTACTTGCGTGTAGTGCAATGCAAGTAGATCTGGCTTAGGGTTAAGATGGGTTAGCGCAAGGGCTAGGGTTAGGCTAGTTACAGGTGAGGTTAGGGTGAGTATTGGGGTGCACCTCTGGGTGCCTCTCTGACCCACTTAGAAGGACAGTGTACTGGCGTATGGGTTAGGCTTAGGCTTAGGGTTCGGGTTTGGGCTACGATTAGTGGACTGTTTATGCCCGATTGGCACATCCCAGAAGTCTCTGTGGTCAACCTGTCCAAGTGGCCATGCGATTGGTGGAAAATTTGCATGGTCCACTCCCATGGGCGAGCCCATTATTGCGAATGCACAGGTGTAAAAAAATAAAATAAAATAAAATAAAATAAAATCAACGGAGACTTTTTTTTTGCAAGAAAAACCCACTGCTGCTACTGTAAAAATTCAAGCATTTAAAATAGCTAATTTTCGCATGTTTCTGTGGTGTTTTGGTGGGGTTTTGGGCAACGATTTCAAAAAAAATATTGCGGTCGCCATTTTGGATCCCCCGCACTGCATGGCAAATGGATGCGCCCTCCCAGTCTGGTACCAGCAGCGCAGCAGTAGCAATAGCCAAGGAGAGGGGGGCGGGGAAACCCCCAAATAAAACACCCTTCTGGCCTGGTAGGTGCCCTCAGACAGTTTTCGCCTACTTTTAGGGCTGGGAATCGGGTTTTTTTTAACTTTTAAAAACTTTTTTTCTGTGCCGCTTGGCATTGCGCGATCGCTGCGATGCAAGTAACGAGCACGACAAATCAGACCAAATTGTTCGTTCGTCGGTTCGAGCTCGAATTCTGGTGGAATAATTCCCGTTACCATTTCCGTAGAGTAACGGATATGAGTAACGGAAACGGAAACGGGAATACCGCTAAGTCGTGCCCATCTCTAGTCACTATGCCACCGTCACTGCCTTCCTGGGTGCCCTGGTGCCATGCTCCAAGGTACCAACTGCCCTCCTTGCAAGGAAAGCAGAGTGTTCTGCTTATATATCTCCCAATGACATTTCCAGCACTCTCTGGGTGGTTTACAATTTATTTATGCAGGCTACAAATTGCCCCCCCAAGCAAGCTGGCTACTCATTTTTCTGACCATCAAAGGACAGAAGGCTGAGTCAACCATGAGCTGGCTGCATGGGATTGAATCCCAGGTCATGAGCACAGTTACTGCTGCAGGACAGGCATTTAACCACTGTGCCACGAGGCTCCTATGAAGCCATGAACCATTGCAAACCACAATTTTTCGGATGTGGGGCCATCTCTAGGTGAGAACCATAAGCATCATGGGGACAGGTAGATTGCCGTCCTCCTTTCCCTTGAGATTTTAGGGCCAATAGCTGAAGCCCTGAGCACATCTGATCTCATCTGATCTTGGAAGCTAAGCAGGGTCAGGTCTGGCTGGTACTTGGATGGGTGACCACCAGGGAATACCAGGTGCTGTAGGCGCCTGCAGTCGGAACTAGCAAACCACTCCAGTACTCCTTCCAAGAAAACTCCATGCACATGGGGTCATGAAGAGTTGGCAATGACTGTAACGACACAACAGCAACAAAAATGAAGCCAGGAGGCGGGCCCTTGTGATGTCACAAAGTTGAGGCAGGCAAGAGAGAGAAGCAAGTGTGACCTCCATCCAAGCTTTCAGGCTCAGCCAGTAAACGCTGGCAACTAGCTGGATGGGTGTTCAAGACGCTTTAGAACTACCTCACAGACAAAACTCAAAGTGTTTCCTGCCATCCAAGGCTGAACCCTTTAAGAATTGTTTTTGGTGCCTGGAAATGTAGAGAAACACTTGGGGAACTGAGAGCATCACACACACACACACACACACACACACACACACACACACACACACACACACACACACACACACACACACACACACACACACCACCTACAAACACAACCTTTGAGGGTTTTTTCTGAGTAGAACAACAGAAACAGAGTGTTTGTGGCAGCCACCCAGCCAATGTGCCGGTATCTTCATAAATGGGCCAGACGGACCTTGGCATGGATTTCCAAGAAGTGAATATAGCAGAAAGCCAACAGAAAAAGATTTGCTCAGCTACTTATTTTATCTATCTATCTATCTATCTATCTATCTATCTATCTATCTATCTATCTATCTATCTATCTATCTATCTAAGGGGGAATAAAAAGACATGTTTTAGTGAATTTTTCTACTGGGCATTGTGGAAGACAAAGAATATTGTATAAATGCACGTAGGTCTCGAGAAAGGAGGAGAAGGAATAGTTTGCACCCCTCTTCTTGATGAGCATCATTCCGAAGAGGTTTCTCAGACAAGAATCTCCTGCAGCTGCAGAGGTGCCTTAAATAAAAATTCCCACGTACCCCTGGTCGACTTTGTGGAAGGAGTCATGGGTTCCCATCAGAGAGGGTTTCCTGCCTTCTTACTAAGCATGACCCCAACAGCCTTGGGGTCTTTTGGCATGGAGGTGGTTTCACATATTTTCAGAGGGCATTGAACATTTCTAAAGCAGCTGACCTTTTTGTCTACAGAACTGTAAAGCTGAGGAATATATCCCCCCTAGAAACATCCAAGGGATAAAAAGTAAGGGGGGGAGAGGTTTCTCTCCCAAATCGTATTAAGATCCAAACAGATTCTATTGTGCTTCCCCGTGATAAATTATATAACTAGACTGGAGATGAGAAAAATGACTGTGTTGGACTACAAGTCCCAGTTGCCATGCTAGCTGGAGAATTCTGAGTGCTGCAGTTCCCTATAATACTTACTTGAGTCCGTTTCCAAGGAGAAAGGTGGGATAAAAATACTCTAAAATAAATAAATAATAAATTACTTTCACCACTGAGCTAACCCTAACAAAATAAAAGCAGAAAATTGTGAGACAGGTTGTGCTTCAGAAAGTATAAACTCCACCTCAAATCCAAAGCCAAGAGGACATGGCTATGAATTAAGGCAAATGTCTGGATAATTACTCACCAAGACATTAAGTCAGTTCCAAAAAGTCTGATCTGAATTCAAAAATGTCCTACAAACTCTTAAGGTTTTACATTCCTTTGTCGCATCCTTGAGGGATCCTGGTTATATTTGTATCATAAATTTGTTCTTCAAGGCTAAATCCCATAACTTCTTGCCCTACTGAACAAACATTGGTGAGACATTCCCTTTTCTAATGTAGGAGAAATTTCCAGATGGGCTGGCCTGCCAGGAACGAAAACTGACTAATGCTTTTAAATTTTAATTAAAGGATCTCTTGGTGCATTTTCCAATCATATACTCTTCTCTCTCTCTCTCTCTCTCTCTCTCTCTCTCTCTCTCTCTCTCTCTCTCTCTCTCTCTCTCTCTCTCTCTCTCTCTGCATTCTGAAATCTTTAGGCACAGTGAAAATATTTCTGTGTACTTAATATCTCCAAGATGCACCACATCTCTTTTAAAGGAGCGGATTTCTGTGGCATGATGGAGTTTACTTCTCCATGATTCTCGGGAGATCCGAGAGGCATGTGTTATTCTGAGAAGCTCATCTTCAGCAAAGCTCTTGTTTGTCGCTAATGAACCCACTCTGTCATTGCCACACTTCCTTCCACCTAACCCATGCTCTGCTCAACTGGATTCTTGTCCAGGCATTAAAGACCCGAGGAAGCTTACAAATGTCAGTTGCTCAAACACAACGGTAACATACAACCTGTTAGAATGAATTTTCAAGATTGAAAAACAGAGATTCCCACCATCAGCCTGGTTTTCCATCTGAATTTTAATCCAGCGACTTGCTGGGGAAGTCGAGTTAAGCATCAGATAATCCCTGAGTTACTCCCAACTGGATTTTTCCTGGGTCATTGCAAACCTGGGTAAAACGGCAATTCAGATGAAAAGAATTCTTGGACTTGACCTAACTTTTCCATTTGGAGACCCCAGCTCATTCCAAAGGCTTCAATGTGTACATCCTTAAGATGGGAGGCCGAGGGAAATTTAACACAGCAAGAACATGTCCAGATGGATCCAGTATCCTCTGTGGGGTCATCCATTAATGGTGATGATTTTCAGCTAGTAAAGGAAAGACTAAACAATCTGACAGCAGAGGTATACTAATACTACTAATAATAATAAAGACTGGCCAAGAGGACTTGAAATACATGGACTCTCAGTCAATGCAAGAAGCAGGGATGCAAACATAGCCCTGTTAAAAATGGAGGGCAGTAGCTTCGTCCTTGGTCCAAGCAGAGCAAAACATATAACACTAAGTTAGAATGCATTGGTGTGTGTTCATAACCACACCAGACCCTCTCTTGAAGAAAGGTGATTTGGGAGACATATAGCTCCCAGTGGCCACACATGCTATAGAGAGTTACAGATGTAGAAACAGGTATGGTATTCTATGGACGTCCGGCTGAGGTTCAACTGAGATTCCAGAAGATGGCATGTAGAAGGCCATCATGGTGCATCTTAGGTAATGTGCTCCAGTGATTCTCAGTCTTCAGTCCTTCACATGTTTGGGACTTCCGCTCACTGGAATCCTTGGCATTGGTCTCACTGGCTGAGTTGAATGCTAAACATCTATAGGACCAGAGGTGGAAAAGTTCTGGCATAGACCCACTGTGTCCACTGGGCTTTAGACTGGGGAAGCCATGCCCCCATCTTGGCTTGGTCATCTCCTCAAGCATAATATCAAGGAAAACTTCTTAACTGTTTGAGCAGTTCGACATTGGAATCCATGGCTTTAAGAGATGGTGAGGGCTCCCGTGGTGGAGGCATTCAAGAGAAATTTGGACAACCACCTGGCAGGTATCCTCTGATTTGGACTCCTGCCTTGAGCAGAGGGTTGGACTCAATGGCCATGATTTTATGAATCTATAAGATTGATTTTGGTGCTGGGAAAGTCCAAAGTGGTTTGCTTATCAACAAGAGGCCACTCTACCTGTTCAGGTTTGGAGATCCAGGACAATGCTTTCCTTGGTAAAACAACTCTTCCGACAAAGGTGGACAATGGTGGCTGTCCTGACATTTTTGGCCTGTGGCTCTCCTAATCCTTCCTTGTTGGATATTCTTGCTAGGACCTCTGGGAGTTGCAGATGGGAAAAATCTGTATGGCTTCTGTTCTAGGGTTACCTTTACCTGGAGGCACACGGATCTGGGTGGTCTCCTAAAATCTCTGGGAAGTTCCTCAACAAACGTCACAGCATAGAACAACTGTCAGGCCTCTTTGCTACCACCTATGGGCTACCTCTCTTGTCCCTTTCTGTAACTCGTTGGAAAAACAGTTGGCATTTGGTAGAGCAAATGCTGAGTCCCTTTGTTTCCCAATGCATCTGGGCAGATTTTGTTAATTAGTCTGGAAAAAAAACGACACAGGCAGGAAAGCAGACAGATCTGGTCAGGTATTCGGTTGCAATGCTGTTGATCACACACTTGGCAGTAGATACTGAGGAGCATATGTCAGTTCGTGTTATCTGGACAGGTGTTTTAAATGGAAATGGAAACCCAAAACAGCCTGCCTGGAACATGCACGGATTGGAACCCGCACCTTAAAAAGAAGTGAAGGAGGAGGAAAAGTAAATAATTTAAATGAAAAGTTTGATATCCTGGCCATGTTGATGGAAGGACTGTGGGAACTACGATTAGACAAAGTAATTTTTCCAGTATATTTAATACCTATGTGAGGACTTCAATGGGAATATTTCCCCTGTAATTCAACCTCTTTTGTGCTTATCTCTATTAAAATCAGATCTTACACAGCCATATTAACTATAAAATGGAAACCAGCTGTCATTGAAGTTCCATCTGACCTAATCTGCTTATTAGTGTCTGTTGGTGGAAATGAGTTGTCCTAACTTTGAGGTCAACAAATGCCCTTTTATGAAGATTTTGTTCGGTACAGGCAATGTACAATGTATGTACATTTGATACATTTGAAAACTGACTGTTTAATATTAAGTTCCAGTTGAGTTAATAAGACAGTAAGGGGGGGAGCCAAATTACAGGGGACAGAGATCTATTGTAGCTTTAATGAATCACGCCTCTTTCTGTCTCCCCATGCTTAATTTAATCTTAATTTCTTTTTCAGCAGGGCTCCATTCGTCTGTAATCACTTGCTTGTCTCCCCATGACAGCTCAGGAGTCGAGATAGTGGTGTTTTTAACCGGAAGAACCTTATTGCTTTTAACAAAGTGAACATAAGCCTGGTATTCAAAGGAAACTTAGGTAGGCTGTTCTTGGGGAAATAGTCTCACTGAAAGGAACATAGTTTTCAAGAAGAGCAAGGCAGATGATCCTATAAACATTGTTCCCAGAAATATTCCCTTCTTCCCAGATGCACGACGTTGCATCAGATGTAAGAACAAAAAGCATGCTTGTTAAATTCCCCATTCTCCTAGATTTAGGCTCTCTCGCCATGATAAGAGACCAGCATTAGGTATTCCAAAACAGCAAGCTACTCCTTGTTTCCACTGAACACTCTGAAGAGTTCTCATTTCCCATCCCAAAGTGTCCATATTTGCTCACAATATACCCTTTCCTTGGGAAAGCAAAATGTGCGTGCGCATCCATGCCTCACACATGGACCCATATACAGGAAGCACAGAAGGACTGCCTCATTATTCAGAAAGATCTAAACAACCCATACGGTGCTCCAGGTTCTCAGATAAAGTAACCGATATCTCGATTTGGGATGATTCGTGCAGTTGCAAATGTTTACTCAAGGCGTGGATAATTTTTGCAAAAATGGACCATTTTGTGTCAATTGCCTCCCCTCCCCCATGTGAAAGCTTTACAGAGGGTGTGTGAGTAATATCCCCCTCCCTTAATCCTCACCGGTGAGAAGAAGGTTGAACTTCTGCAGCCTGGGAGGTCTGGGGAAGCGGAGGTCAACTTCCTTTTAACTTGACTCCCTCTAGGCCCACGTGAGCCAGACGGAGAGAAGCGGGTTGCATGCCATGGGTGACCTTGTTGCCTTCACCTCCTGGCATGTTTCTATGTGCCCTGTTGGCCCTGCTCAAGGGGAAATCCTGACCCACATTTCATCACGGAGCGGAGCCGGAACCGATGAGCTCAGCAGGAGGTTGCTCGGAGCCAAGTGGGGCAAACCCCAGAGCCTCTCCAGGATGCATCTGCCGCTGAGTCCATCCCTCATAAAGGATGCCGGGTGACCCGCCTCTGAGCCTGCATCGCCAGAGTGAACTTGAGAACCCCGTTGACTCCTGACCTTCTCATAACACATTAGATGGTTTTTAGAACGGCTCCTGTTTCTTTGTGGCCAGGGGCTTTGCAGGACTCTCTTCTCCTTCTGAACCCTCACTTTCATTGCCGGTCTTTTGGAACAACCTTCTAACTTCTTTTAATGTCCTCTGACATGTTCCCTTCTGGCACGATTTTCTAAATCTCTGTGTCAAGCAAGTTGCTGGGGTCCACATTTCACCCAGTTCCTCTCAATACCATGCAGGAGAAAACTAAATAGATGAATCACCTTGTGCTCAAACAAAGCCAGATGAATCCAAGCAGCCAAGTCTGGAAATCTAAGATGTCTCCCAGTTCCATGGGCCAAAACCTAAAACACTGTTTCTATGGGAGTTTTAGAACCTGGCATGCTGCCTGGAGTAGGAACTGGCAAACCACTCCAGTATTCCTGCCAAGAAAACTCCATGGACACGGGGTCACGAAGAGTAAGTCACAACTGTAACGACACAACACACACACACACATGCTGCCTCAGGTTTGTTTGTCTGGGAGGGACCTTTCTGGGCTAGAGTAACTGTCAATCTACCCAGCATTAACCAATAATCCCTTCCCAACTCTAAATTCAAAGAGCCCCACCTCTCTGCTCACTCTCCCCCTTGTTAGTCAGTTGGAAGGCCATTTCTGTCTGTTTGTTTGCTGGTGATCTCTTTGCAACTTTAAGTCACAAAACATTTTTTTATTTTTCTCCTACAAATGTCTCAGAGGGAGCTACTGAGACTGTAAGTGCCAGTGAATGAAAAAGTGGGTTGACCCCCTGGAGAACATGTACCTCTTCTCCTCGGTGATACTTGTGCTTCAAGGCATTTCACCAGAAATTCAAAACTCTGCAACCCTTTCTAGGTACAGGGGTAGAACATCACATACTTCTAAACACTAGCTTTCTAACCAGTCAGCTTACAAAAAGGAGTGGTCAAGGTTTCTATTGGGCAATTCCACATTATGGGAAGATTTTCATGATTTTAGAGGCTTTCAGGAGACTGAAAAAAAAACTGAAGGAGCATCGAAAGCACACGAGGAGTTTTACGAGGGACCGTCCCCATGCCTGATTTGCCTTCTTTCTGTTGCCTGCACCCCATCCTGCTTTTTTGGAAGCTGTACAGGAATCCTGTTGTGGGTTTTGCCTGGTGAAAGCTGATATGAAACAGCTTGGCTGGCTTTTATGTCTTTTTCTTCCCTCTCTTAAGCTCTGGAGCAAACCGGTCAGGAAAGCCGAATGTTTATGCAGGAAGACGTCATCCTGGCCCTGCCTGCCAAGGCTCGGAGGAGAGTCTGTCAGGAAGCGAGCCAGCCAAAGTCTCTAGCCTGGGAGTTGACCTCTGGCCACCTTTTCATTTCTCAAACGTTTATCTAGGCCCATCTTGGCTGCCCCCCCCAATGAAAAGTGATCTCTCCTCCACCCCCACCCCCACCCTGCCTGCCTTTTGGCTGGAACAGACTTCCTTCACATGGAAAAGTGTTTAATACCAATTTAATGGTATGTCTAGCCACTGCTACGTCTCTCCCTCACTCCTGGATAACAGACACACCCGACCATCTCCAGGGCCTCCCTCCGTCAAGCGGCACTGAAATAATCCTGTTAGGAAAATACTTTCTTTATTCCACTGTGCTGGAATGATCAAGGGTCCCCATATTTTCGGGCTCCCATCCTGTTCTCTCTGGCTTCCATTTATTCCATCTACTGTACTTTAATTCCCACCCTACTTTTTATTCCTCGCAGCACCTAAGGCGGCTTACAGCCAACGGGCAGAAAACAGGTCCAGTGGAAGAAATGACAAGGTTACAACAGTCTCAAGCAGTTGACCATGTGTAAAACAAAGACAGAATGAATGTCTTTTAAAAATAAATGATAGCCAGAATGAAAGAGCAAGAGCCACTGTATAAATTGATTCCATCGGGTCACTGTGCCAACACTTTCTTTTGAGTTCCAAAATGTAGGAAGAAAATTTCATTGGTTCATTTAAATTTGTAAATTTCAACTCCATTGACCTCATTTGGGCAATGAGCAGGAAAACATCACTAAACAATATTTAATTTATTCTATTTATTTACTTATTGGATTTATTTATTTATTGGATTTACAGTATATACTGCCCATCTGGCAGCAAGGCTACTCTGGGTGATTCTCAATAGTGCAAAACAACCATGCAATAAGACAATAACCAGGGAATCAAATTAAAACCATATTTAATCATAATAAATGCATGCCGCAAGTCAGAAATTTTTCAAATATGGCTTGCATTCTCAGAATATATTGATCTAATGTTTCTGATTGTTCATGCCATTTTGATTGTGTTTTAATAAATTATCAATACTTTGTTCTTGATCACCTTGGTATAGTGACTTTAATTTGATAAACATTTGTTGGCTGTTGTCTCATGTCTTCTGTTAAAGATTGAATTATGAGACCCTTTGCCTTTGCATTCTTCAATTTCCAATCTGTGTATTGTTCATGTGCTCTTTCAGGTTCATTTTCTGTTAAAAACCTCTAGCACACCCTGAATTTCACAGATTTTCCAGACAAAAAACCAAAAAAAAACTAGTTTTCAAAATTAATAGGCTGGAACTTTGGCATGGAATATTTTACCTCAGACATTTTCACTTCGATTTAAAACTGATCAAGATAAACCTTACTGTCTTTCTTTTTACCTCAGCAGTACTTTAGTTCAACTGCTTGGCACTTAATATCGGTGACTCTATCAGCTCAGCAGTGTAAGAGTAATCAGATCATAAGCAAAGAACCATCCTCTGCTACCATGTAATAGCAAGACCTCTAATACAACCTACATCTCTTTGTGGGGTATCAGGAAGCCCACAAGCAAACAAGCATGAGATCACTTCCCAATCCAGATCGGCTCTCTCTGCGATGACTCTGTCCACAAAAAACATCTGCCCTGAGAAAACCTCTCCATAATTCTGAGGCTGCAGAAGGATCCTTTCCCCTGAACTCACGAACAGTTGTCATCATTTAGGAAGTGAATCCACCCTGTCAGCATCTTTGCCAGATGCATCGCCCCCCCCAACTAACCCCTGCTTCCAGAGAGCAGTTGTCAAGCCCTACAAAGAAGCTGAGAGGAAGGCAATGTTATCCAGCTGTTCTTTTGTCCAAAGCCAGCTTGGACATGCAGCCCTGCTGATGCCATCAGGAAAGGGGATGAAGAATGAGAGCCAATGAGCCATGCCAGGCACTAAGGCCCAGCCAGGTTCTGGACAGGCCAGTCAGCTGCTGAGGGTGAGAGCAGGGGAAGGGAATGCCTCCTCGCTGACAATTAAGGACTACGATTTGCTTGCAGTTTGCATGTTGTGATTGCTAATTGGATGGGCCAATTTTAAAAGAATGATAATACCAGAGTTGAAAACCTGCCAGCCTGTTGGAGAGGTTTTCCAGGTTACTGTAGAGTGGGCGAGGTCTCTGGCTGCAGAGACCAAGGTTGAAAGTTTGATTCCCCACTGTGGCTCCTTCACAGGGGCTGGACTTGAGGGTCCCTCCCAGCTCTGCACTACTAAGATTGTAATTAAATGTGTGCTCTGAATTTTAAATTGTGCAACACTCTGATTGGACATTTTTTTCTCCTATTTTTTTGGGATTGCTTGGTTAAATCCAATTTTCAGTCATGCTAGATCAACTCACCCGGACACATTGCGTTTATCAATGTTCTGCTGATTTAATGGGTTTACACTAGGGGAGACTCACCAGTGAACTTAGCCTTCTATTTTTTAAACACTAGAGCCATGTTTAAAGCTCGGAACATTCTCCAACTTTACTTTTATGGATTTGGGTCATATTTGATAAAGAATCAGGGTGCACTTCTGGCCATTTTATTTGTTGCTCACCTCTGAGATGGTAGAGAGAAACAGTTTCCATTTATTGCAGGAGTTCCAAGCTTGAGTTCTTGGTTGTTCTTGAACTTCAACACCCAGAAGCCTCCACCACTAGCAGTGCTGGCCAGGATTTCTGGGAGTTGTAGTCTAAGAACACCTGAGTTCCACTACTTCAGAGAGTAACAACATAAGAACATATAAACATAAGAACAGCCTTGCTGAAACAGGCCACAGCCCATTCAGTCCAGCATTCTGTCTCACACAGTGGCTCACCATTTGCTTCAGGGTATTCCCAAGCAGATGTCTTCATCTGCTTAAGATTCCCTGCAAATGGTATTGAGAGATATCCTGCCTGTCTCTCCAATCCAGAGGTTGTCCTTAGGCATCCATAATGAGAGCCATTGATACCCTTGTTCTCCATGAACTTGTCCAATCTTTTCTTAAAGCTGTCAAGACTGACAGCTGTCACCACCACTTCTTCTGGCAGGGAGTTCCACAGACCAGTGATTCTCTGGGTGAAAAAGTACTTTATCTTATTTGTTTGAGATCTTCTTCTTCTTCTTCTTCTTCTTCTTCTTCTTCTTCTTCTTCTTCTTCTTCTTCTTCTTCTTCTTCTTCTTCTTCTTCTTCTTCTTCTTCTTCACATTTGTCCTACTCAAGGAGTAACAACATACTAGTCAACAAAAAACCTGAAACACTGTCTTTCAACACATTTCACTCCAAGGTAGACTGCTTTAGAACAGAGGTGTTCCATCCCTATAGGACTGAGAATGACTACCTGAAGGAAGGCAACAAAATTCAGAAAATTCCTGGAGCAACTTCAGAGGAGAGACTAGCATAAGTGGGAATTTTTCTCCCCCTGTTTTGGCCACTGCATCTTGAATATGTTGCTACTTGATTTTTCCACACGCCCTCCCTGTGCATCACACACACGGAAAGAACAAAAGTGTTTTGTACTCTTATTAGGCCACAGAGATGATGAAGGCACCTAGCTGTCATCTAAATATTTTTTGCATTGAGCCCGTAATTAACTATTTTCAAGAACTTGGCTGCACAACAAAGCTAGAGAGCTAAAGCAAGGCAGCATATTAAATTTCCTCGGTTATCAATCAGTAGTTCTTCCTCAGACACAAAATGTCCCTTTGTGGAGCTTCTCGTCTTCTCATTGTCTTGCGGAAAGGAAGGAGGGAGGGAGGGAGGGAGAGAGAAACCAACCAACCAACCAATCAACATTTTTAAAAAAGGCTAACAGGCTCTTAGAATTTGAGAAAGCACAGTGGGTTGATGTCTAACTACATCCCTCTTGCATAGCCACTCAGACAGCTGAAAGGAGTTAGTTATACTGGGGAAAATCCAAAGACACAAAACAAAAAAACCAAAACATGTGGCACCTTATAGGCTAACTCTTATATTTTAATGTAAGCTTTCATGGATTGAATCCACTTCTTCGGACATTGGGCAACAGAATGAAATGTAGAATGAAACATCAGTTTCACACCCAATATTCATTTGTCCTTGGGTGTATGGTACCACACTGTGTGCCAATGGATCATTCATTCATTCATTCATTCATTCCAGCCCAAAGAAGTGGACTTGATCTACAAAAGCTTATATTAAAATATAATGTGCTCCATGTTTTGGTCTTTTGTTTTGGTTTGTTTCTTTGGATTTTCTTTTATTTTGGTTTGTTTCTTTGGATTTTCTCCGGTATGCCTGCACAGACATAATTTACAAACTCTGCCAGTTTTTAACTGCTTGTTTGGGTACAAAAATGCTCTGTTAGCAGTTAGAGCCACATCCTTCTGCTTTTTAAATTACAGCCTTATTGGCCCAATAATTTTGGTTAAAAAAATAAAAGCTCTATGATGCAATGGGATTGTTTAAATCTCAGTGTGAACAAACTGTCCTCCTTCATTATTTATTTGTTCAGTTTATTTATTTATTTATTTGATTTATATACTGCCCATTTGGTAGAAACCTACTCAGGGCGGTTACTTATTCAACATAGTTTTCACCCACTTTTCTGCTTAAAACGGGCACCATGATCTAGAGGAGCCCAGGCTAGTAACTCCATTCACCAGTTCGACAGGCAGAAGAGTGATGGATGGCTGACGTCTCCTCCCTGCTGCTCCGGCTGAGTAGGCCTCTGCCGTTGCCCCATCCATCAATGTGACAGTTCAAGAAATCCTGTTTAGATTTATCTACAGGGATATGTGCAGGCAGGCGGTGGCAACAGCCTATGTTCTGTCTGCTGGAAGTGGAGATAACCTCAAAAGAAGCTGCTGCTTCATTCAGTTTCCCAGGGAAGTGAACGAGTTACCTTCCAAAGTGCAAGTGGACCCTCTTACAATCACACCGTCTCCCTTTGCCCATCCTTTGTCTGGGCACCCCTGGAAAAGCCCAGGGCTTCCTGTTTCACATCTACTGTTGACATTCATTAGAGCGCTGCTTAATTCACCTTCCTTCCTAAAGACCTGCCTCCTCAAACAGGAGGATAGAAATGTGCATACATTGGGTGGATGTATGGAAGTGGAGGACAGACCAGGTGAGCTCTGGACCTGCTTGCACAGTCTACTACTCTGGTGGTCATTGTGGTTGGTACCCAGGGCCACTCAGATTTGGACCGGACAGACTCAACAAAAGAGGGTACCATGAAAAAGAGCAATGCCACTTAGCTCTCCTTCAAAAAGAGGACTGTCCTCTGTAAATCAGTCAGTAAACAAATGAGAAAGTGGGTTCTTTGGCATGCAAATATGTTCATTTATTGATCTGGGAGGTACAAATATATGTGTAAACATTTGGACAGGGCAAACTTATCCACAACTCTGTATTATCTTTATGGATTTGTTTTGGTGTCATGATTGTGCTTTTGGTTTATTATTGGTGTGACCCATTTCTTGCTAATGTTTGATATTGCTTTAATGTTATTCTTTTTTTACTGCATCACATATTGTATATTTTACTGTTGTTCACAGCCCAAAGTGGTCCCCAGCTAGATGGGCCATATATCAGTCAATCAATCAATGAAACAAACAAACAAACAAACAAACAAACAAACAAACAAACAAACAAACAAACAAACCCTTAGGATGATTTTTCACAACTTGCTATAAGATAAAAATGCTGAACAGTGAGTGAACTCCTTATAAAAAGGAGCCTGGTTCTGTAGACTCTACTCAACATCCACTTAGTAAAATAACTAAGAAAAGAAGATGATAAAAAGCAAGATGGTGGATCTTTAAATCTACCAAAACCACATTTAATGGATCAAAAGGGGGGGGAGAGAGAGAGAGAGAGAGATAGAATTACTAGGCAGTTTTTTTGTCTCTTCTGGTTAAAACACCTGACCTTTGATGAACAAGCCTCAGTAACATCTGGAAATATTTCCTCACCACATTGTAAACAAATTTCTCTAATTAACCAGAATATTTTACTCCTTTCTGCCAAGGAGTCTGAGAGAATGCCCACACACTTCACTGAGGAAATCATCACCACACTAAGCTATTAGATTTATTGACTCAACATGCTCATCCTGCCGTCTTTGGCTTTCCACCAAGGCACCTTTGTAGTGGAATACATCTGCCACACAGTGTGCCAGCAATTTCATGCCATCCCCTACTGTCATAGGTTTGTCTTCTGGAATATGGGGATCAGCAGAGGTTCCGATTCCGTGGGGGCCGGTGAATCCAGGCCGGGTGGTGTGGGAGGTATCCAAGGTTCTAAAACCAACCAACCCTAACACACACACAGAGAGAGAGAACTCAGAGGGCCTCATCCAAGGATCTGTTCTAACCCTCTCTAGATGTTCCTATTGCTTCATAAAGGCAAGAGTAGAAGCCAAAAATAGATAGATATTGGAGAGAACCTCTACACTTAAAAAAGGAACTTCCTAAAAATAATAAATGCAATGTTCCAGTTTCTCAAACTCAGGGTCACTGCAAAAGTTCTTGGTAAGACGAAGGAAGAGATGTAGTTCTCTTTAGAGAAGGGCACAGGTTCACCTCCAAGGCATGGCTTAAAAAAAAAAATACATTTTTTCCTGTGTGCTTAAAGTCTGAGGTTGGATGAGTTCAGATGTGCTTCAGTGATTTTATGTATGTATGTATGTATGTATGTATGTATGTATGTATGTATGTATGTATGTATGTATGTATGTATGTATGTATGTATGTATTTATTTATTTATTTATTTATTTATTTATTTATTTATTTATTTATTTGACTTGCATATCACAAGCCATCTAGCTCAATGGCTACTCAGGGCGATGCACGACTCGTCATAATACAAAAATAAATACATCCAAATAAATTAAATATATTTACAAAGATATAAATCAAATATAATTTGTACAGTGCAAATTATAGAAGTCCTAGAGTAAGAAATGAAATATAAACAAACAATAAGAACATCAAATTAAATAATCCCTATAAGGATAAGAAGAAACCACAGGGAGGCATCAGAGAATAGCTTTCTCATAAGTTTAAGGCATGAGGGAATCTTATTAAAGATGGCAGCAAAAAAGAAAAGAGAAAAGCAAAAGAAGAAAAAGAATTAGAAAGGGCAATACAAGAACTTGAGAAAGAACTTAAACAAAAAAAACCCAAAGAGGAGATAAGAGCAAGGCTTAAAATGAAACAACATCAATTAAATACCCTCTGGACAGAAGAAATGGCAAAAAATATGAAGTTTGCTAGGGTAAACTTTTTCGAAAATGCAAACAAGCCAGGGAGGTGGTTAGCTTATAGACTGAGAAAAGAAAAAGAAAGGACATGTATACAAGTATTACGGGATAAAGAGGGGAATGAAAGATATGATGAGAGAGAGATGAAAAATATTGTTAAACAGTATTATCAAAACTTATATCTAAGAAAAGAGATTTCAAAAGAAAAACAGGAAGAATATCTGAGAGGAAATAGTAAACTAAAAATAACAGATAATCAAAGAGCAGCCTTGGAGGAACCTATAGCTTATAATGAGATTGTGGATGCAATAAGACGGCAGAAGAGTGGCAAGGCACCGGGCCCAGATGGTTTGTCAATTGAATTTTATAAGGAATTAGAAGATACAAAAAATTACTAGAAGAGATATTGGAAAAGAAGGAAATCCCAGTAACATGGACGCAGGCAACAATAGCCATAATTCATAAAGAGAAAACTGACCCCAAAGAAATAAAAAATTACAGACCAATATCATTATAACTCAGATTATAAAATCTTTGCTTCTATAAGCCAGATTAAAAAAGGTTCTAGTGCAAATAATACACCAAGATCAAACAGGTTTTTTACCAAAACGTCAGATACGTAATAAATGAGGACAATATTGGATGTATTAGAATACTATGAGGCCCACTCAGAAAAACAAGTAGCTTTGATATTCTTAGATGCGGAGAAAGCGTTTGATAATGTTAATTGGAACTTTATGTTAAAGCATCTAGAATATATAGGAATTGGCCAAAGATTTAGAGATTATATAACAGCTATATATACACAGCAAAGAGCCAAAATAAAAATTAATACTGAGTTTACAGAAGAGATTAGAATTGAAAAAGGAACTAGACAAGGTTGCCCCCTGTCACCTTTGTTATTTATATTGACATTAGAAGTATTGAATCAAAAAATAAGAGACCAAAAGGAGATACAAGGTTTGAAAATAAAGCAAGAGGAATATAAATTACAGGCTTACGCAGATGATGTAGTTTTTATATTGAAGATCCAGTCAACTCAGTAGAGTTATGGAAAAAAGTGGTACTGGAATTTGGAGAGATGGCTGGTCTTAAAATAAATGAAGAAAAGACAAAAATATTAACTAAGAATATGGGAATCGAAGAAAGAAGAATATTGTTGGAAAGATCTAATTTTAAAGAGAAGTCCATAACATACTTAGGAATTAAAATAACAAAAAAGCAAGTACAGTATATCAAGATAATTATTTGGAAACTATGAAAGGTATTCGATCAGACTTAGAAAAATGGAATAGGATGCATTTATCAATAATGGGGAGAATTGCAGTCATTAAAATGAATGTGTTACCTAAAGTGCTGTTTTTATTCCAAATGATACCAGTAATAATGAAAAGAGCATTTTTATTGAAATGGATAAATTGGTTTTGAAGTTTATTTGGCAGGGAAAGAAAGCGAGGATTGGGAAGAAGGCTTTACAAGATGGTGTAAACAGAGGAGGATTGGGAGCTCCTGATTGGGATTTGTATTATAAATCTTGTGCATTGGGATGGGTAAGAGAATGGATTCTCTTAGAAAACCCAAGAGTTTGGAAATTGGAAGGCCATGATTTGAATCTGGGATGGCATGCGTTTGCATGGTATGAGAAGGCAAAAGAACAGAAAAAATTTAGCAATCATATGATTAGGAAGGCTTTATGGAGAATATGGGAGAATATTAAAAAACAAATGTATAGGAAGATCCCAGGTTGGGTGTCCCCGATAGAAGCCTTCACACACCCAAATTTGATGACTGAGACGAGTTTTGGTAGATATCAAGATATATTAAATAGTAAGACTGAATTAAAAACAGAGGAAGAATTAAAAAAACAAAATATTATACTAGACTGGTGGGCAAAATCGCAGTTGCAATCAAGGTTCAGTAAAGATAAAAAAGAAGGTTTTTATGAGCAGAAAACTGAATTTGATATATTGTTTTTGGGGAGCTGAAGAGAAATTTATTAGGAAAATGTATAAACATCTATTGTAAAACCGAGGATGAAATTGTTAAAGATTGTATGATTAAGTGGGCTCAGAATATAGGACATAATATTGAGATAGATAACTGGAAACAACTATGGGAAGTTAATATTAGGTATATCAGAGCGACTAGCTTGAAAGAAAACGTATATAAAATGTTTTATAGGTGGTATATAACACCACAAAAATTAGTGAAAATGTTTGGAAACGGATCTGATAAATGTTGGAAGTGTAAGGAGAAAGAAGGAACTTTCTATCACATGTGGTGGACATGCACAGTGATTAAAAACTATTGGAAAAGAGTACATGAGATGTTACAGAAAATATTGTGTTGTGTGATACCATTCAAGCCAGAAATATTTTTGTTAAATATCATGCCGGAAATTAAAGATTATAATAAGAAACATTTATTAATGTATATGTTAACTATAGCTAGGATTCTGTTGGCAAAATACTGGAAAACAAAGGACTTACCGGAACAACATGAGCTTCTGGACAGATCAGAAATGGACATTTTGTCAGAAATACTCAAGGAGAAAGACCTACAGAAGGCAAGAGAACGCTGGAGACCTCTATATGTTTTCTATGAGAAAAAAGGTGCTAATAGACTCTGATCCATAGTAGACTGAATTTATATTTAGATTTGAGATCAAGATTGGTAATGAGGTGTATTTCTATGTAAGGTTTCCTTTTTTTATTTATAACAATAATAAAATTATAAAAAAAAAAAAAAGAGAATAGCTTTCCAAGCATCGTTAGTTGGTAAGTGGGAAATCAGGGAAGGCATTATTATTTGTTGATTATTTAATTAATTTATATACATTCCTGTGGGGGTGCTATTCCGGGCTGTTTGCAACACAGTAGAACATATACTACTGAACAAAAGTAAACAATAAGAACCAAACAGCACAGTAGGCAATTTCCCTATAATGGCAGGAGAGGAAATGTACCGTCAGCCAAGGTAGGTGTAGAAGGGTCCCCTTGACAATCATCCTTTTAAGTTGCCTCCTGAACGTTAACAGGGAGGGAGATGGGCTTAGCCCTTCTGGCAGCTGGTTCCATGAACCTGGTGCCACCACAAAGAAGGCCCTGCCTGTGGTGGATGACATTGGGGCTTCCTTCAGGGTGGGAACCGGGAAGAGCCCAGGCTGGAAGGATCTTGAGAAACTGGGCAAATGACACTGGGAAGAGAAGTTCTGGCCACTCATGTGGTCCCAAACCTAAGCCTCAGAACCTTGAACCTGATCTGGGACAACATGGGTAACCAGTGGAGATGAACCACCACACGCCATCCCATTCTCTTCTCTGAGGGCTTTCCAAGCCCGCTTCAGAATTCATTATTCAGTTCTCGCCGCACCTTGACTTCTTGTTCATGCTGGCCCTGCTACCTTGAGAAGCCCATCTGCCATTTCATAAAGAGCTCGTGTGGAAAGAGATCACCGGAGAAACCATCATGCCATATCCCCCAAAGCGAGCATCGGGGAGAAAGCTCCAACGTGAAGAAAAAAGGAATTGGAAACCGGCAGCCGTGTTGATTAAGGCAACTGGGTTGTCCGTTATCTCCCAATGGGCATGGGATGAGAGAAATCCACCTCTAATACTTACACCCATCTCCTCAGGGGCACTCTGGTTGCTCTTGGTTGGGCAACCATATGGAAATGGAGCCTTTAGGCGTTTTCCTAATCCTGCCTCCTGAGCCATTTCATTATACACGGTCATAAAGTGCAGCATGGCTTCTGAGGACACCTATTGTGGTCAATGGGGGGCACTTGTAGAGTCGAGGGAGGAAGAAAGGGGCCAGTGCCTTCCATTGATCCCATGCCACCCCCCACCCCCCCAGCTTCCATGGAAGGCCATACACTTGCAAATGTATCACCCTCCCCCCCTCCAACCCACAGAGAACCTTGCACAATGAACCTATTCAGGGGAACTCAGCCAAGGCAAAGCAGAGAGAAGGCAGAGGTCGCGGGGGTCCTGAACTTTGATCTATAGCTTCAAATTCGCCAGGCCTGAGAAGCACCCGATGAAGCCAAGGAGAACGGCCTCTGAAGAGCTGTGATCTCAGCCCAGCCTCCGATTAGCTGCCTCGGGGATGGTGCTCTATGAAGTTTCAGAATCTCATCAAGGGGTATAATGAGAAGCCTGGGATTTTCATTAGGCAAGGCCCAGATTTTCCCTCTTTTCTTTTTGGAATGGAAGTTACCTGGGACGTTGCCTCTTTGCAATGCATCGGAGCATCCTCTCTGTCTGGCTAATAGATGACAGTACGGGCTCCCCCCCCTTCCCAAAATAAACCATCCTTTCGAAACAGGCACTTTGCAATTGGAAAGGAGACACTGTCAATGGTCCAGATTATGGGCTGAGGTTCATTCCTGGGCTATAAATAGATTTGTTTTTTAATGTGTGGTTCCCTGCTCGGATGAAAAGTAACTCTGTTAGACCATTCCACTGCGACCAAGATTGTCTTTATTAAGCAGGGAGTGTTTCACGGTCCTGCACGACTCAAACGGGTGGAATCCAAAGGGCATCCCTCTGTGTCCCCACAATGCTGCTCAGCCTCATGAAGCTGAACCGAGGAACACGATTTCCTCGGGAGGAAGCAGCCACGAGGGTAAGGTGGGGGGGGGGATCCTTGGTTTCAGCTGTGCTGCGGCTCCTAGACTTTGGAACTCCCTCCCACTGGAAGCCAGGCTGGACCCCTCTCCGCCATCCTTCCACCAAGCAGGAAAAGACCTTTCTCTCCAAGCAAGGCTTCCCCCTCAGTGACTGGAAACCTGTGTGGGATTTTCGAAGATGAGTTGTTGTGACTTAATGCTTTGGATGTGCTTTGGGTGTTGTTTTTGTTGACTGTGCAGTAATGTGCTAGTTGGCCCCTTCTAGCATTTATATTTGCACTGTTTTTAGCTTTGTCTTTTAATAGCACAAGGCTTCTTGGACCTCTTTTAAGGAAAAAGGCAGGGTACATACATACATACATACATACATACATACTAGACATGGGCACGACTCGGCGAAATTGTTGTTTCCGTTTTTGGTTATCATTTCCGATTACGTAACGGAAACGGTAACGATAATTAAGCCATCAGAACTCGAACTCGAACCGAAAAAAGAAAAATTTGGTCGGGTTTTTCGTTTCCATTTGTGGCATCGCGGCGATTGCGCAATCTGAAGCACAGAAAAAGTTTTTAAAAGTTTTTTTTTTTAAAAAACCCGACTCCCGGCCAAAAAAGCAGGCGAAAATATGCCTGCCTGAGGCTTTGCAACCTACCAGAGGGGTGGTTTCTGGGGGGTCCCCAGCATTTCCCCCCCTCTACTCCTGTCCTGGGCTGCTTGCACCAGGCTGGGGGGGGGTCATCCTCGTCGTCTGTCTCGCTGCATGCCATGTGGTGGTGGGGGATCCAAAATGGCGACCACAATTTTTCTTTTGAAATCGTGGTCAAAAAACACACCAAATCACCACAGAAACATGTGAAATTTATTTATTTTAAATGCCTGAATTTTTATAGTAGCAGCAGTGGGTTTTTTATAGCAATAAAATGTATTGATTTTATTTTATTTTATTTTATTTTTTATTTTTTTAGACCTGCCCATTTCGGCTGGGCATGGGATGGGACCATGCAAATTTTTGAACCATTCCATCAATGGCATCGCCAGGTTTTTGACTGACACTTCGGGATGTCTCGGAGGGCATAAAAAGCTGAGGCACCTTCCAGAAATCTCAGTCGGGTGTATGGATGTGGTTGAGGGAGGAGGGCTGGCTGCTGGTGCTGGTGTGATCCGATCGAGATTGAGGAGGGAGGCTGGAGGCTTTAGGATTTAAGTTAGGCAGGCAGGGAGGGAATTGAATTTAGAAAATAATTTCTTTGATTCCCTGCAGCTTTGTCTGCTGAAGGGAATAGCAGTTTATTCTTTATTTCTTCTCTGGCAGTTTGAGGATTTTTTTCTGATATTGGATAAAGGGGGAGGTTCGACTGGGAGTGGGAGGTGTGGATTTATTTTAAAAATATATTATATACTACCATTTATTTTCTATTTTCCCAACTTCAATTTGCTTGCACACACACACATTTGGGGTGCAAGCCAAGAACAGAACCTCTATCCTAAGTGATATCCTAACTGCCCACTTGCCCGTCCGCCCGCGCCGCCACCCGCCTGCGGCCCGTGCCGCCGCCCGCCCGTGGCCACCGCCCACCCATGGCCCCCCTC
Source organism: Phrynocephalus forsythii (assembly GCA_029282475.1). Lineage (NCBI taxonomy): Eukaryota > Metazoa > Chordata > Lepidosauria > Squamata > Agamidae > Phrynocephalus > Phrynocephalus forsythii. The sequence goes on along the minus strand of JAPFRF010000014.1, from coordinate 5,528,377 downwards.
CGCCACCGCCTGCCCGCACCTCCCTCCCTGCCGCCCGCCCCCCGCCCCACCCACCGCCTAGGGCGTAAAAACACCTAGCGCTAGCCCTGTTTGCGGGACGCCCCTATGTTCTGGGAAGTCAAATCGCGCTAAATCGCGGTGAAAATGACAAACGACAAACAGAAACAACAATTTTTTGAAAAATTTCACGACAAACGAAAACGACCCGAAACGGACCCGTTCCGACAAACGAAAACTTGAAACATCATTTTTTCTGGTCATGCCCATGTCTAATACATACATACATACATACATACATACATACATACTAGACATGGGCACGACTCGGCGAAATTGTTGTTTCCGTTTTTGGTTATCGTTTCCGTTACGTAACGGAAACGGTAACAATAATTAAGCCATCAGAACTCGAACTCGAACCGAAAAAAGAAAAATTTGGTCGGGTTTTTCGTTTCCATTTGTGGCATCGCGGCGATTGCGCAATCTGAAGCACAGAAAAAGTTTTTAAAAGTTTTTTTTTAAAAAAAACCCGACTCCCGGCCAAAAAAGCAGGCGAAAATATGCCTGCCTGAGGCTTTGCAACCTACCAGAGGGGTGGTTTCTGGGGGGTCCCCAGCATTTCCCCCCCTCTACTCCTGTCCTGGGCTGCTTGCACCAGGCTGGGGGGGGGGTCATCCTCGTCGTCTGTCTCGCTGCATGCCATGTGGTGGTGGGGGATCCAAAATGGCGACCACAATTTTTCTTTTGAAATCGTGGTCAAAAAACACACCAAATCACCACAGAAACATGTGAAATTTATTTATTTTAAATGCCTGAATTTTTATAGTAGCAGCAGTGGGTTTTTTATAGCAATAAAATGTATTGATTTTATTTTATTTTATTTTATTTTTTATTTTTTTAGACCTGCCCATTTCGGCTGGGCATGGGATGGGACCATGCAAATTTTTGAACCATTCCATCAATGGCATCGCCAGGTTTTTGACTGACACTTCGGGATGTCTCGGAGGGCATAAAAAGCTGAGGCACCTTCCAGAAATCTCAGTCGGGTGTATGGATGTGGTTGAGGGAGGAGGGCTGGCTGCTGGTGCTGGTGTGATCCGATCGAGATTGAGGAGGGAGGCTGGAGGCTTTAGGATTTAAGTTAGGCAGGCAGGGAGGGAATTGAATTTAGAAAATAATTTCTTTGATTCCCTGCAGCTTTGTCTGCTGAAGGGAATAGCAGTTTATTCTTTATTTCTTCTCTGGCAGTTTGAGGATTTTTTCTGATATTGGATAAAGGGGGAGGTTCGACTGGGAGTGGGAGGTGTGGATTTATTTTAAAAATATATTATATACTACCATTTATTTTCTATTTTCCCAACTTCAATTTGCTTGCACACACACACACACTTGGGGTGCAAGCCAAGAACAGAACCTCTATCCTAAGTGATATCCTAACTGCCCACTTGCCCGTCCGCCCGCGCCGCCACCCGCCTGCGGCCCGTGCCGCCGCCCGCCCACTCGCCCGCCCGTGGCCACCGCCCACCCATGGCCCCCCTCCGCCACCGCCTGCCCGCACCTCCCTCCCTGCCGCCCGCCCCCCCGCCCCACCCACCGCCTAGGGCGTAAAAACACCTAGCGCTAGCCCTGTTTGCGGGACGCCCCTATGTTCTGGGAAGTCAAATCGCGCTAAATCGCGGTGAAAATGACAAACGACAAACAGAAACAACAATTTTTTGAAAAATTTCACGACAAACGAAAACGACCCAAAACGGACCCGTTCCGACAAACGAAAACTTGAAACATCATTTTTTCTGGTCATGCCCATGTCTAATACATACATACATACATACATACATACATACATACATACACACACACACACACACACACACACACACACACACACACACACACACACACACATTTTTTTAAAACACACATTCCACTGACACTGATACAGAAAATATAATGTTCCTTATTTCAGTGTAAAATTCACAACACATTTTGTCCTATCAACCTTTTTTGAGTCACATTTTTTCATGAGTGTGCTGTAGAGTTATAGAATTATGTGTTAAATGAATATGTTTTTATGATGTTGTCCCCAGTAAGGGCGTTTATACACGACCCCTAAGCTCCGCTGCAAAAGGCTGCAAGCTCCGGAGCTTAAAAATTTTTCCCCACCAGCTCCGGAATTTGCAGACAATTAAGTGTGACCCCGCCCACTTTAGCGCGACCCAGCACACTTTTCTTGTACCTTCTCTTTGGAGGTGAAAAATCTTTGATGCGGTGCAACAATAGTGAGTGCGGGGCTCTCCTCGCTTCTGTTTGCTGCTTTTTGGCTCCAGCCCCTTTAAGAGCTACTTTTACAGAGACGAGGGGGTTGGACTTGATGGCCTTACAGAGACGAGAGGCAGAACGAGGTGAGCGGCATGCTTTTCTTTCTCTTTTTCTCCCTCCCTCACGCAGCCAGCAACCAGGAAGTGCGGAGGGGGGTGGGGACAGAGGAAGAGCGACGAACCCCTAAGATCTCTGGTCTGAATTTAAGTGGCCAGCGGATCTTAGGGGCCGTGTAAAAAGGCCCTAAATTATGATGTTGTAACCAGAGTTGGACATGAATTGCTTTGTCAAAATAATGAAGCGACACGGTCACCTAGGTGCCATGCTTACGGATTTTGACAAAGTGGGATGAAGTGAACCATGCCCATCTCTAGTTCCAATTGTAATTCTTTTTCTGTTATACAGCCCTTGAAGAAGGCTGATAAGCCGAAATGCATTGGTCATTGTTCATTTACCACTTTCGATTGTCCTCACCTCTGTATCTTGCATGCGGGGTGCATCGTTTTGTGCCTGGTGGCTCGAGTGTGTGTGTGTTGTGTCATTACAGTCGTGACCGAATCTATGTGACTCCATGTCCATGGAGTTTTCTTGGCAGGAGTACTGGAGTGGCTTGCCAGTTCCTACTCGAGTAACAATTTGCAAATCTGGACTTGTGAAGCAGAAAATAGCAGTGGGCTGCAGCTCTGCAAAAATAAAATGAAAATAAAATAAAATAAAATAAGAAGGAGCATACATTTCCCTGTAATATCCAGTTTAATCCTGAGAGTCCCTCATCGGTGAAATAATCTGGGTACCCTGAGCATAAGGAAACTGAGAGGCACATCTGGTAAAATGCTGTATGAAATCCCAGCCTTACAGACATGACTGCGAAGTTAGCTTCTGTGGCAGACCCATCCATCATCGCCCTAATCCCTTTGCTTCAGCCGTTGATGACAGAGCATTTTTGACCTGCAGTGCATTGCCTTTGCTTCTCATGTATCAACAGGGAGCAGGGAAAGGTTCCCAGGAAAGAACGGTGAAGACAGAAAGATGGGGAGGAGGGTCTCTTCCCCAGGAGGTGGGCAGCAATGGGAAACATTGTTCTCCTAAAGGCGCCCAGTTCCAGCCAAATTCACATGTTAGTGATACATCTCTTGATTGCTCAAAAAAAAAAAAAAAAAAAAAAAAAAAAAAGAGAGAGAGAGAGAGAGAGAGAGAGAGAGAGAGAGAGAGAGAGAGTCCCTCCTTGCCTCCACCAAGGAGGCCTTATATTTAAAAGCAATTATTATTTGCTGGAATTCACCCTACAGGGCAGGAAATTCCCAGCGAGAAATACAAAAAGGGGGAATTTTCAGTTACCGCAGGAGTAGGTCAGATGACAACTGTACCTCTGAGCTGATGTGGTTGAAACGCAGAGTTCTTAGACAGTTCATGGCAAGGATCAGGAGACCTCTCTCACTTGGACAGGTGTCAAGAAATGGGTACCCCCACCCACCCCCGGAGTTTTGGATTTGAGAAAGAAAGAAAGAAAGAAAGAAAGAAAGAAAGAAAGAAAGAAAGAAAGAAAGAAAGAAAGAAAGAAAGAAAGAAAGAAAGAAAGAAAGAAACCTTAGTCAGACCATGCACCAGGATCTTGCTGACATAACCCCCTATGTACCACGGTCTGTTATGTGAGAGAGTCAGTCTCCACCTCTGCAATGGGAAGCCAAAAGATCTGAGTTCAATTATGGCAGCAGGGTGTTACCCTATGCCGTTGTTCAAGAGGCTTCATCTACCAAACCTGGAAAAATATTTTGGAATATTCCTGTAGACCGGTGAAACAGCACTCGTCTCTCTCTCTCTGCCTCTCCTTGTCTGTCCTCCATTTACCAGGCCCAAATATACCAAGCCCTTGCTCTTGTTTTTCAAATAATGATTTCACTCTGTGCTGAAGGGCCACGGCATCTCATCTCCCGTGAGATTAAATTTGGAGCCCGGAACCTCCTGCAGAGCTAAAATGACAACCGCTCCTCATGGATCTAAGGAGGATCTCCCAGCAAGGTAGGAAGTGCTGATGGATCTCCAGAAGGATCCCATTCCCTAAAAGATGGGGCCACCCACCAGGAAAGCCTGGCTCATAGTGGAGAGCTTCTTGGCTTCTCTCAGCCTGGCCTGGGAGGACCGGGTGTGAAGCGCAGAGGTTCTTTGGAGGATACACTCCACCAGATCACATGGCTGCAAACCACGAAGGGCTTTGTTTGCAAGTATCAAGACTTTGAATCTAGTTCAGATAGGACCCAGAAGTCAATGGAGATGAGGCAAGACTGGGAATTCTAGGTGCAGCAGCATCCAGTGAAGGAAACTGCATGCTCAAATATCCCACCTCCTGGAAGTGAACTCCCTCAACAGAAGAAGGAAGAGCAATGCCACCAAAATAGTATGTTCCATTCATCCGCCCAGGCCCACCCGTGTGTCTTGATGTGCAGAGAATCTGAAAATCTAGGAGCATCTGTGCACGCAACTCTGGAGTGGCAGTCTCTAACGAATATTTCTCTTTGGCCTCTTCCTGGTGAATGTTTCTCCTCACCCCATGGCACTCTGGTGCATCAGGAACAGAACTCACATTTTGTCGCTTCTGACAGGGGACTAGATTTTTAAACGGCGCTCTGAAAAGAGGGAGTTTCCAGGGCGGCTCGACTGCCTGCGTGGATCGCAATGTCGTGTTCACACCACTGGCTGAGAGCAATTTTAAAACACTGCCATTAGAAGGAGCTGGGAAAACACACACACACCTCTTTCCAGCCAGAAAAGCTAATTTATTCCAATGCATTCCAGTTCATATTCTCCCGGGGATGTAACTGAGCTGTCTCTTCTCCTTGGCTGGGGAAACTGGAAATGAAAAAGAGCATATCACTGCAAATATCTGCCTAGCGATGGTCTCTCCAGGAAAAACTAAGGATCCACCTAAGTAAGCAGTGCCAAAACAGAAAATGGAGGAGGATGTAATTCAGGCCCTTGCAAATGTCTATGGATGGTAGGTCCACATTTAGAGATAATGACAATAATTTATACATTCCCAAATAAGGGAGCTGGGTTTACCTGGGGCAGGAAAAGCAACAGAACTCATATTCAGGGCTGGGAGAGTAAGAACAGACAAAAGAAAATATTTTTTTCACCCAGCGCGTTGTTAGTCTGTAGAACTCAATGCCACAGGATGTGGTGATGGCATCTGGCCTGGATGCCTTCAAAAGGGGATGGGACAGATTCCTGGAGGAAAATATCCATCATAGATGACAAACCATGATGGAGATGTATCATCTCCAAGCTTAAAACCAGGGTCTTTCAAGAGCCAGATGCAGGGGAGTGGCATCAGGAGACAGAGTTCTAGTCTCGTGCACTCCCAGGTGCATCTGGTGGAGCTGGACTAGATGGGTCTTTGGCCTGATCCAACATGGCTCTTCTTCTGTTCTTATGATGTTCTTAACCTTGGGCTAGCAAGTTTTGTTCGGCATCAGCCTTCAGAAGCCGTAGCCCACTTCATCAGGTGGTTGTCATCATCTTAGAACAGCAGTGCTAAAAGGGACGCTATGTATCAACAGCCCTTATCAAGGAGGCCCAGTAGGGAATTGAACTTCCCACCAGAGACCTCAACCACGGACTGCACACCAGATAAACCATGCTTGCTAACTTCAAGGTACCAGAAGACTCTTGGTGTTCAGCAGACCTAGAAACACAGCCCACCCCAACAAAGTGGGGGAAATGTCATCACAGTCTTCCATTGGTAAGTCTAGGGGCTGCTCCTTTTTGGAGTTGGCCTCGCTGAAAGAGACATCCTCAACACTGGGTGATCTTTGGAACAGAGGAGCTTTGGGAGAATGGGCACATGCTTCAGATGAATCACTGCTTCTGTCTCCGCTGTCTGTGAAAATGAGGAGGAAGGCATTTGATGCCTCACGACCAGGCGTGAGCCAGTGTGACCCAAGAGGGACCAGCCAAATGCCTGTGAGATCTGTCACATTCACTCTTGGCCTCGACGGAGAACAGAAGTCAATAGGCAGCCCAATGTCACGGCTCTAATCATTTCTGAGATCACCGTTACACAGCCATTCCTTCCTCCATTGAAGGAGAAATGCACACCGAGGCAATGAGCCAACGGGTTCCAGCTTTTTGCACAGCGGACTCCAGGTGGGATCATGGGATCCTCGCAAACAGTGGTGATTTTGACCAGAGATATATTTTTTTGAGAGTCTCCTTTATAGGCACTGCCCACAATATTTTGGTGCAAAACCTGAGGATGATGGATTTACGTGGAAAGCTAGCTGCTTGTTTGTTGTTGTTTTTTAGTGGTCTAATGAAGGGATCTCTGTTCTTGTTTAGGAAACGCAGAAGCAGTTTTAATGGCTTGTCCTTGGACCCTCTGGTTTATCTTTACCAAGTCAAGACTTCCATAAGCAATGGTTACTTGGACTGCTCTGAAATCCAAGTGGATAAGAGGAGAGGCCTGTGACGAGTTAATTGCAAATGTTTGTGTACTTCCAGAAGAAAAGCAATGAGATGCAAATATCTTATGGGCAAGCCACTTAAGATCTTTTAGCCTTGTTGGACAGTGGCTTCTTTTGATGTTTGCAAAACTCAATAGGCTGCTGTTAATAAGGTGTGCTATATTTTTCACCCTTCTAAGACATGTTAGGGCATTGCATACTAGGACAACTAGATATAAAGATAGCTTCTTTCCAAGTGCTATCAAACTGTTGAATAATTAATTTTTCTTCTTTTCTTCTTTTTTAATAATAGGTTATATTGTGTTGGTGCAGTGGGTTTTTATTGTTGAATATATGATTCTTATATTTCCTTCTTATGTATGGAGAACATTTTTTTACCAAAACAAATTCTGGATGTGTCCAACCACACTTGGCCAATAAAAGGATTCTGATTCTGATTCTGATTCTGATTCTAATTGTTTTTACTTTTAGGGTTACCACATGCTTCCTGTAATGGTACTTTCACATGTATCTAGTTTTTAAAAATCATTTTGTAAGAGCCCTGTATGGGGAGGGGCAGTTCCTAAAGGTCAATGATGAGGAAGTATGAGACCTGATTAATTGCCATCATGTGCCGTCAAGTCAATTAGGGTGACCCTTTCTACAAAGAGCATGCTCAGAAGGCGTTCCCCGTTCCCTTCTTCTTGGGGTGGGGGGTGGGGGTGGGGATGCCTTGTATTGTGTGTGTGTTGTGTCGTTACAGTCGTGGAAGACCCTTCGTGACCCCATGTCCATGGAGTTTTCTTGGCCGGAATACTGGAGTGGCTTGTGGTCTCCCATCCAAGTACTAACCCGGGCTGACCCTGTTTAGCTTCCGAAATCAGGAGAGATCGGATGTGCTCAGGGCATCTAGGCAGCTGGGGATGCCTTGGGACTGTGCAATTTGCCCAAGGCCACCCAGGCTGGCTCTTCACCTAGGAGGTACTGTGGGGAATTCAAACTCTCAACTAGAGACCTAAACCACTAAGCTTTGTTGTTGTTGTTCAGTCGTTCAGTCGTGTCCGACTCTTCGTGACCCCATGGACCAGAGCTCGCCAGGCCTTCCTGTCCTCCACTGCCTCCCGGAGTTTTGTCAAATTCATTTTGGTTGCATCGATGACACTGTCCAACCATCTCATTCTCTGTCGTCCTCTTTTCCTTTTGCCTTCGATTTTTCCCAGCATCAGGGACTTTTCCAGGGAGTCCTCTCTTCTCATGAGGTGGCCAAAGTACTGGAGCCTCAGCTTCAAAATCTGTCCTTCCAGTGAACATTCGGGGTTGATTTCTTTCAGAATGGATAGGTTTGATCTCTTTGCAGTCCAGGGGACTCTCAAGACTCTCCTCCAGCACCACAGCTCAAAAGCATCAATTCTGCGGCGATCAGCCTTCTTTATAGTCCAGCTCTCACTTCCATACATCACTACTGGAAAAACCATAGCTTTAACCATCCTGACCTTAGTTGGCAAACTGATGTCTCTGCTCTTTAGTATGCTATCTAGGTTTGCCATTGCTTTCCTCCCAAGAAGCAGGCGTCTTTTTATTTCATTGCTGCAGTCGCCATCTGAAGTGATCAAGGAGCCCAAGAAAATAAACTCTGTCATTGCCTCCATTTCTTCCCCTTCTATTTGCCAGGAGGTGATGGGACCAGTGGCCATGATCTTAGTTTTTTTGATGTTGAGCTTCAGCCCATTTTTTCCACTCTCCTCTTTCACCCTCATTAAGAGGTTCTTTAATTCTTCCTCACTCTCTGCTATTAGAGTAGTATCATCTGCGTATCTGAGGTTGTTGATATTTCGTCCGGCAATCTTAATTCCGGCTTGTGATTCATCCAGACCGGCCTTTCTCATGATGTACTCTGCATATAAGTTAAATAGGCAAGGTGACAGTATACAGCCTTGTCGTACTCCTTTCCCAATTCTAAACCAGTCAGTTGTTCCATATCCAGTTCTGACAGTTGCTGCTTGTCCCACATATAGATTTCTTAGGAGACAGATAAGGTGGTCAGGCACTCCCATTCCTTTAAGGACTTGCCATAGTTTGTTGTGGTCTACACAGTCGAAGGCTTTGGCATAGTCAATGAAGCAGAAGTAGATGTTTTTCTGGAACTCTCTGGCTTTCTCCATAATCCAGCGCATGTTGGCGATTTGATCTCTAGTTCCTCTGCCCCTTCGAAATCCAGCTTGTAGTTCTGGAAGTTCTCTTTCCACATACTGCTGAAGCCTGCCTTGTAGAATTTTGAGCATAACCTTGCTAGCATGTGAAATGAGTGCAATTGTGCGATAGTTGGAGCATTCTTTGGCATTTCCTTCCATAAACCACTAAGCTAGTCAGCCAAATTGGTCATTGATTAATTTAGTGAGAAGCGGTTTCAGGAGCCCCCAAACCAGTGTTTTGCTTACTTTTCCCATGAACAGGCAAATATGTCAGGAAGTTGCAGTTAGCAATGATTATAATAATAATCATAGAACTACAAAGGACCCTATGGATTATTGAGTCCACCCCCTACCAAGGAGGCCCACCAGGGAATTGAACTCTCAACCTAGATGCCTAAACCCCAGCAGTTCTTTTTACACTGACAACTAATGCAAAGGAAGGGAAAATACCAATTTATTAATCTGGGACTTCTCCTCTCCGTTCCTCCCATCATCGCACTAAGACCTCATTGTGCTCAGACGTGATCCTAAGAGAGCCTCCCTCAATCTTGTGGCCCCCAGATGTTGAAGACTACACATCCCATAATCCAAGCCATGAGTGCCTGATGGAGGCTTTTAGTCAAAACAACCAAACCAAAACCAAACCTGCACTCACACCTATCGGGTCCTGGTTGTTGGACAGACCTGGTGAACCAGATGCCACACACACCTGGCCTAACAGGTTCTGGACTGCCAACTTGCCTTGTCTGCGGTGATACAAATTGGCCTGCAAACCTTGGCCAGAGGCCGACAGTTGACTGGGAAGCCGCTTTGGCAGAGGCAGGGGGAAGGCTTTGACGTGAAAGAGAAAAGGGAGAGCTGAGAGCTTCTCTAAATAATTAATTTCAGGGTACTCTGCCATCCAGGAACCCTGTTGGTTTTTCAAGGCCATTAATTGCTTGTTAGGCTCCATTAAGTCACTGTGAAAAAAGCAAGTCAAAGGTTTCTTTGGCAAGGGGGGGGAGGAGAGAAGAAGGATGAGATTAAAAGGCAGCCCTATACGCCTCCCCCCACACCCGCCCACCTCAAATAGCTGTGAATTGGGCAGGCGAAAGAACCACATGTAGAAGAGGAGAAAGGATGTGCAACTTGAGTCTGCCGTGTGTGTGTGTGTGTGTGTGTGTGTGTGTGTGTGTGTGTGTGTGTGTGTGTGTGTGTGTGTGTGTGTGTGTGTGTGTGTGTGTGTGTGTGTGTCCCCTTTAAAAATCACCTATTTTATCTTGAAGTAATGCCTGGGCCATAATAGGCCAGGTTTCCACTGGTCATGAAATAATTCCTTATTGCTTTCAGCAGGATGCATGCTAATACTGGCTGTAAATATAAAATTGGCATCTCATCGCCTGGGTGTCAACCTTGTTGCAAATCAATTGGACTTAGTTTGCAGTAGAAAAAAATCCTTGACCTCCATCAGGATGTAGCCTCACTGGTCAGAGTATGTGACTCATTTTCCCGTTTTACTGAATTCTGGTCGAGACATCGAGATTTGTAACCCAGGGCCAGGGGCTTCTCCACCTATGTTTAGGCTTGATTTCCCTCCTGCACTATCTTCAGAAAGACTGTCCATGCATGCATGAAAGACAGCATTATCTTTTCCCTGCAACACAGACTGCTGCACTGGACGCAGTTACATATGCAACAATCGTGACATGAACATTACAAACACAGATTTATGTTACTTGATAGATTATTATCAGCCTGTAAACTGGCCATTCCGTATGCAACTATTAAGAAGAAGGGCTTAATCCTTTCCTGAGGCCAACAAATAACACCCCCAAAACCCCACAACTTTATGGTAGTAAGGCATTATCAATTCGTTTTTAAACACACACACACACACACACACACACACCAAGCTAAAAATGTTTTGTGGCAATTAAACAAGGATGTTTAGATTGGGGGTGTTAGGCCTAAACTGATGGTACCTGCTCAACTTTACAAACAGGTGTTGTTTTAACTGTGTTTGAACAGGTGCCAGCACATAAAACCAAGAATTCCAGCTATTAAATGAAATATACTAGAAAACAGGGAGGAATGGTTCCTTATTTTAATGCATTTTTTATTTATTTTAGAGTATTTTTTACCCTGCCTTTCTCCTTGAAAAAGGACTCAAGGCGGCTTCTTCTGTACTAAAAGCTACAATTAATAGGATGTAGTAGCACTGGTGTGTTTTCAACTGCTGGTTAAAGTTTTCCTCCCCCCATGATTGTGGGAAGTGAAAAACAACTTTAACATCCCAGAATCTGAGGGCTGGAAGGGGCTTTAAGAGGTCATCCAGCAGTCCCCAACACAACCCTAAACCACCTTCTTCTTCTTCTTCTTCTTCTTCTTCTTCTTCTTCTTCTTCTTCTTCTTCTTCTTCTTCTTCTTCTTCTTCTTCTTCTTCTTCTTCTTCTTCGAATGCACAGGTGCAAGGGGCTGCAAGGAAACCAGAGGGAGAGAATCTGGTGCCACCAACACTATCCCTCCAAAGAAGGAAGAGGGAAACCATGCTTTCAAGTAAAACAAAGAGAGCTTAGGAAAGTTACTTTTCGACAGGCCTGGCAGTGGTGCAAGCAGTGGGTTTTTCCTTGTTGCGCCAACCTTGCAAGATAATAATAATAATAGCAATACTTTTAAAAAAACAATCAGCCAAAAGCATCAGATGGGGAAGAAAAACTACAGCTGTAAAACAGAGGCATACTTTATCCATCTCACTCCATGCAAGTTTGGAGCACCATTAAGGTGCCAATCAAAGGCTCCCTCTGGGATTCAAGGACCCTTTTGGAAGACTGCAGAAGGATTTCAAATTGTTTCCAGCCTGCTTTAAAGAAGGAACTCTGCTCCACACCTTTCTAAATGGTCTCTTTTAGAGCATTCATGACACAATCCACTCTGGGGGATGCTTCTGCATTTGTGCTTTTCAAAAAGCACTCCAGACAGACAATTGCACAGAATCCTGCTGTCTGGGGGGTGGGAGTGGGGTTAGGCTCCAGCCACGGGGTGCGCATGATGTGGCCGCACTGTGGCAGGGCAACCGGAAGGTCAGTGGCTTTAGGGAACGGCTGAAGAGAGAGTTCAACCAGGGTGCTGGGGTGAAAATGGAGCCAAACTGGGTACGTTGGCCTGGTTTCTGTTTTGTTTTGTGTTTTGGCTTCTTTACTCTTTAATATTTAATCTTCTTGGTAACAGTTCTATGCTCATTGTCTCCCGCTTTGTATATTGTCCTTCAGTGTTGTAAGCTTCCAATAAGAAAGGCAGGGTGGAAATAGCTTAAATAACTAACTAAATAAAAAAGCATACAATTTTCTGCGTGGAGTGAGCTAGGGAAAGAAGCTGTTTCTGGATTTGATTTTGTTGTTGTTGTTACATTCCTTCTAACTGTGTGGCAGAAGGGCATGGGTTTTCAGAGCGGAATAGCCTCACATTCCCCAGAGTAGTCCACCCCTCTTTTTAAAATCAACTGGCACTTACAGTCTCAGTAACTCGCCTCGAGGCATGAGGAAGAAGGAGAACGAAAATGCTTCTCTTACTTACAGCTGAAAAGATGAAGCGGCAGATTAACAAACCTGACTGGCTTTCAGCGACAGACTCAAACAAAGCCCACTGGTGGCTTCCGATGGACGAAAGAAGTTCAGTGCCTCACAGTAGAGATGGGCACAAAACGAGCGATTTTTCGTTTTCGTTTTCACAGCTGAAAAGAAATGAATTTTTTTAAAACAAAACGAAAACGAAAACAAAACGACCAAATTTGCCGTGTTTTTCGTTTTCGTTGCAGCAGATGCATTGAACTAAAAAGAATGCTAATGAAACAGCAATTTTTCGTTTTCGTTTTCATTTTTTCATTTCATTACCTAATGAAACGAAAACAAATTTTTTTGCAAAAAAGTCACAAAAATGAAAACGAACCGAAACGGACCCCTAAACGACCAAACGACAAACGAAACACCATTTTTTTTGAGTCGTGCCCATCTCTACCTCACAGTACTTTTTAGTAGAAGAGCCAACATGGGTAGCCTTGGGAAACTGCACAGTAGTTCTGGGGCACTACTTGAATTTATGTCCGTGGCTTTTATTCTGTGATAATGCCTTTCTTTCTTTTAACCCAGAACAGCTGCTCTGTCCTCCTCTTGATTTGTTGAATCGCTGCTCTATAAACCTGGTGATGTTTTGTTAACTATGTAAGACTATTTTTTTAAAAAACCAGAACAAATGTTATTTAAGAGAAACAGTTTTAAAACAAGATCCCCAATGGACTTCCTCCCTGCTGCTCAGACAGCCTCCTGTGGACGTTTGGTTTGGTGACGTCCACCCGACCGCCGCCATCAATTTGGCGTTATTCGTTATGGTTGTAAAACAACTGCAAATCAAAAATCTGGCGGCTGCAGATGTCAATGACACCATTAGGGAAGAATAAGGCCAGCAGCACCTTGTAAAGCGGAAGGAGGGATGCAATTATTTCCACCAGGAGGTGCTGAACAGGAAGACCTCCTGCCGGCAAAAAGGCTTGAGAAATCCACCGAATTAACTGCATAATTTAAGATTCTTCCCAATTTTACTACTGTGTGGTTATACCAAGGGTCATGTCAGAATTTCCATTTTACGCTGTTTTCCTGAGGTTTATGGCCACCACTAAAAATAATGTTCTGCGTTGGGACACATCCTGCAAAGGCTCCTTGCTTTCTTTTGTTCTGATGTGGCTTTATGGCTGGCACGTTTTATTAGTTCTGTCTGTTTGACCGGCTCCGGAATTGATGAGACGGTAGAAATAAACAAGCCCGCAAGTTCCTGACTCTCTGTGTCTTCAAACCCAGGTTGATTTTCCTTTTTGAAACAGAGTTTGGCCAAGTAACAATGAGATCTCTGTCTCTGCTTTTATGAGTCACCAGCAATGAACTCCCCAAATCCGTATGAACCCAGTTTATGATCATAAATCACTCCAGGCACAACCGAGGGAAACTTTTTTGGGGGGACTCACTTTCAAAGTGGCATTATGTTTTCCCTGAACTCAGTGGAAGGTGCTTTCTATCTGACCTAGTAACTGGCAGGCTAGGCTACTGTAGTGTGCTATCTGTAGGGCAGCCACAGAAGATTGTTCAGAAATTGTAATTAGCATAGAATGCTGCTGGTGGATTAAAAATAGAGACCACCTATTTCATCCAAGGAAGAGAATTTGATTTATTCAGATTTGATTATGAACCTATCGCATCTGTACTTGGTCATTGAATGCACAAACCAGAGCAACGATCTGCCTACTTATGTTCCTCCAAATTTCATCATGCAGCTCCTAATTTTTTTAAAAAAATGTGTACAAAAATGAGGAAATGTAAGTGAAACTGCATAGGAAAAAGAAACTGGGGCTAAAATCTGAGGCAAAGGGCTCCCAAATGTGGAGCTTAAAATTGTTTTCCCACCAGCTGTGGACTTTAAACAAAATAAAGTACGACCACGCCCACCTAAGCGCACCCCAGCGCACTTTAGAAGTACCTGGTCTCCCGAGGTAAAAAAAAAATTCCGATGCGGATTGTAAAGCTGTGGATGCGGGGCTCCCCTCGCCTTCTGTTTGTTTTTTTGTCCCCGCCACCCCTTTAAGAGACAGGAATCCCTATGGGGTTTCTCGGGGCTGCTCAAAGGGCAGGCGGAGGTGAATGGAGGTGAGCCTGCATTCTTTTCTCCCTTTTTTTCCTCCCTCCCCTCGGCTCAGACAGGAGTGATGGAGGTCAGAAGGGTGGGAACACAGGAAGAGGAACAACACCCCAACAGATTTTAGAGGTCATGTAAAAGCGCCCTGGGGGAAAATATGTAATTGTACAAAAAGCACATGGTGGAGCAACTGAGTGAAAAGCACAAGATAGAGTTATGGAGACCATAAGTGCCAGTTGATGACAGTAAGCAAAATAAAAAGATGGCTGAAAAATTCCAGAAAAGGGCAGAGAAAGCGAGGGCACAAGTTATGGCAGATCCAGCCAAGGGACCCAGTTAGTCTCCTGGCACAATGATAGGCCGAAGTGTCATCCCCTTTTTTCCTAAAAGAGAACCTTCAGAAGGTTGGGTTAACAAGCTGAGATGGCAATGAAGCTGCCTCAATGGGTGTTTATATAGATAGATAGATATATATATATACTGCTGCTCTTTTTGTGAGAAATGCTGATATATATTTACATTCGCAAGCCTACACAATAATTTTTTTAAAGATGAAATGTTAATTTCTTACTTTAATTACAAGACTAAATATGTCATTAAAATATGCAGTCATCTGAGTAGCTGGTAATTGCCAATCAAGTGTATAACATGTAATAAAGAGATTAAATTAAGCAAAGAAGAAAATTTAGTCTAGATCTCAGGAAAGGAATCCCTCCAGGCGAGATTTATATATACACGGCACAGGCTTCCTGGCAACAAGAAATAAAGCTGGCGATTTGCCAGGGGGCTGCGGTTAATTTGCATCTTAATGCATAGAGAACGATCAGAAAAGCGTGATGGGGCGGTTTAGAGGACTTCTTTCTCTTTTCTTTTCTTTTTTAACCCCCTCCTTTTTTTAATTTTAGAAAGCTGTTAAAGATGAAATGATTGCCTAGCCAAGCACACAAAGGAAAAGGGACAACATGAGCCAGACTTGCAAAATAATAAGAATTTAAAGCTAACCGCCTGCTTCATCTTTCAGCTAGGATAGCCAGTTTCCTCAGAAAAGATATTGTTGTCTGCCTAGTTTGAATCCACCAGCAAAAACGCTGGAGTTTTGGCAACCTTGCATGCTGCCTCTGGTAGGTGTGGCTGGGAAGGACCTTACTGGGTCGGGGTGGCTGTCAATCTATCCAACAGTAAGCAATTGTTTTCTCTTGCCTCTGAATAGAAAGAAAGCCCTGCCCCTCTGCTCAGTGTCCTTTCTTCCTGTCTTTAATCTGTTAAAGTCTGTTGCTGAAAGCAGCCGTCTGCTGTTGGATCTGTTCCGGACTGCACGCAAAGAAAATGGTTCTTCTCTTTTCTCCTACTTGTATCTCAGAGTGAGTTATTGGCACTAGAGATAGGCACGGAATGAACATTTTTTCGTTTCCGTTACTGTTTGTTGTTTCCGTTACGTAACAAAACGACAAACGAAAATTGTGATGAAAATGAAACGAAACGAACAGAACCATGAAAATTGTGGTTGTTACGTTTCGTTTCCGTTAACGGTGACACGCAATGAAATGAGCTGTTTTAAATGTTAAAAAGCGCCCTGGACATCCATAAATACGCAGCGATAAATTATTTATATTGTCTGATAATACCTACCAGGGGGGTGGGGTCCTTAAAATGTTTGTTTTTGTCTTCTCCCATCGCGATGTATTTTTCTTTTCCCTTTAAAATTGATGTCGCCACCAGCCACAAAATGGAGGCAAGCCATGTGATGTGGGATCATGTTCAACCAATAGCATGCCCAGGTTGCAAACTGGGCGAGCAGGTCTGGCAGCCACAGAGGGCATAAAAAGGTCTGGCAGCCCCCGTCCTCCTTGCAGTCTCTGGTGGGAGTTAGGGTGGGATTGCTGTCTCTGCGACTCTAGCTTCAGTCCTGCAGCCTCCCTGTGTGTGTGCGTGCTGCGTACCTCTCGGTGAGTACCCTCCCTTGCCCCGCAGTGCAGTCACTCTGCGGCTGCCTTGCACCCTGGGCAACGCCCGCCGCTGCCTTTACAGCCTCCCTGCATACCTAGTCTATACTGTGTCTCTGCCAGCATGCATTTTTTTACTGTTTTCCCTCTGGTCTGGGGCGTTGGGGGATGCCTGTGCGCGGAAATGCTTTTAAAAATTGCGCAAAAAGTGGGTAGAAATGACAAACGAAAAAACGAAAAACGGTAACAAAATTTTTCAAAAAATTCCCGACAAACGGAAATGAACCGAAACAGACCTCTCAACAACAAACGAAAAACCGAAATGCCATTTTTCTGTTTCGTGCCCATCTCTAATTGGCACTGAGTCCTGGTTAGATGAGAAAAAGGGGTGGACTCTCTGGAGAACTTGAAGATATTCTTCTCTGTGAAAACCTGCACATTGGCTCTGCTGTTAAAGAAATTTCTCCAAAAGTTCCAAAGCCGTCAGCCCGAAATGAACAGATGAAACTTCTGAACAGAACGAATGCCCAAGTCAACATTGGGTGGCAAATTGCTCTGACTTAGAAATCAGCCTAGGCATTATTTGGTGTGAACTGAGTTGTATGACTCAGTATGTGACCAGCGCTGCTTACCCTGACTCCTTAACATGGAGATTAGAGTCTTTTTCCTGGTAATCCACTTCCTGGAGGAGAAGAAGAGGAAAAGAGTGAAGAGGTAGCAGAGAGAGAAGGAGGAGAGGAAAAATAAGGGGGAAAGCTCACTGTACACAAGGAAAGGAAAGCCATCGCTCTCCAATGGCTGATCCTGGGCTTAAGAGCCAGAGCCAAGCCCAGTGACTCCAGGTTCAGGAGGGCAGCAAATCCATTCTGGACTTTAGTGGCCAGGGGATGTGGCATAGGCAAGAGGGCAAGGTGTTTGTTGGCCTTCTCCCCTGGAGATGAGGAGGAGAGCCGTTCTGCCTGCAAACGACGCCCAACCGCCCAAGCTGCAAAACAACACGTTAGACAAATGGCGCACAAAATGACAAAGGCTACAGTGTTGCTCAGCAGCCAAAACATCCAACCCATCAAGGCTGAGAGTCGACCAAAAGCCTCATGGAAAGCAATGATTGGAGTTCTTGGGGCAGAGATGAACTTCGCCCACAGCGTTCCTGAAAACTCATAGTAGGTGCAAAACAATGGTCTCCCTCTGACCTCCCGTGGAGTGAAGGACAGCCTCCGTCAGCCTCCTCCTTCTCCACCACCACCACCCCATCATCCTAACGCTGCAACAATTTCTTCTTTTATCACTGCTCAGAAGGACAGCAGAGCCACAAACCCAACTGGGATTTGTGTGTGTGTGTGTGTGTGTGTGTTGTGGGAAGGAAGCAGGCGCCCACCTCTCCACCTCCTCCAGTGACCCCAGGCCTGTGCTGTGCGAGGGAGTGTACGTGCGAAGGGAGTGGGCTTGTGCACCTCTAAAAGTGTGTGGATGTGTGTAAAGATACGTCTGCCTACACCTACCTGTCCCTCCGCCTCCTCCAAGGAGTCACCCAGTGCTCTTGAGCTCAGCAGCTTTCAGCGTCATCCTGCTAATGGGATGGGAGGCACAACAGTGAGATGTGCCCAACACGTTGCATTTGAGCTGTCTCCCTGTGTGCGGATGTGTGAAACAAAATGTTGAGCCCACCATGACTCAACTTCTGGATGACAGAGAATCTTCAAATACATGGAATATGGACACACACACACACACACACACACACACACACACACACACACACACACACACACACACACACACACACACACACACACACACACACACACACACACACTATCTATCTATCTATCTATCTATCTATCTATCTATCTATCTATCTAAATCCTCAGTTCTTGCCTTAAACTTTTCCTCGCAGGAACTTCCGTTACATTAAATCAGGCATGCCCAAACTTCAGCCCACATATGTTTTGGACAGCAACTCCCACAGTCCTTTGCCATTGGCAATCTAAGTTTAGAATTCTGGGAGTTGTGGTCCAAAACATCAGGAGGGCCAAAGTTTGGACATGCCTGCATTAAATAAACCAGCATTCCCTTGGTCTTGGGGCAGCCTGACATAAGAATAAATGCCACGGCCATATCCAAAGGATTAATGCCATGGCCCAGGGACTCACCCATAGAGTGGGGGACATTTCTTGAAAGTCATCCTTGAGAAGGTGTGTGTGTGTGTTGGGGGTGAATGTTTCCATCTTAATTTCCTTGCTTTCTTCTGCATCCTGTCTGGTTCTGCATCTGCAAGTACTTTGCAGTGGATTTTAGTGGCCGTGTGAAAGCAGCCTGATTTCCTCAGTCTTCTTGTTTCCAGATACCTCTATGAAAAACAAAAGGAGACACTTTCCAAGCTCTAAAGAATTCCTTGCTTCCCCGATTAAAACCAAGAGAAGGGATGCTTATGCAGTAGGACTGTGGTGTCCATGGGAAATCTAAACCTCTCCTGTGGGTGCTGTGAATCGCAGGTACAGTGAATCCTATGCATAGCATGGTCTCTGGCTCTTCCTAGTGTCCAGTTCTGCTAACTGCATAATGGAAACATGTATAAGTACATATTTCTGTTTTTTTTTGCTATTGTTCTTTTATATTCTCACTCAGGCTGTGAATAAGTGAAATCATTCACAGCCTGAGAATATAAAAGAATAATAGCAAAAAAAAAAAACCAGAAACATGTACTTATACATGTTTGTGCTACTGTACTTATACAGTTGCACTACTGTATTTTTCCCTCTGTACACCATAAATTGCCCTTGCAGCAAGCTGTATAAATAGAATGGCCTTTCTCATTAAGAAGTGAAGCATAAACACACACAAATACACACACAGAGAGGAAACATAGCTGAATATTGAAACACACACACACACACACACACACACACACACACACACACACACACACACACACACACACACACACACACACACACACACACACACACACCCATCCAATGGAATGAAATCTGAAACGTTCACAAGACAAGGTAACCATAGTTTGGAGTAATCACGCCAATCTCACAAAGTGTATAGCTTGCACAAGATGTGCAGTTAATACCACATGCACCATTTTCATCAAAATTGTCAAGCTGATATGCCATAAAATGTCCTGCCATCTTGCAGAGTAAGTAAAACCAGGGCTCAGAGACTCAGGCTCAACCCTGGGAAGACCAAGGTTTTGTTCTTTGGGGGAGGCCCGGAGGGGTACAGTGGCCCTCTTCCCAGTCTCGGCAGGTCCGCCCTCCAGCTGGCGCAAAGAGTGAGGAGTCTGGGCATTGTCCTGGATCCAGATTTCTCCCTGGATTCCTAGGTGGCAGCCGTGACCAGGTCGGCCTTTTACCATCTTAGGCTTATCGCCCAGATTCACCCGTACCTCGATGGGGATTCCCTGAGGACAGTGATACAGGCGCTGGTCATATCAAGGTTGGATTACTGCAACCTCGTTCGGCGATTGCAGCGGGTCCAGAATGCGGCGGCCAGGTTGGTGGTTGGCGGGCGTAAGTTTGACCGTGTCACCCCTATCCTGGCCCGCCTGCACTGGTTGCCCATTGCCTCCCGAATAAGATTCAAGGTGTTGGTTTTGGTTTACAAAACTCTCCATGGCTTGGCCCCTGTCTATCTGGCCGAGTGTATCTCCTGACGATAAGAACCTGGCCCGACCCACCCGATCTTCCTTGGCCCTCTCACTTTGGATTGCCACACCGAAGGAGGCCGTAAAGCGACCACCCGTAATCGGGCCTTTTTGGTTGTTGGTCCCACTATTTGGAAAGCTTTACCAAACGAGATGCGGCAAGCTCCTTCGTTGGCATCCTTCAAGAAAGCCTTGAAGACCTGGCTATTTAGGGACGCTCTCGGAAACTGCTAGGGGTACTGTGTTTTTTTCTTTCTTTTTCTTTTTCCCCTGCCCCTGCCAATACTGGTTTGCCATCTTGGATGCTGCTATTACTGTTTTTAATTTCTTTTAATCCTGTGTAAACCACCCTGAGTTCCCATTCAGGAAATAGGTGCGGTATACAAATTTGAAAATAAATAAATAAATAAATAAATAAATAAATAAATAAATAAATAAATAAATAAATAAATAAATAAAACATTTTGGCCTGCAAGGATGAGAGATGTACACATTTGAATCCTGATGCCAGTGCTTCAAAAAATAACTTTTGGACAATAACATCTGCAATCACCCCTCCAGCACAGTGTGCTGCATTATCAGGATTTCCCTAATCTTTTCTAAATTCTGCAGTGTTCCTAAGGAGGACACACATGTTTAACTTGAGCTCTCCCCCACCTCCTTGACTCAAAGATGTTTCTGCACATTTTTCAATATTTTTATTTCCACACATTTATTTATAGTTTTGATAATAGAAAATGTGTGAAGGAGAATCTAATCCTTGCGGTTCCCTTCGTAGGATGGGAAACCAGAAAATATGTGTGCACTTTCACCAAGAGCCTCTCAGGTGAGAAATTGGATCAATGTGATTATACACATCCCTAGTTTCAAGACCATATTTCCTCAATTTCATTTGCCTTAAACATCTGGGCCAAGCTGTTTTAAAAAAAATATCATGTGTACAGTGGGATATCAGAATCAGAATCAGAATCAGGATACTTTTATTGGCCAAGTGTGGTTGGACACACCCAGAATTTGTTTTGGTAAAATATGCTCTCGATATAAAAAGAAATATATGAATCAACAATAAAAACACAGTACAACAATACAATATAACCTATTATTTAAAAGGAAGAAGAGAAGTAAAAATTAATTATTCAATAGTTTGATAGCACTTGGAAAGAAACTATCTTTATATCTAGTTGTCCTAGTATGCAATGCCCTAAAACGCCACCCTGAGGGTAACAATTGAAACAGATTATGTCTAGGATGTGTGGAATCTGTGTATAGTTTCATCGCCCTCTTTTTAGCTCGTGTGGTATACAATTCCACAATAGATGGCAGATTAGTAGCAATAATTTTTTCTGCAGTTCCAATTATCCTTTGAAGTCTATATCTGTCATGCTTAGTTGCAGAACTAAACCAGATTATAGAGGAACAGATAATAGATTCAATAGCACCTCTATAGAATTGAATCAACAGTTCTTTTGGCAGTCTGAACTTAATGTAGTGGAGTTCTCCTTTGAGCTACTGCCCTTCATATCATGAAGTGATGGTAGCAAATTCCATTGCAATCATTTATTTAAAGAAATAAATAGCACCAGAAAGCAATTGTTAAATGCTGCGCTCCTCCCAGAGTGGCCAATTGGCCAGAGGGGTGAGATATAAAACCAATCAATCAATAAATCTCAGAGAGAGGAGGCAAGGATGCCTAAAATTACAAATCCGCATGCAGATCTAGAGTAGGCAGGAGGAGAATGTATACATACAATTTGGGAAATCTGCCTACCTGACTCCCTCTCTAGCATTCGTCACCTCCAAAATTCATTGGAGCTTTTTAGGCCATGCGATTAGGATATGGATTATGCTTGCAAGGGAGCAGGGACCCAAACCCAGATCCCATGAATCCTAGCCCATCACTTGATCTGCAAAACCACGCTGGCTTCCTTTTAGCAAGTGAAACACAGAGAAGGCATCTGACCTACATCTGTTCACAGTGAGCAAAAAACCAACCCCAAAATCCATGTTAAAATTCAGATAATGAAAGAAGAGGCCAAAGAGGAAGGAAATAACAGATGCTTGCTCTTTCACCCAGAATAGTCTAGCCCCAAGAAAGGCATACTAAAAGCCAGTCTTTCCTCTTCATTATGCAATTAACATAAAAATTAAACGTTATAGAAGGAGAAACCCTCAAGACTAATTCATTACTTTTTCTACAGGAGATTGAACACTCTTCTAATCTCTGTTTATGTTGATTGCATTGAGTCTCAAAAACATGTTCCAGGGAATGATGCATCTCCAGTAAGCGCTATGGCAATACAGTGGTATATCATTAAAATAGTTGACCAGGAAAATACTGACTCAGATTGACCACTAGTGTTTGCAACTTTTTAAGGGCGTACCTTTGGTTTTCCAAGCCACATAGCTTTGATTGATGGGAGCTTTTCGCTGGGCCATATCTTGGAGAGGATCAATATTTCATTTATGATGTGTATAATCCTTCAATGACTAATGCCTTAATGGGTGGAAATGGATCACACCGGGGGGAGGTCAAAAAGTGAATGATGTCATAAATAATGGACCCTTCCCTGAGAACGTCAGCAGAAATTCAGCACAGTCATAGGCTTTTTGGGATTAAGAATTGGTTGGAGTGGATCTGTGGAAATTGAAAATGGGGGGCGGGGGGCGGATATGTTGTTTTATGAAAAAACCCTCCCGGCCATGAGTGTATAATAGAGAGGTGAAGAAATCTAAGTAAAAGGCTTGTTTGCAATGGGGATCATTCATCAAGAGTTCATTAAACCTTGGAGAAGGACTCCAAGCATTCACCACGGATTCCACAATCTGCACAAAATGCATTTATTTATTCATTTGCCCCACCTTTCTCCTTGAGAAGGACCCAAGGCTGCTTGCAACACTGGAAGACAATATCTAAAGCTGTAAGCAGTGAATATAAGAATACTTGAACATGTCTTAATTGTACTGGACTGTATATTATCCCTCATTACTGTAAGCCGCCTTGGGTCCTTTTCCAAGGAGAAAGGTGGGGTAAAAATACTCTAAAATAAAATAAATAAATAAATAATAACAATAGCGGTTAACCTTGTTACAAGACAGAGTGTAACAATGAGCAAAGAAGCATCTTATGTCTTTGAAAGGAGGTATTTAAAGCTAAGAAAAGCAGATATGTGAATATCTTTATGTTTAATAAAAATCCACTCTGAGAACTGCTGGATAGCTCAGCAGTTTAGGCCTCTGGTTTAGCTCTCTCCCAGAGGTTGGGAGTTCAATTCCCCCACTGGGACTCCTTGACAGGGGCTGGGCTGGATGACCTTTAGAGTCCCTTCCAGCTTTTCAGTTCTAAGATATTGTTGCTGCTGATCATGATGATGATTTTAAAAATGGGGAAAAAACAAGTAGCCTTGTTATTACAATTACAGCTGCAGTGCTGCTGATTTGTTTCAGTGGAGAAGCAGTGAGTGCATTTTGTAAATACAAATAGCTAACCAATGTTCTCTAATCTTTCTTTTAAAATAGCCAGATATGTGAGGACACACAGCAGAAAAATGAGCTATATAACATTAGCAGCTACAGTGTTAGCTCCTGCGTCCAAAGGCTGATTGCTTCAGATTTTGAGGATTTTTTAAAAATGGTACGGCCTGAGAAGAGAAGCAAACTCCTGTTCTAATTCTGCTTCCCAGCCGTGCTTATTCCCCCATTCATGGAAATGCTGTCGAAATCAGATGGTCTTGAGTCGACAAGGGAACAGATCACCTCTAGTAAACCGCTCTTGTTATCAGCCAGCCCTGTGCAGAAGATTCCTAAAGGGCAGACATCTGCTAGAGTTGTGTTTTGATGAAGGAAAGGAAGAAGGTAAGGTAAGGTAAGGTAAGGTTTATTATTACGGCATCAAGCTAGACATAAGATAAAATAGGATTGAGCGGAGTAAAATAAAATATGAAAAACATTAGCTAGAAAGTTTAAAAACTGGCAAACATTACAGTGATCAATATATAAAACAAAAAAAGTTATTTTTAAAAAAAGCCTTTAAGACAGCAAATATAATAATATAAAACCAAGGTTTAAGAGCTCAGCTATCTATCTATTGTTGTGACATCTACTTTTAGTGGACAACTTCCAATCTAAGTGGTTAAAAGCAGTCCTAAATAAATTGCAAACTATGGGTATTTCTTCCCAAGCAATCTTGAGCATGCAATGGGATGAAGCAAAATCAGCCCTTAAACAGAGAATAATGGATATGGAGAGACAGGCAGATCTCAGTAGCTGCCCCAACTTTAGAGTCTCAGGTACACATAAATATCTCCCACTCCCCATGGCCTGTCACAGCTGGAGACGTACAAGTTTAGGAAAGCCTTTACTCTGGCCAGGTGTGAAGCTTTCCCTTCTGCGGTGCTGGAAGGCAGATTTAAGAACATCCCGAGGGAAGAGAGACTCTGCCCTTGTGGCTCTAATGAGATAGAATCCATTGAGCATATGATGCTCAGATGCAGTAGGCATAAAAAGACCCGGGCAAAATACATCACACCACTCTTAAAAGATATGGCAGGAAAGGAAGAACAAAACCAACACAACACGGGCTCTGTGTGCGTGCGTGTGTGTGTGTGTGCGTGTGCGTGTGTGTGAGAAGCCGGAAGAATATTCTGCAGCCTGGCTCAGCACACGAGTTGTAAAATGCCAGAAATGGAGAATGTCAACACAGTAGGTTCCCAAGGATATGAGCTGGCTGCCCTACTTTCTGGTAGAAGACGAGCAATATATATAGCCAAAGACCTATAAATATAGGTCAGACAGGCAGTATGATCCGAGCCTGGCAACATATATGATATGAATGATTGGAAAGGAGTCATTGGGTGCTTTTACACGACCCCTAAAATCCGAGGCAAAGGGCTCCCAGATCCAGAGCTTAAAATGTTTTCCCACCAGCTCTGGACTTTCAAAAAAATTAAGTACGACCACGCCCACCTAAGCGCGTCCCAGTGCACTTTTCAAGTACCTGGCCTCCAGAAGGTTAAAAAATCTTCCAATGCGCATTATAAAGCTGCGAATGCCGGGCTCCCTCGCCTTCTGTTTGTTTTTTGTCCCCGCTGCCCCTTTAAGAGACAGGAATCACTACGGGGTGGCTCGGAGCAGCTTCAACCAGCAGACGGAGGTGAGCCTGCATTTTTCTCTCCCTTTTTTTCTCCCTCCCCTCACACAGACAGGAACAATAGAGTGCGGAGGGGTGGGAACACAGGAAGAACGACAAACCCCCATGATCTCTGGTCCGAACTGAAGTTGCCACCGGATTTTAGAGGTCATGTAAAAGCACCCAATTTCTCACATGGGAGCTGAGCAACGGAAGCGCATCACAATCAACAAGGTCCGTTGCCTGTGTCTAACTCCCAAGAAGATGGGGAAACCATAAGGATGGGTTTTGTCCAGTCCGCCTGAACAGTGGTGGACCTGATATTGCTTCTTGATTTATATTTATTAATTACTAACAACTTAGGGGGACCGCTCCTCTCCGTGGTCATTACCACAGATTTTAAACCCTGACTCCTGTCCAACCATCCCCTGACATAATAAATAAATAAATAAACTCCTGATTAATAAAATAAAGCACGTAAACAGAACAAAGAGAACCAAGGGGTGGTGATAGTCTTCAGGGAGCACAGGGTCAATGGGTATGATAACGGAACAAGAGTAAGGTTGTTTAACTGTATTTTGAAGCAGGATCTGACTTGGAAGGCCACTCCAGAGTCCATGGAGACCATCCTGCAGAGCCAACCTCAGGAGACAGGCCAAGCAGGATTGTATGTAATGGGGAGCATTTCTGTAGGAGAGACCCATCTGATAATTTAAAGGCGGTCTTCCTGGTGGTTCCAAGTTTAGAACACCAGGTTTTTTTGTCTTTAAATTTCACAGTTCAGGGCTTGTCATGGAGCAAGTGAGCTGAGGCTCACTCAGCCAAGAGAGAACTTGCAGACACTCCAAAGAGACTCGGTTACTGACCTGCTTTCTCTTTGCATCTGTGTATTTTCATGTGCTAAACCCCCAGTTCATTGCAGCACAGAAGGGTGATCGAAGCCCTGATAGCACTTCCAAATTCTGAGCCATTATGACCAAGCTTCTGCCATCATCTCATTCTGGACTAACCTTGTTGCTGGACTGATCAAAGCGGTGGCTTTGAGCCTCAGACCTTCAGGTATGGTGGTCAATGATGCTACCCCATTGTGTGTCCTTTAAAAAGGATCACCCTGATCATTTTTCTTGCATGTTTTGGAGAGAGCAAGCCATAATACCCTTCATGCTAAATTTCCAAGGATATCTTAAATTTCCTAAATTTCCTCTTCTCACCAACCAAAAATGCTCTGCAGCAGGCCCGTGGAATGTCCTACCCCTTCCAGATACAGCAAGGGTGGCAGCCAAACACAGAAGGAAGAGAATGGCTTAAGGGAGCTGGCAGATGATGCTGTTCCTCCTATTGTTTCTGATAATTAGGATTGGGTTAGGGAAAATGGGATCTCTCTCTGTGAATGTTGACTTAAAGACACCAAAGGCTGCACATCATTCCTATGCTCAGAATTATATATGGCATGTACAAATGACCACAAGCACCAAAATTGTTGGGTGGCAGCCAACGTAAATAATCAACCTGTTAAGAAAATGTACTCATTGTTTAGGGACTTATTTGGTTCTGGCAGCTATATAAATCCTTCAAAACAAACAGTGTGCATAACAAAACAAAGCTAAATGAGTGTAAAGAAACAGTGACGGGTTTAGGAGAACATGTTTTTAATGTGCTAATTCCCATGTAAATATGTTAAATGACAAAGATACAAAAGCACCAGAGACTAAGAAGGATCTCTCTCTCTCTCTCTCTCTCTCTCTCTCTCTCTCTCTCTCTCTCTCTCTCTCTCAAAAGAAAATGGTTAGCCAAGGGGCAAATCTGTACTAGGAATAGTGTCTTTAACAATACAGAAAGACAACAGGTATCTAGTAAGCATGGGTGGCATTTGCTTAAAGTGCCAGTGGAATAATTTTGATAATTAATTATCCTTGGGATACGGTGGCCTATTTTTTAACATAAGCCTCCTCTCATTCACATGAGATTTGCACACATACATACACACATCTGCAGAGAGAGAGAGAGAGAGAGAGAGAGAGAGAGAGAGAGAGAATTGTGTACCCCCTCTGATCTGGGAGTAGGTCATTACATCTGTGTAGACCTGCATAACCTTGCACTTAAATAAGCAACAACCCCTGAGTACAAAGCAACTGCTGTACTACAAGCAAGTTGGTTTTTCAATTCTAGCTGTGTCACAAATGAATCAGGATGAGGCTCGATTAGGGTTTGGGTGAGAGACCACAGAGGGATATCAAGGACCTCCAAGTACCTCCTAGGTCTACGAAGGTAGTCCAGAACTTTTGGAAACTACCAGGTTGCCTACTCTGTGTTGCCAGATCCCGGGAAAACTGTTTGACTCATCTTGACAAAGGAACTATCCAAGGTGCTGAAGGCATCTCCACCATCATTTCCGCACAAAGGGGAGTTCTTTTAAAGTTCACAGTAAAGCTCCGAATGGTTTCGCTGATGCCTGCTGACCAGATCACATCCAGGATTACCAGCATGAGCATTACACATGTTTATGTTGAGATTGATTGATTGATTGATTGATTGACTGAGAGAGAGAGAGAGAGAGAGAGAGAGAGAGAGAGAGAGATTAAAGCATGTTTAAGCAAAGGTGGTAGGTTCTTCTTTAAAACAGGATCCACTTACAGTACTGTTGCGATAGCGATTAGTTTCCAAGAGCTGAACATCTTGTGATGTTTGGAACAGGACATCTGAGGTGCTCAGTGGAAAAACTGAGCATGTTTTCCAAATCCATTATCTATATTCTTATTTTAAAAGGGGAGAAGCAATGTTTCAACAGCCAAGACTCTAATGACTGAGGGCAACACAAGTCTTCCATCTCCTGAGGAACTGCCACTCCTGACCCCTCAGAAATTGTGACACCCAGCAGCATTTTATTTTACTTTCATTTCGTCTTCACAATTTGTGTGGAAAATTTTTTGCACAAAGGATTGTACAAGGGGCTTTTCTCGTAGCAAAGGGCTCATCCTAACCCTACGAAGGCACTGATGGTGAGCTACAAATGACCACAGAATGGCCACGAAGATATGAATAAGCCCATCCAGCTCTACCATTTGCATGTTTTCACACAGGACAATAAGGAGTTCCGGCACATTTTATGGAAATGAACCATTGCAAAAAGTCACTTTGGGAGTAAAGCATACTGCTTGCTAGGAACCTGTGTCTTCTCCCTTCCCAGTTTGGCTTTGCAAAGAGAATTATGCCATTTGAGAACAAAATTCTTAAATATGCATGCATGCAATTAAAGCAAAGTTGATTTCGGCACAGGCTGTCTGCCCTCCAGGTTAAATTCTTTAACGCTACGGCCTAGAACAAAATGGACTTCTTTGAATAAATACCAGCTGAGCTTTGAACCTGCCTGTAAAGGATGTATTTACTTTTTTCAGGAATGCATCTCTCAAAAGTGGTAATGAAGGCCCAAAATACAAAGGAAAACCCAAGTACAGTTGATGCTGGTGCATATCCACAGGACAGAATAATAGGAGGACTGTGCTTTCTCCTGTACGGTGGCATCTGCTGAAGCTGATAAGCAATGGGGGGGGGACACACGCAACCAACATCCACCAACGTTTCTTGAAAGGTATAAATCCATGTTTAAGGGTTTAAGAAGGCAGATAAAAGCACAGATGAGAGTACAGTACAATCTTTTCAGTCCACGTGCACAGAATCTGGTCCTGAGTTCTGTTTGAGGAGGGTTTACTCACAAGAAAGAAAAAAATTCATTATAAGAGATAGAAACTAGCATGGAAAACACCGGTATTCTTATGAAATCAGTCAGTGCAACCAGGCATGGTAATCCATCAAAAATCACATAGTAGGTAGTCCCTCATTCAGGGAAAGCTTGACTGAAGAGGAAGGGTTTTGCCTGCTTCCAGAAACACAGAAGACACAGGGCAGTCCTGGCCTCCAGCGGGAGGGAGTTCCAGAGTCTGGGAACAGCAACAGAGAAGGCCCTTTCATGTGTTCTTTTGAGGCACACCTGTGAAGGTGACGGGATGGAGAGAAAGAAACCCATGAACTTTATAACAAAAGAAAAACCCAAGACCTATTACTCTCTAAGGTGTCATTTTAATGTGTTTGTTTCATTTTTGTTCATTTGTTATGTTTAATACTTTGTTGCATTCCACAATATTTTGTTCTGTTGCCTCTGTTCAGTTTGTGGAGGTACAGGTTTCTTGTGATTTTTGTTACAGTTTTATTTTTATTTTTAATCATACTCAAGTGTTCCCCTTCTTAGTTCATGTCCTTGGATTCAGTCGGGGAGAGGATGCATATTTTATTTCTCATTGGTTTAATATATCTTTGGTTTCCTCTTAAGTAAGCCTTACCTTGGAGTGAGTCCATAAGTTTTATAAATAACCAAAATTTTGTGCAAAAGCGATTCAGAAATACAAAGCTGGAAAGACAAAGCCTCAAAAGAGTCTCAAGACGTAAGATTCCAGGAGATGGTTAAGCAGTATCAAATTAACTTACTGTTCTCAACCGTTATGAAAAATCAGTGGCCCAAACCTTGGGGAAAAGATTTTCATCTGCCAGAGCCATCGGGACGGGATAAGGTGGAACTCTGGACCACGATTTCCTCCACTCAAAACACTACATTTGCAATCTGAAATAGTATGGAAAGGCATTTTGTATTTCTGAATATTTCTTAATGTATAACCTGCCCCCTCGGAATTAGCCTGACAGCTTTTCCTGGAGAGATTTTAGCCACACCTAGCAACGGAATATCCCACAGCTTTTTGTTTGGGATTCAATTTGATATAGAGGAAGCTGTCCCAGGAGGTATTTCTGCCTGGTTGCGACATATTCCAGTTTCTTCATTTGTTAGAAAAAAATGAGGAAAGGAAAAAGTGTTTGATGCTGCTTCTCTCTCTCTCTCTCTCTCTTGTGTGTTGTGTGTGTGTGTGTGTGTGTGTGTGTGTGTGTGTGTGTGTGTGTGTGTGTGTGTGTGTGTGTGTGTGTGTGTGTGTGTTTGAGGGTGTGTGTGTTTCCCCTCCCTTCTCCTGGCCACGTGTGAAAGCAATGATGAACCAGAGTGTACCGGTTTGCACCAGCTCTGGCAGGATAGGAGCTTCAAGAGACTGTATATATTAAGTGCCAGGAGGAGGCATGAAGGCTTTTATGCTTAAGAGGAGCCAAAGGGGTGGCAGGCAACCAGCAAGGGGCAGCCAGAGAGGAGGAGGGTCATTTTTTATGTGCGCGCCTCGTTGACATGGCCTGATAGCTTATCGGCTCGCTCCAGAAAGAAGAAGAAGGGCACAAGAACCTGGATGTGTTTAATGAGCAGAATCCGTGCATAAACTGTCGATACATTCTGAAGGGGAAATATTGCTCTAAGATCCGCTGGCCACTTAAATTTGAGGCACTCCTGGCTGCTGGCTGCGTGAGGGGAGGGAGAAAAAAAAGGAAGAAAAGGCTCACCTCTGTTCTGCCATCCCGGCAGCAAGCTTAAAGGGGCAGGGGACAAAAAGAACAAACAGAGATGGGCACCTATTCCTAATCTGTAAACTCAGTGAAACAATTTTAAGCTAGCCGGGGAGGACCCTAGGTTGAGAGGGGGCTCTCCAAGAAGTCAGAGATGGGATTCTCAGTGCTTACCAAGGACCCGTGTCTGGGATTGTCGATAGAGGGGAGTCATGCTCGCCCCAAATCCTAAATTCAGACTTACATTAAAAATATAAGACAGGCCCTCTCTGTTGGATCAGGCCCAGGACCCATCAAGTTTAGCTTCCTGTCTCTAGAAGTGGTCCCACCAGTTGCCTCTGGGAGAACTTGAGGCCACTAGGTACCTGTCTTCTGTTGCCTCTCCTCTGCTGTTGGCATTTGGAGGCACCCTCCTTTTAAGCCTGGAAAGAACACCCCTCCCCATCATGGCTTGTCACTTGTGATGGAAGTTTCCTCCAGAAATCTGTTTGGTCCCCTTTTAAAGGCATCTAGGCTGGATGCCATCCCCACATCCTGCAGCAAGGAGTTCCAAAGATTAGCAACACACTTGGGCAAAAAATATATTTTCTTTTGCCTGTTTTCTGCCCCCCCATCCCTCAATTGGAGTGGGGGACCCCTGGTTCTGGTTTTGCATGAGAGGGAAAAGAGCTTCCTTCTATCCACTTGATCTACCCTCCTGCATAATTTTGTACATCTCAATCATGTCCCTCTTCAGAGACCTTTTTTCCACACTAAAAAGCCCCAAACACTGTAGCTTTCCCTCGTAAAGGAAGTGCCCCAGCCCAGTAATCATTTTAGTTCAGACTTGACTGCTGGATGGTGGCATCATACTACCAGAGGTCGCTAGGTTGAAACCCCCAAACGTTGCGATTATTTATCTCACTTTTCCACCCATGAACTTGATAAGTGGCTTTCCTCTCCCAATAATTTTGGCTTGGCTCCTTTCCTCTAAGAGGACACAATCCCATCCTCCTCATCATATTGGAACTAATGAGATGGAAGGGGTCCATCCCCTTTCAAGGAGGCCCAGTGGAGGAAATCAAACTCCTGACCATTGGCTCCACAGGCAGAGACCTCTGGGGTAGTCATCATCTCCATCACGAGGTCACTTGGCCGGAATCTCCTCTCCTGGTTGACAGAGATTAGTGTTTTTAAATATGCATCAACCACCTGTGAGCTACACATGAGACAGAAGGATGGCCTTTTCCAGACTATTTCTTTGCACATCGCATTTCTCCTTTTTGTGCATAATTTATTGGAATACAGAAAGAAGAATCTCTGCAGACTCGACTTTCTTTTCCCTCAACGTGGCCAATAAACTGTGGCCTTATGACCTCTCTGTGGCCTCAGCCAGCTGGGGGTTTCAGGCTTGAGTCAAGTGCATGAGTCAAGTGGATAGAGGGATGTTCTTCTCCCTCTCACAAAATACTAAAACTAGGGGACATCCACTCAAACTGTGGGTTGGGAGAGTGAGAAAAGACAAAAGAAATTATTTTTTTTACCCAGGGTGGTGTTAGTCTGTGGAACTCCCTGCCACGGGAGGTGGTGATGGCATCTGGCCTGGATGCCTTCAAAGGGGGATTGGACAGATTCCTGGAGGAAAAGTCCATTACAGGTTACAAACCATGATGGGGAGATGTGTAATCTCCAGGCTTAAAACCGGGGGACTTCAAGGGCCAGATGCAGGGGAGTGGTATCAGGAGACAGAGATCTACTCTCGTGCGCTCACAGATGCATCTGGTGGGGCCACTGTGAGATCCAGGAAGCTGGACTAGATGGGCCATTGGCCCTGATCCAGCAGGGCTCTTCTTATGTTCTTAGGTTCTTATGCTTCTGCTGAGAAGGCTTTCCTGGTCCGCAGAAGAGGAAGCGGGGGGGGGGAAGCCTACTAAGCAAGCATCTCTCTTCATCTCATTTCATACACCACAAAAGGGTTTCCCCACATTCTTATGGCAGCCGTTGATTCCAGGTTGTTCTTCGGTGACCACCTCAGCCCCATCACAAGGCCATGATGCAGACTGGAAAGGTTCGAGGCATTATTTTGCAAAAATGCCCTGTGATCAGAAATGGTCACATGCTCATCAATGCCCATTTCTGAAAGGCTGCCTGATCACAGGGTGCACGATTCTGCATGCATGCGTGTGTGTGTGTGTGTGTGTGTGATTCTAACCCTGCTGCTGTCCCAGCTGCTGGGTGTCACAAGTTCCAAAGACAGCTGTCCCCAAATTGCCCGGGTTCCCTGCCAATCTTTTCAATTGCATTATACAATCAATTAAACTTCTCTGACCTTCTTGTCTCTGGATAAAATTCAGCTGTCGATGCGTCGAGGAGCAAATCATGTGTGCAAATTGGGTCTAATGACAGCTGTAGATGTGTCGCTGTATGCAAATGGAGCATTATTGGCCGTTAAAATGTCCAGCAGCACCCGTTGGGTTGGGTGTGTAGTCGAGGAAAATTAACGAGGAAAATCCATTCTCCTGACATGTCCCGCTACAGCTTGTCAGGCAATTAAAAGAGGGCAGAAGGGAAACCCTGTCTGAGAAAAACGTATTTCTTTTCAAAGGGAGCCTGTTGACTCATCTTTGGCTACCCTCTCTGCAGGGTTTCCCCAACCGTCCAGCTGGCTGATTTTGAGACAAAACAATCCAAAACAGCAATATTTTTTCTACAAAAAGGAAGGGGAAAGGGGGAGTGCTCAAAATGACCATGTTGATTGGGAGATGCTTGAAATTATAATTTCCACCCTCACCCCCTTAAAATATATATATATATTTTACTATGTTGTCTGTGAAGATTCTCAGCCCTCCAGGAGAGGTTATCTGGAAGTTGGGTCATGGCAACTGGACTTCTTTTCTTGACAGATCAATGAGGGCAGGAAGCTTTTGACCCCGTAGTGGCACCCAAAGCCAAACCAGAGTGGCAGCAGATGTTCTTTGTCTGGACAAACCAGTTGCTGTGGAATATCTGTGCCGCTTCTAACTTCAGTTCCCAGTAAACCTTGCTGCTTTCTCTTTTCTCTGTGTCCTTGCCTTCATCTTCCTGCTTTGCTTCTTTCCTGTCAGGCTGGGAGCTCTCTCCAGTTTTAATGAGCCATTGAAGGAACAGCCTTCAGACATCAGGGCCTAATGAAGAAAAATCAAATAACCTTCCAGAAGCAATCAAGTTCGGAGCCACCCATTTCACATTCAGAAGAGGGGTTCCCACCCAGCCTCTTCCCCTCCTCCTATCGGCTCCTTCTCTTTAGGATGTGAGTCGGATGAGTCTTCTTTGTTCCTGCCTCCTGCGAGGGGAAAGCAGTGGGCCACTTGTGTGGAAAGGCATAATGCCTCTGAGCAGCACGTGTGGAGTGTGTTTTTTTCATGGAATTGTCCACCCCACACCGAACCGACTCACTTGAAGCCACAATGCCGCCAAATAATTCCCAGCCAAGTCTGAGTTGCTTGAGAAACACATTTTGGTTGACAACAGCAGCAAGGCCCTTCTCAGTTGCGGGCAAGGGGCCAGGTCTTTGTGTCGGGGAAGAAAAGCTCCAGTGACGGACGGGCTCTGTTAGAGAGCTTTGCCAGGAGCTGTGGTTAAGTCAGTAAAGGGAGGTGCAAGTTCATCCATCAGAAAATAAGCTTTCTGGGCCTCTCTCTCTCTCTCTCTCTCTCTCTCTCTCTCTCTCTCTCTCTCTCTCTCTCTCTGTGTGTGTGTGTGTGTGTGTGTGTGTGTGTGTGTGTGTGTGTGTGTGTGTGTGTGTGTGTGTGTCTGTGTGTCTGTGTGTTTGTGTGTCTGTGTCTGTGTCTGTGTGTCTGTGTGATTAGTGTGTAAAAGAGCCTGTTTGTTTGTCTGTTTGTCTGTCTGTCTGTCTGTCTGTCTGTCTGTCTGTCTGTCTGTCTGTCTGTTTGTTTGTTTGTTTGTTAACCACTTTGAGTTCCCTTTTCGGAAAATCTGGCGGTATATAAATAAATAAATAAATAAATAAATAAATAAATAAATAAATGTAAAATTCCACAATACAGAGTTCAAAGGAATAATAATCGGTTCCAAAATGAACATAAAAATAATGAACAACCAACAGTGGAACATAACATTTAAAAAGAAAAACTAACAGAAAAAATAACAAACAAAATGATTTTAGAGAATTTTTATCCCACCTTTCTCCTTGGTAAAGGACCAAAGATGGCTTATAGTAATGAGGGATGATATACAGTCCAGTACAATTAAGACTTGAGAACAAGGAATTGAGGGACATCTGACAGTAGAGATCGGCACGGCTTAGCGGTATTCCCGTTTCCGTTTCCGTTACTCGGTTCCGTTACTCTACGGAAACGGTAACGGGAATTACTCCACCAGACTTCGAGCTCGAACTGACGAACGAACAATTTTGGTCTGATTTGTCGTGCTCGTTCCTTGCATCGCGCGATCGCGCGATGCCACGCGGCACAGAAAAAAAGTTTTTAAAAGTTAATAAAACCCGGTTCTCGGCCAAAAAGCAGGCGGAAAAATGCCTGCCGTGCCTCAGGGCACCTAGCAGAGGGGTTGTTTCTGGAGGTCCCCGGCCTCCCCCCCCATCCCCCATCCTGGGCTGCTCTGGTGGGACTCGCCGCAGGCTCGCAGCCAGCAAAAAGCCCAGTCTCGCCACCAGCCGCCGCAATTAAAGCGCAAGCAAGCGGCACGGACGGCACAGGAAAAAACTTTTAAACTCTCCCCCCACCCATTCCCGGGCCAAAAAAGCAGGCAGAAAAATGCCTGCTTGACTAAGGGCGCAGGGCACCTACTGGAGGGGTGGTTTCTGGAGGGGGGGGTCCTGCCTCCCCCCCCCCGTCCTGGGCAGCCAGACTCGCCATGCCATGCGGTGCGGGCGGGGGATCCAAAATGGGGCGGCGAACGCAATATTGTTTTTGAAATTGTGGTCCAAAAACACACAAGCACAACAGAAACACGCGAAAATTTATAAACTGCCAGAATTTTCACAGTAGCAGTGGGTTTTTCTTGCAACAAAATGTCTCTCCTCTCCTCCTCTGTCCTCCATTGATTTTATTTTTTTTATTTTTTTTATACCTGCGCAATGATGGGCTGGCCGAGTGGCCAGCCATGTGGGAGTGGACGACCATGCAAATTTTTGGAGCCATCCCACCAATCACATGGCCACTTGGCCATGGAGACTTCTGGGATGTGCCAAAAAGCCCCCTAAAACCTGCCCTAGCCCCCTAACCCTAACCCTAATCCTTGACTCCTTACCCATACGTCACAGACTGTCTTCTTAGTGGGTCAGAGAGGCACCCAGAGGTGCAACCCACTAGCCCACCGTAACCTTACCAGTCACTAGCCTAACCCTAGCCCTTGCACTAACCCACCTTAACCCTAAGCCAGATCTACTTGCATTGCACTACATTGCATTCCCTTCTTTGTGAGACATGGTGGTGCGAGAGCCTTAGGCATCACCCTATGCCTCTGGCGGGTTCACTGGTCTCACTGTCTGCAACTGGTATGCATATCTATATGGCTATTGCATGCCACTTTGCAGCAGCAGGTGAGGAGGGGAGACCCCCATGTTGAGGGGTCTCTTGGAGCCTGCTTCCCCTTCCTAGTGGGTGAGGATAGGAGGCACCCACGGGTGCCTCCAGCAGCCCGCTTTCCCTTTATAGCAGGCCAGAGGAGGCACCCACCCCACAGAGGTGCCTCCAGGAGCCCGCTACCCCCCAAAAAACCAGTACTAACGAAAACAAAAAAATGAAAAAACAAACCGACTAATTTTTGCGAATTTTCGTGAAAAACGGAAACGACCCGAAACGGAACCGGCCCGACTAACGACAACTCAAAAAAAATTTTTTTTCAAGTCGTGCCCATCTCTATCTGACAGCATTTATAGACAACATTACATTAAAGCTACAAGGTTATAAGTAGTTATAAACACAAAGTCTATGTGAACCTATAGATTCATATGA
The DNA here is from genome assembly GCA_029282475.1 of Phrynocephalus forsythii. Classification (NCBI taxonomy): domain Eukaryota; kingdom Metazoa; phylum Chordata; class Lepidosauria; order Squamata; family Agamidae; genus Phrynocephalus; species Phrynocephalus forsythii. The sequence goes on along the minus strand of JAPFRF010000014.1, from coordinate 5,491,662 downwards.
AAGACACGTGGTAGTCTATCATTCAGAGAAAGCTTGCCTGAAGAGAAAGGTCTTTGCCTGTTTCCTATGCATTCGTCTTGAAGCAAAACAAGTTGAGGACACGTGTAGCCATCACAAAAACCAAATACAAAACTAAACTACGTGATCCATTCAGGCTACTAGTAAAATAAAAAAAAGTTGCTAATATTTTGAGGGCAACACCCTCTTCATCAGAGCTGTACCTGTCATTTATTTCTATCTTGCCAAGAAATTTACATCTAAGAACTAACTCCTGGCAAATCCATCTTTTGCCAAGCTTCAACTTTTGGTACAGCTCTGGTGAAGAGGGTGTTGCCCTCAAAATATCAGCAACTTTTTTGTTATTTTACTAGTAGCCTTAAGGTATCACCTAGTCTAATTATGCATTCCTGGAAATGTGCTTGCCCCCCACACACACATAAAGAGATTACCTTAAACAGCCATGCCTTAGGGATTGGATTTGCAGATAAGGCCCCTGCTTACCTTCTGATGACCAATCAGGAAACACAAATGCAAGACATGTAGGCAAGACATTCTCCCAGGGAGCACTTCCTCAAAACCATGTGCAGTGCATCATCCAGTTGAACCTGGATGCAAAATGAAGCCATTGACAATGGTGCCATTCCTGTGCCAGTTGTGTCTAGGAAATTCTGGTGGCTTGGATCCCAAAAATCCCTTTCCCAGAGTTTGACAAAAAATGTAAAATCAACATCCTAAAACCCATCAATACATATTCAGTATGAGATCCCAGTCGACATTTTCCATTAAATATTGGGGGGGACTGAAATCCAGTGGGAAGACATGAGAAATGGGGACTCCTTATCACCCATCCCAATATCCTAACACTGCAACGGGTGTCAAAATTTGTGCATAACCCATTGACTGGGTTGCCCCATTCACTGGAGGGTGGGCCACCACTTACCAAAGGCAATGCTCTGTTTCTGCAGAGACTGAGCGTGGTGGTTCAAGATCATGCCAGCATTTTCTGTGACACCGGGATGAGATCAGTTGCTTGCACAGTGTGTTCTCCACCCCACGCCTGTGTGATCACAAGTCCTTTTTAAAGCAAGAAGGGGGAAAGGAACATGTCACGGAGGGTGTTCTGAGGGCCTCGTTAAAAGAGGCCACCCCAGGAAGAGGTAGCTCCCTGAAGGCTTAATTTTATTTTTCGGGGTGACTTTTCCACCATGTGTCATCTTCCTTCAATGTGGAACCTTTCCTAATTATCCTCCTTATCAGCAGAAGGCTAGAATGAACTCTTCAAGTGTCCCATTTGCCTAGATATTTGCTTTCGCCAAGAGGGACAGGATCACTTGGACCTGGTCATTCGTGGGATGTTCCAATGAAATAAAGGACTTATAGACCTCTCCTGATGGTGGGTTGGATCCAGAATTGGACGTCCATGAGCAGAAGGGCTCCTTCTCTCTGTAGAGTCTTTTGGTCCAATGGAGGGGTCCATTTCATCAAATAGCTTTTCTTATGAGCTTCCTAACAGAGATAAGAAAATCTCTTAATTTCCTTCTTTATATTTTTTTCCTTATAAAGGAAGCATAGACTCATGAAGTTGGAAGGGGGCCTCCAAGGTCATCAGGTCCAACCCCCTGCTCCCTGCAGGAATCCAGATCAAAGGAGATCTGCTAGGTCATTGCCTAAAGCTCTCTTGGATGGCTCTGGAAGGAAGGAAGGAAGGAAGGAAGGAAGGAAGGAAGGAAGGAAGGAAGGAAGGAAGGAAGGAAGGAAGGAAGGAAGGAAGGAAGGAAGGAGGCTCAAGATCCATCCCAAATGTATGATTTGCAACTTTCAGCGAATTCTTCAAAACCAAGCAATGGAAAATGAAACCTACAGATTCCACAGTTCCACAGTATGGAGCCACTTCCCTGAACGTGGCATCAAAACAATGTAACAGTACAGTGCTGGTGCCCTCTGTCTGATAAGATGGCAATTATTCTGAACAACCTCACATGGTTATTTTGATGACCAAGTAGGAAGGAAAAGGGCCGAGTGAATACCTGATTGTGGATTTCCCAAACAATAAATAAACATTTCTTCTCAGCTCTTACAATCACCCTGGGTCAAATGCTAGCAGAAGCTATATTTCAGGGGAGCCCATCCCAAGGGCCAGATCAATGGCAGGTTGAAGTGTGCATAGTCCATCCTGAATTATACCCAGTGTCTGTGGCCAGCTTTCGAGCACAAACCTCAAAGGGTAATTCTTGCTAAGCCTTTAAAAGCAGACCAAGCATTTTGGCAATTTCCAAGCAGTCCAAGAGAAGGGCTTCAGAGACTAGGACATGGGGCAATGGTTTCAAACTATAGGGAAAGAGATTCAATTTAAACATTAGGAAAAACTTCATGACAGTTAGAGCTGTCTGGCAGTGGAGTAGGCTGTCACGGAGGTGGTGGATTCTCCTCCTTTGGAAGTTTTTAAGCAGAGGCTGGATGGCCATCTGTCAGGAGTCCTTCAATGGGGGTTCCTGGATGGCAGGGGGTTGGACTGGATGGCCATTGAGGTCTCTTCCAACTCTATGATTCTATGATTATTATGATTCTATAATCAGGAGAACGTTTGTGTACTAAGAAACAAATTCGCTTCCACAATTCTTTGCTTTTAACCTGCCCCTAAAGTCACAGAAAGGCAAACACATAAAACCAAACCTCAGAGGGTTTTGAAATACAGTGCCCATTATTTTCTCCCTGGCAGATAATGGAACATTTCTTTCTGACTTCTTTCTTTTCCTTCTCCCACAATAAAAGAGCTTGTGGACCAGGTCAGCTCTTTGCTATGCTATGAAGAGAGCACAAAATGGTCCATTAGTCTGCTTTGAGGTGTCTTCTGCCTGAACGCCCATCCAGCCCAATCTGATTTAGAGTCAAAGGTAAGATTCCAGAGAGCAGGGGTGGATGAACCCTGTGGCCCAGTGGTTAAACTGCAATCAAAGACTCTAATCATGAGTTGTGTCCGATCCTCACAGCCTCAGATAGATAGATAGATAGATAGATAGATAGATAGATAGATAGATAGATAGATAGATAGATAGATAGATAGATAGATAGATAGATAGGTGGCCCGGGACCACAATGAGAATGGGGTGCCTATCTCTCACAGTTTTGGGACTGTGGATCTCCTTTCCCCAGTCCATAAATTATCTGTGCAGCAGACAGGTCAACAAACATGCAAGCCACTTGTCCATCATCCTGCCAAATGGGAGATGAATCATATTTCTCAAAGAACCTGGCAAATGAAAGGCAGGGAAGAGAGGACTTCAGGAGAGAGAGGGGGGAGTGAGGGGAGAGAGAGAGAGAGAGAGAGAGAGAGAGAGGGAGAGGGAGTAGGGAGTTGTGGAAATATGTATTTTTCCCTACTTCAGAAATAGTCCTAGGAGAATGACATCATTATTGCTCAAAAAAAAAAAAAAAAAAAGAAAACAAAACCACACTTTGAAATAAAATTAGAATCAAAATAGGACTGGGAATTTAACCTGCATTCTCCCCCATAGATTCCTGCAGTACATCGGGGCAGTTTTTGGCTACGACTCCAGCTCAGGGGTGAGAACACACTGCCCCATTTCATTGAGAGAGAGATCGGGGTCCTTTTACTTCAGTTGGACTCAGCACCTGCCTTTCTGACCATCTGGGTTCTCTCCAGAAGTGTGTGTGAGAGAGGTGTTTTCCATAGTGAGCTTACATTTCAAAACCTACTCATAATACTTTGGGGTTTTTTTGTTGTTGTTTTTTTTGCAGGGGGACAGTTGGGTTTTATAAGATTAAGAGCTAAAAGTATGGCTAAGTCCATGAGCAGAGGACGCTTTGATGCTGAGGGGGTTTTGGTAGGGTTTTTTTATATCCATTTATCTCTGCCTGAACTTGCTTTTCAGGTGGCCTGAAGGAAAGAGAAGAGGAGAGCATTAATTGTTGAGTGAAATCCAGCTTAACGGTTTAATGAACTTGAGGGAGGAATAGCCTTCTGTCAGGACTGAATAGGCTTCAGAACAACATGGGTTATATCTGTGAAGATTCTCAGTCATCCAGGTGATGCTATCTGGAAGTTGAGTCATGGCAACCGGACATATTCCTTGGGGGATCAAAATGTTTCACTGCTCATCCAAGAATGACTCAGTGTCCATATAACATGGGTTATAGGTGAGGTTTTCAAGGAATCATAGAATCATTGACTTGGATCAGGCCATCATGTCAGTCCCCCTGGTCAGTACAGGAATCCAAAGCAAAGCAGATCAGACAGATGTTTTTCCAATTTTCTCTTGAATGCTTCCAGAGAAGCATTCAAGTTCCCAAAGTCATGGCCTCCATCGTGATTCTCCAAGCCAGAGGTTGCCCCATTGAAAGCATGGGGGCTTCCATATGTGCTGGGGGAGGGGGAGTGATTTTTTTCTTGTATTTATAGCAGAAGCGGGATAACAACAGGTGCAGTATGCTGTTTGCAGCTAACAAAGGCAGGACATACCAAGTCAACAACAATAGAATACATCAGATATAAAGCATAAACAACATAGAACTATTAAAACAACAAAACGGATAAAAATCCTGAGAAGATGGTGCTAAATTAGTTGTTATTAATGTGACAAGATGTACATCAAGACAGCCAGTCAGGAGTGTGTTGACCTCTTTGAAAACTTCTTGGTTCTGTCAAGATGGACCAAATGAAGATTTTTGTTTCTTTGAAATTTTTTCACAAAATGAAGTGCAGCAAGGATGGAATGCTGTTTTTTCCCTTTCATTCTTGCAATTCATCCGGTCTAAAAAGCCCTCCAACACAGCACAAGCTGAGAGGAGAAAGAGAGGGGGGGCACACCTCTGAACCATAAGAAACCCCAGATGGAACAAAGGGAAAAAAGGGTCCTCAGTTTGTCGTCCAGTCATTAAGGGGCCCTCCAAGGGAGCAGAAGCTGAAGGCTCTTCAAAAATCGGGCACACCTCTCAGCCGACACAAACAAAAAAGGTGGAACAAAGGGAAAAATTGGTCCTCTGTTAGCATTCCAGCCAGTCTAAAATCCCTCCAAGGGAAAGCAGAAAAGCTGAAAATTTGGTCAAGGGCCAGGTTTTGTTTTGTTTCAAAAATTCGTTTCGTTTTTGTGGAACAAAGGAAACGAAAAAGAGGGTCCTCAATGAAAATCAGCCGGTCTAAAAAATGCCCATCTCTAAGATGGAATCAACCAAGCAATATGCTCTTGTTGTTAAAAGCCCACCTCTCAGGCATGACTCTTTGTGCAAACAGCAGAAGCGGGATAACAACAGGTGCAACTATGCTGTTTGTTTTAAACCATTCAGGACATGTGAAAACAGAGTCTGGAGAGTCCAGGAGAAAATGCCTCACCCTTTCATATTGAAGAACACTAGTGCATTGGGCTTGTCATGATGGAATTGAGAAGATCATTATCAATTAGTTGTTATTAATGTGACAAGATGTACATCAAGACAGTCAAAGAGGCCTGGTGACCTCTTTGAACTTCCCAAACTGCAAGATGGAGACAATGAGGACTTTTTTGTTTCTTTGTGGAATTTTTCAGAAAACATATCTTCTCGTGAGCAACTTTTTTCCTTTCATTGGGTGAAAAGGATGAAGAAAAGCAAGCACACACATAGACCAGTGACGGTGAACCTTTTAGAGACCAGGTTGATCCAAAAGATTTTGCAATGTGCCACGACTCAAAAAAAGCTGAATTCATTGGCTTGTTTGGGCGTTTACTGGGTGCCCACCAGAAAGTTTTCATTTCCGAGGTGACATTTTTGCAAAAATTTCATTTTTGCCAACACTGGTAACAAAACGAAAACCTGCAGCGAAAATGAGATATCTCAGTTCATGCAAGCATTCTTTGAAGTTCAATTGGTTTGCTGCAACAAAAGATTTAAAAATGTGAATTGCCATTGAGGAAATCCTCCAGAAGTTTTTGTTTTGTTAAACAGGATCCCGTTTCATTTTTGTTGGCATTAAAATGCTAAAAATGAAAAATCACATATATCCTAGGAAATCTCTAAGATGGAATCCTCTGTCCCATTTTTGCTTTGTTCCCTTGTGCCCATGCCCCAAGGGGGCAGCTCTTGCAAAAGTCAGCAAAGTGAAGGCCTACAATTTATGCAACTTGTGTTAACAACCATTCTCACATGTGAAAACAGTGACACGGAGACTAGCAGAAAATGCCTCACCCTTTCATATATGAAGAACACTGTCATGCATTGGTATAGCTCATGTTGGGACTCAAGTGAGTTCAGTCCATCATTATCAGCAATGGACAGAAAGAGAGAGGGACCCAAAGGGTCATCCAGTCCAGCCCCTGTCAAAGAGGCCTGGTGGGGGAATTGAACTCCCAAACTCAGGCTCTGCAGCCTGAAACCTTAAACGCCTGAACTAGCCAGCAGAAAACATCCATTCTCGTGCTCTGTGCCTCTTCCCCGCTTGTTGACAGGCTGGCGCCTCAACCGCCAACTCGTGCTCCAGCGTCTCATCTACATCTGAGCACTGGCTGCAGAACACACTGGCTGCTTCCTTCCACACTGGTTAACCACAGAAGATGGGTTCTCATTTGCTGTTCGGCAGCCCAAGAGGTAAGAAGGAACCGTCTCTCTCTGTCTCTATCTCTCTGTCTCTATCTCTCTGTCTCTCTCTCTCATACGCAGGGGGTTGGGTGCCAAGCAACTGTCTGAAAAGGTCACGTTCGCAGAAAGCCCTCTGCTTCATTCTGATGTGGCTACGACCACATGGCGGGTTGTTTCCTCGTAAACCGTGCTTGCGCAGTTGTGCACGGAAGGTGGCATACAGCCAGATGCAAGTTCGTTCATCTTGAATGGTGGTGCTCCTCCCTTTACATGAGAGTCATCTCTGATGGCCAGGATTTGTGCGTGCTTTGGAACTTCTTCTTCTTCAAGTGTCATGTCCCCATTGAATATTGGCAATCAGTATCATAATCTGTTTTTATCTAAAGCTATTCTAAATAGAGAAGCTGTGCCCAATGCAAACCCCTGGCTTAAATTCTTAAGCCCAAATGTTCTTCTATGCCCTGGGTCATGCTTCCCATCTATTTTTCCTTGAGATATAACCTTCAGCTGATGGTGTTTGTCATTATGTGACCAAAATACTTTAACTTTCTTCTCTTTACAGCATTGAGGATATCTAGCTTTTTATTCATGTGCTGTAATACAGCCACTTTAGTGACTCTGGCTATCCAAGGTATCTTCAGAATTCCTCTGTATGTCCACATTTCAAATGCTTCCAGCTTCCTGCACAATGTGTCTGTAAGGGTCCAAGTTTTAGCACCACACTGAAGTTGACTAGATACAAATGCTTACTTTAGACAGTTACTTCACGTCCTTCCTTGTTCCATGACTAGTTTTGTACTGTGACAGTGTTGGTTGCAATCATGTGGTTTTGTCCCTGTTTAGTCCCTGTTTCCGTTTTCTCACAGTTGTGATAACTTGTCTCGTGAAAACTGTTACTTCACGGTCTTGTTCCGTGACAAATTCTGAATTTGTCTTGCTTTCTTAATCCTTTTTTGAGATATCGTAAATAAAACTTTTTCAATATTTTAGTTTACTGGTCTTCCGGGATTTACACGTTAATGCTACAGAATTTTCAGTACTTTCTTTAATAAACATTGGTGCTGCATGGTGTTTCCCATAGGGAGACTAATGTCAAATGCCGCTTCAGCTGCTGACCACTAGGTGGACACTGGTTGTTGCATGACAGTTGTTACCCCACAGTCCCTTGTCTCGGAACAGGAACCAGGAACAAACCATGACAAACAAATACTACAACCCAGAGCCAGGTACTAGTATTGTCACACTCTGATCCCACTCCGGGGGTGTGGTCGAGAAAAATTTCAGCTCTTGCGTGATGGACATGAAGCAAGTTTTTTTAGTACTGGTCCAAAGCGCAACACTTACAGAGACAAAACAGATGTGAAGTAACTGCCTTAGACAGGGACAAAAAGTGATGTGAATAATGGCTGGAGTAAAAAAAAACAACCCTCAGAGTTGTGCCATCACCTAACCGCGCATGGAAGGTGTACCATGTAAGGTCATGTCAGGTACATGGAGCTTACGTACATACAGACATGTGTGGACAGGAGTGGAGGGGGGGGGAACACAGTGGTTTCCAAATGATCCTGTGCAATGATTTTACTTTCACAAATTTTCCTGTCCAGCACGTGGGATAACAATCCACCTTGGGCTGAATCTTTCAAGCCTCAGATGAGTTAAACCACGATGGCACACTGTTGCTTATTACTTTCTGCAGCCTTGATTTTATTTCCGGTGACACACCTGAGGGTTTTTTTTTTTAAATTCTTTCTTAGTTTTTTTATAGAACAGAGATGCACAGCATGTCACCCCTTAAACAGATAGAGACATTCCTTGTTGTGCACTCGCGCAGGCTCATAAACCTCAGGATTCAGTGGTGCTTAGCTTTATATTACTTGGAATTATTTACCATCTGTTTGAGGCATTTTCACCCTTCCTGCTCATTTCACAGTTATTAAACTTTTATTCTTAACCTGTATTTTTTAAGTTTTTCCTTAAGGCTCATCTGAATTTTATTTTATTATTATTTTAAGTCTCATAATGAATGGCAGATGTCTGCATACACGGCAGGGAGCCATTTAGATTTGCCAACCTGTGTAATCCTCTACAGACAAACTGTCGCTTCTTTTTTCTTTTAATTGCACTGGGTTGGATTCAGGATCTGCCATCCACAGGTGGAAGAATTTGGTGCGTGGAAGGGGCTTTTCAGGGCTCCACCCTCTCCCACCTCCTCAAGTTCGAAAACTCGGTGGATGAACCCCATGGTGAATAACATTTGGGCTGCTCTATGCAGGATTAGGCCAGCCAGCCATTCAGTTAAACATCTATCTATGGCCTCTTTTGAAATGGCCATTCCCCTTTCTCTCAAAGCTGGTCATTTACTTTAAAATGCAAACAGAACCAACTTACTGCCCATTCCGAATTTAAATGCTTAAACAAAACTAGTAGTGTGAGGAAAATGCACCTTTGGGTTTGTGGGAAATGCCTTTAGGTTGTGCTTGTGCTGAGTTATCAGGCTGAGATTTGGTTCTTCTATGGTGCATATTTGAATTTCTTTCTTTCTTTCTTTCTTTCTTTCTTTCTTTCTTTCTTTCTTTCTTTCTTTCTTTCTTTCTTTCTTTCTTTCTTTCTTTCTTTCTTTCTTTCTTCCCTGTCTGATGGTCCATCTCATCTCGTTTTTAATGCTACAGGGAAAACAAGAGCCCTTCTTCCATCAACAGTAGCAGCGGCTGATGCTAGAAGAGCCACTATCCACCTGAGCATGATTCTTATTTGTGGAGCACACAGACAGAAGGACGAAAGAGAAGCCAATGGCATTTAAAGAAGAAATCTTGGTAGTGTCTGTTTGTGAAGGAAGACCACAAACCATTGCACTGTTAATAACAACCCTTTGATGACTACAAGATTTCATTGGGAACCAGGGCAGTGCAGTGGTTAGAGAGTCGGATTGAGATGTTGAGGATCAAGGTTCTAGTCCTCACTGAGCTATGAAGACTGATGGTGTGGCCTTGATCTACTCTCTCTCTCTCTCTCTCTCTCTCTCTCTCTCTCTCTCTCTCTCTCTCTCTCTCTCTCTCTCTCTCTCTCTCCCCGAATGACTCCACAGGCCTGTTGTGAAGATGAGATGCAGAAAAAGGAAGGGTGAAACATCACAGACTCCAAGGTGAGCCTGTTGGCAAACCAGGTGAGATGTGAACAAAATGAGCAGGCATATTATAAATTCCGCTGGCTGAGATGTGCCATGCCTTCCTCTGCTGGCACGCAAGGGTTGTGTACCCACACCGTGCCAGCCAGCAGACATAACCCAGAGACACAGCCAAACTCCGTGCCTAAGTAGGTCACCAAGAGAGAATTATTGATTTCCGAAGCCACCCCTCGCTCCGGCGGCATAAGGGACCCTCCACATGGCTTTGAAGAAAAGTGAATGCGCCTTGCCTGAAGGTAGAGGAGGGGAAGGAGCTCATAGGGCTCAAAGCCAAGCTGTGAACGGGAACTGCATTACACCTTCAGCAGAGAAGCACTCCCGCTTTGATCTCCAAGTAGTACAGGAAGTGTAAACTAAGATCCAGTTTATGCCAGCTGTCTGGGCTGCACTTCAAAGCAAAGGCAATTGCGCACAGGAGCTCCCATGCTTGCTGCCATCCCAGGCGCCTTTAGCCTACAAGGGACAATGGAAGGGAGGCATCATCCAAACAGTCAAGACCAGCAGCTTTCCAGGGTTTTAAAGAACGAGTCTCCTTTAGACTGAACCCAGGACTTCACAGGCCTCTCCAGCATGCTCTTTCTTAGTCACATTGTAAGGAGACACCAGACACCAAAGTGGCTGCTTGTTCTTCACAAAAGAGGTGCTGTGCATCTTTTTTTTTAAAGATATGGGCAGAAAGAGAAGGAAAAGGGACACTCATGAGAGTAAAAATGCATGTGCTCCTTGGGATGCTTGCCCCTGGATTGCCAGAAAGGTTAAAAAGTGGGTCCAAGATCAAATCAAGACTGAAGGATCTCTGGAAGCAAAAAGGTTGACAAGAGGGCTGTCCACCTTTTGGCACATCACGAGAAGCCAGGATTCTTTGAAAAGGGTGGCGACGATGCTGGGAAAGGTGGGAGGTGGGAGGAAAAGAGGAAGACATAAGATGGACTGACTCCCTCAAGGAAGCCACGACTTTTGAGTTTGCAAGAGCTGAGCAGGACAGTGCAGGACAGGAGATTTTGGAGGTTGCTCACTCGTGGGACCACCATAACCTGGGAGATGACTTGATAGTACATGATGCTCACAGGTCCATGCCCAGCTGGGACCCCATGCAGGTTTCAAGCCCCACCCGCCCTTGCTCTTTATAACTCTTGACTGTTCAAAGCCAGTTTCGATTGGGCACTCCTTGGCACCTTAGGCAACCAAAGTGTGCTGTGTGCCATTCAGAAAAGGCAGCAGGGAAGCGGTGGGAAAAAATCGTTATGACTGGAAACCAAAACCAATGTGCAGATTGTGGATCTTTCAACCAAGCTCTGGTTTATACCCACAAAACACACAGGAAACATTTCTCTGTTCCTCTGATATTTGACATTGTGGAGAGATAGGAAGGATCATTGCATCTGTCTCCTACCCACATTTCTTCATTCAGTGGCACCCCTGGCAAGAGGTGGACCTCGCCTCTCTCAAGCCCTGTTGGATATGATGATTTGATATCGCCTTGGGGATTACAGCTGGCTGGATAATCCAGAGGTTTGGGTCTTTGGCTGCAGAGCCAGAGGGTGGGAGTTTGATTCCTCATGGTGCCTCCTGGAAGATAAATTTATTTATTTATTTATTTATTTATTTATTTATTTATTTATTTATTTATTTGTTTGTTTGTTTGTTTGTTTGTTTGTTTGTTGGACTTTCAGATGGCCCATCTGGCAACAAAGGCCACTCTGGACGGTTGACAACAACAATGCATACATCGTAATACAAGCATTAACCAAATGAGTTACACATAACGAAAGTAATAAGATAAAGCAAATTAAGCAACAAGGTAGAAACACTGGAAGAGCCAGCCTGTGTGGCCATGGGCATGCTGCACTGTCCCAAGGTGCCCTTCAGAAGAAGGGAAGTCTGTGTGGGGGGGGGACCATCATCCCCAGTCACCACATAGCTCATCACCACCACCACCACCACCACCATCAAACTGCAGAGACAGGAGGGACCCTCTGGATTATCAAGGCCAGATCCCTGTCAAGGAGGCACAGGGGAGGGAATTGAATTCTTCACAGCCTGGAAGTAGCTGGCTCCAAATAAACAGTTCCTCAAATATGGTCTATTTTCCTAATCATGAACCTATTGCTTAGTTACGACTGTAACTTGCAGAGTTGCAACCTTCTGTCCCCTTTGTGGGGCAACTGCAGCATTTAGGAGATTTTGGGGGGAAATGGGGTGGTGCTCAGTAAAAAGAGAGCGAGGAATACCATTCGTTCTACACTTCTTTGTGGGTTTCAGCTCAACTACCTCCAAGAGTGTTGGGTTTTTCAGAGATTTGGGGGTATCAATGACTCCCCTACCCTTGCCAAGATTCTTCCTTGGAGAAAAGGGGGTTGCCTAGGAAGCCTCAGAACCTGAGTTGGAGAATAAGTAAGGTCTATTGAGATAGTCAAGCCTTACAGGGAACAGCGCGGACAGGATCCTGGTAAAATACATACTATCTAGCTGATGAATCAACTCAATGTTCCAACTCCTGATTCCACCCCACCCCCATAGCTTCAAAACACCCTGATAACGGTGTTCCTATGCATGCATAAATGAGATATCTACCCGAGTAACAACCCAGTCTAGAGGGAAATAATTTACTGAAACCTGTTAGGCGCTGCACAGACACTGTCTAGAGAGATTAATTGGCTGTTATGGTTTGATTGTGCGGCGTTCCCTCGGCAGCGTTTGGAAAATGGTGGTAAGTGATCTTTTTTGTCACTTCAGAAATACCGATAAAAAGGACAAAACAGAAATGTGTTGTTGAGTTTGTGGGTTTTATTAAAAAAAAATTCACAAAGAGATGCTTTCCAAATACCACAGGGGAGATGTTTTTCAGCTTAACTGAACCATTACGTAGGCAGTAAAATCCACCCAAATAAAAAGAGAAACAGATAACCAAACCAAGAGATCAAAAGATGGCACCCATTTACCTAAAATCTGCATATGCAACTAAGCAAGTATAAATGCAAGGTTTACAATGATGACTTGTTCCAGTACAAATATGACCTATATCTTCCTAATGTGGAAGGGTGGGTTGGTAACCTCAAAAAAAAAAAAAAAAAGCCTTTTCTCATAAGGAAGGCATGCTGATTCATTTGATGTAAATTTAAAAAATGTGAACAAATTAGCAAAAAAAAGAACTCACAAAACTTTAGGGGCAACATAACAGCATTTGGTTCGAAGGAAAAGAGAAATGGAGTTCATGGGGTCATGGGGTTCAAGTGAAAGTACCTGGAGCCATTTTTATATACAAAGGAAGGAAGGAAATTAAACACAACATTGGATCAGCTCCGGATTCATCTGGAGGAGATGGCTTGAGCCTCCAGGAAATGTCCCCGTAACCCATGGAAGTTTCCTACCACTGGATTAATTAATTTACTTATGCATGTGGTAGTGGGTAAAATTATGCAACATGGGGCTAAAGAGAAATGGCCCTCCTTCTCTCCCTTCATCCATGGGACAACCTTTGGAATTGAGTAAGTCTCAAAATAAGACAAAAATGAGTCCTTCTTTGTGGACATGAGGAGTCTTGCAGAAGCCACTGACAGCTCTAACTTGCATTCTTGGTTTGGGTCGACTTTAGGAGGAACATCTCAATGTCGAGAAGATGTTGACAGTGGAGCCCATGATCTTGGAAGTTGTTGACCGTTCTGTGGGAAGTGGTCACCAGAAAGAAGTGGAAGAGCTTTCACTCCAAATGGGTGACCCTGAGGACATTTTCAAGTGACATGTCCTAAGCTGGAGAAGTCCTTCACCAACTCTTTGATTTCATCATCACTAGTTTATGGGTGGAATCTGGGACTGTCTCTGCCATGTCTGGTTCTCTTTCTCCCATTACTCTTTATAGAAACAGAGCCAATGACAACAGCATTCTGAGAGTTGTAGTAAAAAAAAAACCCTCATTTGTTTAGGGTTGGGGTTAGGATTAGGGTTGATGCTAGAGTAAAGGCTAGAAGTAGAACCAGAACTGTAGTTCAGATTAGGGTTACGTTTTAGCTGTACTTCATCAACTCAGTGTATCTTGCTTCTTTATTTGTAGGGCACCTTGTGTAACTAGTTCTGTACACCTTCTGCAACAAAACAGGACTTTTGGTCAGATCCTGCATTAAGACAAATATGCATTTTAGGCCTCTTACCATGTTATCCATTGGTGCAGAAAATTCTTTCAGCAATATGTGTTTAAGAAAACAGACCTGTCAATGACGCTGTGTTGTTCTGTAGTTGTCCAGCATGCTTGGAGAAGTTTTTCGTGAGGGTGAAAGTTTCGGGTGCTGAGAGATATGCCTATATTTCTTTTCTTGTTTTCAAAAACCACATATTAAAGAAGACTTCACGAATTCCACGTCTACAGACAAAGCGGTGTCACTTAAGAAGAAGAGGCGATCTGTCTGCGACAAGGAGACATGGCATCTCGACTTGTCAATTCAGAGTCTTCCATCTGCTGCATTCCAGCCCATTCCCTTGTTTGCCAAGGCTGTGTTTACATAACTGGCAATTTCACTCAGCACCACTATTTTAAAAGCAGACCGTGGTTGATGCCTGCACATTATCCTGTTTAATTGTGCACCATAGACAAGATGTTGTAATTAGGCACCTTTGCCCAAATGCTCAGGGCCGTTGTATACAATTAGTACCGCATTTAACGCACAAGCTGGGAGATAAGCCGTATGATTTATCTCTTCCTGCAGCACTCCCATCCCATTGATGGTGCCGAGAATCTAGCCACGTCCCCACAAAACAAGCATCAACTGCAGGCTTTGGGTGCAAGATGCATTAATCTGTTTCTCAATTGGATCGCATCTCTTGACTCCCCCAGTTTCACCTCATTCATGGGTGCCTCTCCAGGAAGGGTGGACCAAAATTTGTTCTGAACCTACGGCTAGATTTCTGGGACCTTTATTATTTTAAAGCAAGTCCAGACCGTAACTCTATTGGATCATTAAAATCTTAAATCATCATCATCATGTGTTCTCAAGTCCATTTGGACTTATGGGGACTCTTTTTGGGGAGTTTCCCAGGCAGTGAATATTCAGACATGGTTTATGGTTCCCTCCTTCTGGGAATATTCTGGGACAGTTCAGCTTGTCCCAGGCCACATGGGCTGGCTCTTCTCCCAGGAGACACAAGTGCGGGATCTAACCTCCGACCTCTGGCTCCACAGCCAGAGACCTAACCCACTGAGCTATCCATCAGCTAAAACAGGCATGTCCAAAGTCAGGCCCGGGGTCCAAATGCAGCCCATTTTCAAATTCTTAGTGGCCTGCAGACTCTTCTCCCCGCCGGCTCAGCTTCACCCCATACTGGGTGGAGACATCAGCTTACAGTTTTGCAGTTTTCCTGCTCTCCCTGCCTCCGTCTGTCCCCGCCAGCTACCTGCCCAGGCTACCCACCCCCAGCACCATTGCTGCAGCATCCTCCCAGCCTCCTTGTATGTCCTAAAGGCTTGTCCAAAGTCCAGCCCAGTGGCCAAATGTGGCTGAATTGTTTTCATCTTACCAAATATGGCCTTTCTTGCAAAAAGTTTGGACACCCCTGAGCTAAAATGTTAAAAAAAAAAGGAGATGTTTAAAATAAGGGAGAGTGTAAGTCCATCTGACTAGGTGTTGAGGAAGAGTTGTATCAGGGTCAAAAACCTCCCTTTTGATTAAGATTTTACCAGTGGAATAAAAATATTATCCAGTCTTGTTTTTCTTCGAGTAACACACAATATTCTACCCCTGCTTTCATTATTTTAGCCACTGCAATAATGAAAATATTTTATATGCCTTTATATCCCCGCCTTTTGTCCAATTTGGTTGTCCTTACCTGATTGTCATGACAACCCTCAGGTGTCATGGATCACACCTCTTCACTCAAAGCAACTGGGCTGCCAGGGGAGTTTTATGGCTCGACAGATACTCGAATTTGGATTTCCCAAGCCAACTGAGAAAGCATTGCAGTCAATCAAGAAAGAATCGTACGGCCTCTTCGGTGAAGGACAAAACAAAGCTCCAACCCAAGGTCTTCCTAGTGGCCCTATCCATGACCAAAGTGGATATTAATGAGCTTCTGTCAATCTTTTGCTATAAAATGGGACTTGATCTTTAAAAGTGATTGCAGAATTTATTACTCTGTAAAAGTTCTTGAAGGTGTCAGTCAAGAGGGAGGACTAATAAAGTAGGACTAATAGCTGCCCCTCCCCCAAGGTGAGATGGGCTGGATTATTACTTGGATCAAAACCATTATGCTTCTATTAACTATGCCTGCCATGTAGTAGATGACCTTTTAACATGTCCAGCTTCATCCAACACATTTTGGTGGGGAGGGGAAGCATAAATGCCATCAGTTTGGAGCAGGCCAAACAAACACTACTGAATCATGAGCCCATTTTACAAAAAAAAAAACCCCAAGATTTTATTGTGAGATATTATCAATTTTTTTGCTCGTGAAGTCTATACTCCCCCTCAACCTCATCGCTGCAGTGCTCTATCAGAAAGTATAGCGCTCTATCAGAAATGTCACATCTTAGGACCCTCCAGAATGGAGGCATGGCAATTAAAGTAGTATTGAACCGAGATATATGTGTAGTTTAGACACGCCCTTTTGAAATTTCCTCTCTTAACTGATGGGACTTCAAACTTAACTTAGATTTGGGATCGGACGTGTTTTTCCAGTTCAGGGGAGGTGCTAAGAAGGCACAAAAAAATATACACTGGATTCTCTTTGGGCCTTTTTACACGACCCCTAAGATCCGCTGGCCACTTAAATTCGGACCAGAGATCTTAGGGGTTCGTCACTCTTCGGGAGTTCCCACCCCCCTCCGCACTTCCTGGTTGCTGGTGCGTGAGGGGAGGGAGAAAAAGAGAAAGAAAAGCATGCCGCTCACCTCGTTCTGCCTCTTGTCTCTGTAAAAGTAGCTCTTAAAGGGGCGGGAGCCAAAAAACAACAAACAGAAGCAAGGAGAGCCCCGCACTCACTATCCTTACACCGGATCAAATAATTTTTCACCTCCAAAGACCAGGTACCTGAAAGCTGCGCTGGGACACGCTAAAGTGGGCGGGGTCGCACTTAATTTCCTGTAAACTCCGGAGCTGGTGGGTAAACATTTTTAAGCTCCAGAGCTGGGAGCCATTTGCCCGAAGTTTAGGGGTCGTGTATAAACGCCCTTTCAGGCTTCAACAAATGCTGTTAAAGATCTTCTGAAAAACATTTTAGGCTTCAAAATATTGTCTCAGATTTGAGCAGCAATGCTCACAGTCCACAAGGATAACTGAAAACCTAAAAGGTGCCTGAGAGGAAGAGGTAAGAAAGTCAGCTTAAGGAGGCAGTGATCCCCCCCTCTCCTCCTCACAACTATCCTGCTTATTTTTCAGAAAAAGAGAATTTGAAATGAGACCAAAAGCTACAAAGCAGTAGTAAAGGTGCCTTATTTCTTTTGGCTTTTAAGCACCTTGGCTTTAGATGCATTTTCCAGATGAGATTTTTTCCCTCCACCCTCTGCTCTCTCTCCCTATCTGCAACACAAAACTTACAGTAAATCTTACAGTTCCCTTTGGTGCCCCTTTGTCCTCGGGTGGATTTTTCCAACTACCATTTGCATGCAAGTTAAGTGAGGCACAACATTTGGCGAAGTCTAGGATTCTCGTCTGAATGCTTGTGATATAAAACTTTCCTACACCTCCCGATATTCCCCATCTACTCCCTAATTCCTTGGCTTGACTTCTTGCCATGCATTGAGAAGTAATGGCCCCTTTCCTGCTTTCACTCTGAATAAAAATCAAAGGCTTTTTAAAAAAAGACTGAGGAAAATATAGGTATGGTTGTTTCCATACTTGAGCACAGAAAGACTGCTCCCCCCCCCAATGAACTGGAAATAAAATTCAAAGAGGAGTCTCACCAGAATACTGAAAGTTACTTCTCAAAGTATTACCCTTCCTGTTCATGGGTTCTGAAAAGCAGTTTAGATGTGAAGATGCCATTTTAATAGCAAATACATGAAAGGAACTTGAGCAGGGGTGTCCAAACTTTTTGCAAGGAGGGCCAGATTTGGTGAGGTGGAAATGTGTGGGGGCTGAACATTCAGCCACAGTTGGCCACCTGGGCTGGACTTTGGACGAGCCTCTAGGACAGTGTTGGCGAACCTATGGCACAGGTGCCCAAGGTGGCACTTGGAGCCCTTTCTGTGAGCACCCGATGTCGCCCCTTCACACCCACCTGTATTCAAGGTTAAATTGCTGTATTGGCACTTGGCAAAAAATGAGTGGGTTTTGAATTGTAGTTTGGGCACTCAGTCACTAAAAGGTTCAGCATCACTGCTCTAGGATATGCAAGGAGGCAGGGAGGATGCTGCAGCAATGGGGCCAGGGTGGGGGTGGGTAGGCTGGCTGAGTAGCTGGGGGGGGCAATGGAGGCAGAGAGGGAAGGCTCTAGTATGGGGAGGGGCCAGCTGGCAGGGATGCATGGCAGGCTGAGCTGGTGGGGAGAAGAGGCTCCTATCCTTACCATTGTGAATACAAACTTGGTGGAAAAAAATTTCAGGGCCAGGATGGAAAAGGTTTAGATGACCTGCTGAAACGTAGAAATGTAAAGATCACCTCCTCACTTATTTAAAAAGCCCTGGAATATTTGCATCTTTTTCTACTTTCTGAAAGATTTTTGTTTGTTTGTTTAAATAGGACTGTTTTTTTCTCCCCGGATGCCGTTCTGCTCCCCTCCCCGCCATTGTATTTTAAGCTTTCTAGTACACGTATTATTGTCCTGTAATGTTCCTGGGTCTCAACCCATTCCTTCCTAGTAGCAAAGCATGATCTACCCTCCTGTCAAACAGACTGAAAGAGTCTATGGTTCCTCTTCAGTCTCCTAATGTTTTCAAATCCTTTTCTAGGTCAACCAATTAGATGGCATAAGTACAGGCCGGAGGCCACACTTGCCATGAGATGGACAACACAGCTGGGACCTCAAGAGCCACGAGATGTGTGTGTCTGAACACCTCCAGTCCCAATACAAGAGATGAAGGGTCTTTTCAAGGGAACGTTGGCAGCTGGTGAAATTTAGCCCGGCATTTGCGAGCTTTGGCTCGTTTCGAAGGCTTTTCATTTTGCCCTCCTGCTGAAACTCAGAAAAGGTGAGTTTTATCGCCCGGCTTCCCAGTCTCGACTTAATGAGGTGAACCAGCTTGACCCTCAAAAAGATCCTCAGTAAAGTGCGGGATTGAATTCGGTGGCACTGAACGCAAGTTTTGAAGTGGCGCTGCGGCTTTTGGAAGGGCCTTGGATGAAAGACAAACCCTCGACAATAGCTGAAGCAGGTGGTGTGTGTGAAAGTGTGTTTGTATTAGGAGCACTCTGGTAGCTATAATAAAGCTGAGCCATGCTACCGGTGAGAAACCAACAGGGTTATTCATCTATCTGCAGAATGAGTATGGGCATGTGTACACACACACACACACACACACACACAGAGAGAGAGAGTTTTCAAAAGAACAGAATACAGCTAAAATGATACTTGAATTCACAGCACCATTGAGAGTGTCCTAATTTATGGCATGTTTTCATGGTATGGGAGCAGCTCTGTAGTGGACAAAAAAGCTCTACAGACTAGAGAATAATTAAAATTGCCCAGAATGTTACCGGGCTCCAGCTACCAACCCTGGATGACATCTTCACATCTTGCTGTCTGAGGGACTCTACTCATCCGGCTCACAATTTCTTCAAACTGTTACCTTCTGGCAGAAGATACAGAACAATTAAAACTTGGACCACACGTCTTCTGAACAGTTTTTATCCCAGAGCTATAATTGCACTTAATCATGAACTTAAGGACCACCAGCAGGGAGCACTTGGACAGTATTACCTAGCCTGTTGTGCAGATCCTTGTGTTTTTAGCGTGGGGGGGCGCTTGGTGGGGGGAGTGTTTGGGGATTTTTGTGTGTGTGTGTTGAGGGGATTTTTAATGTGTGTGAGAGTGTTCAGGGATTTGTGTGTGTGTGTGTGTGTGTGTTTTGAATCTGGTCTCTGGGTGTCTGAAATTTCATTGTATGTGTATACTGTGTATATACACACAATGACAATAAATTATTATTATTTTTAGTTTGCTGTAGCTTATTTCAGATTTCTTTATTATTATTATTATTATTATTATTATTATTATTATTATTATTATTATTATTATTATTATTATTATTATTATTATTATTATTATTATTATTAAAATCCAGGTGGCACTTATCCTGAGCAAATGCCAGTCACTTTCTACTGGATTTAACTCTGAGATAACTTTAGTCAGACAGTGGCCCCTTCTTAGCAACCTGGATGCCACCATGGGCCGTATCCTGCACTTCTCTGCCACACTCCAGCAGCACGGAAGCCACCTGAAGTATTTTTTTCCTTCCCCAAAGAGGTGCCTGAAGAAAAAAAAAGTGCAAGACTGTGTTTTCATAGACTATGTATTTTATTTTATGCTCTAGTTTTCTTCTACCATTTTCTGATGCTTCCTTATCAAAACTATTGACACGGGGGAGGGGGGGAGAGACAGGGGGCTGTCAAAACCCCTGAAACTGTATTTCTCACAAGGTGGAGAGTGGGGTGGGGGAGTCACAATTTCCAAAAGCAGACGGGTGTCAAAATGTGCCAGTGAAACATTTGGGTCCCACATGAAGTAGCAGTTGTCATGGCAACGGTGGTACTTTAATGGCAGTCAAGGGAGCTTCTGACACTTGAACATTTTCACCAACCAGGCAAGGATCACCTTCCTTTCATAGGCCCATTTTCATGCCAAGCTAACAGCCGGGCTGGTGTCTAAACGGTCAAAGCGGAGGGAGGTGTCACGCCTCATACGCCTGGCTTCGGCGCTTGCCTCAAGTTCCTTGGAAGGAAGGAAGTACAGTGGTACCTCTGCTTATGAGTTTAATCCGTTCTGAAAGCATGCTCTTAAGTCAAACAACTTGTAAGTAGAGCAGCCCTATCTATTTTTAAAAAAGTAATAAAAATAATAAAAATGATAAAAAATGTAAGTAGAGCAGACTGCATCTAAAATTTGTAAGGCAGCAGTTAAAACACCAATGGTTTTTCACTCTTAAGTCAAATTGCTCATAAGTAGAGCCACTCGTAAGTAGAGGTACCACTATTTAATTGAAACCAATGTACTGCATATATGACATAGCTCACCCAAGCATCAATGTGTGAAATGAAAAACAAAATGTTCTATCTCTATCTATCTTCCTTTTCCCTGTGAAATCTAAAAACTAAAAGTATCATTTTATCAGCAAAACATTTTACTTTCTGTATCATTTTATCAGCAAAACATGACCTTTGAGCAGGCACTCTAGGAAAACAGCAGAACACAGAAATTGTCAATTTATTTTGGTTCTGTAAACAAGAAACTGCCATCCTTACAAATTGGGGGCAAGAAACTGCCATCCTTAAAAGGGGCAGAGGTGAGCTCTGTGCACATGAACCACTAGCTTTACAGAAACAAAGATAAGACGGAGGAAATAGGGCAGAGAACAAGGATGGCTCTTTGCAGCTATTAACTGTGGTTAAAGGATTGTATTGAATTATGTTATTCCCCTTCCAAATGTAGAAAAGGATCAATAAAGGAGAATGCTCCTGGAAATGTATGTCAGTTGCTCCATGCCATGTGATACAAATCAAACTGTTTCTACTTTCTATCTATCTATCTATCTATCTATCTATCTATCTATCTATCTATCTATCTATCTATCTATCTATCTATCTATCTATCTATCTTGTCATTTCCTTCCTTCCTTCCTTCCTTCCTTCCTTCCTTCCTTCCTTCCTTCTTCCATCTATCTATCTATCTATCATCTATCTATCTATCTATCTATAATCTATCTATCTATCTATCTATCTATCTATCTATCTATCTATCTATCTATCTATCTATCTATCTATCTATCTATCTATCTATCATCTATCTATCTATCAAAGAAAGGAAGGAAGGAAGGAAGGAAGGAAACATTTCCAGGTGCTAAGGGTTGTTTTAATAAGCAGCAAGACTCTTTTGCTCAGTTGCACAAGAAACTTCCACCAGCTGATTTTGGCTATGTTTCAGAGGAACACAACGAAATTATTGCACACCGTTGCTATGGCAGCTCTGAGTTTGTTGTTGAACCATGGAGAGATACACACTTAAATAACTTGAAACCTGCCCCAAGAGAAGTGATAAACCAAACAACAGATATCATGAAGGTGTTTCTTGGGTTTTTTTTTAATTACATAGGGGTTCATTTAAAGTAGAAGCAGATGCTCATTCTGGGACACATGTAGAGGAAAGTAGCCAGGAATGGGGATTGTCCCCCATGTTGAATAATAATGGGATTTTAGGGAGGGAGGAGGGAGAAAGGGAGGGCTTCCCATGGAGACTGTGCTCTATTGACATCTTGACTAAGAGTCTATAGGCTTGCTGAGAAGGCCCAAAAACTGCATCAGGGCCTCCCAGCAGGTCGTTAGGATGTTAGCCAATTAAAAAGCAGAGGTTCTTGATGACAAAGGTCTTCCAGAAGAAATCAAAGGTTCCTCCTCCAAATTCTGCATGACTGACTGAAGGGGATATTTGTTTTAAAGTCAATGATGCTGTGTCAAACATCTCCATAGCTCTCCTTAGGCAGAAAGTGCTGGTTTTTCATGCATTTATTTATTTATTTATTTTTAGTATTCGTAGGTCTCTTTTCTCCCCATTGGGGACACAAGGCAGCTCACAACACTGAAAAAGCACCAACAAGGTTAATCATTTGGGGGGAGGAACCTACATGCTTTCGAACTGCCACCCTAGCAGTTCGAGAGCATGTAAATGCGAGTAGATTAATAGGTACTGCCATAAAAAAGAAGGAAGGAAAACAGTGTTCAATGCGCAGAAATGTGTTCAGCCAGGCCGTGCTCATCTATTTATTTATTTATTTATTTATTTATTTATTGTTATATTTATATCCCGCTTATCTTCAGAACAGAACTCTAAGCTTCGAGAACAGAACTCTAAGCGGCGATTATCTCCATATTCAAGCCGAAGAGTCAGTGCTGTGCAAGCCCATGGCCATGTGGCTGGCATGGCTGCAAGGAAACACTCTTTTACCTTCCCGCTTTTTTACGGTGGTGCCTATTAATCGATTCTACTTGCATTTTTACATACTTTCGAACTGCTAGGTTGGCAGGAGCTGGGGTTATCAGCAGGAGCTCACTCCGCTGCATGGAACCCAGGATTCGAACCGCCGAACTGCCGACTTTGCAGCCGACAGTTTTCGGAAGTCTTAGTCCACTGAGTCTTGCGTATCCATTCAAAAAATACCAGTAACAATTTCCCTGTTTGCCCCGGTGTATGCAGGCATAAGAGTCTCACAATGCTAGAAGTGCAAAGGTTCTCCCTCCGGCTGGCCATATTGCCCCAGCTGTACCTCTGCCAGGAATAACATACAAGATTTCTCTTTATGCCATTCCTCACCCCTCCGTCCTCATGGCAGAAAAGTTAAGATTGGGCTTTTAAACTTAACAACTTCCAGGTGCAAAAGAAAGGAGACCTTGGGTGCAGCTGATATGGAAGTGACAGCAGGGGTTGGTTCAGGCATGGGGTTCTGCGTCCCCACCCCCCACCCCGCCGTTAAAGGCTAACTACCTTTCTCCTTTGATGGCACATCTTTCCCCTGCATTTATGGCTATGACTTTTCCTATTGCCTGGAACTTCACTGCAGAGCACCAGAGGTCTCTATTTTTATGGCTTGGCTTGGCTTTCTTTATATGCTCTCCGCT
This sequence comes from Phrynocephalus forsythii, assembly GCA_029282475.1. NCBI lineage: Eukaryota > Metazoa > Chordata > Lepidosauria > Squamata > Agamidae > Phrynocephalus > Phrynocephalus forsythii. The sequence goes on along the minus strand of JAPFRF010000014.1, from coordinate 5,468,157 downwards.
CCCCTTCCCACCCCCACCCATCAGCTCACACGGGGCCCATGGACATTGGCAGGGATCTCTCCATTACAAGCCTAGCCCAACCTTTGCGAGTGGAGAAGAAATCTGCATTATATTAAGTCCACATGCTGCGGCTAAAAAAGCAGTCACGAATCCTGGAGTCTGGAGAGATGAGTATGGGAGTTTCCCCTCCTCCCTCCTCCACCCCCCAAAAAGTTTTATTTTTTTAAAAAAAAAGTATATTACAGCTTGTGTGAGAACTGAGGGATAGCCCTTTCAGCTCTGAGGAAGGGAACCTTTTCCAAAATGCAACATTTATATACATCCAGTGGGCAAACAGCCAGTGGCTTTTGAGTGGAAAACAGACCACAGGGTTCAGCTGACGGCAAAGCCTTCTCCATTTCTTTTCATTGTGGCTTGAGCCAATAGTCCATTGTTGGCCCCATCTTTCCTTGGCAAAGGAAAGAGCAGAGCAGGCATGTGGATGGACAATCTCTACACAAGCCCGTAAGAGTCCATTGAGCCAATATTTCTTTTTCTTTTTTAAACCAACAATGTTGAACTAAGGGAAATAATGTTGGAAAGAAGACAGTGATTTTTCCCTTTTCTTTCTTTTTTGTTCTTTACACACACACACGCTCACTCATACACACATATCATTCCAGCATTTCTTTAAAAAAAAACACCTTGGGATATTTGACTTCCAACCTGGACAGGCACCAGCAATGAGGCAAGAGGAAGAAAAAGGAGCCAGCAAGTCATTTTAACATTTGAAGGATGGCTGTTCTGTAATATTGCAGTACTATCATGTCAACATTGGGTAGAAGCCCAGAACTTTGGCTTTAATTTTTTTAAAAGTGGTGGGAGCGGGGGCATGAGCATGGGAAAGCAAACCTGGACCAGGGCTGCCTGGCCAAGCGGATGGAATCTGACTGAGCTGAATAACCTGCAGAGAGAAGTCCCTCCGGTATTTGTGAATATATTAATAACAATACTAATAATAACCAGTATGACCCATCCGGGAAGAAATTTGATGGTGCAAAGATTTTAGAAGAGAAAGAAACACACACACACATACACACACACACACATTTTGACGTGCAGACCAAATGTGCAGTGCTGCTGTTAAAGGAAACTGTTGTGGCCAGCTTACTGAAAAGTGCAGGTGGTGCTTATACTACTCCATAGCTCTCCATAGCACTAAAGCAATCCAACATATTTATGCAGGCTGCACATTAACCCCCAATGCCCCGAGCACTGGGTAGTGAGTCTATCAGCCTCAGAAGGATGGAAGAATGGGTTGACTGTGAGCAGGCTACTAGAACCCATTGGAATCAAACTCAGGTTGTGAGCAGAGTCTTGGCTGAAGTTCTGCAGTTTGACCATGACAGCTTAACTGCTGTGTTTCAGTTTTGTGAGTGTGCCGGTACTTTCTACCGATGGGGGAGAAAGGTGACAGATGGATGGAAGGAGGGAAGAAAGGAAGGAAGGAAGGATGGATGGATGGATGGATGGATGGATGGATGGAAGGAAGGAAGGAAGGAAGGAAGGAAGGAAGGAAGGAAGGAAGGAAGGAAGGAAGGAAGGAAGGAAGGAAGGAAGGAAGGAAGGAAGGGTGGGAGGGTGGAACAACAGATGGGCAGACAGATGGAAAGACAGATGATGGAGAGATGAATGGGCAGACGGACAAACAAATTAATGAACGAATGAATAAGATCCAAATGAATACATGCATTGATGGAAGAAGATTCTTGGACTTAAGTTTCTCTCTAGCTGGATGCCACCCCTAGACTCGATGAGGGAATTTTAAGGTCTGGAAGCACCTATAAAAATTCTTTATTTCTTACTTCTCACAGACATGCCTTCTCTGGCAACAAGACCAACAAAAGAGATCTTCTAACCCAGGGTAGCCTTCTGTGGGAGAAAGGAGATCTTGCACATTGCTTGTGCCCAGGTTGTAATTTGTTGGTCGCTTCCTTTCACCAAAGACGTGACTGAGTGCGACGTTGCAGCTTTTCCAGTTTTCTCAAGAAAACCAGATTCAATCAGACTAAGATTCACACAAAAATACATATCCGTGAAGAAAATATGATAGACATTGAAACTTGCCAAGTGCTGAACCTCCTACGCATTTCTAATTAAAGAATGCCGATTTCTCCCCACCTTGCTTAACGATGACCCTCGTTTCACACGGCACACTGTTTTCCACTTGTTTGAGCCAGATTCAGGCACTAAGGAAGGAACACAACATGTGTCATTAACCTTCCCATTTGTCCTCTGCTTCTCGTAGGCAGCCTTTAAGTACGGCTGATAAGAAACAACAAAGCGGCGACTGAAGAGACAGGGTTGCAGTTTGCAGACTTCTCCGCACTGCTTGCAAATGGTGCCTTCAAGGTTGCTTCGCTAACTTGTTCCAAACTGTCAGTTCCTTGGAAACCGGCTGTCAGGACATGCTTTCTGCCTTTGGCCTCACAACCTATAGTTCAGTCTGTGCATCATAATAAATAATCATCCGAACTAGGGGACACGCCATGAAACTTTTGGGTGCTAGATCTCAAAGAAATAAGAGGAAGTACTTTTTCACCCGGAGGATCACTGGTCTGTGGAACTCCCTGCCAGAAGAAGTGGTGACAGCTGTCAGCCTTGACAGCTTTAAGAAAGGATTAGATTAGTTCATGGAGAACAAGGGTTTCAATGGCTACCATTCTGGATGCCTAAGGACAAAGTCTAAGTTAGAGAGATAGGCAGAAGAGATCTCTCAATGCCATTTTCAGGGAATCGTAAACAGGTGAAGACATCCGCTTGGGAATACCCTGAAGCAAATGCTGAGCCGCTGCGTGAGACAGAATGCTGGACTGGATGGGCTGTGGCCTGTTCCAGCAAGGTTGTTCTTATGCTATTTTCTTATGTTATGTTATGGCTGCCAAGCCTCCTGAAACAAATCAAGGTGGACCTATGAGGGATCTCAATCTCTGTCTTTCACATTTGCTCCTTTAGAGAAGTGGCAATGGACAACTTGGGACTTTGTGGGTTGTCTTCACCTTCCTCTAGACCAGTGGTTCTCAACCTGTGGATCCCCAGATGTTCCTGGACTGCAATTCCCAGAAGTCTTCATTAGAGATGGGCACAAAACGAGCAATTTTTCATTTTTGTTTTTGTTTTTTCATTTCGTTACGCAACAAAAATGAAATGAAAATTTTTAAAAAACAAAATGAAAACGAAAACGAAATGACCAAATTTGCCGTGTTTCTCATTTTCGTTGCAGCAGATGCATTGAACTAAAAAGAATGCTAACGAAACAGCAATTTTTGTTTTTGTTTTCGTTTTTCGTTTCGTTACCTAATGAAACGAAAATGAAATTTTTTTGCAAAAAAGTCACGAAAACGAAAATGAACCGAAACGGACCCCTAAACGACCAAACGACAAATGAAACACCATTTTTTTGAGTCGTGCCCATCTCTAGTCTTCATCACTAGCTGAGCTGGCCAGGGTTTCTGGGAGTTGCAGTCCAGGAGCATCTCAGGACCCAGAGGTTGAGAACCACTGGTCTAGACCTTGGAAGGATTTGCACCTCATCATCCCCTGAGAACTCCAGAGCTGGAAGGGGCCCTAGACATCAATAAGTCCATCCCCTCTCAAGGAAGCCCAGGAGGAAATCAAACTCCCAACCTCTGGCTCCACCGGCAGATGCCTAAACTACCAAGTCACAGTCCCCTGACACTATGAGATAACAAGGGTTCAAATCCCTCTCATGGCTGCTGACTTGGGAGGTTTCCATTCATGCACAGAATCATGCCATACACATTACGAGAAACATTGCGCAAACAATACTATAAATAACACAAGAGATGAGAATACTTCCTCCCCCCAATCCAAATTAAGCAAAGCTGTGCGACTAATGCTTTAAATACAGCTAAAGTATAAGTGTCATCCCTGGAAATAATTTCTGGTGCAAATTAAGAGGGAAATGTGAGAATAAAGCTTTAAGGCAAGTAAGGCGAAAGATGAAGATGAAGATGAAAATGTTCTGCAAATCCTGAAGATTCTACAAGGCAGATCATACAAATGGTACATGATGACCACAGCTGCTGTTTTGTTTTGTTTTGTTTTGTTTGTTTGTTTGTTTTTTTGTTTGTTTGTTTGTTTGCATGCAGTTGTAAGGATCAGAGGAGACGATGGGCACAAAGCACCGATTTGGCAGTTCGTGCAGGTTCGTTTAGTGGCTAAACAGGGGGTTGGCCATTCACAGCCCCGCGTCTTCCAGTGGGTGCCCACTCAGAGGCAGCGCCCAGAGGAGGCGGGGCAGGGAAGCCAGCCTGTCACTTCTGAGTGGGTGCCCACCAAAGGAGGTGGGGCTTTAAAGCAGCACAAATCACCAAACCTTCTCTAAATAAGATATTTCCAAGGGCGCTTTTACATGACCCCTAAAATCCAAGGCAAAGGGCTCCCAGATGCGGAGCTTAAAACTATTTTCCCACCAGCTCCCAGACTTTAAAAAAATTAAGTATGACCACACCCACCTAAGTGTGTCCCAGCGCATTTTCCAAGTACCTGGTCTCCAAAGGTGAAAAATTTCTGATGCGGCTTTTAAAGCAGTGAGTGCTGGGCTGTCCTGCCTTCTGTTTGTTTGTTTTTTGCCCCCCACCCCTTTAAGAGACTGGAATGCTTCCCAGGGCAGCTCCCGATGGCAGAGCGGAGGTGAACCTGCATTCTTTTCTCCCTTTTTTTCTCCCTCCCCTCACGCAGACAGGAGCAAGGGAGTGCGGAGGGGCGGGAACGCAGCAAGAGGAGCAAACCCCCAAGATTTCTGGTCCAAATTTAAGTTGCCAGCGGATCTTAGGGGTCGTGTAAAAGTGACCCAAGAGGATGTCAGACTTTTGGCCTGATGTGTTTGCAACACACTGCTTGCTCTCTAGATGCACCCTTTGCTTCTCCAGAGAAAAGACATCAGTTTTCTGCAGAGGTGGTTTGCACAAATTACAGAGACCTCAATGAGGAGGAAAAGTGCATATTGTCTTGTTCATATTGTCTTGTTCTGTTGAAAAACATCTCACAGGAGAAGAACAATGAATCCATCATGCATTTTTATATATACCTTTGGGAAGACTATAGGTCTTCCTCCAACAGCTACAAATACCAGAAGGAAGCAGTGGTTGCCTTCACTGTGTCCTTGACATCCTGGGAGATTTAACTGCCATTCTCAGGGAAACAGAGAATTACGAGGTTTTCTTTAAGAACAGCTGGAACTTTAGATATAAAGACACAACACTTCTGCAGCTTGAGGGTTCTTGTTGCTTTTAAGGAAACTTACCTGTCACACAAGGAACACACATTTACAGGAATTAGTTCTTTGTTCACTTTGCAAGCTTTGACGTCAAGAGACATGCTCCCGTGAGAGATCAGAATGAGCCCTGTTTTGTCCTCACATGTTCCACCAAACTTCTGGGCATTTGATGTTATTTGTACATACAGGGCTGCCTAGATGTCCTAAGCACATCCGATCTCGCTTGATTTTGGAAGCTAAGCAGGGTCAGCCCTGGTTAGTACCTGGATGGGCGACCACCAGGGAATACCAGGTGCTGTAGGTGCCTGGAGTAGGAACTGGCAAGCCACTCCATTACTCCTGCCAAGAAAACTCCATGGACATGGAGTCACGTAGAGTCGGTCATGACTGTAACGACACAACACACACACACGTACATACAATGGAAGCTGCAACAGGAACCAAAATCCTGTGTGCATTGTTCCTTATTTGCATCATAGAGAAGTATTGCTGAAAGGGACCCCAAGGTTCATTAAGTCCAAAGCCTTGAGGAATTGGGTATCCAGAAGCAGAGAATTCCTGAGAAACAGCCATCTCACCTCTGTCTGAACATTTCCAAGGAAGGAGGGTCTATCCAGCACCTTCTAAGTCAGTTCATTTCCCTTGTCAAATAATGGGATCAATAGAATTCTACTGAGAACAATAGAATATCCCTGCTTGTCTTTGCATTATGTATCATATATGTATCATATATATTTTATTCTCATTATGCTGTTTCTGTTCTAGTGTTTTTTAATACATTCCTTTGTTACTTGTCATGTTATCCTATGTTCTAAACCACCCAGAGTAGCCCTAGGGTTAGATGGGCAGTATAAAACTCAAAATAAATAAATAAATAAATAAATAAATAAATAAATAAATAAATAAATAAATAAATAAATAAATAAATAAAAAACAGAGGAAACTGAAGAAAGCAGCTGTTGGGGAAAGGAGTTTACATGGGTGCCGCAATTTAAACAACACGCAGTAGTAATATCTCATTGGTCTAGGACAGTGTTGGTGAATGCAGGGCATGGGTGCCAACAGTGGCACTCGGAGCTCATTCTGTGAGCACCTGACATTGCCCCTTCACAGCCACCTGTATTCAGTTTAAACTGCTGTATTGGCACTTTGTGAATAATTGGTGCATTCTGGATTGCAGTTTGGGTACTCAGTCTCTAAAATGTTCACCATCGCTGGTCTAGGATTAACCAAAAAGGAGGTGCCACTCTACACTGAGGATGGTATGTCTGCGTCTGCTCTGGGATTTAGGGCGTTTATACATGACCCCTAAACTCTGGGCAAATGGCTCCCAGCTCTGGAGATTAAAAATGTTTACCCACCAGCTCCGGAGTTAAGAGGAAATTAAGTGCGACCCCGCCCACTTTAGCGCGTCCCAGCGCAGCTTTCAGGTACCTGCTTTTTGGATGTGACAAATTTTTGATCCGGTGTAAGGATAGTGAGTGTGGGGCTCTCCTGGCTTCTGTTTGTTCTTTTTTTGTGCCCCACCCCTTTAAGAGATCTGAATGCTGCTGGGAACAAAACGGAGGTAAACCAGCATTCTTTTCTTTCTTTTTTCTCCCTCCCTCACACAGCCAGCAACCAGGAAGTGCGGAGGGGGTGGGGAGAGGGGGTGGGGACAGAGGAAGTGGCCAGCGGATCTTAGGGGTCGGAACCCTTAAGATCTCTGGTCCGTGTTTTTAAGTGGCCAGCAGATCTTCAGCCAAACAGGCCCAGGTTGCGCACTGAATAAAGTATTTTATAATTTTTCAAATTTCTGTTTACTTACTATTTCATAATAAAGTAATTATAAAATACTTTCTTTGTGTTTATTTGATTCCTATTCAAGAGAATTACTTTATATATAGTTTGAACCTGATTTTTACAGAAACACTTTGAAGCTATTTCAGATTACAGATTATAGTGTTCAGCACCTTGGAGAGTTCCAGTCATGTTAGGATTGAAATTTGCAATCCAACTCCCAAAACTCATTCTGGCAAATTGTAGTAGATTTATCAAGATTTCTGCCTCCCTGTAGGAGCCAAAGAACAGCCCTTCTTAGCCTAGCTTCACATTGTACTCCTGCAATGAGCAACACGGAAGGGGTTTGTATGTAGAACAGCCAGCTGTGGCCCAAGCATCCCCACTGCCTGTGGCAGAATGAGAAGCTCTAACCTTAACCATCAGACTGGGGCCTCTAGGTGGATACTGGTTACTCCATCTTCTAATAAAGCTGACCTTCAACATTTCCCTACCCTAAAAGACTGAGGGTTGCTTTTGTCATATCCCAAAGTACCCTCGCATAGGATGAAAAATAAAACCTTTCCACTGAACACATCTTGACTGTAACTCAGCCATCTCAAACAATCTCCATTTATGTTCCTCCACTGGAAAAAGAAAATTACGGGGAATATGCCACAAGAATCCACACACACACACCAAGGTAAGTCTCATCCTGCTCACCTCATCAATTTTACATCTAAGAGCATTTTTCCACGTACTGTTTTAAGGAGGAAGCTTGCCATACCAATCTCATTTGTATATCAAATGTACAGATACATATTTATATTTGAATTAAACATTTAAGAAACAAACCCAGTAAGCTTCAAAAGGCATCCTGCAACTGAGATGAAGCTCTGCCTTTGGAATGGTTTGGGAAGCAGGATGTCTAAGAAAAAAAAAGGAAGCACTACCAATGACAAGTTGCTAGTCCATTTAAGGAGGTTCAGTAGACATCTACTAGACCCTCTAGTATAAACGATGACTAAACCGCATTAAGTGAGTGATTGTTGGGTGTGTGATCAAGGCTTCACCAGATGAGCTGTCAAGAGAGAATGGGGAAAAATGATCAGAACTGGCATGGTTAAGCAATCACAACATCTCACAAACCCTCTACCCAGCATAATGGCTCCTCTGTGCCCGACCCTGGACACTGAACTGCAGCAATGTGGTTGTGTCTGCAAAACATAGCTAGACCATCTCCGAGCCTTCAAGAATCCTGCATATTGAAGGCATATCATGCACAGAAGCTCTGCAAGTTAGAGCAGAAGAAGGTTCTCAGCAGAAGATGGTTCCTCAGGAGTAGAAACCTCCTTGCAGGGCAGCAGTTCCTCCCAGGGAGACCGGCAAGCCAGATTCTGCCGCTGAGCTCCAAGGGCAGCTGACCAGTGATCTAGAAGTCCAGCTCTCAGGACCTTGTATTTGCTGGAGGTAATGCCTTGTCTGGTTTAGGGCTCATTTGCAGTGGATCTTGATCCTTGTTGTTGAGGTCCTGGTTGATCATTCTTCTCTCTCTCTCTCTCTCTCTCTCTCTCTCTCTCTCTCTCTCTCTCTCTCTCTCTCTCTCTCTCTCTCTCTGTCTCTGTCTCTGTCTGTCTCTGTCTCTGTCTCTGTCTCTCTCTCTCTCTCTCTCTCTCTCTCTCTCTCTCTCTCTCTCCTTTTGGTGACTCCAGAACTGACCTGCATTTGCTCCTTTCCAGCTGCTGGTAAGTGACTTTTCTCCTCTTCCTCTGGATCATGGGTTCCCATGTTGTCTGGTGAACCATGCTTTACACCAGTCCTGGGCTCATCAGGGGTGTTTCTTGGGGGACAGAAGGGTACATCTGGCCTGGGCATAACAATCTGGGGGTACCTGGAGGGGGAGCAGGAGGAGGAAGCCCTGTGCCCTCCTGTCACCCAGCAGCCCTGGTTTCCACTAAGGCTTGGCAATGGCACCCCTCCGCCACCTCTGTCACCGCACGCCAGGCAAGCAGTGAAGCAGGCAGGCAGGCAGGAGCATGGTGACTATGGTGCCCTCCTCCTCCTCTTCCTTGCCTTGGTGGGAGAGATGTAAGGCACAAACGTGCACCCACCCCATGCCTGCAGGGTTCGGCTGGGTGGTACGATGTGGGGAGGGGGCAGCAGGAAGGGCACAAACAAGAACTTTGTCCCCAGGTGCTCCAAATCCCAGCTACACCTCTGGGGATCATTTACTTAGATTGCTCTCATCCTAGTCTCCTCTGTCCTCCTCTGGCCTTGGAATAGCCTGGACCCTCCTCCCAAACCCTCTGCCTGCCTGGCTTCTGTGACATCACAAGACCCACCTGGAGCTTTCAGCCTTTGCCCCTGGAACCTCCCAGGGTTGTTGGCGGTGGGCCTGGCAACATTCAGCTTCATTGACTAGTCAAAACAAGGGATCCCATTGGCAGAGCTGACCAGCTGTGGGGTGGTTTTGCTGCTATTTTGAGCAACTGCCATTTAAAAACAAAGCCACAACTGCTTGAAGACGGAGCACCCAGGTCACCATCAACCTCTATTTCTGTCACATAACTGTTTCCAGTTCCTGGAAAGAAACAGCATCTCTTTTCTCTGAGCAGTCTGCTCAGATAAAAGAGCTAATAAAGTGCTCGTTATTCGGTGCTGCGGGTTGCATGGGATACAAATTACACACTATAACCTGAGTGCTCAGGCAAGTGTCTCACTCAGATCGCTCAGATCTTCCGTTCAGATAAAAGATTTCCTGACAAATTGGTTCTGCTACCAGAAGGAAAGGGGGGGGGGGAGAGAGAGACTCAGGTAGCTCCCCAGGGGCTGCTTTTGCCAAACAACAGACACTAAACCTGCTTTTCCACAGTAGTTCTTAGAACGACAGTAAGCAAAGCTTCTACGTATTCCAAGGCAAGGCAGCCGGTAAGAGTGCTGGGCTAAGGTTCATTCTCCCACACAACTAGGGAATGTGATGGATCACCTTGGGCTGATTGCATCCTCTCAGCCTGGACCACCTCTCGTGGTTGGTTCTGCATTCCTAGAAGGAGAACAGAAAGCCCACAAGAGGCAGAGTAAGAGCTGGAGGTGACGGAGGAGAGCAGGTGAAGTCCAGATGGGCAAAAGTAAGTCAACGCAAGGAGGCACAGTCACCCAGGTAGAATCTAGTTCAGTGTAGAGTCCAAAGTTGAGTCATAGCAGGCAAGGTCATACCAAAGAGATATACGTCCATCCAAGATAGGAAAAACCAAGACAAGAAATCTTTGAGAACATCTCTCCCCAGTGTCATCTGCCTGACCCATCAGATTGTCACAGACTAGACTCCACTGGGTAGCCACCCTGAAAGAGGCCCACACTTCTTCTACTAGTGGCAAGGCCTTCTCCGTGGTGGCTCCAACATTACGGAATCATCTCCTAGAAGAGCTATGCCTGGTTCCCTCCCTGCTTTTCTTTAGAAGGCAATTGAAAACATTACTTTTCAAGGAGGCCTTTCACACTGACTCCAGTCGAATGTCCCCGCCTCCTCTCCTGCCACTACTGGAAAGATTTGGTTTAGTTGCCCTTGAGTTTAATTGTGATTTGCTAGTTCTGTTTTAATGTATTGTTGACGGTATGTTCGCACCGGTTTTAGCTGCTTGTAAATTACCCAGAATACCACTCCTTATTTGGGAGTGTATACATTAAAGTAAGAAATAAATATAAATAAATAAACCTAACGGGCATGGAGCAGGTACCAACAGCACCTTGGAAAGTTCTGAATTAATTTTGTTCATCCATATTCTTTCTGAGCAGGACATCTTGAAGAAGACACCTCAGCAAGAAACAAAGCCCAGTTGATACCTCCTGGAGGCCATTAAGGTTTCTAGTGCGCTTGGCTCCTTTGCCGCCCCTGAGCCCTGGGGCCACAGCTGATTTTACCATCTCAGAGGCAGGGAAGACTGAGATAACAGGGTGGGCCCTGGGCCAGGGAAGATCAAGGGTATTTGTACATGACCCCTAAACTCCGCCGCAAATGGCTCCAAGCTCCGGTGCTCAAAATTGTTTCCCCACCAGCTCCGGAGTTTACAGAAAATTAAGTGCAGCCACGCCCACCTAAGCGCGTCCCAGCGCACTTTTCAGGTACCTGCTCTTGGAGGGTGAAAAATTCCAGATCCAGGTGTAAAGGAGTGAGTGCCCGGCTCTCCTCGCTTCTGTTTGTTGTTTTTTTTGCCTCCCGCCCCTTTAAGAGAAGGAATCAGGACGACGACGGGGCTGGAGGAGGCTTGGACCTGCCAACGGAGGTGAGCCTGCATTCTTTTGTCCCCTTTTTTCTCCCTCCCCTCACGCAGACAGGATCAAGGAAGTGTGGAGGGGTGGGGACGCAGGAAGAGCAACGAACCCCCAAGATCTCTGGTCCGAATTTAAGGGACCAGCGGATCTTAGGGGTCGTGTGAAAAGGCCCCAAGATAATGTGCTTATTAACCTTCCTGTATGGGCCACTGGCTTACCATCTTTACAATCTTCTGCTAAGCAACATCTGAAGTGTGGGGTTCATAATGTTCCAAAGGTCCCAACAGCCAGTTGGGATCGACTGTCCTAGGCAAGAAAGATCACTTGCCTGGCTCAGTGTAATGTATACCCAAGAACAGAAAGGTGTTATCAATGAAGGTTATGGAAAAGCCATCCAATAAGCTGGTAGGGTGTGGACAAGACATGACTATATGCCATGGATAGGTACCTCCAAAGAGTATATGTTGTTGCTTACATGTAGGTGAGAGGTGGTAATGCTACTCAAAGAAAACACTACAGGTGATCCCAAGAGGTGATCCTTTTGCCACCCTACAAAAAAACCTGTTCTGCTTATATACCACCCCATAGTACTTCAAACACTCTCTGGGCAGTTTATTTAATTATGCAGGCTACACTCCCCACCCCCCACCCCCAGCAAGCTGGGTACTCATTTAACCGACCACGGAAGAATGGAAGGCTGAGACAACCATGAACCGTTTACCTGGGATTGAACCCCAGGTCATGAGCACAGTTTTAGCTGCAGTACAGGCAATACAGTTACAGAGGAGGAGAGCTTATACCACCTATTAAATATAATGATTCTTTCCCAACCCACCGATCAAACAGTTATGTAGCCATGGATTGCTGGTTACATAACTCTACTAATTGTAGAGGCTGTCCCTATGAAAGTTCATCATTCATTTAGGCTCTTTCACACCAGTGGCAAAGCATGATAAGGGGAACAGAATGGCTAATGGACTTATGGTGTGATGTTTGTGTGAGGTGGAATTTAAGGTGCAAATAAAAAGTGCATCGTTTTGCCCAAGCTGTGAGTGAGAGAGGTTGATTGCTAATCTCAAATTCTTTACGTGCACAAATTTTTGTTTTGAACTAAACGTGTCTGTGTTGTTGTTGTTTTTTCTTTCTTGTCCTCCTTGGTAATATTTATAACTTCCTAATGACACAACACACACACACACACACACACACACACACACACACACACACACACACACACACACACACACACACACACCTGGGTCAAGTGAGCTTGATGGCGCTCTTGGAAGCCAGGAGTTAAGATTTCCAGGCAAAAATAAAAAAAAAACAAAGTAAAAGACAAAAACTTGTGGCACCTTGAAGACTATTATATTTTAATGTAAGCTTTCGTGGACATGTCCACTTCTTCAGACATTCTGCTTCTATACGTCTGAAGAAGTGGAAATGTTCACAAAAGCTTACATTAAAATATAATAGTTAGTCTTTATGGTGCCACATGTTTTTGTCTTTTATTTTGTTTTGTTTTGATTTTTGCCCGGAAATCTCGCACAGACTAACACGGCTACCTCTCACAAATCTACAAGAATTAGGATGTTTCACTTGGCAGTTCCGACACCGTTTTTGAACTCATCAAATTCCTGGGTGAATGAAGAATAAGCAACATCATGAGCTGACAGGAAAAGATGACTGCCATTCATAGGTTTGAAGGTGATAATTACAGATCTGTCAGTGTCTTGGTTCGGAAGTGAATCATGTTTCTGAAGTCGAGCCAATTTTCTTTCACTTCCTCTTTCTTCTGGCTCATTTATGTCTCGGGTTGGTACACTTTTTTCACCACAGCTTCCACTAGGCCACCACAGAGTGTGGGACCGTGCGTGCTGCACAGCCTGCAGCCTGTGCAGTTGCCACTCGCAAAGTCTCGCCCTGTGGTTGCAACCACCATGTGGAGGTCATGTGGCCGTGGCAGACGACCAAAGAGGAGAACGAAACCTCCAGCAAGACCCCAATGAGGATCCAGCATGCCCGGTGGGGGCAGAATGCTGCCTTTGAGTGGGCTGGGAGGGGAATGGGATCGTGAGCAAGAATCCCTACAAACCACAACAATTTATTTATTTATTTATTTGATTTTTATACTGCCTATCGGGCAGCGAGGTCACCCACCCTGTTTGTAGAGTGGCAAAAGGATCACCTCTTGGGATCACCTGTAGTGTTTTCTTTGGGTAGCATTTCCACCTCCCACCTACATCGCTCAAAGTAGAATTTGTTGCAGTTCTCAGTGGTGAAGATTGCTGGATAAATTGAGTTGGGCTTCCATCTTCATAAAAACCTCCTGTTTTAAAACATTACCTCAATTTTCATGCTGGGGGAAGGGGAGATTATATAAAATCCATTCACAAAGAGAAATATTAAGGATCAAACTTAACATCCAGCCTAGAGTAAATTTAGACTCCCTCCTGAAAAAGGCTCTCTTATTGTCCTGTGCAGAAACTTCCTCCACTGACTTGCCAATTAGAAGAATAAAGGCAGTTGCTTTGAGATGCTTCCTGCCCTCTTTTCCTCCTGACAACTTTCAAGTGGCAGCCTATTATTTGCTCCACACGCCGTACAAAGCGGCTTAATTAAAGGTTGTCGTTAAAAAACAGAACTTTATTTTCTCTGTAGCCTCATCTGCCATTAAATCATCTGATATACTGGGGAGCATAAAACACCCCACGGAGGGGCGGGGTGTACCCCACTTCACAATGCAAAAACAGAGCAGTCGGTTCTGTGAGAACCTGGTCCTAAGAAGAAATCATACTACTTGATTTATTAATTTTATTTAAGAAGGAAAAGAAAGACTCTTCTATTGCCAACTCAAGGGCAGAGATGCTTTTTTAGCTTTTGGGAGAAAGGCAGCTCAATCGGAAGAAAAGGTGCACCCCGATCTGGTGTTCAACTTCAGATTATCATTTATGCTTCAGTGGCCACATGTTCTTTTTTGGGGGGGGGAAACAGTTCTCCGTGTGAAAGGCTATTAGTAAAATCTCCTTTTGAATATTAATAAAATGAAATTAAAGATACCTGCTTCTTGGGAGGAAAGCGCTGACAAACCTAAGCAGCACCTTAAAAAGACATCACTTTGCCAACAAAGGTCCGGATAGTCAAAGTGATGGTTATTCCAGCAGTGATGTGTGGAAGTGAAAACTGGACTATAAAGAAGGCTGATCACCGCAGAATTGATGCTTTTGAGCTGTGGTGCTGGAGGAGAGTCTCGAGAGTCCCCTGGACTGCAAGGAGATCAAACCTATCCATCCTGGCCAAAATGTGGAAAAATGAAAACATACCTAAGGAGGAAATAATTATACAAAAAAATCTTAGACTGTGTAGAGATGGACAAAATGACATTAAGAATCAAATCAAAAGAGGACTCTGTGTATTACTCAACGTGGAATAGATTTTATGATTGGTTGGAGAGAAGAAACAATGCATTAGGTGGTACTAAGACGTGATGTAATCAATATTAACTGCACCCAGACAACAGGATGAAAGACAAATGGAATAGTTTGTAGAAATTAATTTAGAAATATGAATTGTTAAGATGGTGGTGGTGGTGGTGGGGAACCTATCCATCCTGAAAGAAATCAACCCTGAATGTTCACTGGAAGGACAGATTTTGAAGCTGAGGCTCCAACACTTTGGTCACCTCATGGGGAGAGAAGGACTCTTTGGAAAAGTCCCTGATGTTGGGAAATATTGGAGGCTAAAGGAAAAGGGGACGGAAGAGAATGAGATGGTTGGACAGTGTCATCGATGCAACCAAAATGAATTTGACAAAACTCCGGGAGGCAGTGGAAGGATAGGAAGGCCTGGCGAGCTCTGGTCCATGGGGTTACAAAGAGTTGGACATGACTGAACAACAACAACAACAAACCACCTTTGAACTGCAGAGGCAGAAGGGACCCAAGGGATCATCAAGCCCAGGCCCTATCAAGAAGGCCCAGCAGGGAATCGAACTCCCAACCTAAAACACAATGCTTGTGGACCATCAACCCCAGTGAGCTGTCCCTGTCCAGCAGACTCAACATCAGGAACAAGCTTCCTCCTCCCCCACCCCGGCTGCTGTCTACCCCACTTGTGCAGAAGGCATTGCAAGTCCCTTTAAATTTTACAAATTCTCATTTTGCATCCGGGCATGTTAAATCAGCATATCCTTTTCCTACACTTTCTTGTTTTGAGGGATGCGCCAGTGGACCCTGTCCTTTGCGCAGCCTCAGAAAAGAGTCAAGAGGACACCCATCTGGGTGAAGCGCCCGTTTGCCATGTTGTGGGGATAGATGCACTCTTAACAAGAAATACATAATCCATTTGGGCTGATGGGAGCAGCCTGAGCTTTATACCTAATTGGACCCCCATACTAGATAATAAAATGTATATGAAGATGGCAAGTTGGAAGGACTTGAATAAAGGATGTGAGACAACAGATTGTGCTGGCGAAACATATCAACTCCCTATGGTGGAAAATGCTACCAACAGAATTTCTAATGAGTTCCAAATAATAATTCTGGAAATAAAGAAACAGATGACCATGAATCTTCCCATCTGATGGAAATACGGGACTTACTCCTTGATATAAAGGATTTAATGACGGTTATGCTGGGTTATTTGATGAAGAAAGAACAGCTCCTATACAACGATAAAACCAACGGTAAAACCAATGAGAGCAGGAATACACACGACAACCCAGTTTTAAGCTCTGATAAGACTGAGTATTATAATTTAACACCTAACACAAGGAAGAAGATTGCTGATCTTTCCTTGGAAGAGCTACTATTGTGTGTTGACCCTAAGCATATAGCACAGATGGATAACAACTTGTTAATTCCCCCTGATAAGGAGATAGAGAGTAGCAACCTTTCTCCCTGTGCAACAAACAATAATTTAAATCGATCCTTAGAGGATACTGGTAGAGTGACTCTAGATTCAACTAGTCCTAAGAGAAGTAATATTCCTGGGAAGATTAGGACCAAAAGGAAGGCAAATCAGACTAAAAACAGAAGCAAAAAATACAAGGAAGGATGTAACTTTACTAAAAAGAAAGAGCAAACAGACAAAGAAAGCCACTAACTTTGGGTCACTCTTTAAATTATTGGATAACGGGGATGGCTCTTGCCCTGCTTATAAACAAACCAGGAAAATACCTAGAGTAGGGATAAACAAAAATGAAAACATGAGAAATACCCATCATAAAAAGGAAGTATTCGAAACCCAAAGAGGAGAGGTTATAAAAGGATTTAATCAAGGTAGAAAAGATATGCAAGTTGTTGAAAAACAAGAATCAGGGGAAACTGACCTACAGATGGGGAAACTGGCCTCTAGGAGAATAGGTGGCCCTCATGAGAAGGGTGCCCTTAACCCTCTTCCAGTTTCTGTGTCAGGGACCATGGTTTATAACATGCAACAAAGAAATAAGGATATTCAGCAGGGTTCCCCAATCCCAGTTATAATTGGGAATAGAAACAGAATTAGAAAGGTAAAACATAGGGGGAGAGACCAGGAGATAATATGACAAGAAATAGGTATCTAGATGACAACAATAGGTGGATGGATAAAACATATGATCAGGGATCTAGGACTCTGTTTCCACTAAGGCAAGAACAAGCTAGAGATTGGAGTCAATGGAGACCACATTATAACTGACCCTTATCCTTAGTGTCCTGGAATGTCATGGGATGGGGAGGTAGATTGAGGGATGATTATGTATGTGTGTACTTAAGTAGACATGATATTCTACTGTTACAGAGACTTGGACCCTTGATATACCTGCTCTAGAAGACTTTAGAGCCTATGGAATATCTGTGGAACCAACAAAACATGGTAGGGCAAAAGGGGGATTGGGAATACTAATCTCTACTACTTTAAATGTTAACATTGATGTCATACCCTCTCACTCAAAGTCAATTATGGCAATATTAATTAAATACAAACAGACAAGCTGTGCTATTATAAATGTATATCTTACACCAATGAAAACTAAACAACAAATTGAGACTGAATGGAAAAATTTAGAAGCTTATCTATGGGAAATAATTATAAAATATCATAGGGCATTTCTTATATTGGGAGGAGACTTCAATGCACGGATAGGAGGGGATGATAGTAGTTTTTATAAAAGATATAATTTATGCCCCCCCCCCAAGGGACTGTAGAGAAGCCAAAAGTGATTTGAGGAGAAGCTATTACATTTATAGAACGAAGGCTGGGGAAATTACACTTATCGACCTGAAACAACAAAAAGCACAGTATAAGTCTCTCTTATGGAAAAAGAAAAAAGAAGCATTACATAGAGCTTGGAGACAACTAAGTGAAGCAGTGAGGCTAAAAGAAAAATCCTCCTTGTTCTAGAGACTTGTTGCTGATTGCCCCAAAAGCTCCCATCTGGCAAGGAATTCATATATTCTACCCGAAACATGGGGAAATTACTTTTTAACTAAATATGCCAACCTAGATAGAGAGGAAGAAAGTAACACAGAGATAGGAGAGGTAGCTCTGTGGCCCCCAGTTAGTACCACAGAGGTAAAACATCTGATCCAAACGCTGAAGTTAGGTAAAGCACCAGGCATTGATATGATTACACCTGAATTAATTAAAAACCATTTCAGAGCGGTGGGTCCCAGTAACTGCAGCTTTGTTCACAGCTATTGATAAGACCGGGAAAATTCCCAAAGACTGGGGGATAGCAATCATCATCCCTATTTATAAAAAAAGGTAACAAGCATCTACCCTCAAACTATAGGCCAATTAGTTTACTTAATGTGATAAGTAAACTATATGCTAGGCACCTTCAGTGAAACTGAAGGATTGGTTAGACCAAGAATGTATTTTGGCAAAGGAACAGGCAGGATTTAGAGAAGGTCATTCAACCTTGGACCAATGCATGATCTTAGATCACTTAATATCAAAATATGCTTCTAAAAATGTAGTGTCCTTATATGCAGCTTTTATCGATTTTAAAGACGCCTTCGATTCTATCTCTAGAAACATACTATGGAGAAAATTAAGAAATACTAATATAGATAAACGCTTATTATTCCTGATTAGAGCATTACACAATAACAACGTAGTGAGAATTAGAACTAACCTTCAAGGTCATCTTACAGTACCAGTTAAAACTGAAAAAGGGGTTAAGCGGGGCTGCATATTGGCGCTCTTGCTATTTAACTATTATATATTATAAATGATCTAGTCCCTATCCTAAATGATTTGAACTTTTACCCTCCAAAGTTGGCAGATAAACATGTTTCTATCTTACTGTATGCTGATGATGCAGTAATTCTCTCAAGAACCCCAAATGGATTAAAAAGAATGTTGCAGGCCCTTGCTGATTTTTGTCAACAGAATCACTTAGAAATTAACTATGATAAAACCAAGGTAATGGTGTTTGCAGTAAGACCTAAAGAATACAATTGGAAATTAAATGGGTGTGTATTGAGCAAGTACATAATTATAAATATTTGGGACTGATAATACAAGCTAAAGGAAAGCGAAATACGCATACTAAACATGTGGTAGCTAATGCCCAGAAAAGTATTGGAGCTATATTAAAATTTTTCTGGACACGGGGTGGAAGAAATGTGATAGCTGTAAATAGGCTGTTTTCAGTGAAAGTCTTAGCTCAGATGACATATGGAGCCCATACTCTGTTCCAGCCAACCTGGCTGCCTTGGAAAAACAGCAATCCAAATTCTTAAGAGCTATATTGCAGCTTCCTACAAGTGCATCAAATGCAGCCATAAGATTACAAACAGGACTGGTAACAGTTGAAGCAAGAATATGGATAGCGGCTATCACGTATTGATTAAAGCTGAACCATAACACCACAGGTTTAGTGCATTTGACACTGCAAGATACCTATGTCCCCCCTGGCAGAAGATACTGGAACACAAATTAGGGAATTATGGATTTTCGCAACATAATCTGCTGTCAATGGATATGACCCAGGCCAAATCTATCATAAAGCAAAGGATATTAGATGTAGAAAGACAGAGTCCTACCTATGCCATATTAAAATGACTTAGAAAGTCCAGAATCTAGAAGAGCCTTTATGTTATTACGCATGGACCTATTGCCCTCTGCAGTATTACTGGGAAGATATAATAATATTCCCTATAAGAGTCGATTGTGTGTTTGTGGTGAGGGAACCATTGAGACGCTGAGCCATGTGCTACTGGACTGCAAAATATATAATCATATCAGGGAATGGTTTATCAAACCGATTATATCTTCCTTGGAGGGTAGAAATAAGGAAGAGTGTTTACAGAAGCTTTTGGAAAACAAGAGTAAGGAGATTACTAAAAAAGTGGCCAGTTTTGGGAAGATGGCTATAAAGCTAAGTTTTAGATGGATAAGTAATCAAGATGGAGCAGGGAGTGTTTGAAAAATACAAGGTATTAAGTCATGTAAATTTATATACAGTTTTTCGTGTAGGCTGTATAATTAGTTATGTATATGGTGATACCATTTTAGAGATTTTTAAAACATTTTTGTGTACACTTTTAACTTGAATTTTAACTCTTATATTAAACAATAAGGTATAAATACAGTCAACTTCTACTCTAATCCTCTATGATTATGTATTGCCTGTGGATATAGATATTCAGATATGACTGATTGCCATACTGCTTTTATTGTATTTGTATTTGTATATAGATATAATGCCCATTGGCTATAATAGAAACTAATTTGATTTGATTTGATTTGATTTGATTTGATTTGATAACAAGAAATATATAATCCTAAGGGCAATTTGTTCATGGGGAAGTGAGCTCATGTGATGCCGCTAATTGCTGCTAATTCGCAAGATGCAAGAGTCCATTTCCTGGCGCCACTAAGCTCTCCGCCGTCCCTTTAATGAGCCCTGCTGTGAGATCTGTGATTCCATGTGGATGTAGATGTGGAAGGACAGGATTCTCTTGATTCACAGGGTCCCTTACAGCCTTGCATTTCTAACATGACGACAACAATAGCTAAACTGGAAATAGGAGTCTGCTGAACACATTTAATAGAAATAGGATCCATTTTGCTTTGGTGTGGACCATTGTAATCCGCCAACCCTACATGCTTCCTGGCCAGTCTGCCATCCACCGAATTGTCACTAATGGACAATGTTATGGTCCCTGCATTTGTTGGTAAACTTATTTTTGGCCTAACCTGGCAGGCCTTTCAATGCAAAGTAGACTAGAGCATCTCTGGAGGGACCCAGATGCCACGACGCATCCCTTGGACCTTCTCCTGTTTCACCCCCATCCAGGCTGACCAGGGCCATAGAATTCAACCACATCTGGAGGGTCTCTGCTTCCCTAACCAAGAGAAAACCTAGAAAGGAAGGACAAGTAGCATTTCTCAGTTGTTTCCAATTAAGATAAATGCCAGGCACACGGCAACACCACATCTGAACACCATTGAGCCCGGCATAATGGATTTAAACAGGAAGCCGTCCGTCCTTTACAATCTGGATCAGAACTAAATGTAGCTCTTTGATCTAATTCCATGTGGACACTAAAGTCTCGTATTTCACAAAGCTTTTAAAGAGAGGCATACCTGCCACTGGGCAGCATTTCTCTGGCTCCTGGTGGTGCTTTCATCAGCCAGCAAGAAAAGAGCTCAACGTCTCAGAGTTGGAGGGTGTTTCCTTCCCCACCTTGCTTTTTCCCTCTTAAAAGCCACAAAGCGAGATCACTTTGATGGCCCTGTTATTAACGGTGTGGCTGACAATCTTTAGGTATCTGTTCAGCTTCAGGTGCTCACTGGGCAGAATGAAGAAGCACAGCGCCATCGGCTTAAGATGTGCAACTCCTAACCAAACATCCCTAGTTTTATCATTATATGGTGTACTCTTAAAGCCAGGTCTTTTTTGTACACCGCCCGACATAGATCCTAACTGACCATATTGCATTGTCCATCCAAGCAGAGGGAAAACCTGCTACATCCATGGCTTAATGATAAGACAATGCTTACACAAATCCTATTGAGTTCATGGGTCTACTCTTAAGTGTGTCTACTCTTAAGATTCCCCACTGGGTCTCCTTGAGAGGAGCCAGACTCCATGATCCAGAGGGTCCCTCCCAGCTCTGTGGGAACATCATCATCATCATCATCATCATCTTTTGTGCAGAGGAAGGGGCAATAGGAACTGAAATATCTGAGCTCCTGATTGTTCAGAAAAAGAGAGAGAGAGAGAGAGAGAGAGAGAGAGAGAGAGAGAGAGAGAGAGAGAGAGAGAGAGAGAGAGAGAGAAGAGGTGCCCCTGCCCACTTATGGATCTGCCCCTTCCTACTTCTGTTTTCAGCCCTGCCTACTACCAATATAGGTCTCTCCTGGGAGACTCACCTGGTGTCCCTTTCTAGGAATAGAGGAAGCCATCTCCTATCCATGTTCCCCTCTGACCCAATGCTGCTTGCTCAACTGGCAGCAACAAAACATGTCCCCCCAACACGGCTTCCCCCTCATGGGGTCTGTGGCATTCACATTGACGCCCACTCATGGACCAAGCGGGTGGTCCTCCAGAATGTGTCCCTCCCACACGCTTTTCACTCAAGAAGCCTGAGAGCGTCCCCCACCCCCATCCCCTCACCCAGGCCTGTATCTCTTTTTCAACAGGCTTTCAGAAACATGCTTTCTAACAGTAGTAGAAATGTGCTTTCTAAACCTCCCAGATTCAATCCTCTTATTTACTACGGCGATGGGTGTTGGGATTGGCGACAATGGGTTCCTCATCTCCTGCCTGAATTTAGGGATATACCTATCACAGCTGCATTGCTTCTACACCTCCATGGGTTTCCTGTCACGGCAGTCAAGGGGATCCAAGCAAGCAGCATTTTGTTTGTTTGTTTGTTTGTTTGTTTATGTTTTGCACTTTTGCATCTGGCCTGGGGCAACATCAGTGTACAACAGAAAAGTAAATACAATGAATAACCATCAAACACAACATCACACATTGATATAACACAGGGGTCCTCAAAGTTTTCAAACAGAGGGCCAGTCCACCACTACCCAGACACCACTGGGGGCCGGATCACAGTCCAAAAGCAGCTGCGGAGGCTGGCTTGCTCACAAAACAGGGGGTAGGTGGGGGGTGCAATTGGTCCCAGGGCCAGAATCAGGACCTGGGGGGGCCACATCCGGCCCCGGGGCCTTAGGTTGAGGACCCTTGATATAACACCATAAAAAGAAAATAACAAGAATCAGCCGAGTCTAATAATAATAATAATAATAATAATAATAATAATAATAATAATAATAATAATAATAATAATAATAATAATAATAATAATAATAATAATAATAATAATAAAGAAATCTGAAATAAGCTACAGCAAACTAAAAATCAAAATGTTTTGGATTTTCTAGGAGAACTGGCAGTGGATCCTCACTGGGGTTTTGCTGGAGGTTTCAGTGACATGTTTATTGTCCCTGCCCTCTGCACTTATAGCAGCCAACAAAGGTTGTTACCAGGTTAAAATTGACAGGCCGTTCTGCCACGTCTCATCACACACCCACTTCCATCTGGATTCCCTTTTTTACCCCAGCATTATTTGTTGTTGGGTTTTTTTTTGGGGGGGGGTTTTGGTTTTTTTTTTTAAAGAGAGAGGTGCAGTGGGGTTTGTATGGAAGATTTAAAAGGACCACAATATCAGCACCTTGATCAAGAACAAGAACGAGGAGAGGAGAAACCAGATGCAAAAGAAAAGAAAAGAAAAAAGGAAATAAAATAAAATAAAAGTGTCTTTTACTTGCATGGTATATAGAAGGGGGCGTAGTGACTCAGCGGACTAAGGATACGAAACTGTTGGCTGCAAAGTCGGCAGTTTGGCTGTTCAAATCCCAGGTGCCACACAGCGGAGTGAGCTCCTGCTGTTAACCCCACCTCTTGCCAACCTAGCAGTTCCAAAGCAGGTAAATGCAAGTAGAGAAATAGGTACCGCCGTAAAAAGCAGGAAGGTAAAACAGGGTTTCCTTGCAGCCATGCCGGCCACGTGGCTCTTCGGCTTGAATACAGAGATTATCACTGCCCCTAGAGTTGGACACGACTAGCATGTATGTTCAAGGGGAACCTTTATACCTTTTTTTAATATAGAAGGTGTGATTTCCAGAGCTTGGTACAAATGACTTTTATGGGCATTTATTTATTTATTTATTTGAAATATTTTTACCATGCCTTTCTCCTTTTTTAAAAAAAAAGGTCCCAAGGCAAAAACAGTAAAGCTGAAATCAGCAAGTAAACAAATGCTTAAAAGGACTGAACAAATACAAGACTGAAATATCCTAAACAAAAAGCACCAGCAAACACGCATTTAAAGCAGTAAGGCATAATGGTCCATTAAAAAAAAAAAAAAAAAACCTACTCAGGCAGCCAGTCTTTAAGGGAAGGCTTGCCTGAAGAGACAGGCCTTGGCCTGCTTGAAGAAGGACAGCAGAGATGGGGCCAGGCTGGTCTCCAGTGGGAGGGGTTCCACCATGTAGGAGCAGCAACAGAAAAAACCCTCTCCTGTGTCCTAGCCAGGCATGGTACTTAAGATAGCTTGGATCCAAGCTGTTTAGGGCTTTATATGTTATAGATTAGCTGCCTAGATGCCCTAATAAGCACATCCGATCTCGCCTGATTTTGGAAGCTAAGCAGGGTCGGCCCTGGTCAGTATTTGGATGGGAGACCACCAGGGAATACCAGGTGCTGTAGGCGCCTGGAGTAGGAACTGGCAAACCACTCCAGTATTCCTGCCAAGAAAACTGCATGGAAATGGGGTCACGAAGGGTCAGTCACGACTATAACGACACAACACACACACATGTTATAGATTAAAACCAACAACTACACGCAGAATCTGCCAGCCACGTGGCTGGGCGTTCCTTCTACACATCGTTGGAGCTGCTGCCTTGCTACACACAGTCATCCCATTTCCTTACCTCTCTTCTGAGATGGGAATCCTCATTTACAGTATGCAATAGATACAACCACATGGTTTGGGGAAAACCTTTCTTTGGTTCACATTAGGTTATGCATTTCCCAAAACACACAACAGGCTGTGTATCCAGCCTGCCTTTATGCAGCTGTCTGTGCAGACATGAAGCCCAAGAGTCTGCAACAAGATGATTTTTTTAAAGTAATTTTATCCCACCTCTCTCCTTAGGGCCTTTTCACACAACCCCTAAAATCCACGGCAAATGGCTCCCAGATCCGGAGCTTAAAATTGTTTCCCCACCAGCTCCAGAGTTTACAAAAAATTAAGTGCGACCACGCCCACCTAAGCGTGTCCCAGCGCACTTTTCAAGTACCTGCTCTCCGGGGGTGAAAAATTCCTGATGCGGATGTAACGTAGTGAGTGCTGGGCTCTCCTCGCTTATGTTTGTTGTTTTTTTGCCCCCCACCCCTTTAAGAGATACGAATGCTGCCGGGAGCAGAGCGAGATGGCAGAACTGAGGTGAGCGGCCATTCTTTTCTTCCTTTTTTTCTCCCTCCCCTCACCCAGACAGCAGCCAGGAGTGCGGAGGGGGTGTGAACACAGGAACAGCGACAAACCTCCAAGATCTCTGGTCCGAATTTAAGTGGCCAGCATATCTTAGGGGTCATGTGAAAAGGCTCTTAGAAAAAGACCCTAGGCAGCTTACAGTAAGGAGAGACAATACACTGTCCATTACAATTAAGACACTTTCAGTTTGAGAAGCAGGGAGTCGAGGGGGATCTTGCAGCATTAGAAGGCAACATTAAAACTAACAATTGAAAACATAGTATCAGTGCAACCACACAAGGAGAGATATAAACACAAAGTTATAAGTTGTTATAAGCACAAAGTCTATGTGAGCCTATATAAAAGATACATAATGGTAGTCCATCATTCAGGGAAAGCTTGCCTGAATAGAAAGGTCTTTGCCTGTTTCCGGAAGGACAACAGAGGTGAAGCAGTCCTGGCCGCCAGTGGGAGGGAGTTCCAGAGTCTGGGTGCAGCAGTTGAGAAGACCCTTTCATGGGTTCCCATGAGACGTAGCTGTGAGGGTGGCGGGATGGAGAGAAAGGAGTCTCCTGATGACCTTAGCACCTGAGCCAGTTCATAATGTGAGATTCGATCTTTGAGGTAGCTTGGACCCAGGTCATTCTGTGCTTTGTAGGTTAAGGTCAGCACTTTGAATTGTGCCCGATAGCTAATTGGCAGCCATTGGAACTGCTTTAGTTGGGGTGTAATGTGGTCTCTGCTGTAACCCACCCCAGTCAGCAATCTGGCCACTGCATTCTGGACCCATTGAAGTTTCCTGAAGGGTTTCATCGGAAGTCCCACATAGAGTGCATTACATTAGTCCAGTCAGGACGTCACTCAGGCATGAGTTACCGTGGCCAGAGCAGGTTTGTCCAGGGACGGGCATAACTGGCATACGAGCTTTAGTTGTGCAAATGCGCTCCTGGCCACAGCTGTGACCTGGGCATCTAGGCTCAAGGATGAGTCCAGGAGCAGCCCCAAGCTGTGTACCTCTTTTTTCAATTGGAGGGTGACCCCATCCACATCCAGTACTGGTTGCATCCCTATCCCTTGTTCTACCTTTCAACTGACCAGCAGCAGCTCTGTCTTGTCTGGGTTTAATTTCAATTTGTTCATCCTCAGCCAGTTCATTATTGAAGCTAAACACTCATGTACAGTCAAAATAGCAGCTCCCTTAGAATCCGGAGGTGATGAGCAGTATAGTTGGGTGTCATTGGTATACTGGCGGCACTTAACGCCAAAACTCCTGATAATCTTCCCCAGTGATTTCATCTCTCCCTCTTCCCTTCTAATTTTCCATCCCTACTTCCCACATCCACGTGTCGTGGCAAACACAACCTTCTTTGGTCTATTTTGCATAGACTTTTGGGGGGAGGCAGGGCTCACTTTCCTACAGACCCAAAGTTAGTTGGAAAAAAAGCCCTGTCTGGGGGGGGGGGGATACGCTTCCACAAAATATCTCATATTTTTAAATATCCCTTTGAGATGCCCGCCCTCTTTCCAATCACCTAAGCTCCTGGCATGCTGCCCAAGGCAACTAGCCACCGTGTGAAGACGGATGGCCATCCTTCTATCTGAATATCTCCTTCATCCTTCCCAATAGTCCAAGGGAGGGGAAAGCGCTGCTAAGGCAGGGGAGGAGCAGCCAGAGAAGCTCTTTAAAAACACACTAAAAGCAAACGTAGCTTGAAAAGGCCCCCTCTCTAACAGCTGTTGCTCAAAGAGAGTTAATTAAAATGTAATTAGCTATTACGTTTTCACTAAGAAACAAATGAGTTTATTAGAGCCTTCTGAACCATCGCACAGTTTTCTTTTTCATGCTTACCTTTCGCTCTGGCCTCCGGGCTCAGAGTCTCCAAAATTCTTTCGACCGCCCCCACCCACCCCCCATCCCAAAATGGATTATCCTATCCAAACGGTCAGAATCGGAGCCTGGAGCATGTGACGTGGGATTCCTTAAAAATTACATACAGTGGTACCTTGTATAAAGGAATTAATTCGTTCCAAATGAAATTATGTTAAGCAAAGTTTCCTTTATACAAATTTCCCATAGGAATCCATTGAAAATAGAGTGATCCCATTTTTATGTTGTACAAATTTGCCCCATAGGCGATCATGTTAAGCAAATCTCCCCTATCGCCAGAATTTTTTATGTTGTACAAATTTTATGTTATACAAATGTTTGTTATATGACAGTCCACTGTATTAGCATAAAAGTGCTAGAACCCGAGCTGAGGATGTTGCATTTGTAAAAAAAGGTCTCCTTGCATTTCCCATCACTTCCTGGCAGCTATTGGCGCTCAGATTGAACAAGTAATTTAAGCCGTCGAGCTCCGCCGCTAACGCTCTTTTGCTTTCTTGCTGATCAGTTTTTTTTCTAAGGGACAAATTCTCTGGTTCCCTCTAGTGGCCAATTCTGACATTACATCACATACAAAATCACAGAAGACAAGAAAACAATAGAATAGTTCTCTGGGCAGTTTTTGTGCTGCCTTTCCTCTGACTTGGCAGATATCACAACAAGGTGAGGCAGGTTAGGCAAGGAATACAATTAGGAACATGTAAGTCCCGATTTTGCCCTAGGAGCCATAAAACAGGAGAAGCCAAAGTCAAAGAAAAGGAGAAAGCCTTCTGGCATCATTGAGAGCTGACAGATTGTGACTCTGAAAAAAAGGAACCATATTTCCCTGTCATGCTTTCTGGAGCTGCAGCCTACCTCCCAGGGTTCTTAGGAAGATAAGCCACTGTGAAGTACATTAGTACCACACTGCCTTCAGATCCTTGGAGGAAAGATGGGATATAAATGTAATAAAGCATATAAC
This sequence comes from Phrynocephalus forsythii, assembly GCA_029282475.1. NCBI lineage: Eukaryota > Metazoa > Chordata > Lepidosauria > Squamata > Agamidae > Phrynocephalus > Phrynocephalus forsythii. The sequence goes on along the minus strand of JAPFRF010000014.1, from coordinate 5,440,519 downwards.
CACGTTATTTATTTGTGCTTTTTAAAAATAGTGGGGTTCGTGCATCCTAATGCTGATCACAGGGACTCAATGAAATGTACCAGTCCAAACAGTGCAGGATTAAAACTCCCATTATTGCAAAGAAGAGCCAAGAATGAAACATGATGGGATTTGTAGTCCACAAACTGCGCTCTCTCTCTTTTCCTTACCTAATTTGCATCTTGGAAATGCTCTCTCTCTCTCTCTCTCTCTCTCTGACTACATCTCCCAGAATCCCCCAGCAACGACGTCCCTAACTTTCCCCAGCTAAGACCTCATTTCAAGAGGCACCTGTCAGATCAACTGGATTCTCTACACAATAAGTGGAATACAGGGGAGCTTTTTCATCTGCAGGCACTTTAACCTCCCTCTTCCGTGTCTCCCGAGGGTTGCCAAGTGCCCTGCTACTATGCCTTGAAAAACACCCTGCCAAGAAGAAACTGTAGAGGAAGGTTTGCTAGATGTGAAGCTGAAAATATACCTAGTAGCTGCAGGGTGTTTTTCAAGGCATAGCAGCAGGGCACTTGGCAACCCTCTCCCGAGGGTTGTCAAGTGCCCAGGTGCAGGAGCTGATTTGCAGGAGCTGTTGCAGGAGCTGATTTAAAGACTGGCACCCCAAGGAAGGGTTCTCTTCCAGAGCTAATTTTGGCACCCGTGTGAAAAAGAAAACAAAGGCATCATTGAGGCTTGGTGGTCAAGATTCAGCGTACTTTGGGACACTTAACCTGACCGAAACCCACAAGCCTTAAGCATGCTGGGTGGTGGCCAGTTGTTCCATTACCTGGAAACAAACCTTTGAAAGCATATTCATATTCCCAAAGGCCGTTGGTTCCCCTCACGCCTGTTCTCTCCATCCCAACACCTTCCTGACCCCTTGGTGGCAGCCTCCCCGCCTTTCCCAGCTTCACCTGTGTAATGGCCACCTGTCAGGCAGCCATTAAAGGAGCAGGTTTAAAAAAACAAAACAGACCATCTCTGTTGATCCAGGCTGCCCAGACCAGGAACTTGGGGGTAAGCATTTCTTAACACACGGGAATTTGAACCAACTTGAAACCTCCAAACTTCAGCATCTGAGAGGGTGTTTTATTTCCAGAGCCAGGGAAGCATCCTTCCTTGTGACAGTAACTCCGACAATTGCCCAGTTTGTGAATGTTGTGAACCAGAAAGAATGTAACCACACTCCAGAAATGAGGTGCCTCCTTAGGTTGGGGGTTATGGTGTCTGCAGACCGAAAACCTGGATGTTTGTTATCTTTGCTTATTTCTCCCCCTGTCTGTCAAATAAAGAAGAGAGGTTTCTCCCCTTGCCCCTTGTAGCTGGAAAGGCTGAGGATGATGCCGGAGCCGCCTTGGGTCCTTTTGGAAAGAAAGGTGGGATAGAACATTTTTAAATAAAGTAATAAACCTGCTAGGATCTGTTCCAGTTTTGCAGGTAGGGGCACAGTCGCCCAGAGTAGCCGTGTAGCTAGATGGCACGGTATACAAATCTAAGAAATAAATATATAAATGATAACTTTTAGAAGGTGCTGTCACCAAAAGTTACTTCCCTCTTAACCTAGGGTTCTACCATTGAACTGTGATCCATCTACCATACATTGGGTTCAATGGTAATGCCCCAAAAGTCACGTTGTATTGGGCTTTCTTCCCAAACACCCCCTCCAAGGGGTGGGGGAAGCAAACATGCAGGCATCTTGAGTGCCGAGATGTGTCTTACATGAGAACCTGAGCCTAATCCATGCTTTTACTGCTGCACTGGGTTGGCAGACTAACTGAGGGAGAAGCCAGGGTTACCAGCTTTCAATGGGAGATTTTTTTTCACACCCTTCCTTCAGCGGGAAGTATAATTTGTGCCACTCTGGGCCTTTTTACACGACCCCTAAGATCCGCTGGTCCCTTAAATTCGGACCAGAGATCTTGAGGGTTTGTCGCTCTCCCTGCCTTCCCACCCCCTCCGCACTTCCTTGTTCTGTCTGCGTGATGGGGAGGGAGAAAAAAAGGGAGAAAAGAATGCACTCTTACCTCTGGAGTGCCAGTCGAAGTTGCTCCGACGCCCCCGTCACTTCCTGGTTCCTCTTAACGAGGCGGGAGGCAAAACAACAACAACAAAAAGAAGCGAGGAGAGCCCGGCACTCTCCGCATCAAAATTTTTCACTCTCCCAGAGCAGGTACTTGAAAGGTGTGCTGGGTTGCGCTTAGGTGGGCGGGGTCGCACTTAATTTTCTGTGAGCTCCGGAGCTGGTGGGGAAACATTTTTAAGCTCCGGAGCTGGGAGCCATTTGCAGCGGAGCTTAGGGGTCGTGTATAAACGCCCACAGGGCGTTTACAAGTAGCCTCTGTTTTACCATTCCAAACAGAGCTGTGCAGATTATACACTTTGCTCTGTGAAGATGCCTGCAAAATACGTAGAAATGCAGCCCTCCAGGATTACCCTGCATGCATTCAACCAAACACAGGTAAGCACAGTCACCAGACTTTCCTGCCCAGCAGAGAAGGGCCCAAAATAGAGAAGACAGTCTGTTGGGCAAACAGAAACCGAGAGCTCTTCAAAATTGCAAAGATGACATCTTTTGCTCCAACATAATTTTACTCACTGAGAACACCGAGACCTGTGTAGCTTTCATACTAACCCTATATAAGTAATGGCCTCATAGATTTCATCTTCTCTGGATGCCATAATGTCTTGTGTTTTGGTCAGTTTCCAATAGTTAATTCATTAGGAAATATGTTGTTGACTAAGGAGAGGTTCTAAAATAATTGGGTTAATTCTTTTTACAAGGATTGTGAAGAAGTGCTTATGGGAATTACAGATGGCATGTGCTGATTTTGGAGACATCCCCTCCCCCCCTATTTGCTCCCACCCAGGGGAAGAAACTGTTCCAGGAAGATGTGTGCTAGCTAAACCTTTAGATGCATTACACCAAAACAAAGGGTCTTTTGTTCATTTATTTGTTTCTGAAATAATGTTTTCCTGCATATAGAAGTCCGAACTGGACAGGGTTGCCTGAACTCACACAGTAAACGAGTTGCAATGCTTTTCATTAAGCCTTAATCCAAATGTTAGCCTGCTTCCTTCTCTGGGGCCCTATCCTGCAAATGTACCTTAACAAAAATCAAAAAGCTCACCTGAAAATCTTTATACACGACCCCTAAGCTCCACTGCAAATGGCTCCCAGCTCCGGAGCTTAAAAATGTTTCCCCACCAGCTCCGGAGCTAACAGAAAATTAAGTGCGACCCCGCCCACCTAAGTGCGACCCAGCACACCTTTCAAGTACCTACTCTGGGAGAGTGAAAAATTTTGATGCGGAGAGTGCCGGGCTCTCCTCGCTTCTTTTTGTTGTTGTTTTTTTTGCCTCCCGCCCCTTTAAGAGGAACCAGGAAGTGACGGGGGTCGGAGCAACTTCGCACTCGGAGGTAAGAGTGCATTCTTTTTCCCCTTTTTTTCTCCCTCCCCTCACGCAGACAGAACAAGGAAGTGCGGAGGGGGTGGGAACGCAGGGAGAGCGACAAACCCTTAAGATCTCTGGTCCGAATTTAAGGGACCAGCGGATCTTAGGGGTCGTGTAAAAAGGCCCTTAAAGGCCCACCTTCATCAAATACCCATTATCCGACATGTTTTATCTCATAAAAATGTTTTGAGCAGAAAGAAGGCCCGATGCAATCTTGCAAACAAGCAATCGCAAACAGTGGAGGCAAAATGGGAAGGTTCAGACTGCTGAAACACAGTGGAATTTTACTTCTTCCAGACTGTGGGCAATTTTGTTGCAGAGAAGAAAAATACCCCTGCTGTTTTCAGAAATGGGTCCACAGCTCTGGTAGGCCATCAAAATTCATATATTTGAGACAGCTGCTGGGATGATGCACATACAGGACCCTAGACCATTCTACAACAGAACTTGAAAAAATTACTTTGGGGAACTAGCTTGGATCATGATTTATTTAAACTAGTTTTACCCTGCCTTTCTCCTGGAAAAAAAAAAAAAGACCGGAGGCAGCTTACCTCATTAGGAACATGTTAAAAGCTAAAAACAGTCAATTCTTCCAATGAATAACAATGTTTCATTGTATTAAAATGTTAGGTAAACGTATTGCAGAAAACTGATTTAAAAGCAGCATAATCTAAACCAGTGATGGCAGACCTTTTAGAGACTGAGTGCCCAAACTGCGATTCAAAACCCACTCATTTTGTGCAATGTGCCAATACAGCAATTTAACCCAAACACAGGTGGCTGTGAAAGGGTGATGTCGGGTGCCCACAGAAAGGGCTCCGAGTGCCACCTTTGGCACCCGTGCCATAGGTTTGCCAACACTGATCTAAACCATCCCTTTTCAGATCTCCTAGATAGCCAGCCATTTAAAGGAAATTCTGGCCTGAAGAGAAAGGTCTTTGCTTGTTTGTGGAATGCCCGCAAAGCCAGACTGGCTTCCAGTGGCAGGGAGTTCCAGAGTCTCTGCTTCTCTGGAAGCTGGCCATGCAAACATGCAGCAGAGATATCACAGTGGTTAAACTGCAATACTACAGCTGTAACTATGCTCTTGACCTGGGGGTTCAATCAAGGTTCCCTCAGCCTTCCATCCTTCAGAGACTGGTAAACTGAGTATCCAGGTTGTTGGGGGGGGGGCAATGTGTAACCTGCATAATTCCTTGCAAACTACCCTGAGAGTTCTTTAAGTGCTATGGGGTGGTATATAAGCAGAATGTTTTTCTTTGCTTTTTAAGACTTGCTGCAGATCTGCCTACATAGTATCCTTTCACCTAAGCTCGTTGTAAATCGTACAAGAGGAGCAAGGACAGTGGTGCCTCTACTTAAGAGTTTAACCCATTCCGAGTGCATGCTCATAAGCTGAACAACTCATTAAGTAGAGCAGCCATATCAAATAAATAAATCAGAATTTTTTTAAAAAAATGTAAGTAGAGCAGACCACATCTAAAATTTGAAAGACAACAGTTAAAACATCAATGGTTTTCCACTCTTAAGTCGAATTGCTCATAAGTACTTCAAACCTTTGGGTAGTGGGTGGCATATAAATTGTAAATAAATAAATAAATAAATAAATAAATAAATAAATAAAAAGGCCACTCATAAGTAGAGGTAACACTGTAAACAGCGAGGGACCACTTGCATTAATTTACTTATCTAAATTTCAAGATTTAAACATAGCTATCATATCCCCCCTCTAAAAGAAGGCTGAGGGGGCATATGATAGCTATGTTTAAATATTTGAAAGGATGTCATATTGAAGAGGGAACAGGTTTGTTTTCCATGGCTTCAGAGACTAGGACTCGGGGCAATGGTTTCAAACTACAGGAAAAGAGATACCATTTGAACATTAGGAAGCACTTCATGACAGTTAGAGCTGTTTGGCAGTGGAATAGGCTGCCACAAAGGGTGGTGGAGCTCCTTCTTTGGAGGTTTTTAAGCAGAGTCTGGATGGCCATCTGTCGGAAATATTGTGATGGGGTTCATGGCAGGGGGTTGGACTGGATGGCCCTTGGAGGTCTCTTCCAACTCAATGATTCTATGATTCTAGGTATGTACGCATTCTTTCAGTGCTTCCACCATCCGATGTGATGGTTAGAGCAGCCTTTCCTTGCACTTGATCCCTTCCTCCTATTCTGGAACACAACTCCCATTATTCCTGTCCTTCTTGGCGAAGGTGGCCAGGAGTTAAAAGCACATAACACCCAGAATGCACCAAGTCCAGGAAGCTTTCCCTGCTAGTAACTTGGTACCCATGAAGCTTAATAGCTCTCCTTGGTCCCGCCCCCCTCTCTCTAGATAGGGAATCCACATTGTGGGTCCTAGATCAAATCAAGCCTGAACTATCTATAATGGAGACGAAAATGTTGATACAGAGGCTGTCTGCCTTTGGGCACATCCTGAGAAGGCCATCATGGTGGGAAAGGTGGAAGGCAACAGGCATAGAGGAAGATGGACTGTCTTGAGAAGATAGAGGGTGCAGCAGAACCTGCTCTCCATCAGAGGCTGATGAGAAGACCCAGCCCAGGATCTGTGGGAGGCAAACATCTGGAGGGAAGAGGGAGAAAAGATCCCCCATCTCTGAAACAAGGGAGAACCCAGGATTTGCCCAAACTGAGACCCTTTGTCCACGACCCCTAAACTCCGCCGCAAATGGCTTTAAGCTCCGGAGCTTAAAAATGTTTCCCCACCAGTTCCGGAGTTTACAGGAAATTAAGTGCGACCACACCCACTTTAGCGCATCCCAGCGCACCTTTCAAGTACCTGCTCTCTGGAGGTGAAAATTCTTTGATGCGGTGTAACGATAGTGAGTGCGGGGCTCTCCTCGCTTCTGTTTGTTGTTATTTTGGCTCCCGCCCCTTTAAGAGCTACTTAAGAGACTGGAATGTTGCCGCGGCAAGAGCGAGAGGCAGAACGGAGGTGAGCCACACCTCTTTTCTTCCTGTTTTTTCTCCCTCCCCTCACATAGCCAGCAGCCAGGAGTGCGGAGGGGGTGGGAACGCAGGAACAGCGACAAACCCCTAAGATCTCTGGTCCGAATTTAAGTGGCCAGCGGATCTTAGGGGTCGTGTGAAAAGGCCCTGAGAAGCAGATACACACTCTGTCATGCACATACAGGCTCAGAATAATTGACACCCCATTCACATGACCCCCATCCTGGGCACGAGAGAAGAAGAAGAAGAAACACAACGTAAACAGAGAGTCTTATCAAAACACGTGATGCTTTTCTGTAATAGTTTTATTTATATAGAAATACTTAAAAAAACATGAAGTAGCACCATTACTTAAGTTTTACCTTTATTATGTAGAACTTTAAATGTCAGAAAAATAAAACTCTTGATACAATTCCAAATCTTGTCTCAGCAAATATAATATTAGTATTTGACCATGAGGTTAAAGGCCCTTTATCATAAAATAAAATATACTTTGTTTTTAAACTTTGCTCAGTAAAGTACATTTAAGATCAAGTAATATCACCTACATATACATAAACAAGTGATAAACAAATGTATTAAAATAGAAATACTAAACTATAGTGGTGCAACAGAATTATTATTATTATTATTATTTGGAATATCCACTGAATTCTATTTATAGAAATGTTAGAAAGCATCAACAGTTCCTTTTGATGTATGCTGAAACACTTTCATTTTTTGTAATAATATAGAATAAAATATGCTTCATATCACTGAATAGAAAATATGCTGGGTGAAGCAGATTTAAAAGATTTTTTTTTCTGAACCTATAAAAAATCTTCATCCCAACAGAGAATGCTGTTCAAAGCATTAGACATTTATGGGTTTTTTTGCAATTCCATTCACCGCTGTGTGATAGTAAAATAATACAGTGTTCTTTGCCATAAGGCCATACTAAAAAATAAAAAAGATTTAACCCAGCTACAAAAAAGTTCACTGAACTTAAATTAAAATACTTGTAAACATCTTTGCAATATGAAATATAATTTTTCAAGTAAAAAAAAAATAAAATACTTCAATCTGTATTAATGCAATTTATCTTTAAAACCTTTAAACACTTTAATATATATAAGAGATATGTTACAGTTTCCATTTTTTCATCTTTTTTTCTTTGATAAAGCTTCAGTATCCTTAAGTTTATTATTATTAATATTAACTTTTTTTCACAGGAAAAAAAAATTTTTTTGCCCTTTCAAGAACATTCAAGAAAAAGTAACCCATTCATAGCTATTTCTCTGTAAGTAACCTAGCAACTACCAGCACTATTATTATATTAACGGTCCACACACCATCATCAAAGTTCCAATATGTATTTCCTACTTTAAATTAGAAAAAGAGAAAGCCAAGAAGAAGAAGAAGAAGAAGACGAAGAAGAAAGAGAGAGAGAGAGAGAGAGAGAGAGAGAGAGAGAGAGAGAGAGAGAGAGTAAGGAAATTTTTTGGAAGTTGGCTTTAAGATAAAAGGTAAAAACTAGCCTAATACTATAATCTCTTTCCTTAATATTTATAGCATGCATTAAGATGTGGCAAACATCCCTCTTAACCCAGCCTAGACTACAGTACACTCAATGCAAAATGTATAAAAAGAAAGGGGAAAAAAAGGATATTAAAAAATAAACCAAATTTCATCGGGAGCTAAAGGCAAAAAAAAAAAAAAAAGTCAGGTCCCTTTTTTTTGTATTGTTACTTTTTCTGTCTTGTTTCGAGGTGGCGGTGGTTGTTTCTGGAGGTGCCGATCCAGCCACGGGGAAAACCCCCGGAGGCGGACCGACGGGGAGGCCGGTTCAGCGGGAGCTCCCCCACCCTCTCTGCCCCGTGTGAAGGCAGGACGGGGGTAGGGGGAAGGCGGGGGCGGGCGAGTCCGCTTGTGCGTGTGCATGTGCGTACAGGTGGGCGTGCCGCGGGGGGGGGGTCCGGGGCGCGCCGGGCGGGCGGGCGGGCGCGCGATGCCCAGGGAAGGGGCTGAGTTTAGGAGAAGATGCGGATGGCCTGCGTGACGGCGCTGTGGCAGACGGGGCACTGGGGCTCGATCTTCTCGCAGATGCGGTTGGCGCACTCCATGCAAAAGAGGTTGTGGCCGCACGGCACCAGCGCCGCGATCACCTCGCTCTCGAAGCACACCGAGCAGTCGCGGCTGCCTTTCCGCCTTAAGCCCGACGACGACGAGCAGGAGGAGGAAGAGGAGGAGGAAGAGGAGGAGGAAGAGCTGGACGAGGAGGAGGAGTCGGAGGGCAAGCCGGGCAGGTGGCAGCCCAGCCCGTTGGCATAGAGCGGGTACGAGCAGGAGGGGAGGAGGAGGAGGAGGAAGGCGAGGAGGAAGAGGAGGCGGCGGCGGCGGCGACAGCGGCGGCCACGGCAGCGGCGATCAGGCGGCCCCCGGGGTCGCTCCGCACCCGTCGGGCCAGCGGGTGCTGCTGAGGCTGATGCTGATCGGCGGCCGGGAGCGCCACCCCGGCGGGCAGAGGGGGAGAGAGGCGCGGCGCCCTCCGCGGCCCGCCGCTGCTCACCAGCAGGGCCAGGCTGGCGCTCCCCGGGCTGCCTCCGCCGCCCCCGCCGCCCCCGCCGCGGTCCAGCTGAGCCCAGATCAGCGGCGCGGCGCCAGAAAGGGGCGCCGGCGCTAAGTCGAAGCCCGGCGGCGGCGCCTCGAACGGCGGCAGCTCCGGGGAGGGCGCGAGGGCGCAGCCGTCGGGCGAGGCGAAAGGGTCGCCGCTGCAGCCTCCGCTGCTGCTGCTGCTGCTGTAGACGGCGCCGTAGCCGTTGCCGGCGCTGCCGTTGGCAGGATGGGCGAAGCTGACGGCCGGGCTGGGCGGGCTGTAGTCGGCCAGGCGGGCGCTGACGGCGCTGCCTCCGACGTAGCAGTAGGACTCCGGGGAGGCGCTGCCGGCGCTGTCGTGGCGGTAGCTGCAGAAGGGCTTGCGTCCCGGCGTCGGGGCGGGCGAGGGCAGCGGCGGCGGCGGAGGAGGAGGCGGCGGCGGCGGAGGGGGAGGCGGCGGCGGCGGAGGCGGCGGGGTGGGCTTGCTCCAGAGGCTGCCGGCGCCCCCCGCGGAGCCGAGGAGGTCGAATCCGACGTCGGTGCCGTTGGCGTGGAAGTCGTTGTCGTCCGTCAGCTCCACCAGGCCGCCGGTGCGCATGGCGATGTGCGCCTCGATCTCCTCCCGCGCCCGGTCCACGTTCTCCGGCATGCCGGTCACCTCGAAGACGGGCTCTTTGTCCCGGCTGGGCGTGACGATGTAAGTGTGGGTCTGCTGCTGGATCCGCTTGATGGTGGCCCCCTTGGGACCCACCACCAGGCCCACCACCCGGTAAGGCACCCGCACCTGGATGGTGGTCTGGCCGGGCAAGTTGGGCGGACTGGGCACCGAGCCGCCGCCGCCGCCGCCGCCGTTCAAGGCAGTGCTCTTGTTCCGGGAGGCGCGGATCATGGAGAAGTGCTCGGCCGCCGAAATGATCTCCCGCCGGGCCATGGCCACATCCTCCTTCCGGCCCGTCACCACGAAGAGCGGCTCCTCCCCGCGCACGGGGGTCTTGATGTACGTGTTGGTTTTCGCCCGCAGCGCTTTGATTTTACAACCTGGAGGAGGCGCGAGGCGGGGCGGGGCGGGGGGGGGTTAGGGAGGAAGGGAGGGGGTGAAAAACAGAGGGAGGAGGGGGGGAGAAAACTCGTTACATCTCTAGATGTTTTGGCACCCCCACCTTGCAACAAAAAAGGGGGGTAGGAGATGATGAAGCTGTCACTCGTCCATCCTGGGGAGCCGTTGAATGCCTCGGCAGCGTGAAAAGAATTGGTGCCCCCGCCGCTTTCCCGCACACGCCCCTCGCCTCCCGACGAGACCCCCACCCGCCCGCCCCGTTATTTGCAAGCGAGAATGAGAGCCGCCCCCTCCCCAGAGCCTCCAGGAGGGATAAACAAGAGTCAACCACACATCCCCACGTCTCCCGGGGTGCCAAGTGGCACGGCCACCCGTCGCGAGAGGGCGACCCAAGCAGGCAACGCCCCTTGGACAGGGGGGGGGAATACAGAAGCACACTCCTAAGATGCATCCAGCTAGCTGGGCACTGGTGCCCCCCTTCTAACGGGGAGGGTGGGGTAAACCCCCCTCCCCCGAGACGCCTCCGTTATGGGAGCCAACCGGAATAAACAAAGTCTCCCCATCCCTTCGGGGTCGCCGACCCCCTCGGGGCTTTCAGGAGGTCTCCTGCGGAGCCCGGGCCCGTCCTCCTGGCAAGGCGACACCCCTGGATTTCTCCAGGAAGCACGGTGGTGGTGGTGGTGGTGGTGGGGAGGATGCGTCCCATCCCCGGGCGGAAACCACGGGAGTGGGCGGCGCACCGGTCCGCTCGCCACTAGCCCGCTGGAAAAGCCGGAGGAAAGCCCCGTGAAATTAAAAAGGGGACGCAGGTCTGGCGGGGCTGCCCGGTGGGGTGGGGTGGGGTGGGGTGGGTTTGCCATCCGCGCCACATCTGGCTGGGCAGGGAGGATGCGGAGCGCGTCCCCGATCCACTTTCTTTGTCTAGAGAGGCGGGGTGGGGGCGGTGGGCAGGGAGAGCCTGGCGAGGAGGCAGCCCGGATGCCCAGCCCGCCTTTCCTAGCTCGTCGCCCTCCCTAGGGCTGCAAGGGCTGTGGTGGTGGCCACCGCACACCCGCCCGCCCCCAGCCCTCCGCATCTCCAAACCACAACAAAAGCCAGGCGATGGGGGATCAGAAAGGGGTGATGGGAGGCAGCGGAGCGACCCTAGGCGGCCGCCCTCTGCAGATCGAGGGATGGATCCGGACACCAGCGCGTCCACCCACTCGCCCACCGAGTCCACCCACCTTGTCGCCCCACGATCTCCGCAACGTGTTCCGAGCTGGGCACCGGGACGCACTCGGTCATGTTGACGCTCTTTTTGCGCGGCTCGTGGTCGTAAAGCGAGGCCGCCTCGTCGCTGTCCAAGCCCAGCAGGGAGAGTTGGTCCAGGGCGATCTGCAGGGCGCGTTGGTCGTCCAGGGTCTCGCCTGCCCCCCCGCCGACGCCGCCCCCATTGCGCTCGATGTCCGCAAACAAGGAACTCGGCATTGTCCCGGTGGATGCGCCGGATCGCGCCCTCCTCCTCCTCGCCCTCCCTTCCCTCCGCCTGCCTTTGGATCAGCTGGGAGGGAAAGGGGCGGAGGGGGAGGAAACAGCGAAGGAGGGGGGGCAGAAAAAGCGACCTCCTCCTCCTCCTCCTCCTTTCCCTCCCCCCGACGGAAAAAAATTCAGACACAAAGGAAGGCGCGATGGCAGATGGGCAGCGGACGAAACGAAGAGAAGCACGAGGGCGCCCAACCGACCAGCAAATCCCGGCGCCGGGCTTCCAGCAGCGCCGATCGGCACCGAATCGGATCCTCCCCCCCTTTCTTCCCTCCGAGGAGGCGGGGGCGCGCCGTTTCCTGGTGCTGCAGCGGGAGGCAGGCGCGCGAAACCCTCTCCGCTCGCCGTGCGATCCGGATTGGAAACGGCTTCCCAGGAAATCTCGCCGCCACCTCTTTGCCCCCCCCCGTCCCCGCCCCGCCCCGACTTCTGCGTGGGTCGTTTCCCCCCTTACCCCCCCCTGGCCTGCCGGGGGGAGGCGGTGGCGGCGGCGGCGGCGATCGGGTGGGCGGCGTCCGCGGGTGGGGTGGGGTGGGGGAGAGCCGCTCCGTTGCCTCGCCGTTCCTTTTTTTTCTCCCTTCGGCCTCCCCCTCGGCGTTCCTCCTTGGACTGGCCCCGATGCCAGGCGAGGGCAGGCAGGCAGGCAGGCAGCGTTGCTGGAAGGAGCCCCGCCCAGGTTCCGCTCAGGGCTTTTGTCCCCTCCTTCCCTTCGCCTCCCTCGCTGCCTTCCTCCTCCTCCTCCTCCTCCTCCTTGTTCCGTCTGAGCCTCCTCCGCTGCAGCCAGACAGAGCCGGGGAAAGGCGGCGGCGGCGGCGGCGGCGCAAGGGAGGGCGGCGGGGGGGGAAGGGAGCCGAGCAGCGCCGCAGCCCGAGCGCCCGCGCGCGCCGCTCACAATGCCCGGGGAGGAGTCCGGCCCGGACGGGACCGCTGCCCCGGCCGATTGGTGGGGACCCGGAGCGAGGGGGCGGGGCCACGGGAGCGGAGGGCCGCCCCCGCTAACCCCACCCCCCTCGCCCCACCCTGCAAGGCGAGCCTCCGCTTTTCTTTGTTGTCCAATGCACAATACAGGATATAGCTGGCCCGGTGGGTGCGCTGGGCGCGTTTCTCCCGCTGCAGATGCTTTTAAAATACTGTTCAGCTGCATATACGCCACTCTCCAAAACTTAGATTAGGTGCTGATCTAGAGATAGATAGATAGATAGATAGATAGATAGATAGATAGATAGATAGATAGATAGATAGATAGATAGATAGATAGATAGATAGATAGATAGATAGGATCTGGAGGGAGAAAGGAAGTATAGAGCGCAACCAACCTGATTAACACCCCATCCGATTAGGATGGCCAATTTTCCTTGAGGGGATGTGTTTGAAAACCCTTTCCCCACTGGAGGTGTCATCAAGAAGGTGGACTGGAGGGGGTGGACGAAAGAGGCATGATAGCCCCCGCATGGGGTGGGTGCAGGGTGCGGTGGGGGTGCGTCCCCTTTCCATGAGCCCCGCACAGCAGTGAGAAGAGTTAGCAGGAGGGAAGGGGGTGTAACATGGACACACGCCCCCTCTGCCCCCAAGTTCTATCTCCACGATCGTCCGACACGGGGAATGAGCAGAGGGGGCAAACCAGGGTTTGGTTTCAGGAAGAGAAAGGGAGGCGCCCGCCCGCTCAAAAGCCCCATTAAAATAACAGCAATAAAAATAATCCTCGTTATTCTTTCCTCCGCTCCCCAAAAAGAGGGGAGAGGAAAGCTCGGACCGTTTCCTCTGGGCATGTGCAGAGGGCGTGTGAACGCGCTTCGCTCCCCTCTTTGGCGCATCTTTTGGAGACAAAGGCGGCCAAGGGTTCCAGGTCATTCTGCGGGGTGCTTCCTCTGCCGACCGCCTTCCCTTTATGCCCCGCCGGCCCAAACATGACACGCAGGCAACGTAACCGTTTCACACGTGCAGGCGTTTCCCTGCCCTCTCTGTTACCAACCCCAGGCTGTCCGTCACTCCTGGTGAGCAAGAAACGGCCTTTCCTTGCAAACCTGAAAAAAAGACTCTTCGGGCTCTGACACAGAAAATCCAGAAAATCCAAATTCCCTTGCAAATAAGAGACTTGTTATTTATTTTTCCCGGGCATGCGCAGAAACCCGGGACCTTCCCTTGCTTCTCGAGTTTAAAGGGTGAAAAGGCTGCTGCTTCCCATTCAAGAAGACCCAGGCAGGGCAGCTGACAAAAGAGGGTGTGGCCGCCGCGGCGCCTGCCACTGTAGCTCCGCCTACAAAGGCCTTGGCTCCGCCCCCGGGAGCCACGTGCACTTTGGGGTGGTTTGGAGAGAAAGGCGGGGTGGGGCGGGGCTTCAGAGCCTCTTTGTATTTTTCGCAGCAAGACAAAGGGTCGAGAGAGAAAAACACAATATATTAAGTCTTAAGTGCCTGGCTTAGAGAGCCAGATCGTCTATGCGTCGTATAGATGAGAAGCTGAGAGATGATATAATCAGGAATGCATGGCCTGGCAAACATTTGGAAAAAGACGCAGCTGTTGCTTTACTGCTTATTTTTGCTCTTTTGGTAAAAGAGGTCTTTTTATTTTTAAAGAGCTCTTTTGCAAATGTACCCCATCCTTTTGCAGAGGTCCGTTGGTTTCTTCCCAGGTTCTTCTGGAAATATCTATTCCATCTTTCCAGGTTGTTCGCTCAGTGTCTGTTCTTTTCTAAACCCAGGTCTTTGTGATTGCATCAGACCTCACTTTTAAAAAGGCTGGGTGCCTTGAAAGATTGAAAGCTGGCCACCAGCCCCCTCCGGTCTATGAGGCCCATCGTGGCCAGACTGAAACTGGGATCCAGGCTCATCCATCTCTGCTCTCATTTCTGGAAAGACATCTTACCGCCAAATCACTCTGATTCTTTCTATTAGATTATCTGTTTTATTCCAAAAGTCTATGCCCCTTTTCCCTGACAGGCTGGGGACAAGAATCAGAGTTGTCATCAAAAAGAGGGAGGGGGGAGGAAACTACATTAAATGTCCTCTTGGGATAACCGGAAAGATGCAGAGAGGTACAGTAGGAGAAGGAAGCATTAAAACCAGCTGCAACCTGGTAGCATCCTTGGTTCAGACTGTCGCCTCCTACCTGGCCATAGATCCCAGCTGGACCAGATCAGAGAAGCTTCTGCTTTTTCTGTAGCCCTCTTGTCAGTGGTGTAGTGGAACCAGGGTCACAGTCCTGGGCCTTTCCAAGCAGCACAGATGATGACACCATCTGCTACCCCACCCAAAATTGCCAGTTCCCTCCAGCTAGAAACTGGGGCTCTTTAGTCTGGAAAAAAGGTGCCTGATGGGGAATATGATTGAGACATACAAAATAATGCAGGGCATGAGTAAAGTGGATAGATTGAGATAAGTTTTCCCAGGAACTGTTGATTGTCCCAAGCGATGGTAAAGAGATCTAATAAAAAGAATCAGAGCAATTCCATAGTAAGATGTCTTTCCAGAAATGAGAGCAGAGATGAACGAGCGTGGATCCCAGTTTCAATCTGGATACGATGGTCCTCATGGACTGGAGGGGGCTGGTGGTCGCTTTAAAGAAAACGATTGGAAAGCTGTATGCCTCAGATAATCACTGCCCCAAGGGGCTGCTCCGTTGGATTCAGCAGGGACTCCGATTCCAGTAGGGCCGTGAATCCACCCCAGCATTTAGCCTGTTCTTTGGAGTCACTCTCCAGGGTGCTGAAACAGATCCCAAAAACTGCCCACAAATTAGAGTCACTGCTCACAAGGTGGAATCCACAACCCACAACTACTCATCATTTCTTCTGCACTGAGGGGATCTAAATAAATGGGCCTTGATTGTGATCTCTGATGCATAAACTCAAATGCACAAGCCAATGAACTAGCTTGATGGACCAGCTTGGCTTCCTTCTCTGGCCCCCTGCGCCCTTCCATGAAGGAAACGAATTGCTTCCTAGCATGCAGGCATATCCAGTCGGCTGCTTGCATGCACAAGTGTTAACACCGTCCCAGGTAATTGTTTATGAGAGCTGCAACCTGTTATTTCCTCCGGATGTTGTTACTGTGTTTTACGAGGTTCCAGCCCGTTGCTTCCTAACAAGGGTCTATCTCATCAGACAGGTTGTCTCTCTCTTCTGCCCCCTTGGCAGCCTGCTGTTCAAAATTCTGTAATCATCCAGTCTGCTTTGCATAGCTACAGATTGTATCCCGTTGGGCAGAAATTTCTGTGTTGCTGAGGCTGCTTTGTCTAAACGGTTTTGCACTTGGCCTCTGTACAGAAACCGGATGGTTCCTGGCGGCCTCAGCGCTTGCTGATGAGGTCAGAATTTTGGTTCAAAAATCTCTTGAAGCACAGCAGGCAGGCAAGGATTCACAGAGCAGAATCAGCTTCAAGTCTCCAAAAGCAGACCACCGCTCTTTTTCTCCCCTTAGCAACTGGCACTTACAGTCTCAGTAATTCACTCTGAGAGATTGGTAAGAGAAAGAATAAAAAAGTCTTCACATATTGACAGCTGAAGAGATTTTTTTAAAAATAAAGGCCAGCATACTGTACAAAAATGACTGCTTTGCAGCAACGAGTTTCAACAGATTTGCAGCGTGCTTCCTGCAGGCTACCATTCCAACTGTGTGACTGCATAAGAACTCTTGCTGCTAATTGCCAGCAAGTTGAAAAGAGAGGGGGAAAGACACTTAAGCAGAGAGGCGTGGCTCGCTTTGGAATCAGAGGCAAGGAAGGAATGATTGGTTACTGCTGGACTGATTGACAGTCGCCCCAGTCCAGAAAGGTCCCTCCCAACCAAACCTGTGGAAGGCAGCATATGAGGATGAAATAACATTCCCACAAGGTGGGTCTTTTAAAATCCCTGTTTTTTTCACCTTGCTCTTCACTCTTGTTGGCACAAAATGGTGATGAATAACAGCCTTATACCCACACAATTCAGCAGCACCCCTGTGGCTCCCTGGCTGGCGAGTGGGTCGCCCGGAGAGGAAGGCCTGTGCCGTTCAAGACACCATATAAACAGGGACAGATTGCGCATGATTAGAGCCTCAAGTAGAAAGCCAGGAATAAATTATAATGCTGAGTGTGTTCCTGGCACCACAGGCCCTAATTATGGTTAGATCACATGAAGAGCCTTTTGGGTTTCACCCTCCCACCCTCCTTCACCTTGCGCTCTAAGGTCAAGGGAAAGTCTGAAGCAAATTTTGAGTAAAATATGCCTTACATAAGGGCATTCCAGCTGGTACGGACATAACATTCCCGGTCACCTAACCAGAATCACAAGTAAATGGAGCACTTGGAGGCTCCATATTTGACTCGTGGATGCAAAGTCATTCTCTCTTCATTTACAGCCAAACGACACCAATATTAATAACAACAACCCTAGTTGGTGTCTTCAAACCAAGGCTTGTGAACAGATGTTTCCTGGGAGAAACTAGTAACAGTTACCTGTAAGACTTGTAAGATACTTGTTATTTTGGGGTAACAATGATGGGATTAAGTTACATTTTGCAGCAATGTAGGAAGTAGTTACAAAGATACTTTGGAGTCTAATGTTTTGTTTTCATGACTTACCTTTTAAAAAGCACTTAAAATGCTTTGAAGCAAATTTTGAGAAGCATTTTGGGTGGGATTTAATATTTTACATCTTCCTGTTAATCCTCTCTGACAAAGCAACTATTGTTTTATATGTGTTCACAATGCAATATCAAAAGGAGCCAGTAGAGGGAATTAAATAGTATTTTTCTTTATTTTGACTGCTTGTTGTTAACAACTTCAAAAGGAATTATTAATGGGAAAGCAACCAATTAGTTTCATAAACAGCAGTGCTAATGGCATGAATGATCTGCAAAGTAATAACCGCTTTAAAAAGTTACTTTAAAAAAATCATATGCCAAGTTCTGAAAATCTGCAATCTAATAATCATTTTTTTTTTTAAAAAAAAGCTATGTTCCTGTGGCTTCAACAACTACTCACCACAAAGGAACGAAACTTTTCCTGACTTCAGTGTTTCAAAGCCATAGAACAGTTAATGCCTGCCATTTTCCCCAGGCAGGCTGTGGTAATAAAACAGACGGGCAGAGCTAATATTTAATTAATTACCTAAGGCTGCCCTCTTCCTGAAACGTTGATGAGGTTCTGTTTACTCAGTAAAGGCCACACAGTGTGTTTGGTTGACACCCTGAGGTCCTGAGGTCCAGGTTCTCAAGCCTTCCACTTGCTTCTGCTGAGGCTGTGCCCCCTAGCAGTTAGAGTGAAAGCGTGAGGGCATTTCAGGCCACATCGCTGGATTTTTTGACCAGCCACAGGTGGCTTACATGTGGAGCACCCTCTGTGCATGCTTCTTACCCCTTCCTTCTTTAAAACTTTGCTGTTGCAACCACAAGGTAACCTCCCCTTCCTTCCCCCCTATCCCAAAGTCAACTAGATAAATAGTTTTCAGCTCATGAGGCACCCACTCAAGACTCAGGGAATGACAGAGCTGAGAAATAGTCCCCCCCCCTTTGGACGACCATTACCAGAATCCCCAGCGCTGGGGGACCATAGATATGTTTCTGAGTGGTATGGAAGGATGGCATTTCTCCCGAAGAAGAAAATCTAAGGATCAGCGGAGGAGAAGGAGGAGAGTTTGATTTTAGGCATTTAAAAAAAGACACCAGTTTAGGTACAGCAGCCTTGTGGCACCTGAAAGACCCACAGATTTACTGCCAAAGTGTGAGGTTTCTTGATTTACTTTCCACTTCTTCAGGCAGAAGCCGTGGCATGTTGAGACACAGGTTTACGTTCATGCTGGTTAGCTGAGTGTTTTAGGCCTGGTTGCAGCCGGCTGCAGAGCTCAGTGGTTGAGGTCTCCGACTGCAGAGAGTGAAAGTTGGGAGTTCGATGCCTCACAACAATTTAAACATTCAATTTAAACATTAGAAAGAATTTCATGACAGTTGGATCTGTTCGGCAGTGGAAGATGCTACCGCAAAGGAAGGTGGTGGAGTCTCCTTCTTTGGAGGTTTTTAAGCAGAGGCTGGATGGCCATCTGTCAGAAATATTGTGATGGGGTTCCTGCATGGCAGGGGGTTGGACGAGATGGCCCTCGAGGTCTCTTCCAACTCTGGGATTCTATGATTCTACAACGTATCAGAGGCTGGGAAGACGGCAACCTGGTGGCTCCGTCCGATTTACAATGGGTACCGCTCCAATTATGGTCACTCTTCTCCCTCTACAATGGCATTGGGCTTCTGTCTGGGTGCAGATGCCCACAGTCGAAAAGCTAAAATGGCCCAAACTTGGAATGTTGGGTTAGAACCAATGGGTCCTCTCAGCTAGGGCAAACCTATTGAATTGATTCAAATTCACTGTGTTGAGGGAACCCACTCCAGGCGTTCAAGGAATCTACTCAGGGTGGGATGAATGGATGAGAGAGTAGCCCACCAGTGTTTATGCTTAAAACCAGCATCTTCTTTATACATTTTAAAAGCCTGGTAGGCTTTTTGAAGTTGTCGCTTTCTATGGTCTAAAGCATTTTAAACAAAATGTCCGAGGTATCCAGATAAGTCTTCCTGCACTGTAATACAATGATCACAGGATGTTTTGAAGCAAGGTTGTAAATATGCCAGTGTGGACTTTGTGGTCTCTGTCCCTTTCCCATGAAGGAAGCTGTTCTTTACATGTCGGCCTTCTGAAATTGCAGAGAAGGATCATCTTAGATTTATACAATTGTTAACTTTGGGGCATCTCTTTAGTTAACGAGAAATGGATGCCCTCTGCTGGCATCTCTTTTCATTTTGTGTCCGTTGTGAAAACAGAACAAATGACTTCTAATCCTTGTTAAGGTACACCATTTCTCTCCCGGGGTTCCACTGATGCTTCCACGCTGATCACCGTGCAGACAGGAGGTGTATCGTAAAGTCAAACAACAACCCACACAGCCAAATGTAGAACAAGACAAGATTATTCACAAATTATATGGTAGCAATGCAGTGAAATGAATAAAATAAAATAAAATTAGCCAGAGTCAGAAGTATATTCAAAATAGTATACCTTTTATGAAATAAAAACTCACTAGAACCAGCAGGAGCTCCAGAAAATTCTTGGGAAGGCATTTCTGTAGCTCAAGGAATTCTTTATGCACTTGACTTTTAATCAGGTTTTCTTGTTTTGGACCAAACTTCCCAGAATTCCACAGCATATTTTCAATTTGTTTTCACTTAGTTGTACGTTACTTTTAGGGATGTGGACAGAGGTTAAATTGTGACCTGTACAACTTTTTAAAAAATTAATTCTGACTTGGCTTGTAAAGTTCGGGGAGGTCAGAAGCATTGGCTGAGCTGCTTGGAAATTTTGAATCCCGGGGCTGGGATCAGGGGGTTTGAACTCCGTTGCAGTCTGTGGAGGCTTTTTAGGTGAGGGGTTTGTCAATTCAAGAGAGCTGCATGACCCCCCCCATCTCAGCGGGGCCTT
This sequence comes from Phrynocephalus forsythii, assembly GCA_029282475.1. Lineage (NCBI taxonomy): Eukaryota > Metazoa > Chordata > Lepidosauria > Squamata > Agamidae > Phrynocephalus > Phrynocephalus forsythii. Next base: position 5,420,498 of record JAPFRF010000014.1, on the reverse strand, counting down.
TTAAAAGCTAGACGGGTGCCCTCAATTGGGTGTTGTTGTTTTTTTTTTTGTTTTTTTTTTTTGTTTTGCCTGGCCAATACCTCCCACTGCCCTTTTGCCATCAAAATTACTCTCCAGCCTCTATGGCGGCCTTGGTTCAAAGCAACGCTTCCTTAGGTGAGTTGAGCCAGGGACTAGAGATGGGCACGACTCAAAAAATGGTGTTTCGTTTGTTGTTTAGAGGGTCCGTTTCGGTTCATTTTTGTTTTCCGTGAATTTTTTGCAAATTTTTTTGTTTTCGTTTCGTTACGTAACGAAATGAAAAAATGAAAATGGAAAATTGCTGTTTCGTTAACATTCATTACAGTTCAATGTATTTGCCGCAACGAAAATGAAACGCATGACAAAATTTCTGTTGTTTCGGTTTGTTTCGTTTCATTTTGGAGACAAAATTCATTTTTCGTTTCGTTACGTAACGAAATGAAAAAACAAAAACGAAAATGAAAAATTGCTCATTTTGTGCCCATCTCTACCAGGGACCATCATGAGAAAGCACAGCCAGGATTGTGCCGATGAGGAGAGCTTGTCCTCTGGTGAAGTAGAACCTTCGTCAACCAAGCCGACATATTTTCATCCATGACCTCTGCCAAACCGATAAAAGCCAGGGGTGTATTTACAATGTACATTCTTGAAGGGAAGACTCCTCCTCCTTCACAAATGGCAGGCAGAAGGCCATGAACTATATTATCTCCAGTTGCTTGGTCTCCTGTGGGAGCAGGACTTTTATAAACCTAAGGGGTCTTAATTGCCCTTCCCAGGCAGATCCCCCATAAAAACAAAGCAAAAGCAAAAGCAAAAGCGAAACATAGGGGAACAGAGGTCATTCAGAACAACACAAAGTTGCTAGCAGAAGCATCATCATCATCATCAACACTACAACCATCATCATCATCATTTGTGAGGATCACAAATGATGCATTTATTTTCCTTCCAAACTTTGTCTGAAACAAGTCACTGTAGATTCTTGGCTGTGGAGGACTTTGCAATTTGACAAAAAAATAAAAATAAAACATTCATGGTCAGCTTCTGGGCAACTTGGCAAGAAAAGGCTTTGAGAAGATGGGGCTCTGTTTTCATCCAGAGGCAGAGTCGTGCTGGATGGACTGACAGTTGCCTCAGCCCAGAAGGATCCCTCCCAGGGAAACCTACTAAAGGCTGCATACTTTAAAGTTTTGCGAGGGGAAATTAGCAAGGATATATTTTATGATATTTGGGGAAAATTTATAGATTATGTACTATTAAAAGGGAAAGGGATACAACCGTCATACAATCCAACACAGTTCTGGAGAAAAAGACTCTAAGAAGACAACTAGAAAAAAAGAGGATGAAGAAGGAAGAGAAGATAAAGGAACACTGGATGGTCCTGGGGTGCACTTTGTAGTGTTGTAATATTTTTGTTTATTGTATTGTTTATTGTATGTTTGTTTATTTTTAAATAAAAAAATAAAGGCTGCATACAAGGTTGCAAAAAAATATTTTTTAAAAAAAAACTCCCAAAAGAAATCTGCCAGACAGTTCAAGAAGCGTGAGAGAAAGAGTTGAGTTGTGCATGAACTCAGCTGGGGTTCTGAAAGTAATAAATAAGAACCTGCTGTTGTTATTTTCACACCGCCATTTAAATTACCAAAAAACAAAAACAAAAAAATTCTGTTTTTTTTTTTTTAAATTAAACATTCGTTCCAATGACTCAGCTATCTTGCACAGGAGGAAAGGATATAAATACTGCCTGAGAAATATGAAGGCGAGCCATGAAGATGTCAGGCGTCTGATGGAAGAGGCATTAAGCACTGGGAGATGGATTGTTTTGTCTCTTTTTTTTTATTCGTTGTCTGAAGCAAAACCTCTGAAGTGGGCAAAGAGGCTGCTTTAATGAATAAGAAAGCAGGTACCCTCTTATGGGTGTGTTGTGTGAATGTTCTTGCCGGCTGAGGTGTTGCAGAATAAATTTACAAGGCGAGCTTAGAAACAGCAGAGATAAGTAGGGGGCAAGGTTATTTATTCTGGGACATCTATATAGGTTGTCACAGCGGTTGAAGAACCTTAGGCCCTTCCAACATAGCACACAAATGCCCAAGCTGTTCTAAGCATAGGTGCAGACAAAACATGCCTGTTCTGATTCCCACACTAGCTGTGATTTTAGAAATGCTTTTACTGAAGAGTCTTGGGTAGGCAGAGCTTGTGGGATGCACTTTAGGTGTGTGTGTGTTTTTAACTAGGATGTCAAGATCCTCCAATAAGAGATAGATGTGTAATACAAGGAGTAGCAGGTAATGCCTGGCCCTATAAATGTGTTGGCCTTCTACTCTTATCAAGTACAGACATCTAGGAAAGCCCAGCTCTTGTAAAATGTTACATCTATTTGGTACTGCTGCCGATCCTGAACAATCTTCAAGGGTAGTCTCATGGAGAAGAGAGTGCAGGAGTCTAGGCCATGTACGTTGCATTAATAATACAGCATAAAGGATATTTTTAAAAGTGTGCTCAACCTCTGACCAATGTGTAAAAGCACTCCTGTTAATAAGAACTTGGGAAGTGAGAGGCAGCATAGTTGTACCGGTTAGTGTGTTGGAATAGGATATAGGACAGTGTTGGCGAACCTATGGCACGGGTGCCAAAGGTGGCACTCAGAGCCATTGCTGTGGGCACCCGACATCACCCCTTCACAGCCACCTGGATTCAGGTTAAATTGGTGTCCTGGCCCTTTGCAAAAAAAAAAAAAAAGTGGGTTTTGAATCACAGTTTGAGCACTCAGTCTCTAAAAGGTTCTCCATCACTGATAGAGGAGATCTGGGTTCAAATCCTCTTTCCTTGGAAATCCAAGTGGAATTTCTGTAGGTGAGAGGCAAATTAAAGGCACATCACACAAATTATGCAATGTTGCTAACAGTATCTCCTGCACCGACATCGTTTGCACCCTGTTTTCCTGGGTCCAACACTCCGCTGAATAACTCAGATCATTTGCCTCCAGACTCAGTGGATTTAGACTTTGCTTAGGCAAACTCCCAGAGGCAGGAACACAGCCACTGGTGTTGACCAGGTTTCCAAGCCTTGCATCTTCTGGAAGTCCTAAAAAAACCCAGCCCATAACATAAGCTTGGCTCGTGGCCCTTCAATGTGCAAATATCAAAGGCAAAAATGAATGAACAAACAAGGAAACTTAGCATATTTCTATGAAATCAGGAATAAAGTGGCCCAAAAACCTAGAACCTCTCTTTAAAAAAATTGTCTTAAAAAGAGATTTTCAAAAAACCTTTTCATGGCTGGCTTGGCGGCAGGAGCTGATGCTGCAGGTTTCATGGTCCAAACCAGAGAGAGAGAGAGAGAGAGAGAGAGAGAGAGAGAGAGAGAGAGAGAGAGAGAGAGAGAGAGAGACTTCCCGCCTCCAATTTATAGAGACGGTAGGAAAGATGATGTCATTCCACTGTGAACAAGGTTAAAATCCCTAAAGACACATCACTGTGACAATGTAATGAAAAACCAGGGGAAGGGCGGAGCAGGCAGAAGCCCTAAACCAAGTCCTGCTAATGAAAAACCTAAGGGAAGAGTTTGTCTTGTTCAGATATTTTGAAGACTTCTTTCCCGAATAATTCTGAGTCAGCACAGGAGTTTTTTTTTTTAAAAGATCCCAAACCATGCTCAGCCACAAGGGTGTTTGATTTCCCCCCTGGTTCATGGGTTGCAAGACCCACACAGAGATGCATGGTGTGGCACCAGGCCTCAAGGAGGGGACAAAGCCACCATTTAGAAAGAATCTTAAAGCCATTGGTTCGGTTGAGCCCTGATGTAACCGGGGTGGGGGTGGGGATAACCAAGAGATGGCACCTTGAAGACAAATTATGTTAAATGTGAGATCAAAATAGGAATAGGGGGCAAAAACAAAACAACAACAGACAGAAGCGTGGCAGCACCTCGAAGATTAACTTTCCTATTTTATTTTATGTTTTAAATGAGCTTTCGTGAATAAGTCCACTTCATCAGACACACAAGCAACCAGAAATCCTGATTGGTTGGTAAAAAAGTCAGCCTGGGCCCAATCCAGTTTCTGAAGCTGTGAATTGCATCTGTTTGCATCCAACTCAGTCCATGAAAATTCCCACAGAAATTTGTGTGTTTGCCCTTTAAAAAAAAGGCAGCCACACCTTTGCTTTGGTCATTTTGTGGTTGGCAGGGTGCAGCGACCCGATTCCCTCTCTGAAAATGAGAGGGGAGGGAGGCTTCTCAGTAAAACTGCAATAGTGCAGTGAAAACTCTGCTCACGAGCTAGGGTTCAATCCCAGGTAGCTGGCTCAAGGTTCACTCGGGCTTCCATCCTTCCAAGGTCGGTAAAACGAATACCCAGCTCGCTGGAGTGGCAGCACGTAGCCTGCATAAATAAATTGTAAGACACTCAGAGGGAGCTTTAAGCGCTATGGGGCAGTCTATAAGCAGAACACTTTGCTTTGCTTGAGAGACAGCAAACCAAAAGGCAGTCTGGAAGCCGGGGCCTCCTGACCCTGATTTAACAGGTACCATTTCAGTCTTCAAATAAAAACATGCTGGCATGAGCCGCATAACTCAACTCTTCCTGCCAATCAACGGATCAGTCAACCGCTAGTTCCCAAGAACCGATCAGTTTTTCCATCCAGTTCTTAATTTGGAATTTATAAGCTCATAGATATCTTTTCCCTGTGCATATTACTTAAAGGGATCACTGTCTTAAATAAAATAAGCTAGCTTTCTTTCAAGGTTTCTTTTTTTAAGTGGGAAAGAATACTATCTGATGCACAAAATTTGCACAAAATCTGAAGTGGTCCAGGGAGAACTTCGTTGCCACAGCTGCCCCTTCTGAAGTCACAGGTATGGATGCAATACTTCTCAGTGCTGTCCTGCTACGCTCTACAAAGCACCAAGGGCACATTTCAGCCAAGCCAAAAGGTTCAAGCTTCTGAAAATGTGAAAGCAGGAAAAATCTGTTGAGCGACGAACCCGGTGAAGAGATCTGAGCCAACCTTGCAGAGCTTATTTTCTCCTCTCTCATTTCTGTTTATGACCAAGACGGTCTGAAGCATCAGATTTGGCGCCTGGTCGCAAATGCCTGCTTTGCAACTGGTTTACAGCCCAGACAATTTTAAAACCCTCCTGTGCTGTTTGCATATTAAAAGCGAGAGGGAAAAATGAGGGACGAAAAAAGCCAGTGTGCCGTTTGTGTTTGTTTTTAAACCGCCTGTGATCATTTTAATCAAGCATTAAATTGAGCAAAGAAAGCCAACAACTGAGGGTCAAATAATTGTCTTAACGATCTCCATTTAAATTCTGCATGGCTAGCCTCAACTCCATGAATATTCTTCATATCCCTGTGGGGAAAACTGGTGTTGGTTTGTTGTTGTTGTTGTTTTGGGGGGACATAACAGGGTTCTTCTCTGCAATTTCAGAAGGCCGACATGTAAAGAACAGCTTCCTTCATGGGAAAGGGACACAGACCACAAAGTCCACACTGGCATATTTACAACCTTGCTTCAAAACATCCTGTGATCATTGTATTACAGTGCAGGAAGACCATGGCAAGCAATCCAGATCTAGCAACCAGGAAAAAGCTTCTTTCTTTGGGGCAAGAATCAAATTCCCAAAAGACAGCCTGAACAGGAAAAGGGAGGGCTCAATCCACACCCTCCAAAGACAGCACCCGTAAAATAACTTTCAGCTTTAGGGACGAAGATGCTCCCGAATGTCTTCTCGAAGATTCTCCCAAATCTCTGGCGCCTCTGTCGACAAACCTCCGAGCGTTTTTGATTCCCGCGTTTCAAACGCACGAGTTCAACAGCTTATGAAGCTGCTTCCGCCTTACCGTCCCACTTTCTCCAGGCATACCTGCAATGTGCAAGAAGGGGCATCCTGGCCCAGGAGCTGCGGTGGAAAGGTTTCCCAGAAGGCAGAGATCTGAAAACCACAGCCGTAACATGGCAGGACGCCACAAGAATCATGAACAAGAAAATGGACCCGTGTATGTGGGTGTTTGTGTGTTGTTTGCCAAGGCCTAGATTTATTAAAAGGCAGCCCAACTGCTTCATGAAACAGCAAACTCGAAGGTTTTCAACCCGTGGGGCTGAGAACCATCCACCTGCCCTTCACCAAGACATCGGTGGGGAGGCCGGTCATTTGTTTCTGCTGAGTGTCCTCTGCTTCTCGGCGTGCTCCACGATCTTCTCCTCGACATACAGGCCCTTCCGCTTCCGCACGGCGTTCATGTACTTGCGGGCCTGGTTTTCCGAGTCTGCCTTTTCCCCAAAGTGGAGGTACTCCTCCTCGGTGGTGGGTACCCAAAAGGGGTCGTCTGAGATTATCTAGGAGAAAAAACAGGGCCGCCAAAAGAGAGAGAGAGAGAGAGAGAGAGAGAGAGAGAGAGAGAGAGAGAGAGAGAGAGAGAGAGAGAGTCACGTCAGTAGAACCCAGGAGAAGGCAGGAGAACTTGAATAAGTCTCAAGAAGCTCCGTAATAATTACCCATTACCGAGAAACAAGCCAGAAGCTTCCTGCAGAACCCCTCATGAAAGGACAAGGATGATTTGAAAAAAAAAAAAAACCCAAGCAGATGATTTGGAAAGAATGGAGAGGAATTTCTGTTTAACATGTCAATGAAAGAACAATCGCTGCAGTATCTTTATATTTAGCTCTCTTTAAGTCTTCCCACTCTTCTGTACCAAAATAATAATAATAATAATAATAATAATAATAATAATAATAATAATAATAATAATAATAATAATAATAATAATAATAATAATAATAATAATAATAATAATAATCACATGATTTGAGTGGAGATGGTCCAAAAGACCTGATTATGGTTCTATCCACTACAATCCACCGACCGACTGCTGAGGGTGCAAGGTGAGCCTGGGAATCCTTTAGAAGTGGCCTGTCAAAACATTTCCCTTGTAATCCTGTAGGACAGGGGCCACCCATTTTATTTCATATGATGTGCATTGGAAGAAGAGAGCCTTCCCTTTTGCCATGAACTCCAAACATCCAAACCAGGTCCGTGCCCATCTCTAATTGGAAGTTATCCTGACCGGGGACAGAACTGCATTTCTTCCTTTAAAAAATGTTGATATCTCTGAACGATTAGCTAAGGCATGCACAGTCACATGGGAAACTCAGAGGGCAGGGCTCCAACCCCATTACCCTCTTCATCAACCATCACTGCATGGAATATACCTGTAACTTTGGGTTGTTTAGAAGAAATTGTTTGAGAGAGAGCAGTTCCACTCCCCCAGTTGCTTTTGGATGTAGAGGGAGAAAAAGAAGAAGAAGAAATGGTTCTCTCCCCTCAGCAGCCTTGGTCGGGGTGTCAGCTTTCACTTTATATTCCATTCGTGACTTTCCAATATTTACTGTGGTGAAACCTGATGAGTCAAATGTCCCGGCTCTCCACAGCCAACTAGGCTGCACCGCCATGTCAGAAGACTATCTGTTTCTAATTCATCTGGTTTGGAAACAAAAGACATCTCCAGGGATGGGGGAAATGACAGACAGGGCAACCAACTTTCAAATGGGCATTAACAGATCAATTAATCATCCAGGTTTCTACCCGGTCTCTGCTCCAAGATGCGGAAGAATGCAAAAAATCCCCGTTGATGCTTTAATCTGGTCAGTGCCAGCTGTGCTGAATGACATTGGTAACTCTGCAGCCTGGAGATTATGGGTTAGGGTTCGGGTTCCTTACCCTCGGGCCAAGGAAGACTGTTTGCACACTTCCTCAAATCACTTCCAATGGCTCACCCGGTCTCACCCTGCACCGTCCTGCTTACTGACACCTCAGGGATAACGAGGCCACAGGCAGAGACATCGGCCAACATGCTGGAGTCATGGAATGAGGGCGGTGGAGCAAGGTTTTGGAGTAAGGCGGAGAGGTGTTCAGACCTCCCTGCACCCTTGAATGCGTCAGCAGGTGTGTGGCTGAGAATTAGACTCAAGGGGTTGGGTTTGGGGAGTTTCCTTGCAGATGGCACTTGAGGTGGAATTAAAACAACAACAACAACAACAACAACAACAACAACAACAACAGCCATCTTGGTCGTTTGGTAAATGGGAAATCTGCTACCACGTCCAGCCAGACCTTTAAGAGACCCAGACGGACAAGAATTACATGCAGTATTTTGTCTCCTAGTCTATATTTTCCTTCGACAGGTCTCTGGAAATAGGGAACAGATTGCAGTCTTAACAACTAGAGGGCTGTAATTTTATTTTGCTCTCGATTCCTTGAAGCCTCTTCGCCTCAAAAGCTCTTGATTGTAAATTGCACGGTTGGAGGAAAACACAGTTTAGGAAGAAGGGAAAGGAGATAGAGGCAATAAAACTGAACAGCTTACCCCCCTGTTTTCTATCAACCTACAAAAGGCCTCTTAAGAGCTAAATAATAATTGACCCCTGGTCTCCATTTCTGCAGTTCAGAGGATTCCAACTTTGAAAAACACTATTCCATTCAAAGGAAAAATGTCTCAACTAAGCAGAGATCTAAGTGGTCTTCAGCATGGAGAAAGTCTAGCTTTTCAAACACAGGAGTGCTTTCTTGTGACATCTTCTTCCCTGAGAAGCTAGTGTTCTTTAACAGAGGGAGTTGGTGGGAGAGGATACGACCCCATGGACCTTTTCGAGTTTCCAAACCCACCTGCTCTTTCCGACGTCACTGTAAGGGTGCAATACACCCTTGCTGAAACTCGGACTGGTGCCCTGGTTGCTATTTTCTTTCTCTCCTTGTCTTTGGGCTGGCTGCTGTTCAAAACTTAACACCAGCTTCGAGGGAACCTCTGATCCATTCAAATCCAGAACAAACTCAATGGTAGGGATCATTACGAGGGGAGTAGAAAATAAGTCAGCAAGTGTCATTTTGCCTCTTTATAAATCTATGGTGAGGTCCCATCTGGAGTTATTGCATACAATTCTGGTCACCCATACCTCCAGAAGGATATTATGGAAATGGGAAAAGTGCAGAGGAGGGCAACCAGAATGATTCAGGGACTGGAACACCTTCCTTGCCATCTGAGGCTGCAAAGACTGGGCCTCTTTACTCTTGAACAATGGCGCCTAAGAGGTGACCTGGTTGAAGTTTATACAAGCATACACGGTGTGGACAAAGTAGATAAGGAAAAACTGTTTTCCCCATCACCCAACACTAGAACTAGGGGGCACTCCATGAAACTTTTCTCAAATAAGAGAAAGCACTTTTTCACCCAGAGGATCACTGGTCTATGGAACTCCCTGCCAGAAGAAGTGGCGACAGCTGTCAGCCTTGACAGCTTTAAGAAAGGATTGGACAAGTTCATGGAGAACAAGGGTATCCATGGATATCATGATGGATGCCTAAGGACAACCTAAGGACAAGGCAGGATATCTCTCAATGCCATTTGCAGGGAATCATAAACAGGTGAAAACATCTGCCTGGGAATACCATGAAGCAAATGGTGAGTCATTGTGTGAGACAGAATGCTGGACTGGATGGGCTGTGGCCTGTTCCAGCAAGGCTGTTCTTATTTTCTTATGAACCCCAGAAGCCTAACAGAACAGGACAGAGATATTCCGAAGCACGCATCGGGGAAGCAAAGATTGCCAGCTCAAGCTGCTGGCATGCAGGGGGGAAATATCAGCAACATAACCTAAACTCTCCCCCTCCTCTCTGTTATCCCCCCCCTTTCTTTTTTGCGGCATCTCCAAGAAATTCTACCCGGAGACAGATGTGAGCGAGCTGAATTTCCTACCTCCCAGTGGCTGAACACCAGCTGTGGGCTGGCCAGGCCGCTGGTCCTTTTCCGGATCTCGTCGGCAAAGCCAAAGCTCTCGGCTACTGGCAGGACTGCCTTGATAATAAACACATCAGTCCCTTCTTTCATCTCCTCTTGTAACACCCGGCCTTCTCGCTTGGACAGGACAGGCGTAGACGCGGCCTGCAAAAGGACAGGGAGGCTCCTGTTAGCTAGTGGAGGTGCGCTCAAGAGTCAGTTCGGAGAGACCACGGCTGAATCGGGAGAGTTGACGGAGATGCGGGGGTCAAAGAGGAAGCAGGGAAGGCCCTGGGGAAAAAGGGCAGAACACTTGAAATGAAGGGGGACCCTTGGATCTTGGCATATCTGAACACTGTTAAATCCTTCCGAGCTTTTGCAGGTGTAAAAGACACAGAGGCTATTTGCCAATCTCGCCTTCTGGTGGCCCTCAGGGGTCACCAAGCTTGGCCAAGGGTGACCACAGTCCAGGGCATGTAGGTGCACCCAGCGCGCGCGCACACACACACACGCACACGCACACGTTTTGGGTGACCCCGGCTGGCTCTTCTTCTAGGAGACAAACCGGAGATCCAACCTCAGCCAATGGCTCAGCCCCCAGAGCTCCAACCCACTGAGCTCTGGCTTTGTCTATCACATGCCCATTCTCTCTCTGTCCCTCAGCTCCTGAAAGGGTTTTGAAAAAACCATTTATATGTTCAGCTTCCTGCCCCTACGGATGCCCCTTTGTACGGGGAGCTCGGGGGAACCGTCCATTTCTTACCCAACACTTCTGCCGTGGCCATAATTTCGCAGGTGTACATGGCCGCCATCAGCCTCTGTGGCTTGGCCTGCATGGCGTAGCGGCACGCCTCCTTCATGGTGGCAATCAGCTGCCCAGAAAGAGGGCCATAACAGTCGGCCAGTCCGGCCCCTCCTCTGCTTTTACTCGATGCCTTGAGGCCGCCGCCTCGCTCGCCGGCTTGCGGTTCGGGTGCGGGGACCGACAGGGGGTCAGCTACCAAGACAGTGTCTTCCCCGGCCGGGGCCTTGTCGCCAGCGCGCCCCGGCTCTGTATCCGGCCGGCGAGCGGACGCCAGCTCTTCCAGCCTGCCCATGTCCCACCTCTCCAGGGAGAAGCAAACGCCCATGAGGGGCTCCTCGCACATGGGGCCGGAGAGCGTGGCCAGCTGGAACCCGCTGACGATGCTGTTCTCAAAATCCCGATACAGGTTTCCTTCTGCGGGAGGCTTGGTCTTTTCCAGGCACTGCCAGACGGACCGTTCGTAGCCTTCGCACCGGCCCAGCAGGATGTTGGGGCCGCATTTCCGGGGGCCGAAAGACCAGATCCCTTCCACGGCATTGCGCCATTTCCAACCTTGCAAGTGCTGCTCCAGCCTTTGCTTCAGCTCCCGCACCTGGTCCAGGGTCTTCTGGTTCAGCTCTTCGATCGTCTTCCCTTCGTTGAGGGACGACGTGACCCGCTCCATGGTCCGGATCAGGTCCCCGCTCTTCTCCAGAAGCCGGGTCACCTCCTCCGGAAGCGGGCTGGCGCGGACGCTCAGGGTGGCGTATTTGTTCGGCGTCGAGATCGTCACCAGCCCGTCCGGATCGACCTGCACCCCGTCGGGGATCTTATTCTGGTCCTCCTTGCTCTGGTGGATGACGGCCACTTTCTGCTGCCTCCCAATCTCCTCGTTCACCATGTCGACTTTGGGAGGCCTCGTTATGGTTTCCCGGAATGGAATAATCGGCTTCGATACACTGATTTCTATCTTGGCAAACCTGGCGAGAAAGCAAGCAGGGAAGGCTGAAGCCCGATGGCGGTTAAGAGTAGGGTTCAAACATTCCACCCATGAATAAATAGCCATAGGGCAGGCCTGTCCAAACCTCGGCCCTCCTGATGTTTTGGACTACAGCTCCCAGAATTCTAAGCTTAGCTTGCCAATGGCAAAGGACTGTGGGAGTTGCAGTCCAAAACATCTGGAGGGCCGAAGTTTGGGCAGACCTGCCATAGGGCCTCCTTATCGATGGGATCAGCATCTTCTAATTCACTTATCCACAGTCCGAAAATATTACAAATATTAAAAGAAAAAAATAAAATCTTGAAAACACTATTTTCACATGAATGATCAGAACTAGCCACTAGTGGGAGCCAGAGCCCATTCCACGAATACTTGTTAGTGATAAATACACAGCCTGGTCTCCTGCGCTTCTAGTGGCCGGTTCTGGTAATGAATGTGAAAACATATTCCCCCTTCATTTTTCCTTTTGCCATGCAATGTATGTACAGTAACCCTCCACCTATCGCGGGGGTTAGGGACCCACCCAACCCACGATGACTGAAAATCTGCGATATCGGGATGCAGTTCGGGTGGGGGTCATCAGATCCCCCACTGCTGCTCGCCTGGGCCGCCCCGAGACTTCATGGGGGGATCTGATCCTCCACCGCTACTCGCTCGGGCCGCTCCTCCAGCCCGCTGCTTGCCCAGACCGCTCTAAGCCAGGCTTTTAACCCCCCCACACACCCTGGGCTCCAGCTGATTGGGGCTGCGGTGGGGAAATAAAGGTTTTTCTGCCCCACACCAGCGCTAATCAGCTGGAGCCCCGGCATGTACTGCGGGCTGTGATATAGCGGGCTCGCAGTACATGAACCGCGAAATGGCAGGGGGTTACTGAATAGCATTTACTATTATCCATTGTTTTCATCATCCACAGGGTGGGGATGGGTTCTACAATGCCAATGTCACCCTTTCTGTTCCTTCCTCTCCCCGCCCCAATGATCCCCTTCTGTTACCCACCTCTCTTTCAAGTCATCCAAACAGCGCTGCAGATGGACTTCCCCTGCGGTGATTAACACATGCTCCCCTGTCTCCTGGATCAAAACCTGAACACACGGGTCGGCTTGGTTTAAAAGCTTCATGCCTTTGACCAACTGAGGCATTTCACCTAGGAGGAGGAAAAAAAATCTTTCAAATATAATCCCCTTAGATCTGAAACACTGGAGAGGGACCCCCTGGATCACCAAGCAGGAACCATGGGGGAACTGAACTGCCCACCTCGGCTCCTCAGCCAGATGTCTTAAAAGCCACCGAGCCATTATCAAGGACTTGGTTTCAAAGCAGTGTATGCACAAAAATCTAGAGCAGAATAAAAAAAATGGGATGATGGATTTTCGCCTGGAATAATGAATTTTAAAACAGGGAAAGGCTGGAAGATTGTCATTTTAATTAGCATTTACATTTAAGTATGCAAACACTCAACACAATAATTCCTAAGAGGTCCCCCCCTTTGGTTTTTGAAATACAGTGGTACCTTGTATAAAGGAATCTTCATTCCAAATGAAATTATGTTAAGCAAATTTTCCTTTATACAAATTTCCCATAGGAATGCATTGAAAACAGAGTAATCCCTAATTATGTTGTACGGATTTGCCCCATCGACGATTCTGTTAAGTAAATCTCCCCTATCTCTGGAACTTTTTATGTTCTACAAATTTTATGTTCTACAAACCATTTGTTATACCAGGCTCAACTGTAAATCTATTTGAGCACCTCATGATTCTCTCCGGAATAATAAAGCCACAGTAGCAAGAGTGGGATTAGTGATAGAACATTATAGTATAAGGAGCACCATACAACTTCGAAAACAGGGGGCCCATATTCTATCAATATTCCTTGCCAATGACGTCAAAGGCTTCCTTGCCTTAGTGCCCCCCCCCAGCAGCTCAAGTTCAGAGACTTTCCCCGCCTTTCTGGTGGTTCAAAAATGCGCATTTGATGAACGCAGAACCCACCGCTGTGTTCCAGGACACAGACGGCTCTTACTTGGGTGTTTGGGCTCAACAGCCACTCGGACAATCGGGGTGGCTTCAAAGTTGAGCGGATTAAAGGGCGGACAAGCTGGAGACGAGGACAGCGTTGCGGACTTCAGGACGAACTCTTGCAATCCTCCGATGCCTGAAATCGAGAGAATCAGGGATGGTGAGATCAAGACGTAACGTCCCACAAAAAAAAAAAAGGAACGTTAAAAGCTGGAAAGGGCCGAAGGGCTGCGACACAAGGGAAGAGGTGGGTGAGAGATGCAAAATGAACACACATTGCATTTGTTAAAAACAACAACTCCGCATTTCAATCAACCCTCTCATAACAAATGGGTCTCCCTCACATTCAAATTTATCCAATTCCAGCAATTAGTTGATGCTGGGAGTTCAATTTTCCACTGTCCCTCCTTCACAGGGACTAAACTCATTGATCCATGGGTTTTCGTCTGGCTCCGCAGTTCTAACATGATGATGGTCTGTCTGGAAGCTATCCAAGGATATATTCAAGTAAGGGTACAGGCACAGCTATATGTTAATACAGCTCTGGTCGTAGTGGTGGTGGTGGTGGTGGTGGTGGTGGTAGAAGAGAGTGTATAACAAGTGGTTCTCAATTTTGGGTAATCCACATTTGTTGGATTACAACTTGTCCCGCACAGCTGATGGCGAAGGTTACTGGGAATTTTAATCCAAGAACATCTGGGGACTCATCCTTGGCAACCACTGGACTATGAGTGTGCCGGTGATGCTCTACTGACATCCTCAATGTTATTGCGATCAGATGTTGTCAAGTTGCATCCGATTTACAGCAGCACTGAGAATTCATGTCCTCCAAAAGGTCCTATTATTAACAGCCCTGCTCAGGTCTTACAAAGTTGAGGCCACCCCTTTCGTTTTTCAGTCAGTCCGTCTGGGTTTTTTTCCTTTTTCCCTACTTCTCCCAGCATCATTTTTTCTGTCTTCCATTGGGTCTTGCCTTCCCGTGATGTGCCCCAAGCGCAGTAAGTTTCGTCACCCAGCTTTACGCGCAAGCTCTGAAGCTCTTGAGAGCCCGCCTTCCCAAGTTTTACAGATTTAAGGCATACACAAGACACAACTTTTGTGACACTCTCCTGCCTTGTGGTCCTGAAGCAATCTTTAAAAGCCAAGGGCAACAGCCGCCCAGAGGCTCTAATTTCCAAATTCTTTTATCACATCAGGATGATGCTGGGCCTTGTCTTTGCATGCACATCCATCTTTGTGCAATCACAAAAGTCTCAAATTTGGGCATAGCTTTGGAAATCACCAAAAGCGAACGAGTTAAAAACCTGATATCCTTCAACAAGCACATGCTTTAAGCCCCAAACCTCCAGACCGCTGTTCCAGTTGTGAATTCCAGCTGAAAGAGGGGGTGGGGGGGAAATCTGCTGCTAAATATCCAAAGGCAAACCATTCCCCCCCTTCCCCCATGACACACACACACACACACACACACACACACACACACACACACACACACACACACACACACACACACACACACACACACACACACACACACACACACACACACACACACACACACACGGCGGTTGGGGGGGAAGGAAGAGAAATCTACGTGGAGGCCAGTTTTAATCATGGTTTTCAGGAAATGCCTCTGAGCTTGCAAGGAGGAACATTTGTTTCTACTTGTGGTTGTTGCCACCAGTGGCGTAAGGGTCGTCTTATTTTATTGCATCGTTATGAAGTTATTTGAAGGCTGGCCATATTTTAAGAACTTGTTGTCAATTTCCGAGACCCTCAGTCTTTCCAATTTAAAACCAAACCACATCGAGAGGCTTTTGAAGACACGCCACGAAGAGTGTGCATATCTCCACTTCTGGAACTTTCTCTATAGATCATTTGTTCTTTCGACCTGTTGGGCTCTTTTGCGCTAATTAGTACAGTGGTGGTAGATATATTTAATTCCTAGAGCCAAATGAAGTATGACAATTCTCTTGAGGTGTTTTAGGTGTTTGGAATCTCACCTTGTCACCCAGTGATGTCATGAAAAAGTAGAAATTGCAGAGATTCATCATGACAGACAAAACCCCTCCTGTAAGGACAGCCCCATAGATAGCTGAAGCTATATCAACAAGTGAGGAGCTGGTCTTTTGAAAGGTTAATGGCTCTTAATTGTCTGTTCAGGATTAAAAGGCCCTCAGGTCTTTTGCGATCCTTCCCTGTGAACCCTGGCTAAATTAAACCGATGCCTATTGCATATGCAACATAAAGGGAGGGTCTCTCTCCCCCCCCATCCCCAGGCCTTACATTGCTGTCATAATTTATGAACAGAAAAAGAAAAGGTTTATGGGTCTAGAGATACAATATTTCTGGAAAGTTTGAAGCCATGGAGGGGGAGAAAAGAACCTTGGAGAAAAACAGAAAAAATTTTTTGTCCCATTCCCCCCTCCAAAGCTGCTGGAAATTTTTCATCTCTCTGTGAGTCACAACAGTGGAGCTCCACTCCTCAATTTGTCCCAAATGGCACAACTGGCCAAGATATGTATCCCCTCACTCACTCACTCTCTCTCTCTTTCTCTCTCTCTCTCTCTCTCTCTCTCTCTCTCTCTCTCTCTCTCTCACACACACACACACACACACACACACACACACACACACACACACACACACACACACATGTTCTATGTGTGGGACAATCCGTTTCTTTTCCTGTTCCTGCGGGTTCCAGCTTTCTGGCCTTGACGCCCCTATCAAATCTACAACATCAGAAATGTCCCATATAAAAATAATTCTTCCTCATCATCCCCTCTTGAAACTACGCTGCTTAAAAGCACAGCAGAAATTAAACCAATCAGAAAGAGAATCTGCACCTCTAGACTCTCAGAAACAACACACTCCGATCCTAAACATTTTCTGACCATTTTTCAGGTTACAAATCTCCTGCTTCTGTGGGTGGAGGAACAGATGCCATGCAACAGAAACCACGAGAATGGCTCAAATATGTTCGTCGTCACCGTTCTAAGATGTTCTTAATAAAGGCTCGTGTGGCATGCTTTCTAACTTTAAACCCCGAGAGTGACGTCCAAAACAGAGTTTACTGATGAGATCCCATCTCCCCTAAACAACATCATTCTTTGGTGTCTCATTCTAGCTGAGCCCGGTTTAGGTGTTTTACTTGGGTAAACTGTGGCCTACATCTGACACTGCCATCAGGTCTCGCCAAGTGTGAGTGTGTAAATCAGGCATGCCCAAACTTTGGCCCACCAGATGTTTTGGACCACAACTTAGATTACCAGTGACAAAGGACTGTGGGAGCTGTGGTCCAAAACATCTGGAGGGCCGAAGTTTGGGCATGCCTGGTGTAAATCAACATCGGGTTCTAACAAGATGCTTCCTACAGCAACTCTTTCCAGATTTTTTTTAAAAAAGGTACAGGGTACTCAGAGGCGGTTGGCCATTCTCTCTTGGAAGGAAGAATGCTCGATGCTATGTAGTCCTTCTATTTTTTTTTTGGGGGGGGGAATCATCCTTCTAAGCCATGGTTCTGTATCTGACTGCTCCCACTTACTGAGCCATCCGGTCAGCTTTTCCTTTTCTTCCCCGGGCAGAGGTGGGCATGAACTGCTGGTTTGGTGATTCGTGTTGGTTCGTTTAGCAGCCAAACAGGTGTTCTTTGCTTCAAAACCCCGCCTTCTCCGGTGGGCATCCACTCAGAGGCAGCGCCCAAAGGAGGCGGGGCAGGGAAGCCAAGCGTGCTGTTTCCAAGTGGATGCCCACAGGAGGAGGTAGGGTTTGGGAACAGAAAGCATGTGCTCAGTCGATAAATGAACTAGCACGAACCACCAAACGGATGGTTCGCGCCCATCTCTCGTCTCGGGCAAGATAAGGAGATGGCTGCAAACTTTGAAATTTCTGACCCTAAATTGGGCAAAATGGAACCACAGAAGTCCGTCCAGATTTAAGGAAGCACACAGCCCCTTTCAGATCTTCCCCTGCACACCCAAACCAGCTCTGAGGAGCGAGTATGGCATGAACAGGGCTCGTTTTCAAGAAAATCCCAAACAAAAGGGCATAGACTTCCTGACACCCTTAAAGGGTCCTTGTGGCACAGTGGTTAAATGCCTGTCCTGCAGATAAAACTGTGCTCACAACCTGGGGTTCAATCTCTGGCTCATGGTTGACTCAGCCTTCCATCCTTCTGAGGCTGGTAAAGAGTACCCAGTTTGCTGGGGGGCAATGCGTGGCCTGCATAATTAAACTGCAAATGGCCCAAAGACTACTTGAAGTGGGATGGGGCTGAATTATAAGCAGAACATTTTGCTTTTTTTGCTTTTTGTTTGCAATGTTCCTCCAGATGAAAGGGGAAAACTGATTTAATCTGGAATTCACCAAGCGTTGTCCCAGGGAGTCCTTCTTAAATGAAAAGAAATAGCTGCTTAAAGGAGAACGAATGTCATCCGCCAGCTAGCAAAAGCCAAAACAAAACAAAACAAAACCAAATCAAAAAAGGGCCACGGGGAGAACAAAATTAAAAGAAGAAACCAACCTACGACTAATTGTGCCCGTAGTCCCAAGGCTAAAGCACATCACCTCAGCTTTCAAAGGCAGGAAGATCAAAGGAGACAGTTGCTTGCAGCTTCCAAAGACCCTTTCTTTGAGCTGAGGACCCAACAGAGGTGTCTTCAAGTTAATAAAGAAATCGGTAATTAATTGCTTTGCAATTTTTGTTCCACTCCTCCGCTCACGAGGTTATTGATTCCAGACAGCGGGTCCTCTCGTTCAGATGCCTCTTCAATAGGAATGTTTTATAGTAGTTTCTGCTCTGCTTTACCAGGAAGCTCGTGCAATCCTAAAAGTAGCCTGACCGAAGAGCTGATTTACAAGACAGCCCAATGCTTATCAGACAAAGTGGCGCAGGCCACCAGGTCCAGGGGCACCAACAGGTCCAGGCCACCAGGTCCAGGGGCACCAACACATATAGTTACCCAAAACCCACAGATTCCCCCCTCCCCCAGAGTTTGCGAAGGAAGGTTTTTGTATAAGAGAAAAGGTTTCCTCTAGGGTCTTCCTTGTACATTCACTTGATTCATGGAGCACTGAATGGGACCCCCATGAATGATTTTTCACCTGACTGTGACCAAGCCTTTGCTCACGGCCTGAAATGAATCCAGCAGGTTCATCTTCCAGCCTTCTGAGGTCAGTAAATTAAGTATCCAGGGTGGGCAACGTTTGCATCATTATATCACAGAGTTGGAAGAGACCTCAAGGACCATCCAGTCCAACCCCCTGCCACGCAGGAACCCCCATCACAGTATTTCCGACAGATGGGCCATCCAGCCTCTGCTTTAAAAACCTCCAAAGAAGGAGACCCCACCACCCTCCTTTGTATGGCAGCATATTCCACTGCCGGACACAGCTTTAACTGTCATGAAGTTCTTCCTCATGTCCAAATGGAATCTCTTTTCCTGTAGTTTGAAACCATTGCCCCGAGTCCTAGTCTCTGAAGCCATGGAAAACAAACCTGTTCCCTCTTCAATATGACATCCTTTCAAATATTTAAACATAGCTATCATATCCCTCCTCAGCCTTCTTTTTGAAAGGCTAAACATTCCCAGCTCCCTAAGCCGTTCCTCATATGACATTTCCTCCAGACCTTCAACCATCCTGGTTGCCTTCCTCTGCACCCACTCGAGGTTGTCAACATCCTTTTTAAATTGCGGTGCAATGAACTGGACACAGGACTCAAAGCGTCATTCACCTCTGAAGAAAAACACCATCCACAACACCTCAGGAAAAACAGGATTCATCAAGTGAAGATAATGGAGCAGAGGGAACGGAAAGGTGAGATGAAGCACGAGAAGCCCCTCCGCCCCCACACCAATCATTTGCAAAGCCAGTCTATGCCTGGAAACACATCGCCATACATTTCCCAATAGACAATGTCCAACTCCATGGGATTTCTTGACGAACACTGATTTTATTTCGGCATGTGGGCTTAGGAAAGTGCCCGAAATCTCACCAACTGTTTGGGAAGACATACGCACACACAGCAAACCCATCTGTGAAATACAAGGTTTTCCCAGGCCCTGGGCTGAGGACCGACCCCGGGCAGCTCCTTCCATGAGCTCAGCAGCTCCCCTGCCATGAAAAGCTCTCATGCATGGCGGAGGTTTCGACATTCCTGGGCAAGGAAGACAACATTTCTATACCATTTCGTCACTGGAATGGCCGGCCGCGGTCTCCGGGAAACTTAAGCTGCAACATGCTCCCTCCTGGCAAGGCCACGGTGGTTTGGCTTTGATTTCAAAGGAGGGGACTGCGAGGCGCGTGAGCGAACCAGAAGCAGATAGCAAAGCTGGGAGGCGAGACCTGCGAACTAAACGGAGAAGCAGCATCTGTTCTAAAAAGAGAGGAGTTTTGTCTCCGGTAAAAACAGCAGCAAAGAGGAAAATCCATTAACAGAAGAAGGAATTGCACCCAAAATATGGATTCTATTGGGACTGGTGGAAAGAAACTGGCTGCCTTAATAATAATAATAATAATAATAATAATAATAATAATAATAATAATAATAATAATAATAATAATAATAATAATAATAATAATAATAATAATAATAATAAATCAAGTGCAGAGTCAGGAGGGACCCTATGGATTACTAAGTCCAGCCCTTGTCAAGGAGGTACATCGGGGGAATCGAACTCCCTAACCTCTGACTCCACAGGCAGATGTCTAAACTCTTGAGCAACCCTATGGCCAACATGGTTTCCAAGTGAGATGCTGGGCCAGGATTGAGGAAAGGTTGGTTTGGCCCTCTTTGCTCCCCTGAAGCTCTCTGATGGGTTTCAGACCGATCAACTGCTTTCTAGCCTGCCTACAGTGGATATAAAAGGTTCCACACCCCTGTGAAAACGTCAAGTGTCTGTTATTTAAATAAATGAGACAAAGATAAACTATTTCAGAACTTCTCCCACCTCTAATGAGACCTATGAACTGTACAACTCAGTTGAACCACCAACTGAAACCTTAAGGAGCCTTGTGGCGCAGTGGTTAATTGCCTGTCCTGCAGGTAAAGCTGTGCTCACGACCTGGGGTTCAATCCCAGGTAGTCGGCTCAAGGTTCACTCGGGCTTCCATCCTTCTGAGGTCGGTGAAATGAGTACCCAGCTTGCTGGGGTGGTGGTGGCAATATGTAGCCTGCATACTGTAATTGTAAACCTCGCAGAAAGTGCTTGGGGAGGTATATAAGCAGAATACTGCTTTGCTTTACTTTTAGGTGGAGGAAGGGGGGGACTGAAATAATATGGTGTGTAAGTTTTAATATCCACTGTACCGATCAGGAGTGTTGTGAGAACACAAGGGTGGGTGGGGTAGAAGTAGGAAACGTGTGTCATACCTTGAGTTCTTTTGGGGAAGGAAAGAGTGCAAAAGAGAGAACCCAGAAAAGGCTGGGTTTTCAATCTGATTCAAAATAAAAATGCCTGAAAGCTGTGAATAGGAGCAGCCCTGTTGTAGTTTACCTCCCGAGGCGTTACGTGCATGTCTTACCCTTCTGAACAAGATACCCAAGGGCTGGGCAGCGCATTAGGAAATTGTAGATGCACTAAGACAAAGAAACTCATTAAAGAGGATTTCAGTTCGCCTTCCCAAGTGGGCCCAATCCACCATTTGGGCTAGGAGTACCATCCTTTCTTGGAGTGTGCCGCCCATCTTCTCCCTTCCCTCATCTACCCTGCAGAATCAAGATCGCAGAATAATAATAATAATAATAATAATAATAATAATAATAATAATAATAATAATAATAATAATAATAATAATAATAATAATAATATTTTTTAAAAACTTGTAGTTGTTGTTTTTCAGCACAGCAGCAACCCAGACGCTCCTTGCACCTGGGCGGCATGTATCCCAAACATCTCCCTGGGTTCCCACACCAGCCAATTCATCATCCCAGAGCCTTCTTCCCATCAGAAGCTCAACCCGCTTGGCAAAGATTCCCACTGACTTAGCAATGGGCTCTGCACAGCGGCTGGTGTCAAGTATCGGCCTCATGCGTATAGCCGCAAGTGAGCCAAGACCGGCGACCGCGTCTCTTCTAGGGCAAAGCCAGGAAAAACCAGAAAACAAAACAAAACAAAACAAAAATACAAAACCCGGGAGCCAAATGCCAGCCCCTTTCCTCCATAACAGAAAGCCCTTCATCGGCTCCTCTGTCTCAGAGGGCTTCTGGGTTCCTGCGGTCTTCCACTTGTTTCAAAAGCTATCCTTTGACCGGGGGACACCCCAAAAATATAAACTCAGGCCGCAAAGGAACAGATACTGCAGCCTCAGAGAAAAATCAAAGCTGAGCTAAACAGGAAAGCAGGAGGGAAGATAAGGGACAGCAGTGCATAAAAGAAAGGAGAAGCTGAATCCATAGTACACACTCTTCACGAAAGAAAGAAAGAAAGAAAGAAAGAAAGAAAGAAAGAAAGAAAGAAAGAAAGAAAGAAAGAAAGAAAGAAAGAAAGAATTGCAGTACTGTACATGAAGGACTTTGTCTTCCTCTAACCACTAGACAATGTGTTTACATTGACCTTAACTGACTAGGTTTGCCAAATGAGCACAGTCAAATTTAATCCCCACTCTATTTTTTAAAACAGATAAAGAGGCTGCCATGTTCCTAGGCACTTGTGATCTAAATAAAAGCCATCTTGTTTTGACCAAGGACAAGAAAGGTTGCACGGTGTGCCTAACAGCCTTTTATCTGGAGGAAGACAGAAAGAGAAATGTATACTGTGTAATAAGAACATAAGAAGAGCCCTGCTGGGTCAGGCCAAAGGCCCATCTAGTCCAGCTTCCTGTATCTCACAGTGGCCCCAGCAAATGTGTCTGGGAGCGCATGAGACTAGATCTCTGTCTCCTGATACAACTCCCCTGCACCTGGCCCTTGAAGTATCTTGGTTTTAAGCCTGGAGATGACACATCTCCATCACGGTTTGTAACCTGTGATGGACTTCTCCTCCAGGAATCTGTCCAATCCCCTTTTGAAGGCATCCAGGCCAGATGCCACCACCGTATCTTGTGGCGGATCCACAAAAATAATAGGGGATCAGATTTGAAAGAAATAAAGCCAGGGGGTTCCACATAGCACACAATCCTGGAAGCACCATGGCGAGACCTCTGGTGAGCTCCAAGACCCTAAAACAATATGTGGAGCTCATAAAATCAGAGGGCCCACACTTTCTGTCCATGTCTGTGGAGGATTCCAGAGGTCTCTGGATCCAATAAAGGAGACTTGAGGCCAAAACTCCGTGCCCGAGGACAACCTCCTCTCCTCCACCCAGTGGGTGTGTGAGTCTGCTGCAGACCAGATGTGTTGGGCTAGATCCCGGCTGTGGGTGCTGACGGGGTTTTCCCACAAAGACCAAGGCTCCAGCAGTTCAATTCTACCGTTGCACTGGCCGATAAGAGAAATATGCCAGAACGGACCAATATTTTGAAGGAAATGCAGTGTGGAGTAGAAGAGTGAATCCACAGTCAATTCTTACTGGAGCTATAAAGGTCACAGGCCCCCAGATATCAAATATTTAGTTCTCTCTTGGCTCTACCAACAAATAAGCCATCTCGCTCCAAGTGGGTATCCGATACAAACACCCTCTGGAAAACCTGACTGGGACCTGAGATCTGCTCATCCGACGGCACTAAGGAACAAGGTAAAAAGAGGAAGTGAAAGCCAGGCTGTCTTCAGATAGGAGTTTCAAGAATCTGACAGTAATTTAAAATTAAAATCTTCGGAAAGGGAGAGATTTGCTCACAAGCCAAGGCATGTAAAGATCTACCGTGTGCACTTCTACCTTACGTTCTGAAATTTGGAATCGAGCAAAGAGCTTTCCGGACTCGGCGGGACTGCTAAACATAGCTCTTCCTTCACTCATTTGCTTTGCAAAGTTGAACAAAGCCAGCTTTCTGGCTCACACTTAGGAAAGAACGGGGGTAATAATAAAAACCAACAACAGCCCACAACAACAGCAGCAGCAGCGACAGAAACACATGCCGCAATTTCGCAGAGCCCACGAAACAACGTGCAAAGCATTTTTTTTTTTTTTACAGGAATAAGATGAGGTTTGGCTTGTAAAGCCAAGGTTTCTTAAAGGAAAGATGCTTTTAAAGCCTTGAAGACAATATTCCATATTCCTCTCTGCTTCTCGCCTGTCAAAACCTACAAAGCTGACCTCCTCAAGAATGAATGAGACTCTGGAAGGCACACGCAGAATTAATATACAGGTATTTCTCATTTGCCTCCAGGGTGAGTTATTGTACTGTAAGCGATACTCTAACAAGGTCCGAGTCTTGGTTAAAAGTTATTCCTCACCCCCCTCTCTTTTTAAAAAAGAAAAGCTGCTGAGATTAATCTAAAACCAAATGGAGCAGCCCCCCGCCTGTTTTCTGCTGCCTTGCTTCCTGGCCGCTTCCCTCTTGTTGAGGTCTTTCCCGGAGTGGTCCTCTCTACTCCTCTGATCTGAGCCACACGATGGCCCTGGGGTAGGGTGGCGAGAAAGAGGTGGCACCCTGCCACGTCAGTCCCATTGAATTGCTTCTGGCCACCACATGCCCGAGCCAGACGGTGGCAGCTTTAAAAAAACAAAGCAAAGGGGGGGGAAACCTTTCCCAAACCCCAAAAGCACCACTTTCTGGCTGCCAAAGGGCTTCCTTTAAACGGTGCGCGAGGCAGCCCAAACCGCAACAGCCTCTGAGGTCACCCCAGCCTTTGGAACTCGGGTTAACAAGGAAAAACAAAGTGCCATGCAGTCTGCGGATTCCGATGTGGCTCCGGCTTGTGTATTTTAATGCTGACAATGTTAAAAGAGAAAGCATGGTTTGTGTGTGTGTGTGTGTGTGTGTGTGTGTGTGTGTGTGTGTAGGACGCAACTGACTTCAGAAGCCTGCTTCCCACAAACGGAGTAAGAACAGGGATGCTTCTTGGTTCTTTAACCCAAGTGACCTTCCAAATGCCCCGGTGGGCTTTGTGTTTCCTCTCACTCCTTTTGAACGGCAACTGGTGTTGAATGTTATGTCTCCACCGCAATCAGAATGAACCATAGTCAGTTTTTTGAGAACCACGTTGCAGAATTGACACTAGAGAGCACTCGGGAAGGGAGGGACAAGGAAAAGGCAAGTTATTTGAGCACACACACCCTCTCCCTCTCTCTCAATCCTGATTAAACTTGGAATCAGTGTGGTGTAGATTAGGCTAGGAACCAGGAGACCTGGAACCTGACCAAGGAAACTCAAGAGGGATGGGTGGAACTCCCTGCCACAGGAGGCGGTGATGGCATCCAGCCTGGATGCCTTCAAAAGAAGATTGGACAGATTCCTGGCAGAAAAGTCTATCCCAGGTCACAAACCATGATGGAGATGTGTCATCTCCAGGCTTAAAACCGGGGTACTTCAAGGGCCAGATGCAGGGGAGTGGTCTCAGGAGACAGAGATCCAGTCTTGTGCGCTCCCAGATGCATTTGGGCCACTGTGAGATACAGGAAACTGGACTAGATGGGCCTTTGGCTTGATCCAGCATGACTCTTCTTATGTTGTTATGGCAACAGAAAAACAACCCTTGAGCATCACATGCACCTCTGGAATTCTTTTACAACATAGAATTAAAAAATCAGATGGAATGCAAAATCTACCCCACATTGTAGTGCTGTTGTCCATGCTTCTTGTCTTAACTGCTAGATAGCTCAGTGGTTTAGGCATCTGGTTGTGGCCAGAGGTGGGGAGTTCAATTCCCCACTGGGACTCCTTGAGAGGGTCTGGACTAAATGGATCCTTGCATGGGAGCCTTTTCATCTCTGTGGGTCTAAGATGGTGATGCATTTCCCCCTTAAGAATCTGCCATAACCAGTGTGGATCACTTTCTACACCGGATGATTCTGCACCTAAATATTTTGTTCAGAATATATAGTGCTTCCAATATTTATAACTTAGTCTGGAGTAGACAATGGATTGTCCATCCTGGCGACAATACCGGGGGGGATCCAATGCCCCTGGTTACCTCACTCTGGACTATCCTACTTCCAAGGGAAGTATTTTTTCTGGTGGGCTTCCTCTGTTTGCTTGCTTACACAATGAGGCTGTTGGGAGTGTGTTTCCCCCCAGCCTTCCTCTTAAAGTGGTGCCCTCTCACTGTAGCGACATGTTTTTTCGACTCAAGGGCAGCTCTTACAAGGCTGCACATCTGGGATCATCTGGAGGCATCCAGCAAGTTCCGGCATGACTTGACCCCGAGTCACTCGCTGTCGTCCTCCATACAAAACGCTGACGAGGTCTCCCTAACCACCGCATAAAAGGTGCAACACATACTAAAACAGGGACTTGTCATCGCATTAGCACAATGGAATGGGAAGACGTCCTGAGCCAAAATTAGTCATTGCTGCCGCTTAAAATACCAGATTTCTCACAAGGCACTTGCATGCGTCTATGAGGCACAACGGCAGGGTAACTGCATGAAATGGGTGAAGGAGGCCGGCTGTTTGGGGTTCAGCAGTAGAAGCAGGCATCTGAGATCCAGGTGGATCCTGATTCATTAATGAAATGAAATCATGTCCCCCCACCAGCCCTCCCATGAACTAATTCACAAAATCCACAAACCAAGGGTTGGGAGCCCTGTTGCTGAGGCTGCCAAGGAAGAATCAGGCCAAAGTGCAGGCGCGCAAACACGATGGTCGGATTCCAGATTTACGAACAAAACAGGTTCCATGAGCAAAGGGAGAAAGACAACGCTGGCGTTTGTCAGCAACAGCCTCTCTGTGCTGAAAGCCTTCTCTGAAAGCCCAAAGAAGCAGGAGTTTTTGCAACAAGAAAAACAACAACCCCCCATGAACCCCCAAACAAACCCCACAGGGTTCACCAATAAGCCCAAAGAACCAACTGGTGTAACTCTCTGGATCCCATCCACTGCAAGAGGCTACAAAAAGGAGAAGATGAAGCAACCCATTCTGCATTGTCTCGGCTGCCGTCGTTAAAGCCCACACTTGCTTGCTTATTTATTTTATATATGTAGATATTTTTACCCTGCCATAAAAAGGTCCCAATGCAGCTTACAACATTAAAAGACAAGACTGGAAGACAATAGGTCAGGCATGTCCAAACTTCGGCCCTCCAGACGTTTTGGACCACAACTCCCACAGTCCTTTGTCACTGGCAATAAAGGCTTGGAATTCTGGGAGTTGTGGTCCAAAACATCAGGAGGGCCGAAGTTTGGACATGCTTGCAATAGGTGCTTGGCAGCAAAGAGTTCTGAGCCACATGCTTACTGACTCTCAGGTTTAAAATGACTTTTTAAACATCTGCCAAGGACCTTGGGAAGCCACCCCCAAGATTGTCTAGACCAGGAATGCGAGAATTGCTGATGCTCCTGATGTTCTGGACTATGGGTCCCATCATTCCTTCTCACTGGCTGTGCTGCCTAAGGCTGTTGGGGTTTTGTAAAGCTCAGAACCTTCAATGAGTAAAAGGTTCCCCAATGGTCTAACATGGCATAGGTAAGGCTCCCAGTATGGCAAAAGAGTATAATAGCCAGACTAGGCTGGAAAGATCCAAGGTTCTCATAGATCAGGAGTGGGGAACCTTCGGCCCTCCAGATGTTTTGGACTGCAACTCCCAGGATCCTGAGCCTAACACTGCCAATGATAGAGGTCTTATGAGAGTTGTGGTCCAAGACATCTGGAGGGCCAAAGGTTCCCCCAACCCCATTGCAGGTGTAAACTTAAAGGAGCTCATCTAGTTCTGAACACAGATCCTCATTAGTTTGGTCTGTCATGAGATCTTTTGGGAATTTCCACAACAATTACACTCTGATTCTATTTTTTTTTCTCCTGGACTGGTGGCCCTTGAAGAAAGATGACGTAATTATGCTCTACAACAGCTGAACTCAAGTTTCCCAGAGAAACAGAGGAACGTTCATAATAACCCTGCGGGATACATAGATCACCATGAGATCCATCCTTCATTGCGGCGTCCGGAGCAAGTGTTTTACAACTCAAGAACATCTCGACACCATTATCTTCATGAAACATTAGGCTGGCTTCTCTTTCTCTCTCTCCTCCCGTCACAGTGTGCAGACGTGGGATGATGGATGTTGATTGCAACATTTGGGAAAACTTTGAAGGCATAATTATTTTGGCAGGAGTTGATGGGAAAGGGCAGAAGTAACGAAGAAGAGGCGCAAAGAGCTGGACAAGGCAGATGGGTTGGCAAAAATGTAAGAAATGAGCCCATCCTTCACAGTAGTGAAAGTTCAGAGAACTTCCAGCAAACGTCTGCACATTTTCAAGATGCCTCCACAAGCTTAAGAAGTGGGATTTGTTTTTGCTTTCAACAGATAAAAGCGAACTCTCAAGCTTGTTGTGACACAGTCCCAGAGGCAAAGATCTGTCCTTGACAACTCTTTATTAGAAGCATGGGATAGGAATTTGCTATCCTGGGAACGGCTGTTGTTGTTCGGTCCTTAAGTCATGTCCGACTCTTTGTGACCCCATGGACCAGAGCACGCCAGGGGCCCTCCTGTCTTCCACTGCCTCACGGAGTTTGGTCAAATCCATATTGGTTGCATCAATGACACCTTCCAACCATCTCATTCTCTGCCGTCCCCTTTCCCTTTTGCCTTCGACCTTTCCCAACATCAGGGAGTTTTCCAAGGAGTCCTCTCTCCTCATGAGGTGGCCAAAGTACTGGAGCCTCAGCTTCAAAATCTGTCCTTCCAGTGAACATTCAGGGTTGATTTCTTTCAGGATGGATAGGTTTGATCTCCTTGCAGTCCAGGGGACTCTCAAGACTCTCCTCCAGCACCACAGCTCAAAAGCATCAATTCTGCAGCGATCAGCCTTCTTTATAGTCCAGCTCTCACTTCCATACATCACTGATGGAAAACCCATAGCTTTGACTACCTGGACCTTTGTCGGCAAAGTGATGTCTCTGCTCTTTAAGATGCAAGTGAATGGTCTCGGGTGCTCTTGTCAAAATGTGTGAGCAACGGCAGAACATAATGTGTGGATCTGGTGATCAGACACCTGCCTCCTCTACCTCCCCAGGCTCTTTTAAGACCCACCAGACTTTTCTCGGACTTGAAACAGGCGGAGAAGCCATGAGAATGGGAAATGGACCTGGATTTAAAATTGCTACACACGTTGTGAAAATGAGATATTTTTCTGTAGCATTAGAGATGGGAATCTTAATGGCTTCCTTCCGTGCAACAGCTTTTCCCAGCTGCCAGCCTATTTGATGGTGGAGGGGTGGTATACCCTCCAAAGACCCGATCATTCCTCAACTGGGTCCTGATTACCTGAATGGCCACAGCCGGGATGTAAGAGATCTTGTTTTTGAAGGAGATTCTTCAGTTACTCTTAGCACTGCTCTAAATTTTCTGATCCAATTCCACTGGAAAATCAAAATAGCTATGACTTTTTTTGTTTGTTTGCACTAATATATGGAATCTGGAGATACGGTGAGGCTTAACGAGGGGACGAAACCTGCTAAGCCTCCAGACAATTGGCTTCCAGGGTTTATTTGCTAGATGCCTTTCAAGTTTGCTTAAGCAACAAGATTGAAATGATGTGCAACCTGGCTCAGGATCAATTTATAACTCTCTTTGACTCCACCATGGCACTGAATCAGGCTATCCAGTTGAAAAATCTAGGACTCACCCAAATGAATTCTAATCTGGCTCACTGTTTGTAATCCGAGTTTCCTGTCCCCGAGAAGGACATTCCTAAATACTTGAAAAGAAATATTTCAGCCACCTGGAGTCCCAATTCTGCAGTTCAGCTACATTAAAAAAATTACACAGGTTAACTCAAGTAAGTTAGCTGTAGTTGTCATCTGTAGAGTTGCTTTTGCAACACTTTCCTAAAACTTATGGTCTTTCCAAGGGAGAAGCAGGGAAATTCTTCAACCGTTTTATCAGGTTTCACAAAACTGAACTCCAGATCAAAGGAATCTCACAACAGCAACCCAGACACACAGGAAACGATTAAAAGAATGCAACCAAAATTGGACCCAACTGCCTAATCGAATCCAGTTTAGATGCAACAGAATTATGCTGATACTAATCAACTCTCCAACTTCGATATATATAGGAAATGAATATCACATGGTTTCTAAGGAAGCATATTATAACCAAGCAAGCGAGAGATAAAAAAAATAAGACATCTGGAAAACATTTCAAGTTTCCATGGCAAACAAAGATCTGGAAGGTAAGTTTAAGTTTCCCCACAGCCTTGAGGAAGAGATAAACATCTATTTCTGAAAACACATAATATTAATATTAGTCATAAAAATACCCTCGCACAACCTGAATATCATAAATATATTAAGAACGGTGACCCACTTGAATGTCACTGTCTTCAAGCCATGTTCTAAGCAGTGAACAACTTAAAAACGATAAGGTTCTTCCCCATTGCATCAGGGTCCCTAAAAGCTGTCCCATATATTTATTGACAACAGAAATACCCTTTCCCCCTCTCTCCCATAAGTCTATTGCTCCATCTTAGAAGGATCCAAAAGATTAGGCAATGTTTCCATTTTTAAGGTGGGATTATAAGAGGGGCGTGGTGGCTCAGCAGGCTAGAGCACTGAAAACTGTCCACTGCAAAGTTGGTAGCTCAGCGGTTCGAATCCTGGGTGCCACGCAGTGGAGGGAGCTCCTGTGGTTAACCCCAGCTCCTGCCAACCCAACAGTTCGAAAGCATGTAAATGCAAGTAGATAAATAGGTACCGCCGTAAAAAGTGGGAAGGTAAACAGTGTTCCGTGTGCAGAAATGCATTCAGTCATGGCGGCCACATAGCCATGGACTTGCACAACACTGTCTCTTTGGCTTGGAAATGGAGAGGAGCACTGCCCTAGAGTCAGATACGATTAGCACACATGGGCAGGGGAGAACCTTTACCTTTATACATTTTGCCTATAACAGGACAATCTGTATCCATGCGCCTTATGACCTTTAGATTTAGGAGCAATTACGGATCTTCCTTCCGCCACTCTGTGCAAACCGTTCAAGCTGTTTCCCTTTCGCAGTGGTCTATGTAGAACCGTCTCACACATCCCTCAAAGGGAAAGTATCAAGTGTACCAAACAAAGCCCTGGGCCCAGAATGCAGAGCCTGGGCTGAGACAGATATATATGGGCGAAGGAGGAGGTGGACTGATCTTTGGATTCTGGATAAGACCGCGTCAAAGGGGTGGGTGAAATTTGGGGTCATGCCTCTGATTCCATCACCTGCAATGCTCCTCCTTGCCAATGCAAATATTTGATTTATGGCTTTCATGGCATGCTATCTCACTAGCAGTGTATCTTGAGAATTCCATCACGGTTTGTCATTACAAGCCACCCTAGGAGTGTTTCATCATCACCATCACCATCACCATCACCATCATCATCATCATCCTGCAGAGCTGGAAGGGACCCTTGGGATCATGGAGTCTAGCCCTGGTCAAGGAGGCCCAGTGGGGGAATTGAACTCCCGACCTCTAGCTTGATGGCAGAAAAGAGGGATGGGCATGAAACGAAAAAAAGTTAGTTTCATTTTGTTTCGTAAATAACAACAGTTTTCAATATAAGTTTTCAATATAATTTTGTTACTTACGATACGAAACAAAACGAGGTAAGGGAATCCCCTGGCAGAAGGCTGAGAGGGTCGTGCTGATGTCAGTGTTCCCCTCTCAGCCCCCCTGCTGGAGGAATTCCACCTGGGAGGTGGCATCGGCAGCGCCTCTTCGGCGGTGGACCTCTTACAAGCGGCACAAAATGGTTTGTTTTGAACAAAAAAAATGCTGTTGCATTTCAGTTTGTAACGAAATGCTGCTTCCTCGTTTCGTTTTGTTATTCAACGAACTGACGAATCAGCATTTCGTTTTTCGTTTGGTGCCCATCTCTAGCAGAAACTTAAACCACTGAACTGCCCAGCAATTCTAGAACAGCAGATCTGGAAGGGGCACTCTGGATCACGGAATCCAGCCCCTTTCAAGGAGACTCAGTGGGGAATCAAACTCCCGATCTCTGGCTCCCCTGCCAGAGACCGAAACCACTGAGCTATCCAGCAGTTCTCCTGGCTGAAGAGCACTAAGGACACTCACAAAATATATAAATCAAAACACAGTCCTCAGCAAGGAACATGTTGTCCACCAAGAAAGCAGCTGTAAACAAGCCTACTCAACAAGCAGTATCTTTTTATACATGATAACACTGGAAGAGAGAGTTAAACACACACACAGAGAGACACACATGCACGCACGCACACATGAAAGCGAGCTCACCTAGAACATTCCCTGCGGGGACCTCCTGCAGTTCCTCTAGCGCCCTCCCCATTAATAAATAGAGGTCTTCTAAGGTGCAGCATGCCAAGTGGGGGACTGAGGGCAAGTCATCGCTGGCAGAACATCCCGGAGGAAGCTAGTGCCCAGGGGCAGTCGGGGAGAGAGAAAGAGAGAGGGAAATAACAGGCCGAATATCAGCTATCATTTCTAAGAATAGTTTTTAGCACTCTTTAAAAAAAAAAAGAACAGGAACAGCCACAGATAGGGCGAGATGAGAGGCATTTTCTTAATTTTTCTCTCCAGACTGCAAGACAAAGAACCTTTGAGATTATCGGTAAAGAAAGGGGAATATTGTGGATCTTCCAATTTCGTTTCTCAATTGAAACATCTTTATAGATACAAATTGTTTGTAGAAGAGAATGTGCCAGCCGTATTTGGGGTTGGGGGCTTGTCGATCATAGCACCCTAAACACACTCAATCTCGCTCTGTTTTGGAGGTGAAAGATGGTCGGATCTGGCTGGTCAGCCACCAGCGACTAGGCGGCATCTCTGCCCAGGGCTAAGAAAGGATCCAGCCCTAAACCCTGGACTGTCACTGATGCCAGGCAGCCAGAGTAAGCAATAGTGGGCCTAGGGCAGTGGTGGCGAACCTTCGGCCCTCCAGATGTTTTGGACCACAACTCCCAGAATTCCAAGCCTGTATTGCCAATGGCAAAGGACTGCGGGAATTGTGGTCCAAAACATCTGGAGGGCCGAAGGTTCACCACCAGTGGCCTAGGGTACGGCTCAAGAAGAAGTCGGATCCTCTGTTCCCAGGTGCTCTGTTTATTCTCTACTACAGTGGTACCTTGTATAAAGGAATTGATTCGTTCCAAATGAAATTATGTTAAGCAAATTTTTCTTTATACAAATTCCCATAGGAATGCATTGAAAATGGAGTAATCCCATTTTTATGTTGTACGGATTTTCCCCATAGGCAATTATGTTAAGCAAATTTCCCCTATCTCCGGAATTTTTTATGTTGTACAGATTTTATGTTATACAAGCTGTTTGTTATACGAGGGTCCACTGTACTTACCTTGAGCAAAGATTCCGCTGGGTCATATTTTGGTCCAAGGACAAAGACTTTCTGACCCCTTTTCACGACTCCGCTGAACACCCTCGCGAAGGCAACAAAAACCTCCTTGGGTTCGGCTTCCTGGTTCACCGTCGGCAGAGACGCAGCCTCTGTTTGACTGGCAGGTGTCTGATCTTCCCCTAGTGAATTGAGAAATTGAATAACTGAGTAACTAACTGAATATAAATAGGGGCAGGCGGGTGGGGGCATCTCCCATCAAGGCCACCTGTAGACCAGAGGAAGTTCTTCTTTATTTCCTGAAAAGCCCTGCTGGAGAACATCTCCAATAGTTAAACCTACAGAAGTTGCAGCCCAGGATACCTGGAGATAGGGAGGGATACGAGCTTAAAGCGGGGGGGAGAGAGAGAGAGAGAGAGAGAGGAGCCAATTCCTCTTGCGTCAGTCCTTCCGCCTACCTTTCGCCTGGTTTGCCTCTGGTACTTGGTCCCCGGCACGTCCTCCAGCTGTCGCCTGTGCCGATTCAGGACTCTGTAGGGCGGCCAACTTCTCCGCATGCCGCTGCCTCACTAACTCCCGCCTCTGGGCTATTTCTTCTTGAGACAAAGGCCTACACATAATTTAAAATGCCATTAAATGGGGGGTGGGGTGGGGTGGGAGGGGAGAAACGATCCTGGATTCCTGGCATCCAGTCTGCTATTTTGAGGGGAAAGACACTCCAAATAATCCACGTATTTGTGCCACACGGTGTTAATTTGAGCCCCACGTGGAAAAACAAACCCCTCTCCGTGCTTTTTGGTGGTTGCCAATGCCATAAACCCATGAGGTCCACAGCGGGTGATCATGACGACGCCTGACATCGGCTCTCCCCACATAGCGAGTCTTTTGCTGGAATTATGCAATACCGCAGCACATTCTCAGCTCCTGGGTGACAGAAGGCATGGCTCACACGCACAAGGCCCGAGGTCTCACCTCCGGCACCTCCAAGTACAGACAGGCAGGTGAAGGGAGGCTGCCAGCCAGAGCTGACAATACCAGCCTAGGCAGAACAAACATCTGACTGAGCATAAGACAACTCCCCATGGCCATACAGCTGTTTAGGGATGTTTCCTTTGGGGAACACCTTTCCAAAACTTGGATCAGCCTTTCAATTTGTCACACATGAAGCAGCAGAAGAATGCAAGGCGCTTTGCCTACCAGCCAGCTCTGGCCAGTGGCGGTCAAGAAATCCATGTAGCAGTGACATAAAAACCAAGTACCTGAATAAAAATCATGCCAAGAGCCAGCTATTTTTACAGCATCTGTTCTTACTGGTAATGTTATTCCTTTACAGAAACATATTGGAGTTCTCAATTGCTCCTAAGCTGCACCACGCTTCAGTTTATATTTAACATGAAACGATTTTTAAATAAATATATATATCAACATCTGCCATGATTTAAAAAGAAAAAATTCGGCAAGCCGCTCTGGGACTCCTCTTTTCGCAAAAGCTTAATTACGGGAGAAGGCTCCTGTTCAAAACGGACGCCATGGGTTTCAAAAGGCGCAGAATCGCACCAAAGCCTTGGGTGCTCCTTCTCAGGTATGCTGGATTGAGGGTCCCATCATTTGCAGCCAGCCAAGGTCATTGGCAGTACTGGCCAGGATGATGAGAAACTTTCTCCATCCCATCTGAGGAACTCTCACCCATCATCCCACCAGGGAAAGCCAGAGCGATGGGTTTTTAAGACAGAGGGAAGGGGCAGTGCATCATCTGTGGAGAAACGGCCAAGATAATTCTCCTTACTTATTTTTTTGGGGGGTTGGACCCATCTCACCAGCCAAACCTCCCAAAGTGAGTCACAAGGCAGCCCTCTGTGTCGTAAAAAAAGCCAACCACAAGCCCTCATAACTAGTCGCTGGCCAAAGTCCAAAGGCCCTTTTGAAGTCAACCGTTTTGACTAAATCAACTGTGGCTCTGCTCGTGAAAATCCAGATCAAACGTGGACAGAAAAGGGACCGCGAGGAAGGGACCGCCATCGTGCAGGCCCCAAGCAACCATGAGAAGAAGCAAGAACCACGATTCTGCTTTGCGACTCCGATGTGTTATCGTTTGGAGAGAGAGAGAGAGAGAGAAAATCCCCAGCTTGCAATCATTTCAAGTGCTCTCGGCGTGCAGAATGGGACGCCTGTGAAGGCGGCCTCCTGGATGCGTGGCCTGCTGCGCACTTAAGAAAACGAAAGGCGTCCGCTATTAACACTCTCTACCAGAGGCGCCTGCAAAGAGCCCTCCAGATATAAAGGTGCACACTCCCCTTTGGCACTTGAAATCTACTCGGCAGAGAGTGGACAGAAAGAACCGAGGCTGACACAGACTCGAGGGCTGAAGGCTTCCCCTTCTAAACGCCCACGTGGCACACTTGTCTGGGCATACTCCGGCAAAATCCGGATTCAGCACGAACCCTTTGCAGGGAGAGGAAAAGATAAGTTACCTACCTGTAACTGTGGTTCTTCGAGTGGTCACTCTGTGATTCCACACATTGGGTTAATGTGCGCACGCGCAGTAACTTCTCGGAATCTTCTAGATCTAGCTAGATAAAGAACAACCCTCCCCTATAAAAGGCCAGGCTCCGCCCATCTTACCTCAGTTCCACATATCCGCCGCTGCCAAAGCTAGCAGAACTGACGTGACGGATAGTGGGGTAGGATGGGCGGGTATGTGTGGAATCACAGAGTGACCACTCGAAGAACCACAGTTACAGGTAGGTAACTTATCTTTCTTCTTCGTGGTCCTCTGTGATTGCACACATTGGGTGAGTAACAAGCAGACTTACCGGAAGGTGGGACGTCACGGCAGCACAGAGGAGAGTACAGCCCGGCCAAAGGAAGCATCTGAACGGGCACGCACATCGAGTCGGTAGTGTCTGGCGAATGTCATGGAGGAAGACCATGTAGCAGTCCTGCAAATATCTGGGACGGAAATCCCTTTTAGAAAAGCCGTCGAGGTGGACAGTGCCCTAGTTGAGTGGGCTCGTATAGTCGTTGGTAAAGGTGTATGGGACAGGTCATAAGCCAGCTTAATGGTCCTAACAATAGTCTTAGAGATGGTCTGAGAGGACATGGGCAGCCCGGACTTGGGTCCATCGGTGCAGATAAACAGACGGGGTGAACGCCTGAGGTCTGCTAAACGGGAGATGTAGTAAGAGAGCGCCCGTTTGACATCTAATGAGTGCAGCATGCGCTCCAGCGAGATGAGGGGTTTGGAAAGAAAACTGGGAGGAGAATGGGCTGGAGGTGGAACATTGACACCACTTTGGGCAGGAAAGACACATCTGTGTGAAGTGTAACTTTATCCGGATGGAACTGGATATAGGGTTTGTCCGCTCTCAGGGCGGCCAGTTCGCTGGCTCTTCTGGCCGATGTTATGGCGACTAAAAACAGGGTCTTCATGGACAAGAGGCGGAGAGATGCAGATGCCAGTGGCTCAAATGGTGGTTTGGTGAGGCATTTGAGAACCAGATGTAGCGACCACTGTGGGGTTAGAGCTGTGGTAGGCGGGCGGATGTTGCGAAGGCCTTTAAGAAAAAGCTTGACATCTGGGTGTTGAAAAGAGCAGCAGCAGTAGAGCCTGGAGGTTGGTGAGCTACAATGGCTGCAATATAGACTCTCAAGGTCGAGATTGCTAAGTTGGTAGAAGCCAGATGGTGTAGGAAGGATAGGAGTGTGCCAACCGTAGTAGGAGAAGCAGAGAGGCCATTGTTGTGGGCAAATTTCTCAAAAACTTTGAATTTGTAAGCGTACAGGGTTCTAGTTGCAGGTTTCCGGGCAGAGTGGATTATCTCCTGGATGGAGGGAAGATTCTCCATGCCGTGAGATGCAGATTGTGGAGTTCTGGATGAAACACTTGGGAGTTCTGTATGGACAGCAGATCTGGGCGGTTGGGGAGGCGGAGGTGGTGGGTGGCCATCATCCGGAGAGTTGTGAACCATGGCTGGCGGGGCCACCATGGGGCTATTAGAATTGCATCCGCCGAATCGTGTTTTAACTTTAAAATAGTTTTGAGAAGGAGAGGGATGGGCGGGAAGAGGTACAGTAAGTGATGGGACCACGATATCATGAATGCGTCGCCCAGTGAGCGGTGACCGCGACCTGCTCTTGTGCAGTATAGGTTGCACTTGCTGTTGTGAGGCGTTGCAAAGACGTCTATGTCGGGAGTGGTCCATATGTCGCAGAGGTGTTGAAATACTTGATGGTGAAGAGACCATTCGTGAATCGCAGAGTGTTTCCTGCTGAGGGTGTCTGCTAGAGTGTTGTCGTCGGTGGAAATATGGATGGCTATCGGATGGACCTTGTGGCGTATGCACCAGTCCCAGAGTTGAAGAGTTAGGACAAGGAGGGGGGTGGAGTGTGTTCCCCCCTGCTTGTTCACATAATACATCACTGTTGTATTGTCCGTGGCTAGTTGGATTACATGTCCTTGTATGGTTGATTGAAAGGCTTTGAATGCCTTCATTACCGC
This sequence comes from Phrynocephalus forsythii, assembly GCA_029282475.1. Classification (NCBI taxonomy): domain Eukaryota; kingdom Metazoa; phylum Chordata; class Lepidosauria; order Squamata; family Agamidae; genus Phrynocephalus; species Phrynocephalus forsythii. The sequence continues at coordinate 5,383,057 of JAPFRF010000014.1, read as the reverse complement.
AATCATCTCTAATTGATTTATGTGGAGCTCTTGTTGGTGTCTGGTCCACAGGCCGTGCACAGTCAGTGGGCCGCAGTGGGCTCCCCATCCGCACGGACTGGCATCCGTTGTGACTTGGTGCCGTGGTTGTAATGGTTGGAATGGAATGCCCTGTGTTAGGTTGGGTACAGAGTCCCACCAGTCGAGAGACTGCAAGACCAGTAGAGGGGGTGTGAGGCGAAGCCTGGGGCTGTCGACCACTGGGTCGAAGACTGTGAGAAACCAGTGTTGAAGGCACCTCATTCGGCGAGCATAACGGACCGTGGACGTCGTTGATGCCATCAGTCCTAAGAGTCGTTGGATGGATAGGGCCGGCACTGTCCGATGACGCCTGATTGAGTGGACTATGTCTGCGATTTTCTGGCACCTGTCTGGTGGAAGGATGGCTCTGCCGCGGGTAGAGTCTAGTAGGGCACCGGCGTAGGAAACGGACTGCGTCGGGGTGAGAGCGATTTTGGAAGTTTACCTGGAGTCCGAGAGACTGGAGAAGGTGAAGCGTAACGTCTGTGTGGTGGACAGCCTGATGATAGGATGGTGCAGTCAGCAACCAGTCGTCGAGGTATGGGAAAATAGTAATGCCTTGCAGACGAAGATATGCAACTATAGGGGCAACGACCTTTGTAAAAACTCGAGGTGCTGTGGAAAGGCCAAAGGGGAGGGCCTTGAACTGGAATGCAACAGAGTCTACCATAAAACGAAGGAACTTTCTGTAAACTGGCATGACGGTAACGTGAAAGTAAGCGTCTTTCAGATCTATGACCACAAACCAAGCGTGAGGTTGTAACAAGGGGATAACAGTGTCCAGTGTGGTCATACGGAAACGCCTTGGGGTGATAAAGAGGTTTAGTTGCCTTAAGTCCAAGATGGGCCGGCGACCTCCATCCTTTTTGGGGACAAGGAAGTATCTGGAGTAGAAACCAAGAGGGACTTCTGGGTTGGGCACTCTTTCTATGGCACCTTTTTCTAAGAGAGTTTGAATTTCTTCTTGCAGAGGTTGGGAGGACGCAGTAGAGATGATTCCTGTTGGTGGAGGGAAGCAGTCGAATTCTATGGCGTAGCCCTCTGAGACTATAGAAAGGACCCACTGATCTGAGGTAATTCCGGCCCAGCAAGGAAGAAAGGGAGCCAAACGTGTGGGATGGTGAGGGGGTGTTGGCTGCGGAACAAGTAAGTTGTCAAAAATTCTGTCTGTTTCTCCTTTCAGGCCGGCGGGCACCCTGGCGAAACCGTTGTCTGTTGGCGTTAGATCGAGTGGCGGCCGGCTGATTCACCTGCGGTCTTTGGCGGTCCGGTAAGTATCGTGGTTGATAATAAGATGTTCTACGCCAAGGCTGGCGATGTGGCCTGTAAGAGGTTTGGTTGGAATATGTTCTGGCCGTTCTTCTCATTTTCTGAAGTTTGTCGAGAATGTCATCCGTCTGTGTGTCAAACAGTCCTTCCCCATCAAAGGGGAGGTCTTCGATGCGTTGTCTGGCATCCTCTGGAATACCAGCTGAGCGTAGCCAGGCATGGCGACGTAGTGAGATGATGGTCGCGATTTGTCTAGCAGCTGCATCGGTGGTATGCCGGGATGCTATGCGTTGTTGCTTGGTCAGAGTCATGATATCCTGGTAGGAAGCTAATGCTCTAGTGCGGTGTTCTTCGGGAAGTAGAGCTAGGAGCGGCTGCATTCTGTTCCACAGGTGGCGATGGAATGCTCCCATTGCTGCAGAGTAGTTAGCCACACGGAGAATAAAGGACGCAAGGGAGTAAAGCTTCCGACCTATCAGGTCTAGTTTGCGCCCTTCCTTGTTAGAAGGGGCCGTAGCAGATCTATTCCTGGCTCTGTTCTGTGTAGCGTCCACTATAAAGGAGTTGGGTAGTGGATGCTTTTGCAGGAAGGTGGTGTCCGCCCCATGTGTTTTGTAGAGATTGTCAACGCGTCGGGCCATCGGCTGCACCGTTGATGGTTTTTCCCATGGTTCTTTGATCAGTCTCAGCAATGGTTTTATAAAAGCAAGTCGTAAAGGCGCAGCTTGGTCCAGGGAGATGTCATCAAAGACCCTGTCATCGTCGTCAACAGGGGGCTGGACAACTGTAAGGTTCAGGACTTTAGCTATCTTGGTCACCATCTGAGAGTAGAGCTTGTAGTCCTCTGAAGGGGATGGGGGGTGGTCATCAGCGACATCTGAATTTGGGGTCGGGGGGTGTATCGGTGAGGCTTGATTTTGCTCCTGCGAGTCCGACTCCCCCGAATCATAAAAAGAATCCTCAGTATCAGGTGAGAGTTGTAAATCAAGAGTTTGTGAGTCTCTGGTCGCTAGCATGTCAGAGTTGCTACCAGCAGGTGGAGCCGGCAGCTGTGCTGCAGGGTGATCCCGGTGATGACGGGAGCGAGACTCTCTGGGGGCGGTGCCATTGGTTGGGGCCGCAGCTGAAGACGGAAGCTGTTCCGGTTGGGTATTGGGCTGGACCCGGGTGGTGGTTTGGGGCAGGTCGCCCCGTTTTTTGCTGGGCTGCGCGGCTTGAGGTGCAGCTTGTGCGCAGTGGCTCTTAGTGGGTCGGGCTCGAGGCTGTCGTTCATGCGGAGGCGGGGTCTCCGAGTCAGTGAAGTCTCTAGCGCGGCGCTGCCGTTTGGGCGACGGGGAGAGATCGCGCGCACGTCGTCGATGGCGGCGCCGGCCGCGAGGAGGGGAAGGATCGGAGGAATAGGAGTCCTCATAGTCCCGATATCCTTGGTAATCCAGGTAATCAGGGTGGAGATAGAGCAGTTCATGGCGGCGTGTTCGTCTTCGTCGAGCCAGACGGCGCCTCGGGGTGGAAGAGTCAATGTCGGAGGAGTCCACCTCGATATGTTTTGTTTTAGCCTTCTTCTTCCGTGGCGGATCGGTGTGGGGGGATGCTTGCCGCTGGCGGGTTGCAGAAGCAGGGTGTGTGTGCCCGCGCCGAGGGACATGGGGTCCGATGAGGACTCTCTGTGTGAAGCACGGACTCGAGCACGGATCGCGGGAGCGCCTGGCTGACGGTGGATCAGTTGAATCCCCCGAGTCAGAAGGAGAACGGCGTCGGGATCGGCTAGGCTGGTGGGAGCTCACATCAGAAGGCAGGGACTCCGAATATGCACGGCGGCGGGAAGCCGCTTTGGCAGAGGCTGCGTTCTGCATGTTGGGCAGAGTTTGTGGCGCCTCCGAGAGACCACTGAGGTCTGAGCCGGGAGTCGATGGTCGTGAGCCCTCGACCTGCAAAATAGGAGGCAGGTCCGTAGATGCAATCCCCCAGGTGATTGAATGGGTTGATCTCGGAGACGGCAAAGGGTCTCTAGCAAGGCTGGGGGGTTGGTCATTGTCAGCCGAGCGTGTGTTTAGGGTGGCCGTCTCGGCCAGGGAGGCTCGGGCCGCCGCGGGCTGGATTTCGAGCGGCCGGAGGATTTAGAGCCGCGAGTCTTTGGAGCGGTTTCTGAAGGCTTTTGTTGTTTCTGCCGCTTGTCCCCTTTGGAGCCCGACTTGTTGGGGGCTTTGGCTGTATTTTTGGGCATGGCTGAGGCCGAAGTAGTGGCAGAGGCTAGCGAACCAGAGGGGCTAGGTCTGGAGCCAGATGGGGCGGCAGCGTTTTCCATCGGCGGGCGGAGCGAAGCCTCCCAAAGATGAAACTTAAGGCGTTGGAGCCGGCCCCTTAGAGCTGCCTTGGTAAATTTAGTACAGTGCTCGCACGTAGAGTGTTGGTGTCCCTCTCCGAGGCAAAAAAGGCATTCAGAATGGCCGTCGGAGAACGGGAGTTTATTGTTGCAAGCACGGCAACGCTTGAAAGGGCCAGCCATAAAAAGGCGGGAAAACACTGCGGGAACGTTGGGGGAAGCAGGGGAGGGAGCGGGGAAGGGAACTGGGAACCAGGGGGTAGGAGTCCCTTCTAAATAAAAGAAAAATAGGTAGAAAGTAGAGGCACGAAAGAAAAAGTTATTGGAGTATTTGTAATTACAGAGATCTTGCGAAGCGAGAAGCACTTGCAGCGGCGGAAAAGAAGGAACTGAGGTAAGATGGGCGGAGCCTGGCCTTTTATAGGGGAGGGTTGTTCTTTATCTAGCTAGATCTAGAAGATTCCGAGAAGTTACTGCGCGTGCGCACATTAACCCAATGTGTGCAATCACAGAGGACCACGAAGAGAGGAAACCTACAGACGGCTTCAACGCAAAGGGTGGGTGGGGGTGTGAGCCAAGAGGTGGCGAAAGGCTTGCCAAGAACACCGAGAGTTCAATCAGCAAAGGGCCCCGTGGCGCAGTGGTTAAATGCCTGTCCTGCAGGTATAACTGTGCTCACGACCTGGGGTTCAATCCCAGGTAGCAGGGTCAAGGTTCACTCAGCCTTCCAGCCTTCCGAGGTTGGTAAAATAAGTACCCAACTTGCCGGGGGGGGGGAATGTGTAGCCTTGTCAGATATTACTTAGTGAAATATATGTATTAGACAGGATGTTCTATAAATATTTGATATGTATTTAATTGATTTAAAGGTGGAGTCTGTAAAAGTGCAAAGTCACAGTGACTCAATGTATAGTTTTTTCTAATGGAGTACAGATGTTAAGAATTAACATAATGAATTTTGGCCTGTGCAAGGGGTTGCAATAGCTATAAGGTAATGTCATTTATGACTGGACAGACACATGTAAATCATTGTTCATTGGGCCTTCCGTGAGTAAGGCACCCACTTTGTTTCTCTGTCATATAGTTTGTCAATGTAATGTATGCTGTTATGCTGTTGAATTTTGTATAAATGTACTAATGTGTCTTTTCCCACTGTGCTTTGTTGCACTTTGTATAAGTTCTGTGATGCTGTGATAGATTTTTGTACAGTTTGTAATATAGCTGTTTGGTTTTAAGAAAACTCTGTCTCTGGCTAACTATTTATTCAATAAGTATTGCTTCTGCTGGCTGATCAAATAGCACATACTCTGAAAAGCCTGCATTACTGTAATTAAAACTATAAACTGCCCAGAGACTACCTGAAGTGGTATGGGGTGGTATATAAGCAGAACACTTTGCTTTAAACAAAGTCACCCTTCCTCTGCGACCTCCCAGAAGAATCTACACCCATGCTGGGCGAGACCATCGGCATGTCAGCTTTCCGATGTCAGTCCTTTCCTTCTACTCCTTGTTGCCTCACAATCATGAGCCGGGGAGCAGCACATGCTGTAGCAGAATTCAGATCTCATCAAGGCACCAACCATTGTGGAGCTACAAAACTGGATGAGAAACACACAGCTTGGGAAGGGGGGATATTGCCACTCAGGCTTCAGAAAGCTGCACAACCCCATCTAGCGGCCTAAATACCCAGTGCAGCTTTACCCATGCATAGATCGCAACGAGGCCCATTGGAAGCTATACGTACTGGAAATTTCAGAGGCTGTAGCCGTGTGCATCCATCCGTTGTGTGAAAACCAACTGGGATTCTTACGCCAGCCTGAATGACTAACATGTTTGATCGGGCAAAAGCTTTTGGATATGATAGTCCACCTGCCGGAGAGGTACCCCGACAAGAAATTTTAATAAGGCCCAGCAAGCAAAAGCTATATGGACGAGTGTAAAAAAGGACCCCAAACTATAACCTTTCAGGGTCAAAAGATGCATCAACTGAAATAGGTCAGGAGAAGACGAGTGGGAACAAGGAAACAGACCAGACCTTAAAGTATTAAGCCAGAATTCTGTTGCCATTTTATAAGGGAAATTGAGCGTATTGCACCAGCAAACTGTTGACGCATTCAACACAGTGCTCTAGCTGCGTACACATTGTGTCCCTAGGTGCATACACAAACGGTTTGCATGTCTGGGAGCCCATCCAGACCTCCAATACACACACAGACACAAACCTCCTTAGCTGCCAAAGGGGAAGCTTTGTGCATTAACGTATCCTCATTAGAAGGTGGCTCAACAGCGTTTTTAGTCTTTGTGGCTATGCTTTAACCCCTCACCTTATGTTTCCTACCAACAGAGTCTCATCTTCTCTTCAACCAGATGTTGGACCTCCTCATGATCCTTCTGACTCCAAAAGCACCATAACTGAACAATTATATTGTACGGCGTGCAGGCTAGTTGCCCACATCCAGACAATAAGTTCTTCGCCTTTCCGAACTTCTTTTCCCTTTTATTTTATCCAGAATGATCAGATGCACAATTACCAACCAGCGCTTCTAAGGAGCTGATCCATTTCCAGATAAGGCGATCTGAATTCAAGCAAAATGATCCCAAGGTGACTTGCCACGGAGGCAAGTGAGCGACCCAAGGGCGTTGCTTCCTCACCTCAGCTTGTTCTGCGGCAACGTCTTCACGTCCACAGCAAACATCTTGGACACAAAGATGATGACCGGAGCAGCTTCGTCACTGCTGCATTTCAGGAACGCTACGCAAATGACAAAACAGAAGAGGTACGTGTCTTTCTGAGGTTCGATGAAAGAGGCGCTGGTTTTAGAAGCATCTTAAAAATGATAATGGAATTTGCAAAAATTTTTAAAAGGGTGTTGAGGTTTGCCACCAAACACATTCACAACATCTTTCAGAAAGAGGGTGGTGCCGTTTGCAGTCTCAAACCTCTTTCTCTTCCCTCCCTCACTCTGTCATTTTAACACAAGCACCTTTCGAACAAAATGGAGCCGCTAATTCAAAGATCTACTCACCTTCTTTCAGGTCCTGCGTTTCTTGGGGCAGAGAATCAAAGGCTTTCCCGCCGACGCTCATCAGCTTCTCTACTCTTTCAGCGGGGATGTCAAGAGGACTAGGGAGCTTACGGCAAACCATGGCTATAGCGCAGAGTTAAGGATACACAGAGACCTTATCTGCCCCTTCCTTGGGAGGTAAAGATGGCAAAAGCCTTGATAAGCGGTGTCGTAGAAAACACGCAAGGCTAGTGACGTGCCTCCCAACCATGGGTCAACCTGGCATTTTTGCACTCCAGCTCCCAGAAGCCTTCACCACAAGCAGTGCTGACTGGGGCTTCTGGGAGTCGCAGTCTAAAAACACCTGGAATCACTTGGCAAGTGGCATCTAGAAAGAATGAGGACCCATCCTGAGTCCAAGGTGCCAATTCCAGGGAGGAGCAGGCAAGGAAGGAATAGGGAAACAAGCAGGAAGGTTTTAGGGATGACAAACACCGTTTATAGTCTCTTCATTCACCGGAGGACCATGTTCTGTTTGGCAAAACGAGGCATGCTTCTAGCAAAACACAAAAGACTCCCCCCCCTTAAGGATACAGAGAACGGCTTCGGAGACAGGCAGCCACTGGCTGCAGATGGCGTTCAGTTGCACCTTCGGGTCTGTGTGACGTAACTCACGGGCACCGATTTTGAGCCCCAAGGAGGTGACAATCTTCTCAATTTTCTCCTTGTCTCTACCAAGAAAGCAAGTGCGCACACACGCGTGGTCAGAGTGTTCCGTGCGATCCCTGACCGTTTCCTATCGTAAAAGAGCAGTACTTCAGGCACCTTGGGGAGAGGAGACGGCACCCAGAGAGTAAAATTAAGAGATGGGATTTTAGGAATCAACTAACTGCCAGTCCCAGAGTTCAGCAGGAACCTCCCAGGCCAAGTTATGGGACTAGAAGCCAAACAACCAGCAGGAGGGAGAGCAAACCTCTTAACTCTGTACAGCTGCCATGCCCCTTCTTTGCACCTTTAGAAAAGTGCTGTACTAGGAAAATCGTGAGGATTCCCTATGGCTGAATTTTCTTATATCCAGGGGGTACACTGGGGAGTGCCTAGATGCCCTAAGCACATCCGATCTCACTTGATTTTGGAAGCTAAGCAGGGTCGGCCCTGGTTAGTACTTGGATGGGAGACCACCAGGGAATACCAGGTGCTGTAGGCGCCTGGAGTAGGAACTGGCAAACCACTCCAGTATTCCTTCCAAGAAAACTCCATGGACATGGGGTCACAAAGAGTCGGTCACGACTCTAACAACACAACACACACACAGTGGGGAAGGTTTTGACAAGGGCTGCTGCCATAAAAAGCACGTAAACAGTGGGGTGTTTAATTCTGAAAATCCCACCCCCTCCTGAATCCCTTGCTTCATCACAGAGCCCTCCCAAGGCCTCCCAATTGCTGCTCACCCTTTTAATCCCAATAGATTTTTTTTTGGTTCTTAGATGGTTGCTTCATGGGCGGTTATGATGTCTAGTTGAGTTGTGTTACATGATGATTTCTTATGATGTGCTTATTTTATTACTGCTGTTGTTTTGACTGCTGTTAGTTGCCCAAAGTGACTGTCTGGTCAGACGGGCAGGGTATAAACGATTGGATGATTTCAGAAGGAAAAGGAGGAGTACAGACAAGTGGGCCAAGGTACAAGGAGGTTGAATAACAAACCCACTGCTTCCTCTTCCACCCGCCTGCAACTGTCCCGCCAGGGGGATCTCTCCCAGTTACCTTTTCGTCACTGCTTCGTACAGGCTCCAGATGTTCTCCAACACAAGCTGCACAAACAGGGGCTTCTTTCCTTTCGCCTGGGAGAAAATCACAGCTCATGGTAACACAAGAGACACCGGCGACACGCAAGTGAACATTTGAGGCCAGCCCTCCCAGCTGCTGCCCCCGAGCACTAAGGACTTGTTCCAGAGCTTGGTATAACCCATCTCCCTTTACAAACCCTTCAAAATGGCCAGAATCCTGTCCTAGGTTTGCATGTGCCAAAGGGTAAGCACCTAAGTCTTGCTGGCAAAAAAGTTGCTCATTTAAGGACACCCTGGTTGCCCTCCTGGATGAGCTGGGAGTGGATGTAAGCAGGCGACCCTGACTCTTGTTTATGAGCAGCAATCGGCTGCCAAGACGTACGTGATTTCCCCGTACACAAGTGCAAATTGGTAACAGGATTGTGGCCGCAGAGTATAAAGCACCACAGCCAAGTCAGTAATGGGGGGAGGGGGGAAATCAAGAAGTCCAGTCTGGATGTGGTTTATAGTCATCAGATGGACTTACTGCACATGGCAGTCCATGGTCCATTGACTGTCTTCTCAAACCAGTGGCTTCCTGGACCAAACCTCCTAAATACTCCCTTTAAGCCTTGATTCGGGCATGACTGACAACTGTCTCCATTCAAGCCACCTGAGAAAGGCAGCAGCCTCAGTCTACCTGAGCATCAGAGACGCACGGTGCACTTCTAGGAATGTAGCTAATAAAGCACCAACTCATTTGAAAGCTTGGAAGCGTCTCGTGTTTTGTGCACCAGTTGGAGGATTCTAGGAGTTATGGCCCAGATAAGGAACTTTTCCAAATGCTGAGTCATGCACACCCACAATCAGACGGTGGGCACTCATTTTGACAGCGCCATCTCGGTGGCGCAGGGAGGGAGTGAAACATATTCATCTACACTGCTTCATTGCAAGCCACACTGTCAAGGTGACAGGGCCAAACACATGACCTCCGAACAGAATCGAGGAGCCCACGGGCAGCCGCTGCAAAATAAGCTCATTTTTGCACCTCCTGCATCTCATTTTTATTATAAGCTCCTAGGGACAGAGGCCTGCCAAAGCATTTCACCGCAACAAGGTCTGTGTGTATGCAAAGAATGCTGCCACGCATGGACACCAACTGCAGCACAGGTGTACAACATTGTTTCAACAGCAAGGTCTTCACACAGGTGAGCTCAGTAACCGTACCTGGTCAGCTTTCATGATTTTCTTGGCTTTTGTATTTAGATAATAATCCCCCCAGAGTGTCTTCAGCAGTACGGAAGTTTTGATGCCAATCTTCTGGCTGTACAGCTTTGCAAAATGCTCAATGCTAGGAAACAAGCAAAAAAACACAACCGGATACATGTAGGTCTAAACAAAGCAACAATTCTGCAATCCAGTGTCCATGCCAACCTACATAATAATCATATCATGTATCTGGCACATGAAGTTGAAGTCTACCACCGGAAAACATGATGGAAGGCATCTTACAACGTATGATGTAGTTTACAGAAACATATGAAGATGCATTTTAAGGGAAGAAGGAATGGTGCTGTGCATGTCACAGACTTTTAAAACATGCCTCCTTTTGCCAAGGTGCTACGCTTATTAAACTGAGACAGCCATAGTGAACTCAATGGGATATGTACAGAATTGAGAACGTAACACTGCCGGTGCCGAACAAATGGCAGCACAATGAAACAGCGCTAGTTGTGCTTTGCCCAATTCAGAAGGGTGCACAGGCATTCCCATTCCCTGAAAATGAGTCTCTAATAGGCTTTCCTTCTCAAAATTAAATCAAATGCCTTTGGAGCTTTATTTATTTATAAATCCCCCTTATCTTAAAGAAAGGTCCATTTCAAATTCAGCTTTCTTTTGGCTGCGCTAAGATATGCATGCGCTCTCCCCTTTCCCCAGTCTGTCGGCAGGATCTTTCAATACTTCTTCGCTGTCATCTTGACTTGCCAAGACAAGCATCAGCGTCGATGACATTACAATTTGGGGGTCATCATCATCTTAGATCTGCAGAACTGGAAGGGACCCAAGGGGTCATCAAGTCCAGCTCTTCCCGAGGAGGCCCAGTGGGGAAATGAACCCCCAACCTTGCACTCCACAGCCAAATGCCTTAACCCAGGCATGTCCAAACTTCAGTCCTCCTGATGTTTTGGACTCCCAACTCCCAGAATTCCAAGCCTGTATTTCCAATGGCAAAGGACTGTGGGAGTTGTGGTCCAAAACATTGGGAGGGCCAAAGTTTGGACATGCCTGCCTTAACTGCCAAGCTATCCAGTTGTTCATTCATTCATGGCATCACCACAAGTCAGAAACAGTGTCCTGGCCCATAACAAAGAGTGTGACACAACTCCCTGTGTATTCCTCTGGGGGCCTGGGGTCTGCCTCCGCCAACTTTTCAATTACAGCGTCATTTTTTTTAAAGTCAGTGTTTCCCTGTAGGCATAGTTGGCATTGGATGTGGGGGAAGAGAGGCACATTTTTAAAAGCTCAGCTATGGCGCAGTGCCTCGTGGAGCAGTAGTTAAATGCCTGTACTGCAGGTAAAACTGTGCTCATGACCTGGGGTTCAATCCCAGGTAGCAGGCTCAAGGTTCACTCAGCCTTCCATCCTTCCGAGGTTGGTAAAATGAGTACCCAGCTTGCTGGGGGGGGGGGCAATGTGTAGCCTGCACACTGTAATTTAAAAATTGTAAACCGCCCAGAGGCTACTTGTAGTGGTATGGGGCGGTATATAAGCAGAACACTTTTTTTTTTTTCTATTTCAGCAAAGACATCAAACCAACTTACCGATAAGTACCTACAAACTCACCCAAAACCCCAGCCATCAATAGCGCTGGCAAAGACTACGTTGCCCTGGTCAGGAGAAAAATACAGGTGGGAGTCATCGGTATGCTCCAAGCCTGCGCTCCAGTCGTATACTTGATCGCCGTGAGCGGCATCCGACGTGGCCTGGGCCTCCACTCCTTTCTCTGCCCGCTCCTCAAGGACTTTAGATGTGAAGAGAGTGGCCGTGATTGCATTCACCTAGGGGTACCGTTGTCCCAGTCACTGCCATTGTCACCCTCCAGCTGACTGTTCTACAGAACGCCAAGGGCAAATACCCAAACCAATCCAACAACCCAAGGGCAAATGCTAAGGATCGGCCTCAAATAGAAAGTGTGTCGTCCTTCTCTTAAAACGAGTCAGCAGGGCTGGGGAACTTAAATGCCACGGAGGGTGCCACGACTAAGGGGGCCTTTACTGCGGCTGTACGGGGAAATCAACTACAGAGAAGGATCGCTGCCACCCCTGATTCCAGTGAAACTTCTTAATCCCTCCATCACAATACAAGGACTAACACCTCTTCTCCCGCATAGGACAAGTTTCCTCTTTCCCACAACCTTAAAACTACACAGTCTCATTCACTCTATACCCCAGAGCACAGAGAGAACTCCTACTTCCCTGAGCTCCTTGCTCTCTGAAGATGTCGGCCAAAGAGTCTGGCAAAATGTCAGAAAGAAAAACTTCCAGAACACGGCCTAGAAAACTCACAACAGCTATCAGATCCTGGCCGTCAAAGCCTTTGAGAATACATTAAAACAGGAATAAATCAACCACAAAGGCCCAAATTACATGTTCCATGCACCTTAATCTGCTGACTTCACTTTTCCATCTATAGCCTTTTTTGTTCTGTTTGTTTACCTTTTGGTGGTTATGGTTCTGACTGCTGTATTGGATTAGACAAAAAGCCAAATGCATTTAAGAACAGCAACTGTGTTTTTAACTACTCAGCTTAAAAATTGACCTCTCTTTTCCTGAGGTAGATGCCTTTCATGCGTGAAACCACCACTGACGTGGAGTATGGCAAAAAGGTATCCTTAAAGCAGATTAATTAACAGGATCAAGATTAAGGCTAGCACTTTGAATTTGGCATGGAAGCTAACGAGGCATCACTGCTGTTTGGGAATTAATCATATGTACTTCCTAAGATGAGTGCCACATGATCATTTGTAACTGCTTTTGTGTCCAGTTCGAAATTTTGGAATCCAAAGGAATTTCTCTACAGTCATTCACACAGGAATACTGAAGTCCATGGATTATCTGCTACCTTCCTTTACTGTAGACTTAGACACTACATGGCATCAACGCAGATTCCCCAGGATGGTTATAAAGATCACACCAGCCAAAAGTCTCTCCTACCTGTTCCAAGATATTCTTAAGGTGAGAATAGGCTTCCTGTGGTGTAAGCTTGAGTTCCAATATGAGGCGATCTATTTTATTAATGACCAGGACCGGGCAAATATTTTCCAGCCAAGCTTGTCTCAAAACAGCATGTGTCTGGCAGGAAGGAAAACGTGTTGTTGACACAAAGTAACAGGCAGAAAATAACAGTAGGGAGTTTACTTAACTCTCACTTTCTCTGAATAGGTAAAAAAAATGAGAGCGAGTTACAAAATAGCTTTGGAAGTTTCTGTTCATCCCTCTGCTCTTGCATGTAAACTCCTCCCACTCCAAACATTGTTGCAGCATACAACAAACATCAGCTCCAGTCCAAACTAACCTGTTTGCTGGGGAAACTTCCCCAATGCTTTAGACAGATTTAAGAATTTTCCACTTGAAAATCAGCCCCATTGGCACCCTTATCCATGCTGGGAAACCAATGAACACAGCACAATGTGGATCAACCAACCTTCCTTATCATGTCAGACTAACAGCAACATTATTATTTATTTATTTTATATATTTTTATACTGCCCATCTTCCCAGAGGAACTCTGGGCGGTTAACAATGACAGTAAACAAAACAAACATCAAAAACACAATACAACAGACAGCAGAAGGAAAATAAAATAAGATAAAAATAAATGAAGAAAAATAATCAGCAAGATGGCAGCACAGAATTAGGGGAAAAGAAAAAAAACTAAAAGTTACTGAATGCCTCTCGGAAAAGCAGAGTCTTAAGTTGCTTGGCAGACAACAAGAACTGCATGTTAACAATCCATTTATTCTGAGTACAGTGGTACCTCTTAAGGCGAATTTAATTCATTCTATGGGTCAATTCATCATACAAAAAATTCATCCTACGAAGCACGGTTTAATGCGGATTCCCATAGGAATGCACTGAATTCGTCTTGCAAAGCACCCTATAGGAAAATATGTTTTATGAGGTTTTCCTATTCCCGGACATTTCATTTGTCTTACAATTTTTTTGTCTTAAGGGGCATTTGTCTTACGATGTATTACTGTGTCCGTGGAATAATGAGGAACATTTTTGTTCATTCCCTTGCCATTTGGAATAGGTTTTCAGCCCCAATCACCTGTGAGCAAACTCCCTCCACAGCATCCACCACGATGATGCAGCCATCACAAAGTCGAACCGCGGTGGAGACTTCTGACGAGAAGTCCACATGACCCGGGGAGTCTATTAGGTTGATAAGATACTCCTGATCACCTAGAAACAGAGAACATGTTAACAGAAAGCTCCTGATCCGTTGTGTGCCCAGATGATCTTGAAAATCCACCTCCCAAAAATTCTCGCCAGCACGGCTAGTGGCGAAGGGTTCTGGGAGATTTCGCCTAAGAACATCTGGTGATGCAAAGATGAGAACCACTCATCTAGAAACTTCAGCAGCAGCAACCACAACTAAAGCCAATAGGATGCAAGCATTTCTGAAGTGTGTTTCCCCTGCTATAAGATGTTTTGATCTAGTGCAGGCATTGCATGAAATTGCTCTTAACTCCCCTTCCTCCTCCATGCAGCGGGAATGCAGTTTAAAGCTTCTGGGTTTCGGTCAGAACAAAATTTCCTGGACACACATCAACAATCTTATTAGTGTGAGTTGGCCAACCAGCATCTTCAGTTAAAATTCATTCTGGGTTTAGATCCAAGTGAGTTCACCGAATTTTGGGCACAGGAGACTTTGATGCTTCCCACCCCAAGAAAAGGGAAGGTTTATGCTTCCCCTCTGTCCTCCTTTGAACACGACAGAGACCCTGATGGCCATCTGTTTACTATCATACATGAACTAGTGCTTAGGACAGGTGACTTAATCTTAAAAATCTATGGTTGCAAACCTGTTGAGCAGCTCCACCTGCACAAACAGAATGGCATCAATGGCAGGAACAGACAGCCTCTAATTAAAGAGTCCCTGCTTTATAGAGTCCCTGCTTTCATTTTAGGATGGTTTCATTTCCTTTTAGGATGTGTGCGGGATTCAGGGCACTGGACTGTATTTTATTCCACCAGTCAAGGTCTTTGGAACACATGGACTACCTTTCAATTAGAACATTCTACAACAGTGCTGGTGAACCTTTTAGAGACCGAGTGCCCAAACTACGATTCAAAACCCAATAAGTTTTCACAAAGTGCCAATACAGCACTTTAACCTAAATACAGGTGGCTGTGAAGGAGTTATGTTGGGTGCCCACAGAAAGGGCTCCTCCGAGGGCCACCTTTGGCACCCATGCCATAGGTTCACCAACACTGTTCTACAACCTTAATACAAAACCGATGAAACCAGCCATTTCCACAGAGTGTCTAAACCGCATTACCATCTCCAAAATGCAATGAAATTGCACTTGATTTCATAGTGATTCCTCGAATCTGCTCATCTTCTCGGCTATCCATGTACCTCAGCTGTGCAAACAGAAAGAATAGAAAGTTGCAGGTCTCTCTGCACATTTTAGGTACATTTAAGTGTGAAAAAACAAGCAGAAAAATACTATTGTTGGAACACATCCCTCCCCCAAAGGAAGTGCTACAGTCATACCTTTCCTGCTAGTCTACTGGAGATAATTCCATTGCTAGAAATTAGGCAATCTGCTAAAGTCGTTTTCCCTGATGGAAAGAGGTAGAGAAAGAAAGACAGTAAGAGGGAACCAGCAGTCAGGATGAAAAACTAACCAGTCTAATTAGTAACAATAATAATCTTAGAACTGCAGAGCTGGGAGGGACCCTGCAAATCACTGAGTCCAGTACCTCTCAAGCAGGCCCAACAGAGAATCAAACTCCTGACATCTGGCTCTTCAGCCAATACTGTACTCAACCCACTGAGCTAACCACTGGGCAATATATTTCTTAAA
Source organism: Phrynocephalus forsythii (assembly GCA_029282475.1). Taxonomy (NCBI): domain Eukaryota; kingdom Metazoa; phylum Chordata; class Lepidosauria; order Squamata; family Agamidae; genus Phrynocephalus; species Phrynocephalus forsythii. Next base: position 5,367,535 of record JAPFRF010000014.1, on the reverse strand, counting down.
ACTGTTTCAATACTGTAAGCCGCTGGGTTCTCTTAAAGAGATAGGCAGAGTATAAATATTTTGAATAAAGCAAACTGGTCTGCTTATATACCGCCCCATAGTGCTTACAGCACTCTCTGGGCGGTTTACAATTTAATTATGCAGGCAACACATTGTGCTCCACTTTCAGCAAGCTGGGTACTCGTTTTACCAACCTCGGAAGGATGGAAGGCTGAGTCAACCATGAGCCTGCTACCTGGGATTAAACCCCAGGTCATGAGCACAGTTTTAGCTGCAGTACAGGCATTTAACCACTGTGCCATGAGGTATTCAAGTATTTTTGATAAATCAAGTATTAATAAGGCAAACAATAAATAAATCCTTAACAGAACATGCCATTAAGGAATAATTGCAGTTCAAAGCGTAGCATGCTATTCCTTACCATGGTCCACATGAGCTAGGATACAGATATTTCTTATACAGGCAGCGTTTTTCTGAAGCTCAGCTGTCTTTTTTATACTGGCAAGAACCATGACTGAGACACGCTCTGCTGTAAGAAAAAGCATTCCATCCTGAGAAAAAGCATGTTTTCCAGTACACTGCAAGACTGAATGTAAGCATTAAGGGAACTGTGATTAAGTCAGCCTGAGCCATAAACAGAAAGAGGTGGTTGATGGATAAAGAATGACTGTGTCACCCTTTTCCCAATTTATTTTCTAAGAAGGATCTCTAGGAATGGAATGAGTTGGGCCACCAGAACCCTCCTGAGCACACCTGATCTTGTCTGATTTGGGAAGCTATTCATGCTGTAAGACAGGCATGTCCAAACTTCGGCCCTCCAGATGTTTTGGACCACAACTCCCACAGTCCTTTGTCATTGGCAATCTAAGCTTAGAATTCTGGGAGTTGTGGTCCAAGACATCAGGAGGGCCGAAGTTTGGCCATGCCTGCTGTAAGACGTCCCTCAGTTCCTTGTTCTTAAATGCTTGAACCTGTCTTAATTGTTCTGGGCTGTATATTTATTTATTTATTTATTTATTTATTTATTTATTTATTTATTTATTTAAATACTTATATCCCGCTCCATCTTCCCAACGGGAACTCTGGGCGGCTAACAATACAGAAAAAAGAGGCATAAAAAGCTAAAAGCTAAAAATAGCCGAGCCACCGAAGCCATCATTACTGTAAGCCGCCTTGGGCCCTTTCTAAGGAGAAAGGCGGGGTGAAAAAAATATTCAAATTAAATGAAAACACGTCAATAAGAAGCTACAGGAGCCCCTGAGCCACGAGGCTGGGGAGGGATCCTGCCCCTTCCCACTCCATTCGGCCTCACGATACACCCCCACCCCCACCCCCACCCCGGGCCAGGTAGGCCGGGCTCAGGGAGGGAGACCTGACCCTCCTCCACCCCCTTCTGGAGACCTTGCTTAGTGAAAGCGTGGCGGTGTCGGCAAGTCCTGTACCTGCTGGTGCTGCTCCGGCCGGAAGTCCGTCTCTTCCGCCTTCCAAGACGGGACGGCGGCTGCGCGCCCTTAACTCCGCCCACTTGGAACGCTCGGGTTACGGAAGCCGAGAAGGAGGAGCAGGAGGAGGAGGAGGAGGCGGGGCCTCCTGCGGCGGTTGCAGCGGCGGCCCTTGCTGGGCGGTCGCGTCGGAGGCGGGGCGTCGGCGTCGCTAAGCGACGGGGCGCGCTTTCCCCCGGTTGCCGAGCAACGGGAGCCGAGCCGGGCGAAGGCATCCCGCCGGCGACGACGACGACGACGGGAGGATGAAGGCGCCGCGGTGCCTCTGCCAGATTTGCACCTGCGGGTAAGGCCGAGGGACGCCCTGTGGGCCGACACGCGTCTGGCCGTTGTTCCCACGTGCGCCGCGACACGCGTCCTCCCGCCGGCCTTTGGGCCCCGGGCCGCCCGGGAGGAAGCGATGGGGGGGAGAGGAGGAGGCAGAAGGGGGGGCGGCCTCAAAATCCCCCTAAAACACCCTAACCCTCACCCCCACCCACTGGCCGCCTTTGCCCTCGCCGCCCTGGCCCGGCCTCCCTCGCAGGGGTGTTGGGAAGGGGGAGGAGAGAAGGAATTGGGGTCTCCTTGAAGGACAGAAAAGGTGGGAGGGGGTAAAGGGGGGCATCTAAGAATAAAAGGCCGGACTCGTTTTATAAGACATAAAACACCCTAAAAGATAGCCCTTGTCTTTTTAGTATTTGTATTTTTAGGACTTTTTTTTTTTTTTTTGCAAACCACCCAGGGTAGTGCAGTTTGCTCTAAGGGGGCGATATAAAATAAATAAATAAATAAATAAATAAATAAATAAATAAATAAATAACCCTAACCATGACCCTAACCCTTTCCTCCAAGATGGAGAGTTAAACTCACTGGGTCCGCTGGACAAACCCGCCAAGAAAAAAGGAACCCCTCAAAGAGAGAGCCAAAACGTCTCCTAAAAAGCACCCAAGGAGCTTCCCTTCCTGAGAGCTCCCACCGGTGACTTCTTGTCTTCGGACTACACTTCCCAGAATCCCCCAGCCGGGGCATTCCAGCAGCTGTAGTTCAAAAGCCAACATTTCAGAAAGCTGCCTGAACCAGAGCAGCAGCTCCTCTCCTGAATACAGAACATTGGGGAGACCAGAATCCATACCCTTTGTTGTCACCCCACGGCGGATTCATCTTCTCCCAGAGCAAAGGACAGGGTCCAGAAGAGGGATGTCCAAAGAGCCGTAGTCGATGGCCTCTGAGGCCCTTTCTTTTATTATTTATTTATTCTACCCCACCTTTCTCCTTGGAAAAGGATCCAAGGCAGCTTACAATAAATGACGGGCAATATACAGCCCAGTATAATTAAGACATATTCAAGCTTCCAACTCCATTATTCTAGGATTATCCCATTAATGGCACTCTCCTTATTAGGCAGCAATTCCTCTCATTACTGCCTAATTATAACACCAATTAGCTCATCCCTATCAGTTATAATGTGTCTATTTTGAAAATGATAACAATTTATTCTTATACAATTCATTATTATTATAAATAATAAATAAATTATCTACAGTACTTTCATTTACATGCTTTCAAACTCCTAGGTTGGCTGGGCGTAACAGCAGGAGCTCGCTTGCTGCGTGGCACCCGGGATTCAAACTGCTGAGCTGTCAACTTTGTATCTGACAGTCTTCAGTGCTCTAGCCTGCTGAGCCACCACACCCCTAGGTAGCATAGAGGCTGTAATAAAAAGGAATCAAGAGATCACTTAGCAAATTTGTTTACTCTTGTAGTACAGCGCTAGGTAGTACTTACGAAGTACTACTGGAATAGTACTAGGCACTGAGGTTCTCACTTTAAGGTAAGCTGATCCTTCTGAAATGTTTAAGGGCTGGCAGTCATGCACTCCAAGCTGCAAATTGGCTTCAGTTCCCCAAAGATGTTCGCAGCTTGGCTTTTACCCCTGACACCTACCTTCCAGTTTGGAAAGCTAACTGCTTTTGGAAGGAAGGGGCATCTCAATAGCAGTTTGAGAATCAGGATGGGAGGAAGTTGTTCAAAGCAAAAGGACTCCTGCAGTGCCAGCCCTTTGGCAGCTCTTTGGGTCCTGCCCTCACTAGAAGCATTCGGTGGCATGACGTGGGAAGCGGCAAAGGAGCTTCCAGCCAAGCTGATACGTATCCAGTTTCTGTGAAAAAACACCGTAGAATGGAAGCCCTCTGCAACGTTCCTGCAAACAAGCTGGTTTGTAGAGCAAACATTGCTGGCAATTTTGTGGCTGGTAATAGACTCTCAAGCATATATTGATTTAAGCAGTGGAATTGAGTTTGCTCTGCTTTTGCAACACCAGTGTGGTGGTGGAGGGGGGAAGGTTGCATGGGATTTATTACCTGGGAAGCCCAAGTGCACACGCGGGAGGGTTACTAAGAGGAAAATAAACAACAAGGGAAAGTGCATGCACTTCCTCTTATGAGGGCTCTTCTTCCATTCAGACTCTACAGCCATAGAAAAGCATTCAAATGAAAGCAGCTGGAGCTGGAGAGCTTATTGGCTCTCTTTTCCCCCAAGGCAGTCTATTGGGACAATTTTTTTTTCAGCTGATAGTTTTCTGTGGAATCTAAATGCTAAATAGCAATGTAGAAACGTCTTTTCCTAGTATTTTGTGAGCAGCAAAAGAATATGGTTTATTTGTAGAACGGAAGACTTGAACATTTCTGCAAGAGATACATTGTTTCTCAAACCCAAATAATACTACTAATAAAAGTTCCTATGATAGCATGAGTGTGATACAAATGTTGGCTACCTTACTGCTGTCTCTGGGATGTAAAGATCTCCTGCCACTTTCAAAAGGATACCTTTTGAACTTGGACCAGGAGCCAACTACTGTACAGCTGTCCATGGGAGGGGTTGGTAAAAAGAGGTAACTGTTCAGTCGGAAGCCAAACCAAAGCCCTCATGAGCTGCAGAAATACCATAGCTTGCATTTTGGGGGATGTCTGTGTGCTTTTGTGAATGACTAGCACCTAGAGTGCCTTCTTGACAGATATGGCAGGGAGACATGCCTTTTGGGCCCTCAGAAAGAGAGAGCAATCCAAGAAATAGCCATACGGTATTTGCTCCCGGCCAATCTCCAGGACCTCTTCTCCTCCACAAACAGAAAACACCCAGTATATATTAAAGGGCTGTTTCTCTTTATTCAGCCCACCAAATCAATTTCTGCTGCCTTCTCGCAGTCCTCTTTCTGTTACACTCACTACCCTGCAGTTTCTCAGAAGTTTCCTGCCAGAAGAGGCGAGCGAGACAGGATAGTACTCTCTGGGAGTTGATGCAGTTGGCTGGGACTCCACTTGATGGCACAAAATACATATACCTTCAGAAAACAAGGAAGAGGCCCGTGTTCCACAAAACCTCATGTTAAAATATAACCGTTCGTCTTTAAGGTGCCACAGTGTTTTTGTCTTTGGTATTTTTTCCTATTTCTTATGTTTTTGCCTGGTATGTTAGGAAAATCAGAAGTGCTTGAACTGAATCGACTAGTGGAGTAGAGCATGCTGAAACATTCATGTGTTCGCACAAATATACCAGTGTTTTCCACAAAGTCTAGAAGTGGTTCTTAGGAAAAGCCTTGCTCCCATGCGAGGGCATGCACCAATTGGTCAAGTCAGGTCAGCAGCAGCCCTGAAAGAAATATAATATGATAGATCTTTTTGGTGTTACAAGAAAAGGTCTATCTTGTTTCTTGTGTGAAATCTTATCACAGCAAGGGATCAGGTGAATGTTTCCAGGCATGCCTTAAAGCCACATTGGAGTAATTTACAGTATATTCAAAATCTCATAGAGTTTATATATTGGAGTAAGATGTGTTTTTTTAAATCTTAATTTGTGATATAATCTAGTGTCATAGAAAGCGAGGAAGCCTAGTGAATGAAGATGTCAATTTCCAAATACTCCAGATTTTAGATCGCTGGGAGAAAGGAGAGCCACGCCAGATCTTAGACTTTCAGATTTAGCCTTCAAAAAACTACTTTCGGAGGAAGGTTTGACAGAATGTGTAAAAGTGAAAGAGAGGAAGGAAGAGAAGCAGAAAGAGGAGAGAAAAAAGAGGAAGCAGGCAGGATGGTGGCGGGTTGACCTTCTGACATCATAATTCATCACCTCTGATGCAATAAATCATCCCTTGACAACTCCAGGAGAACCAGCAGTCAGAGAAGGAGGTGAGACTCTTTTGAACGCAGAATGTTCCAGTGTCTTAGCATCTAGTTAACAGTCGATGTACTTTCTTGAATGAAACCGCAGAGGAGTTGTAAAAAGGTAGCTCTAGAAGAGTTGTCCAAGTAGGACCCAGTGGCTTGTGACTGGTTAATGGACTGGCCTGTTGTGCCAATCATGACACACACACACCCATGGCCCACTTCACCAGCACAGTGCCGCTGGATATCCAGGTTCCTACAGGCAAAGAGAAATGGCCAAGGCCAAGGAGGGAGGGAGGGAGGGAGCTTTCTCCTGCAGCACTAGCCCTGCCCTACCTGGTGGTATCTAGAGAGACCCTTTCAAGTAAAGGTCAAGAGCTGGGTGTTGATTTTAGCTCAGGGTGGATGAACTAGGAATGTGGAAACTCAGGGGCATGAAGGTCCTTCTAACTCAGCCTGAGAACCCGCTCCTGTCCGTCTCAATAATAGTTAATCCTTGTGTCATATTCCTTGGGGAATAAAAGGGAGGTGTACCAGGGGCTGAGTTCCTTCAGAAATAAGCAAGTTTAAAGAAAGAAGGATGATTTTCAGCATGGTGGAATGGACAGAGTGATGGACTAGGACTATGGAGAAGAGGCCATGGAAACCCAGTGGCGGTGTTAAGAGGAACTGGTAAAACTGTTACTTACCTTGAAAGCCCTATTAAGGGTGCTGTAAGTAACACCATAGAACACACACACACACACACACACACACACACACACACACACACACACACACACACACACACACACACACACACACACACACACACACAGAGGCAAAGGTATCCATTGGAAAAAGTCATGCATGTGTGAGAACAGAAGACGTAGTTTGTGTTTCTTGATCCACTGGTGTTCAAGAGAAGGAATACAAAGGACTTGGTCTTGTCTTATCAGTCAGTTCCTTTTCCTTCATAGAGAGGATTAAGCCACTTGTCAACCAGTTAATTCTATTTATGCCCTTTCTCATTTTTAAAACTGCACCGTTTCCACAAGAGAGGTTTGACTGCCATAAATTTTGTCCACGCTCTGAAAGAGATTATCTGCTTGTCATTTTCAGGGTGACTGGACTATTAAAGGCATAGAAAGGTTTCCAAAAACACTCCAAAATATATAACCTTTTCACAAACTCTACTTTTTTTAAAAAACAGGAACAATTTGTTACATCCATGTAGTTTATAAACATGGGGAAATTTGGCTCTGATAGATTCTGTGGCTGGTAGGAAATGTCTCTGAAATATCACAGCATCTTATCTCTGATAGATGTTGGTGTCTCATTATTATTGTTGTGTTGTTATTGTTATTGAATCACAGGCGCCATCATTGCCCTCGCTCTCTCACCAAGATCTATGATCATGGCGGAGAGACAAGCCTCATGACGGAATACGTGGACAAATTCCCTCTCTATGGCAACGTCCCTCCAGCCCAGAGCTTCAAGCCCAAGCAGGAATACAAGAGCCATGGAGGGAAAATGGAAGGCATCACCACTTTCAAGTAAATATTCTATCTTCAAAGCATCAGGGGGTGAGGAAGGGTGAACGAGGTCTGGATTTGGTGTAGGCATCAACCAATGGAATGGTCAGGATGCAGTTGGCCACGCAATTTAATGAAGGCTGGTCTCTATTGATGAAGCAATAACGAATAATATCAGTTAAAGGTAAAACCTGCAAAAATATGTGTATACAGTAAACCTCCACCTATCACAGGGGTTAGGGACCCCACCCGACCCGCAATAATTGAAAATCCGAAATATGCAGATGCTGGGTCAGGTTGGGACTGGGCGGGCTCTCTGGGGGCTCTTGTACTTACCCCAGGCCTGGCGCTGCCCCAGACAGGCCTGCAAGGGAACTTCCAGTTCCCCAGAGGCCCCCAAAGTGCTTCCTAGTGATCTGGAGGTCACTTCTGGTTTACTGGAAGTCACTTCCAGTTTGCGGGGAAGCACTTTTGGGGCCTCCGATGGGCCTGGGAAGGCCTTGCCTCCTTACCCCAGGAGGCCTTTTTTCATATACTGCAGACCCGCGATATACTGGGACCGCAGTATATGAACCGCGAAAGGGTGGGGGACAACTGTATATGAAATAATCATTCAAAGGGGAAAGGAGCTAGTCCCCTTGTTATGAAAAGTGCCTGCTTATAATTCACCAGGCTGCATATAGAAAGTAAACCCCATTAGGGAGGCATTTGAGAGGAGAAAAAAAAATCCTAAGCAAGAAAGCTACTTCCAGAATTCCAAAATAATATGTATTTTATTCTGTGTAGGGAGCATGTTCTCCATGTGCTCTGGGGTCTTCCTCAGAAGAGTTTAACCAAGATAACTAGCCCAAAAGACTGGTTATTTGTTGCTGGCTATTTGTTCCCAAAACTTCAGCAAATTCCCTTGAGGAAGGCCCCAGAGCATGTGAGTGGCTAAATATAATAAAATTCATATCCTTTGGCATTCTTAAGAGCTAGTCCCATCTTTTTTAATTTCCATCCTCTTAAAAGAACATCCAGCTGGATGCAAAGAGAAAGCACTTGACACCTGAAGGCATTCCTGGGTACTCAGATTAAAAATAATTAATGGTCTTCTTCCCACCCACTCCCCGTCTTTTCTACCAGGGTCATAATGTTCACTCTCCCAGACAGATCAATAACTATTCCAGCAGTGTGGACTGGCACAAACACGGATTTGGACTTCCAAAGTGTTTATTCTTCTTTTTTGGGTGGGGCGGAGGGTTTCAGTTGTTGTCCGGCCGCTGGCTGTTCCAATACCAAGGTTCCCTTCTTTCAGGTCCGACTACCTTCCGTACGACGTGTCGAGTCGCCCAGTTCGAGTGCAAGAAGAATACAAGCCTGCCGCCGGGGAGATTGATCTGGGAACCACTTACCGAAGAGATTACAACGCTCACCAAGTGCAGCCCGTGATTCTGGTAAAGCCAGTCGAGAGGAGCTATGCACGAGGAGGCAAAATGAACACCATTCCCACTTACCAAGGTAATAAGAGGCCGGTTGCATTTCCTGGGGAAAGGCCCCTCTCCGGCATGGGGACAGGCAGGTGCCAGGAGCCAAAGAGGCCACGGATGTCATAACCCTGGCTTACTTCTTGCAGCCCCCTCCAAATATCTCTGTGTTCCCATCAGCCTGAGCCAGCCTTGCCAGAGGAGGGCAAAGCCAGGCATTGCAATCCAACCACATCCAGAAGGCCACACAGGGTAGGAAACCCCTACCCCTGCTCTGTCCCTGCGAGGGAGCGGGTCTCCCTCATTAAGTCCCTTTATTTATTTATTTATTTATTTATTTATTTATTTATTTATTTATTTATTTATTTAACAGACTTTTTAGCTGCCCCACTACCAAATGGTCTCTGGGCGGCATGCATCCATATATAAAAAACTACTGTATAACAACATATTAAAACCAGTAAGATAACAAAACAGTTTAATCAAGGGTGCACCCTTATTCAACATGGCCAGGCCAGGCTGACAGAAAACTTCAAACATGCTGGTCTCCTGCTCTGGGTGTATGCTTATCTATGTTTCATGTAACCTTTTTCCTTTGGGCCTCTCAGGTTCAGTTCTGTCACTCCCTGTTGGCCTGTGGATCTGGGAATCAGTTGACCTACCCACAGGCCATGAGCAGAGTGCCTTGGCAATTCTGTCAGTAAATGGTAGTTTTGTTTCCAAGCTGATTATAGGGCCTGGGACATTCAAAGAAGGGAGCCCTGTAAAGTCGAGAATGCCTACCATCCTCCAACTGAAAAGTTTGGAAACACCACTACCTTTCAGGATGCCTTTGTCCCCAGGGAACTGGCCCTCCAAAAAAGCTTCAAGCCAACAGTGGCCGCGAGGCTTTCTGACCAGCCTTTTACCAGCGTTACAAGCCACCGCAGCGATTACGTTCCTCACCAACTCGAACCCAAACTCAAGCGCCCGGTAGAAGAATACAAGCCAAGCAGCCAGCCTTTTGAAAACACAACCACCCACCGGTGTGATTTTAGAGGCCTCGCGGGCGAGCTCCCCAAGAGCTTCAAGCCCGAACCATCTAGCGTGGCATCGAAAGCGCTTTTTGACGGTAGCACGGAATTTCGCGAGCGTTTTCAGCCCTGGGCGGTTTCCCTCCCGGAGGTCCGCAAGGAGAAGGAGTACGTCCCACCCACAGGGGGCATGGATTTGAACACCACCACCCACCTGGATTATATTCATCACAGTATCCACCCGGCCGTCCTCATGAAGCCGCTGGAGAAGAGCAGGAGACACAACGCCCCCTTCGAAGGAAGGACGACCATGCGAGATGCCTTCCAAGCCTGGGACACTTGCCGGCCGAAAATCATCAAGAAGACCCAGGAAATACCAAAGCCCTCCGGGAAATTTGACGGCATGACCACCTTCAGAGCTCACTACGTCCCATATAATGTAGCCCCGCAGAAGAGCTGGAGACCTCCAAAGGTAGCTGTTGCCAGCTCGGCCCCTTTTGAAGACAAAACCATGTACCGTACAGAATACACCCCAAAGAAAGTAGAGATCTGTCCAGCAACCTATGCACCTCCTCCTGGATACGTCTATGTCAGCACCGATTCTCGTGGCCACAAATTCTTCCGCCGAGTTACACCAACTGCCCATGAGGTTGCCCAGACAAATGGTAACCGTGTTCCGAAAGAAATTGCAGTGATTTCGTAACTCAGAACTCGAGTGGATTACACGTAAACAGGTTGAGAGGTATCGGGGAGTGGGCAGAGAATGAGAGGAGCTGTGCAAGCATTCTAAATTGCACTGATTTATTATGATGATTGAACAGAAATCCGAGAGAATCCTAAATGTTCACAAGATTAGGAATGGAAACTGGGGCCTGTAATGTGTGCATCAATATTTCTATGGGTTCTCTTTAACTGAATCAAATGTGTGTTCCTTTTAACTTGATGGTAACTTGCGGCAATAACGTGGAAGTTCATTTCCCTATGACAGTGACGTTCTTTTCTAAATAAACTTCTCCAAGCCCACCTCCCAATAACATGCACAGAAAGCAGCCATAGCTTGATAAAAGCTCACAGGTTAATTCCTGACATTTCGATTGCAAGGGTTTTATATTGTAGGATCCCTTTTAAGGGCCTTTTGTTTGCCTAAGATGATGGAGAGCAACTATCCTTCGCACCCAGATCGAGAGGCCTGCTTCCATGCCAAAAAAACCACCGAAAGCTTCTGAGTTTCTTGCTGAGTGGAGCACCATCTCTAAGCCTTTAAAAAAAAACTAAGCCAGATGTTTCTGGAGTCCCACTGTTTACACATAAGGTGGTGAAATGCCTTCATCGACATAACCAACCTTTGTCATTTGGAAGTGTGACAGTGCTGTTTTCCTTTGGCCTCTGCTGAAGGTGGTTTTCTCAGGTTATTTTACAAAGCTGGCTAAGGTTTCTACAGTCAAATGTTTTTCTCCTAACCCCCCTTTAAAGAAAAACTTTTACATCTCAGATAATGTAATAGCCTTTCCTCCCAGTGGTTGTGAAAGAAGTAATAGCCTGCATTTATTCACTTCAGGATGTAGTTTACGTTTCAGCAAAGATGACAGTATTGGTTATGCATCAGCCAGTGGATTATGCACACAAGCACCATCAGTGGATAGCTATTAAAAGGTGATTTACGGCATGAAGGTTGTGGTGCCCCCAGGTATCTCTTGAGAGGGTGGGGAGGAAGAGCGCTGTAGTGTGTCACTTTCCAGTAGCAGTGAGTCCCTCTGATGGAGAATTGGGGCCAGGAAAGGCATCCTGTATCTCACAGACTTTTAGATTCTCAGGAACCATGCCGGGGAGCAACTTAGGGAAGAGTCCAATGATGTTTACATTTGTTTGGGGCACCTCCACGTTTCCCATCAGTTTTGGGAGGAGCTGTATGCTCCTGCTGGATTCCGCCGCTTATGCTAGAATCTGTGTCCAGAACCTTCCTGTGCACCCTAAAAAAAACCCAAAACCCACCAGTGCTCCAGGAAGACCTTTCGAGCAGTTTCTACAGCGGGTGGGAGCTGTGGCAGGAGGGATGGGAAATCCCGGCTCCTTTGGAGTTGGATGCGAAGCTGCACGGTGACGCTGGTACTTGGCCCAGTTGTATGATGTATTTTGAGGGGCCATGAAGACCCGTTCCGTCCCACTTAGATTCACGCTCTGAAGGCCACCAGAGACACATTTATTTGACCCCTTTCAAGTGTAGTGGTCTTCCATCTGATTGGTGATACAAAACTCAGTTACTGAGCAGGTATATTACCCTGACGCTATGGCAGATCTAGCTGCTGGCCATTTTCTCCAACCATGACGCCATACCATTCCTGGCTCGGTTCTTCTTAAACGTAGTGGCAAAGGATAGCAGTGTGTGTGTGTGTGTGTGTGTGTGTGTGTGTGTGTGTGTGTGTGTGTGTGTGTGTGTGTGTGTGTGTGTGTGTGTGTGTGTGTGTGTGTGTGTGTGTGTGTGTGTTGGGGTGGGGGGACAAATGTTTGCCCAGTCCCTTCACTGTTCCACTAGGGATCCCTACTGCTGCAGCATCTCTGAGCAAAGGGCTACTAACCAATGGCTGCTACCAGACTTTTAGGACAAACTGGTCCATTTGTTTCAGTGGGATGTACCAACGACTTCAACGTGTGTGTGTGTGTGTTTATTCAGAAGACAGTTTCACTGTCTTGCGGAAAAGTACATCTGCATATGTGCAGTCTTAGTTGAGCTTGGGCCCGGATGGGGAAATCAGTTGCCAATTATATTAATCCATTTTACCTTGGAAAAAATAGTACATGCTCCATTATACAATGATAAAGCAGTATATCAGTTGATGATGTTAGCTCTGAGTTAGTCTGTTAATCAACTCTTAGGTTTGACGAGCATTCGGTACGTTGAACAAGAGTGAATAACTGATTGTATCTTGTTTCTCTCTGTGTGTTTTACTTTGTACTCATTATTTTAGGGAAATCATTTTATAACTGAAGTGTCATGGACTGTATTGGCCCCAAATCACCAATTCAAAAACGGTGTTCAAGGAATGTTTTCAAAAAACAATAAATAAATATATAACTTAAAACAGACAAGAATACTGTTCTGAATTTCTGGAAATGTTTGTTTTGTATCACTTCCACATGTTATGCAGGTTTCATGTTTTAAAAATGGGGGAAATCAAGTGGAAACCATTGAACTCACCCCAAAGTTTTCTTGAAGTTTATTAAAGACTTCAGCTAGACTAAGGTTAGGACTCCTTTGTTCTAGAGCGCATGAGTGTATTTATGGTTGTTTGAATTCAAACCAAGATGCAGTGGGGATAGGCTCACTGTATCTCATCATCATCCCATCTTTCTGGCAAAAAAAAGTCTTAAGACATCCCCACTTCCATCTTGCTCTTCCAAAATGCTGCATCTCTGCCTACAGGTGGTTTGCCCGTGACACATCCCTCACATGAGAAGGGCAATTTCATGAGATTCCGTTCTGCCTGGGTCACTTGGTTGCCTGCCAGATATCTAGAGCCACTGATGGGGCTTTGATTGCCTAACTCAGGTCATCTGCTTCTCTGGCGGGGTGGGGTGGCGTTTCTTCTCCAGAGAGCCCTGGTATTGCAGGGAACTGGGGAGAAATGAGTTTTTAAACTGTTGTTTTTATAAGTTTTTTGGGCTGTTTGGCCGTGTTCTGGAAGTTTTGCTTTGTGACATTTTGCCAGACTCTGTGGCTGGCATCTTCAGAGGGCAAGGAGTTCAGGGAACTAGGAGTTCTCTATGTATTCTCCTTGTTCCCTGAGCTCCTTGCCCTCTGAAGATGCCGGCTGCAGAGACTGGTGAAACATCAGGAAGAAAAAACTTCCATAACATGGTTAAACAGCCCAAAAAACTCAAAACATCTAACAGATCCGGGCCGTGAAAGCCTTCAAGAATATATTGTTGTTGAAAAATTTCACAAATAAGGGGGGGTGAGTTAAACATATTAGTTCCAGGCCCTGGTTCCTGGGAGGTGCATACCTGCTTTGACACACTTAAGATCCTGGTGTACTCCTGTCTAAAGGAACCTAATTCTTTATACAGCAGCCACAGCTGCTGTTGAAACATCTTGATTGTTGGGTGAAATGGAGAGTGTGAAACTATTGTCTTAAATAAACTCCAAAATACACCACTGGCAAGCCATTTCAACAAAGTCATGCAGCTGGGGTAACAAAAAGAAATGTTTATTTTGGATGAATCTATGGATTGATTTTAAGAATGCCTAATATGAGGCATCTTGGGTTCATTGGATAGCAGCAACGTACCATAGCCAGTGGCCATAACCAATGCCCATGGCTTTGCTACTGAAGAAACGGGGTTCAAAACCAAAGTACTGTACTAGCAACTCAAGGAAAACTAGCAGTTAACTCTTTTCAGGTGTTAAATGCAAATGGGAAAAAGAGAGACGTTTTAGTAATAAGGAAAAATATGTTCTAAAATCTTTATTACACACTGTACAAAAAATATTGCACTTTAGATCAGATAATAAATATATACAAAAGTATATTACATGTGCTTTAATTTAAAAAGATAGATATAAACAAACAAGATCCATGGTGAAATTTAAAGTCTTGGGCCACATATTTCAGCCAAAGTCAATCACTTTAAAGTTGGCTGAATTCAAAGCAAGCAATTTTAGCACAGGTGCTAAGGTCTCATTAACATCATTTGCGGAGTACGGTAAATCCAACTTTAATTGCACCTAGGACAGACCCATTAAATCGACAGGATTCACGTAAGCATTAGCTCAGTGGTTTAGGGTTCCAGCTATGGAGCCAGAGGTTGGGAGAAGAGCCAGTCTGGGTGGCCTTGGGCAAAGCTGCACAGTAATCCTAGAGATTACCCCCCAGAAGAAGGGAGAGGCAAACCATTTCTGAGAATTCTCTACCTAGAAGCCCCTGAAAAGGGTTGTACTGTATTAAGTTGGAATTGACTTGACTGCACACAATACATACATAATAAACAGGTCTCATTCATTCAGTGGGTCAGTGGGTCTGATGTGCCTGAGATTAAAAATTGGGTTTAAAATTTATATATTGTACATACATTTGAAAAGAATCAAACGGCAAAGTTTTTTTTTTCCTGCAGTACATCACTTCATACAGAAGGATTCAATTTTAAACAGGTTCTGCCATGTTGTTGGGTTTTTCTTTAAAAACTCTCTGCATGTAGAAAACAATCGTACTGAACATCTTCATCTTAGCCTTGTCCACTCATGTTTCCACTTGCATAGAATTGCTTTTCAACATGAACATGACATAAGAAGAGCCATGATGGATCGGGCCAAAGGCCCATCTTGTCCAGCTTCCTGTATCTCACAGTGGCCCCACCAGTAGGGAGCATTTGTGCAATCCTGCCACCCAGAAAGAAAACCACCCATGCCTTGATTCTACCGACCAGCTTAATTTGAATGTGATTAAACAAACAAACACTATTTTGCTCTCAGCCAAATACACTTACTGTAAATGACGGGCTTTTCTATATGCCACAGTGCTAGTTTAGTTGTCCGCAAGGCAAAACAACAATACACAACACAAGTGAGTTAATCTTTCCCCAATGCAATCTGAGCACAAACAAAGGGCCTTTTCACATGACCCCTAAGATCCGCTGGCCACTTAAATTCGAACCAAATATCTTAGGGGTTTGTCGCTGTTCCTGCGTTCCCACCCCCTCCGCACCCCTGGCTGCTGGCTGCGTGAGGGGATGGAGAAAAAAAGGAAGAAAAGAATGCCGCTCACCTCCGTTCTGCCGTCCCGGCACTCCATTCAGATCTCTTAAAGGGGCAGTGGGGCAAAAACAGAACAAACAGAAGCAAGGAGAGCCGGGCAGTCACTACGTTATATCCGCATCAGGAATTTTCACCTCCAGAGAGCAGGTACCTGAAAAGTGCGCTGGGACGCGCTTAGGTGGGCGTGGTCACACTTAATTATCTGTAAACTCTGGAGCTGGTGGGGAAACAATTTTAAGCTCCGGAGCTGGGAGCCATTTGCCGTGGAGTTTAGGGGTCGTGTACAAAGGGCCAAAATCTCAGATGTTACTTCAGATCAGAGGACCCGGGTCCACATAACGTGCTTGTTGCTATTTGTGCAGGGGTTGGCAAGTGAAATGGGAGCCTATAAGAACATACTCTAGGACTACAATAAAACTAGAAGAGTCTTACTGAAGTTGGACCAAACATTCCTCTAATCTTATACTGCGTCCTGTTTCTAAACAAGGGTCAATCCAACATGCCTGGGGAAATTACCTGTAAAGGAAACCGCTCATTCCCAGCAGGGATTTCCTCCTTAGCATCTGGTATTTAGAATCTCTAGAGATGGAGCTTCCACTGAGCATTCAGGGCTAGCTTTGAAGCAGAGCATGAGAAGGTTTTTTTGATGAAGCCTGTATAATCTCAGCACTGTGAAAAACCTTCCTCTATTCCTAAGGAATATTTCCTAGCTGTCCAAGGCCAGAAACAGACATTAGAAATAGCCTGAATAGGGAAGAGCAAAACGCGTAAGTAACGCTGACTGTCACAGCATAAGCTTCTCCAGCTCTGAAGTTACACATACTCACTTCCTCTGCTTTGGTGACTGGTTTTCAAAACTTAAAACTGGGTGTTCCCTTGAAGCCTGGTTCCCCATGCACAGAAAGGTTGTCTCAACTCAGTGAAACATCCCAGTGCATATGTGCTTTCAGCTCTAATTCCAGGTTATCTCTAATGTCTGTGTCGGCCCCTTCATGATTCACCATCACCTCTTGAGTCAACAAATTCTATTGTACATCATGCAAAAAAAAAAGGTATTTCCTGCCCTAAATCTGTTCTCAGTCAATTTCACAGGGAAAACCAGCACTCCTTTTTTTCCTTCTTTCCGATTGTGTATTCTCAATGGCCATGATCCAACTGTGGTCACCTGCTGATGGGCACGAACCAGTACTTCAAAGCCCCGCCTCTGTTGGACACCCATTCACCAGCAGTACCTGGAGGAGGCAGGTTAGGGAAACCAGGCGGATGCCATGAGCCCTTGTTCAGCTGATAAATGAACCAGCACGAATCAGCGAACCAGTGGTTTGTGCCCATCTCTATTCCGAACTACCACCCTTGAGCAGAATTTGAAGTGGGGAAGTTCACCCTTCTGCATAACAGCTCTTTCCCAGTCCGATGAGAAAAACCTCTCCTTTTCGACCTTGTTTTCCAATGGCACCGAAAATTTCCAGAAGCCTCCATTGTGCTGTTTTATTATTTCAAATGTTTCCACCTTTAAATGTCATATTGTGTGCAATTTTTTCCCAATCATAAAACAACCTTTATTTCCACCTTCTCTTTTGGCCAGACATTATTTTCACATAATCAGTACAGCAGAAGATGGCGTTCTGAAGCCATAGTTCTAACATCTGACTATCTTTCAATTACACTAAACGCATACTAAGCCAAGATGCTGAAAACCCATTGAAACAGATAATATATACACATCTGCCTCAGTGGATAGAGTGTTCTGTTTTGTTTGTTCTTGTGCTATTTATTTCCCTACTGGTGGCAGGGAAAAATATATAAAGAATATTTCAAAATGAGCAACCTAGCCCAAACTATGCTTTGTGCTGGAAGAGTGTTATTGTTTCCCTTTTGGTTAAACCAGGCATACCCAAACTTTGGCCCTCCTGATGTTTTGGACCACAACTCCCAGAATTCCAAGCCTGTATTTCCAATGGCAAAGGACTGTGGGAGTTGTGGTCCAAAACATCTGGAGGGCCGAAGTTTGGGCATGCCTGGGTTAAACACAAGAGACCGCCTCTCAACTTTAGAGCCCAAATCCGAAGCTTCTGCAAAGAAACCTTGAGCCTGATTTCATATTGATCATATACTAGAGAGACCCACACCATTTCCGTCTCCACTAATGTTTCCAAGACTTGAAAGCCATCCTGCAGCAGGTCTTTAAAAAAAAACATACCAGTAATAACAATGCACACCTTGCCTTTTACAGCAGGCACTTAAACAAGGGAAGGAAAACCAATTTGTTTTCCATTTGACAGCTCATCTCCATAAACCCAGTCTGTGGCAATACCCCGTTTGTCATAACCTCCAGGAAATGTAGCCCTGTGTTGAAGAGGACAGGGGAAATCAGAAAGGGCTGAGGGCTGTTTCCAGAGATTTGGAGCATTCTTTTAAAGGGGTCAGACTGGGAGGACACCACGCAAATCCATACACTTGCTGGCTTCTCGTGTTTTACAGAAAGGCTCATCTGTTTGACTTTGTGAAGCTGGCTGGATACCTCAGGGTGGAGCCAGAGGTTGGGAGTTCGATTTCTCCTTGATGCCTCCTGGAAGCAGAGCCAGCCTGGGTGGCCTTGGGCTAGCTTCACAACCCTAGGGTCCTCCCAGAAGAAGGGACCGGGAAACCACTTCCAAGTACTCTTTACCTAGAAAACCCTGTAAAGAATTGCCATAACTCAGAAATGACTTGATGGCACACCATTATCATTTGCCTTTCTATTTCTGTGACTTGACGATAATTGTCCCCAATCTCTTTCTCTTAAAAGTTGCAATGAGACCCGGCTCGACCCTTTTCTCAAATACCCTCCTTGCGCGCATTGCAACAAAACAGCGTGCTGTGGTTGGAAAGGCACGGGGGTGGGACAGGGAGGAGGTGGCGGCAAGGACCGGGAACCAAAATTCCCTTTCAGAATATTTACGTAACGTTCTTTTTTCACCAACCCAAAACTTTCTCAGTGGATGGTCTTTCCTGAATCAAAACTCTTCTTGCCGTTTCTTCACAGCACCTTCAAGAACTCCCCGTAAAGGAATAATGCTCTCCACAGGATTGACAACACCTTTGTTTGTAGAGGTCTACCAAGCACAATTTTAGCTGCTTTACAAATGTACAGTAGGGAGTGGAGTCCTGGCATTCGCCTTCTGAAAAATACATTGAAATGTGACAAGAATGCAATTAAAACAGTGACACCCTCACAACTGAGACTGGGGGTGGGGGGACACTTTGAGGTTTCATGTCCTAGAGAAGGACCTCATCAGAGTTAGATAAAATGCCAACATCTTCTCTGCTTGTTGCGGCCATCTATCGCCGAGTAATTGGAAGACTCCTTTGACACCCATCCATGAATGAGTTGTGTTAAAGGAATATAGGTCCAGACCCTATAGCACAGTCTGTGTCTAACTTAGGGTATCCATTTTGCTGGTTTAGTTCTTCATTATCACTCTGTTGGCTGGATAGGAGGACATCGCTCAGTAATTCTAAAGGAGGTTGGGTGTGACTCAGTGGCTTAAGGAGTCCAGCTAGAGATTAGCCTTCGACACCTTTCTCTAAATGCCAATGGTTCAACTGACCAGCAAGTTCAAAAAATGGGAATAAACTTTTTACATACTGCCACAGGGAGTGACATTGCAGTGCCTCCAGGTGGCCGGTCTCTTCCTCCAAGCACAGGACTGATCCACCACCGGTCTCTTATTTTTCCAGTGGATGCAGCCCACTTGCCGCGACTGGAATCCGCTCCCACAGTCAGCGGTGCAAGGTCGCCAGGGACCTGTTCGCCAATACACGTCACATTTCTCAGAAGAACAGTTTCTTCTGGTGGTTGGCCTGCAAGGATGGAAAGGGGGGGGGCATCCAAAACAAACAAAGAAAATAATCTGAATTGTATAATCCGACAGGAGAACCCAGCAGAATCCCGCAGCCGGGGATCTTGGTTGTTTAAATGAATTCTGGTTTGGGAAATTTGGTCTCCTACAGCCACGCTTTGGATTTCTTTGTATTCTGCCAGACAGTCCCAAAGCATCTGTGTCAGTAAAATGTGCTATATCCAGAATGCAGCGACTGATTTAGGCTGTCCCAAATAAAAGAGTGTAAGCTGGGTGCACATGCTGGCTGTGTTCTTACTGCACAATCAGAAGTGCACCCATGTACACAAGCAGCAACTCAACAACTAGTGGCAATATGCCATTGGGTGGTACCCCACTGGACGTAGGCAAGTGCAAACCAGCCACTGGCCAATGAGTAGGAATCCTATTCCCAAGTTTCAGAACAAGAGTCACTTTCAGCTGGTTTATCCTATATGGGTCTCTTGGGAAGGAAGCACTATCATATCTCACAGGCTGTCCAGTCTAGCCTCCACTGTCCTAACTTTAAGCAGATCAAGCAGACACCTTCTCCAAACTGGGGGTCCTCTTCTACCTTCCACATTCTCCAGACAGTGAGGCCAAAAGGATGGAAGCAGTGACCCATTATATATGTGCAAGTTTGGGGGAAAGCTGGCGTGATTAGTTTAAGGGCAATAGAGCATCCATTGACACACCTATATGAACTTTTAGTAGAAGACGTGCATGACAGGTGTGGGTGAAAGGGATGGAGGGAGGGACAGCTTGCATTTATCCAGAGAAAGCTCAGCTTGTGGGAACGGTACCTTTCCTTGTCGTTGCACAGTGAGGTTAACACTGCTGTTCCATTCTGATATTGACACTGAGCACGCCGGTGCTGCACACCCACTCCTCGGCCCACACACTGACCAGTGCACTGAAAGCAAAGGAAACAAACAGCATCCTTTAGAAAGATGGAGATCCTGCAAGCAGGAGCAGCAACACAAGTGCAGTTCAGCCCTGCCCCTTGGGTCTGTGTTGCCAAGGGCAAATATTCCATACTTCCCACCACCGCCACCAAATGAATGGGCTGGTGAAGGAGTTGTTAGCAAGCTTGATTATTCTATTATGCATTAAGTTGATAAAACTGATTTTGGCTCCCCTATCTGCAGCACAGGGCCCGGGGAACACACCCCAAGTCCCCCTCCCCAGCTGCGTCCCTAAATGCAGATGACAGATTTACGAAACGTTGTCTCTGTTACCTGTCCCCATGGATGAACAATCCATTCTGTACAAGAGTACCCCACACAAGGCTTCCTTTCCAACGGGCGTCCTTTCTGCGTGCAAGCGTCCGGTGACAACCGTATCACGGTGCCGTTGGCTTTGAGCTGCTTGCAAAATCGTTGCCGCTGCCGAAAGCCATTGCCGCACAAAGCAGAGCACTCGGACCAGGCGCTCGTGGACCACCTAGAGAGGGAAGGGGTAAAAAGGCAAACCGAACTGGTAACTAGGCTGTTGTGAATAAACGATAGCCCTCTTGCGTTGAGCGGATCAGGATGGGCGGGAATTTTCATTTCAGTGTTGTTTTGGTAAGAATTTCCCCCACATTCGCACTTTTACATTTCTGAGCTAAAGAATTTGATTTGATTTATTTAAATTAAAGAAAAGTGAGAGGAATGGAAACTGAGAGAGACAGATCCATCCTGGCCCAGTGCCTTAAATACTTAGTACCTAAACATCTGCATTACACAATCAAGAACCTCACTTCTTAGTACATACAGTAGATGCAAAAGGAACAGCAGTTTATCTAAACAAAAATGATCCCCAATCCATTTGGGAATCAAGGCTAGACACTAGGGATGGGCACAAAATGGAAAAATGGCATTTTGTTTCATTTCATTTCGTGCCCACTCCTGTTTTGTTTTGTTTCAAAATGAAATGAAATGAAATGGCTCCCTGGGTCCAAGAGGCACCATATTTGGTGCCCGGGAACCTTCTCAAAATGGTCCGGTGGGCAATTCTGGGCGACTGCGCTGCTGACCCGACCATTTTCAGAGGGTTCCTGCCAAGCTGTCAATGGCTGGACCCCTTTAAAACTGGCCCAGCCAGCACCAGGAATTGAACTCCCAACCTCTGGCTGCACAGCAGGAGTCCTCAACCACAGAGCTATCCAGCAGTTCCATAAACAAAAGTCTAGGTGCAGAAAAAAATAGCACCAAATGAAAGCAAATGGGACCTACTTACCTGGGAGGACAATCTTGGATATTGCAAGGCTGATAAATTGCAGCTGGCTTCGGGCTCTCTTTGCACAAAGCTCTGTCTGATTTTTCCTCCTTGGCATTCACACACTCCAACCTTTGGAACTGGGTTCCTGCATTCCCACAAGTGGCAGAACACGGATCCCACTCACCACGTTCCCATCTGTACTCTGTTACACAGGAGGGAAAGAAGAAAGGCGTGCAAATTAAGAACCTAAGTTGCCTCTCAGAATATTGACAGGCTTCAGAATGATCTGTATTTTGCTGGGTCTATTTCTGAGAATTGAGACTTCTTTTGCATCACATGCTTCCTCTTTCCAGCTGACAGCTGAAATATATATTAGCCTTCGTTGGAATATTAATCCAGCACGGAAGGTAAGTGGATCATACTGTGGATCGCCGCTAGGTGAAGCTTCTGAGGAGGCTTATGGTGTAGTGGTTAAACAGCTGTACTGCAGCTAAAACTGTGCTTGTGACCTGGGGTTCAATCCCAGGTAGCCAGCTCAAGGTTCACTCAGCCTTCCATCCTTCCAAGGTTGGTAAAATGAGTACCAGACAATGTGTAGCCTAAAAAATTATACTGTAAACCACTCAGAGAGTCCTTTAAGTGCTATGCGGCATTATATAAGCACATATGGGGCAGTTTATTTATTTATTTATTTATTTATTTATTTATTTATTTATTTATTTATTTATTTATTTATCCATCCATTTTTATGCCACCTGTCTTCCCGAAAGAACTCTGGGCGGTGAACAAAGAGGGCAAGACAGACCCAAAAGAAACAATACAGCAATTGATACAAAATAAAAACGGTATATAAAAGAAAATAAATAAAAATACAATATATAGTATAAAACAGCTCAACAAGGGAGTCGAAAAGTCATCGGCAAGACGGCAAAAAAAAAAAAAAAAACCTAATACAGGTCGCCAAATGTCTCCCTAAAAAGCAAGGTTTTAAATGCTTTTTTTGAAGGCAGGCAGGGACTGTGCAAGACGCAACTCACTCGGAAGATGGTTCCAGAGCAAGGGGCCAACATATTTTGCTTTTTGCATTACTTGTTGATCTCTAATGCCCAGACTCCCCAGGAGCCATACTGACTGAGGATTCTGTGAGGAGTAGTGAAAGATATATCCATTCTATGTGAATCTGTAAAATTATGCCTTGGATTAGAAAGAAAACCAGCATTCTCGAATTCAGCAGCGGGCAGTTGTCAAGCTATATCCTGACCTCCATACAGGGCAGTGTGGATAAACCCAATGGGCAAACCCAGAGCAATAACATGGATGGGTGAGGACCATATCCAGCACAGGAGTAATCTGTGATTGTTTGGGGCAGAAGATAGCAGGAAGAAAAAGAGGAAGAAGACAGAGGAACCTTGTTTCCTCCGCCATTACTTGCTATGATACGTCAGTGCCCGGCTCATCCCAATCAGGGTCTGGAAGGATAATTTCGGGAAGATGACAACTGCTAGCCAGAATAATCATCCAGACAGTCCTTGGGGATTCTGGGAGGTGCAGTAGGAAAAGTAACTCCCCCAAGTTCTAATGGTACCTTCCTAGCATCAGTACACAATGTAGCAAAAAAGGGACTCCCCAATAAATGTTGCTATTGAAACCAAAGAGGTGTGTGTGTGGGGGGGAAGATTGTGGTTCTCATTACCACCTCAGATGATCAACTTCAGATTGATGGCCCAGTTGCACCACTATGCGGATATGAAACACCTGACAACAGCGGTTCATGTGTGGATAACCTCTAAAATAGACTACCGCAATGCTCTCTGCTTCGGCGGCCCTTGATGTCAGTATGGAAGCTTCATCAGGTTCAAATGTGGTGGGTGGACTGATTATAGCTACCAGCAGATATTAACACGCACCCCCAGTCTTTACAGACCTTCTCTGTCTCTCTGTTAGTTTGCATGGTCAGTCTAAGGTGCTGGTCATAACCCAGGCATGTCCAAACTTCGGTCCTCCAGATGTTTTGGAACACAACTCCCACAGTCCTTTGCCATTGGAAATACAGGCTTGGAATTCTGGGAGTTGTGGTCCAAAAACATCAGGAGGGCTGATGTTTGGACGTGCCTGTCATATCCTAACAACCATAATTATTTAGGACCTCCATCTTTGGTGGAATGCCTCTCCCACAGAACAAACTATCTGTCCCATGTGCTCCTCACAGCTAATGCAGTCCAAAAAGCCAGCCCAAGGAACAGAGCTTTCTGGGTTGTGGCCCCTTCCGTCTGGGACAAGCCTCCTGTAGAGATTCACCAAGTGTCAGCCATCCCAGTTTTTAGGATGCTAATTAATTATCTTACACTGTCTTCTACTAGTGTGAATATTGTCCTGAGATGTTTAAATGGGTTTAGATTCGTAAATTTCACTTCAAGGTAGTTTTAGATAGCGAAAAGGTGTATTGTTCTTTATTGTATTTCAGTATTTAATATATCATGTTTTCGTTTTATTGTCTATTGTGAACTGCCCAGAGGGTGGCAATGCTAATAGGGCATTCTAAAAATTGAAATAAATAAAAGATTAATTCTGCAAACCATGAAAGTAACCATCTCCGGCAGTAAAAAAAGATATATTTCAAAATGTGGGTTACAATTCAGAACGATCCCACCCTGCCCTCTTGTACGTATCATTTATGAGAAAGTGCTATACAACGTTGACAGATTTTCATGCAATCTGGGGTGTCATGTCATGGCCCCGCAAGGCACACGCTCCAAGCCCCCCCGCACCCCCGCCTCCCCTCCCCCATCCCCGCCCCCCACACACCCTCCCCTTTTTTTTTCAAAGGTGGGGTTCGTTTTGGTCCTGTAATACGCCTGAATAATTGATCGCTCCCAGCTGTGTCTACAATCTCTTTCCGGCAGCACATAATGAATTCTTTAACTTATAGGGCTGTCAGCATTTCCTTATTACTTCTGGCATTCTTGAAATAATACAAAAAGAGCCCTTTTCAAAGCAGAAGTAGTTAAAATTTACTGAGTGCAAGCGTGACCAAGAGCCTGTATTATTTGCTTTGCCATGAAGACATGGTGTGGGGGGTGGTTGCTCTCTCTCTCTCTCTCTCTTTCTGCTCCCACTGTGCATACACTAACCCATTTAGCAATATTTTTAACATGTAAAGTATTTAAATATTTTTTCCACATGTGTGTGAACCAACCTAGAGACAAGCATGGACCTTGTGAAGCTGCTTGTGGTTGCCTCTTAGAATAAACCAAGGAGCAACTGCATATGTCCTTTTTGCCGGCTTCTGTTCAGTGCTCAGAGCCTTCCATCCTTACTTCTACCACCTGTTCTGAAACACGGCAGGGCTCCCATAGCACCACTGGAACATCATAATCCAGCTGGTTTAGGGCTCCAATTGCACAAGATGCCGAGATGCTCAAACTGTGCCTATCGACCTGGACAACTTTGCCCGAGTGCTCAGACTTGCAGATGAATCCTCTGTTGACCTCCGAGTGACAAATCGCCAAATTGAAGAAGTTAGTTTGGGAGAGGCGAGTCTTCCGTCAATTCAGGGAGTAGCATGCCTCAACCTCTTCTGCTTGGGACTTAAGCTCCGGCCCACAGGGAAAAAAGCATCCCTGCCTTGGAATGCTTTTGATTCTATAGCTCATACAGCGCCATCACCTACTCCACCACCGGGATTCTACAGAGAATCCAGACATCATCCTGTTCCATTCACAAACCTCTTCCTTGCTTCCCCAACCCCTGCTTCTGCCATTGGTCCTCCTGAAAAAGCTTTCTAAAATGAAAGGAAAAAATGACCCCCTTAGGAAAAAACGAGGGAAAGGCTGTACAGTCTGCAAAACTGCACCACTTCAAGAGCAGGCGATACCTTTATTAGACCACTTTAAAAAATCCATCAGGTGGGTTTGGTGGAAAAAAACCCCACATCTTTTGGCTATGCACCAATTATTTATTTTATTTTATTTATTTTAAAAAGGACTTAGAAAAGGTCCTTGGAAAAGGACTCCAGATATTTTGGACCACAGCTCCCACAGTCCTTTATCACTGGCAACATATGCTCAGGATTTTGGGAGTTGTGGTCCAAAACATCTAGAAGGCTGAAGGTTCCCCCCCTACCTAATCTAAAGTTTCCCCAGGCTGGTCCATCCACTCTGGTATTGTCTGCTCTGAATTCCAGGGTCTTAAGACAGATGTTGGTTTGAAAAAGTTTTCTTACCAAGAGAAAGATTGAAGAGATACACCATGACTGGAATTGCTGCCTGTGCTGCCCATCCCAGTCTCTAGTTGCTACCAACTGAGTTGACTTCTTATGGCTCATTTCTACCCAGCTGCCCATGCTTACCCTTCAGATCCTTGGCACGTGTGGAAAAGACCCCTGGATCTGTCCCTCTTTCTTTAAAACCCCCACAGCTTCAAGAACAGAGACACGGCTGCCCCCATGGATGCTTTGCCTATCAGAAGATGGCACTAAAGGGAGAGAAAGCCGGGCTTTCTATTTGCTCGGCCAGATCTGGAACTCCTGGGTACAAGTCATAGGAAGCAACCCTCAAGTGTCTCTACGCTACACAGTTACGCCAGCTGGATACCAACTCATGCCACCCTGGCAAAGTGGCTCTGATGGCTCTGGCCCCATCTCACAGAATGTTGGGTTTTCTAACTCGGGTGAAGCCTTAAGAATTGTCTTCTGGACAGTGAACTATGACGGCACATTCAGAGCATCTCCCCAAACTCCAGAAGGGTCATCCGCCCTGTGCTATTTTTCCTTCTGCACCAGAGTGAAGAGGCCAGTTTTAAAATAAAACCAAAACTTGAAAAAAACCTGGGCAAAACCAAAAACAAAACACAAACAAAACAAGACCCTTGGAGGGAGCTGAAAGTGAGGCTGAGGGAAGGCCCCCCCCTGAGCAGCGATTTCCACGTCTGGTATAAAAAGCAGAAGAGCCTTGAAACCATTAAAGAAGGTGTAACATGAAATGTACCCGTGGAATATGGTTATTGCTCAATCAGAAGACCACATTAAAGATAAGAATGGTGCCATGGAATCTTCAACAAACCTTCCTTCTTGACATTTACCCAGACAGACAATGGCTTGGTGCTTGAGGAGCTCCAACATCTGTATTGCCCAGCAAAACGGTCAGAGGCCACCTTCACCTCTAAGATGCGTCCACGGACCAAGCTTCTAGGGCTGAGGCCACCAATTTCTTGAACAGGCTGATTTCTGAAGGACCACCGGATTGTGTTCTTTGCACTAGGATGTACAGGGCAACCTAGAAAGCAAGGGTATATTTTTAACTACTTATCCCATTACATTCAGAATTTCTGTTAAAAAGAAAAAAGAAAAAAGAAACACCCCAAAATCTACACAATTCATGTAATCAATGCCTGTACTGCAGGTAAAACTGTGCTCACGACCTGGGTTCAATCCCTGGTAGCAGGCTCAAGGTTCACTCAGCCTTCCATCCTTTTGAGGTTGGTAAAATGAGTACCCAGCTTGCTGGGGGGGGGGCAATGTGTAGCCTGCACACTGTAATTAAAATTGTAAACTGCCCAGAGACTACTTGTAGTGGTATGGGGCGGTATATAAGCAAAACACTTTTTTAAAAAAATGTGTTAAAAATTTCACTAGGATGCTCCATAAAATAGTTGCAAACCATCATACCCTACATCAGGCATGTCCAAAGTTCAGCCTTCCAGATGTTGTGGACCACAACTCCCACAGTCCTTTGTCATTGTCAATCTAAGCTTAGAATTCTGGGAGTTGTGGTCCAAAACATCTGGAGGGCCAAACTTTGGACATGCCTGCCCTACATAATAAGCACATTGAATAGTACTACTAGTGAACATAACACATCATTCTATAAATCAGCATGTGAAGCTGGGCAGTTGTTAAGAGAATCAGGAGAATTATTTCAATACTGAAAAGTCAGGTCAGTTTTTCTTCTTTCAGGTAGAAGAGAATTGATTTGGTCTGCTAAGTTATAAAGTTTTGGGGACACTAGAAAAGCGAAGAAGACTTACATGGCTTCCTCTTTAGTTGAGTATCATATAATAGAAAGAGACAGAGTGGGACTTCTGAGAAACAAGACAATATTACCTTGGGAGGTGGTGTGCACACCAACGCTGGAGGCATTCAAGGAAAATTTAGACCAGTGGTTCTCGACCTGTGGGTCCCCAGATGTTCTTGGACTGCAACTCCCAGAAATCCTGGCTAGCTCAGCTAGGGATAAAGACTTCTGGGGGTTGCAGTCCAGGAACATCTTGGGGATCCCACAGGTTGAGAACCACTGATTTAGACAACCACCAGGCAGATATCCTCTGAGCTGTATTCCCACCTTGAACCCTCCCAACTCTATTATTCTATACTTATATGATTCTAAGACATGCAGGAGTCAGCAGGGATAAAAGAGTGACAAGATTTAGGGAGCCATTCTTAGCCACCAAGCCCCAAGGATACCCCCGTTGCAACCCAACCAAGTATATTTGTGAAACATACCTATCCGCAAAAGGTCCCCGGGCTCTACCGTAACATTGGTCCCGATCCCTGAGGCCATGAGGACACGTTTCTTTCGGCCATGGATGGCAGATGATCCATTATTCGGTCCCTGAAGTGTTTCTTCTGAGAGAGAAAAAGAGGGAGTGTCAGGGGTTGGGGTGGGGTGGGGGAAACACAGCCAGAATGCCTCACAAGTAAGAGCGATGGGATTGTTTACTCAAAAAGGGTGGTGGTGCCGTCCTTAGGTGTAAGAAAGAGGAGTGCGGAGCAGGGTGTCAATTCTGCCCTTGTCTTGCCAAGGTCATTCTTTGGGTTTCCTTCCCAT
The DNA here is from genome assembly GCA_029282475.1 of Phrynocephalus forsythii. Classification (NCBI taxonomy): domain Eukaryota; kingdom Metazoa; phylum Chordata; class Lepidosauria; order Squamata; family Agamidae; genus Phrynocephalus; species Phrynocephalus forsythii. The sequence goes on along the minus strand of JAPFRF010000014.1, from coordinate 5,339,266 downwards.
CTGTTCATGTTTGCACCAGAAACAACAAGGGATCTTCCAATACCTTAAGGATCCTGTTGTCCCAATGCATCTGCACCTGACAGAGGCACAGGCCAAAGCCTTGAAGGCATAAGCTAATTCTTGGTGGTTTTCTTGTGTCTCTAAAGACTATCTGCAGTTCCAGATCCTAAGACCACAGAGAAAAGCCCCCGCAGCCCCTGCCATTGTTAGAACATTGTCCTCTGTGTGTCGGAAAGGCAGCACATGGAGAAGAAGTCAAGGTGTGTGTGTGGGGGGGGTCACCTTCCCCTTTCAGAAGACAAAAGGGACCCTCGGCCATTGCCCAGAAGTGCCCACATGGGACCCTGGTGCCCAACCCTGCGCTTACCCATCAGTTGAACAAGAGTGGCAACCCGGGCTTGTCCGAGCACATTGGTGGCTGTGCAAGTGTATGTTCCTGCATCTTTCTCAGAAACATTCCTCAGGAGTAAGGAACCACTAACGGATGGGATGACACGGCTTCTTGAGGAGCGATTGTCCTTGAACCAAGCCACCTCAGGCAGGGGAACACCTGGGATTAAAATGGAAGAGTTTTAGGGTGACCATCGGGCCACCAAGGTAGATATGAAGGCCATGTGTTGCATTTTGACTGCCCTTGTATCGCAGACACAGTTCTCAGTTGTTACTTAAGCCAAACAAACAAACAAAGAAAGAAATGAAGAAAGAAATGAAGAAACACATGAACGAACAAACAAACAAACAAAGAAACAAACAAAGAAACTAACTAACTAACTAACTAACTAACTAACTAGAAATCTCTGAACCTGAAAGAACTCAATTCCACCCTGGCCCTACTGCTTCATACATCAGACATCCACATGTCAGCAGGATAAAGCATGAAGCTACTATGGGCGTTGTGTATTGCACCATGGGCTCAGGTCCACATATGCTATCATAAATTTATTACGTTGTGTAGCTATACCATAGGCCAGTGATGGCAAACCTATGGCACAGGTGCCAAAGGTGGCACTCGGAGCACTTTCTGTGGGGCATCTGACATTGCCCCTTCATAGCCACCTGTATACAGGTTAAATTACTGTATTGGCACTTTGCAAAAATAATAGTGGGTTTTAAATTGCAATTTGGGCACTTGGTCTCTAAAAGGTTCACCATCACTGCCATAGGCTAACATGATTACCCCTCCCTTAGGAAAGAATAAGGAAAAGGTTGTACGATCCACAAATTGCACCACTTCAAGAGCAGGTGATACCTTTATTAAACCACTTAAAACAATCCAATAGGGAGCTTTGGTGGATAAACCCCACATTTTTGGCTATGCACCAATTATTTATTTTATTTTATTTATTTTAAAGTATTTTACCCCACCTTCTTGGAAAAAAAACTCCAGATATTTTGGACCACAACACCCACAGTCCTTTATCACTAGCAACATATGCTCAGGATTTTGGGAGATGTGGTCCAAAATATCTGGAGGACTGAACATTCCCCATACCTAATCTAAAATTTCCCTAGGCTAGTCCAGCTACCCTGGTATTGTCTGCTCTGAACTCCAGGATCTTAAGACAGACGTTTGTTTGATGTACCTAATTCTTTTAATGGGAAATTAAACCTGAAACATTCCTGCCAAACAACATCCACTTATTAAGCTAGGCTGAAAATTTTCTTTCTTTCTTTCTTTCTTTCTTTCTTTCTTTCTTTCTTTCTTTCTTTCTTTCTTTCTTCTTTTTTATTATTATTATTATTATTATTATTTTATTATTATTAGTAGTAGTAGTAGTAGTAGTAGTAGTAGTAGTAGTAGTAGTAGTAGTAGTAGTAGTAGTAGTAGTATTTCACAGTCATTTTTTTCAAAATTGCTTTGTAAGCAGTTTCTCCCTGGAGTGGAATGATCCTTGAGAGGCCAAGTTTAGCATCTCAGTCAGAAGCTTAGCACTCTTCTGTCCACACCTCCAGTTTTCTTCTCCATATAATGCAAACCAGACTTAATTTTTGCAGCTAGCTATTTTTTTAATATGGAAAATAAAACTGTCCATCAAAAAGCCATTAGGAACAAAATTGTTCTAGCAGGGTTGCCGCAGACAGCGCCGTTCAAAAGCCTGGCCCACTTTAAAAATAAAATAAAATAAAATAAAATAAAATAAAATAAAATAAACCTAGGACCTATGGAAAGGAACAAGGCAGCATATGCTCCAGGTACTGTCAAGAGCCAAGTGACAACAGCTTAGCTCTATGTGAAGAAGACCGCTTGGAAGTAGGAAGCGGTTTTATTTCAAGCCAGAGACTCTTTTGTGGTTGCAGATGAAATATTTTCGGCCCGGGGTTTTGGCAGCCTCTCGCAGCTTTTTCGTCTCAAGTTAAAATTCTTTGTACATGCTATATTTTTCCAAAAGCTACTCAGGAAAAGGTACTCACGCTACACATAGGTTAGGGAAACAATGCAAAAAAAAAAGGAGTCTGGACTCGTTTAAATCACTGATAAAAGTTTAACAAAAAGAAGCAAACAAACAAATAAACAAGGCAGGAATCAACCACAGCCAAAGCAACTGCAACAAAGGTTGCTACCTAAAGCCATCATTAAAGGCTGAAGTCCTAAGGCAGATTTCATGCTGTTAAGATCACTGGCTTCAACACAGGTGATTGCAAGAAGATTGCTGTGGAACTCCACCTCTTTGGGTTGGATTTAAAGAGTGGGCCTTGACCTTCAAAGGTGTGGTCTGGGACCCGAGGACCCATGGTATTTTCCCAACTGAGCCTCCTGTTGCCTAAGGCAGCAAGGCATAGAATACCAGCCACCAGATGCTAAATCAGACATGTCCAAACTTCGGCCCTGCAGATGTTTTGGACCACAACTCCCAGAATTCCAAGCCTGTATTTCCAATGGCAAAGGACTGTGGGAGTTGTGATCCAAAACATCTGGAGGGCTGAAGTTTGGACATGCCTGTGCTAAATAGACCCCCATCAGGTCTTCCCTCATCGCCATCATCTTTCATTGACCTCTTTTGGGTGAGCTTTATTTGTATTTGTGTTTATTTCTTAAATTTGACGACTGCCCCATTAGTGCAGATGCGATGACAAACAGGGTAAGTTCCTGGAGGAAGTGTGTTCTGCAGATCCCAGAATGATCTGGCTTTGAGCTATAGTTTCAAAACTTGGTTGTGTGAATCTTGACTGGTGAGGAACCTTGCAGAGCGGTAGTTAAACTGCCGCACCGCAAGGGAGACTCTGCTCACAACCTGAGTTAGATTAAGGGCTCAGGTAGCCCGCTCCAGGCTGACTCGGCCTTCAAACCTTCTGAGGCTGGTAAACTGAATAACTACGTCGCCTGTATCATTAAACTGGAATCTGCCCAGAGAATTCTGTAAGAATTATGGGGTGGTATATAAGCTCTACACGTTAACTTGGCTAAATAAATAAAGCCAAGATCCTATCTGAATTACTATGGGTACAACAGCAGTCGTGAAAATGGCTTGCGTTAATTGATCTTCTGTCTGCCTGCTGTGGACCTGCTCCGGTGCCTGAGCAGGCCACACCCGGCCCGTTCGACACCTCTGCGTTCACACCCGCCATTCTGTGTGACAGTTTTCAGTCCGATCCTGACGTTACGTTCCCACGAGCACATTGAGAAATGCTTATTTTTAAAGAACAGCTGGAGCTCAGCATCTCTTAAAACATCTTTTTGGCCAAGTGGGGTTTTGAACCTATGTCCTGGCTTGATGCCTGAGCCACAAGATCACGCTAACTCTTCCATCTCATTGCCTTCTTTGATCTTCTCTCAATAACATCGAGGCTCATAGTCTGAGGCTGCAGCTTGAGTTCAGCAGGCACAACCAAGAGCTTTGACCTTTAAAGAAATTAATATATAACGCACTTGTGCACGGTTTGCAAGGGTTCAGAAACATGCCTTTATCCCCCCCCCAACTATTTGACCTCTTGGGAGCCCCCTAAAGCAAACTATGCTTAACAAACAAATTTCCCCTAACCTTAAAAGCTTTCTAAAATATTGCACTCTATAAAAGTCTTGGCTTACTAATTATTCACTCCCCCAGAATATTTTAGGATTTTATAAAGCATTCTGTATTTTCCATCCAGGAGCAACTTCAAGCCAAATAAGAGGAAAGATGCCACATTTGCTGGCTTTTTTGTGTGTGTGTGTGTGTGTGTGTGTGTGTGTGTGTGTGTGTGTGTGTGTGTGTGTGTGTGTGTGTGTGTGTGTGTGTGTGTGTGTGTAAGCCTGTCTTTCAGAAGTAGTTTGATCCTGAGTCATAGTTATTTCTGATCTAGCAGAACCAATGGCTTCCCACAGAGAGGGTTTTTTTAATACCAATTTTTGCTAAGGAAAAACCTTAGCAAAATCAGTGAGTCAAGTGACAAAATATATATGAACAAACAAATAAACAAACAAGCAGTACACTTCCAGAAAGGGATCACCAAGTGCCACGTTCTAAGAATTAGGAAATTGGAGACGATCCCCAAGAAGCATTTGGAAAACTCCAGGTTTGAGAAAGCTAGTTATTGAAAAAGCGTTTAAAGGAACAACCACATCTCTTCCTATGTTTTCATCAGCAGGTGGCGCCCCGTGCACATTTTGATATAGCTAGCTATCCTGTTGCTCAGCTGCCTAGATGCCCTAAGCACATCTGATATCCCCTGATTTCGGAAGCTAAGCAGGGTCGGCCCTGGTTAGTACTTGGATGGGAGACCTCCAGGGAATACCAGGTGCTGTAGGTGCCTGGAGTAGGAACTGGCAAGCCACTCCAGTATTCCTGCCAAGAAAACTCCATGGACATGGGGTCACGAAGAATCAGTCACGACTGTAACAACACAACACACACACACACACACACACATCCTGTTGCTCAATAATTATTCCACTTTGGCTTCAATCACGCCTTGCTTGAGTAGAGTTTATTTGCTTTTAGGCACTGGTGACCAGCAGCCAATCCGATTTCTTTTTATCGCGCACGGTGCCAGGTATTCAGAGTGGAAGCGGTTGGCAGCAAAAGGACGGAGTGCCAAGGCAAAGGGATCCCTGGCTTGGGCAAATGAACGAGGTGATGAAAGGGGTTTCAAAAACACCTTGCTGTGTGTTTTTTCTTGCTCCACCAAGTAAATGAGGTGATAACATGGCTTTCAAGTTTCAACTAGAGAAAAATATTGCTGCAAATAAGAGAACGAGAACAACAATTGATCAAAGGGTCAATGTTTCTTTCCTTTTCTTGAGTGGAGGGTGAGGGGAGGTTTCCTTGCTTCACTTCAGCTGTTTGGAGGGTCATCACTTACATTGTATCTCCAGCATCTTACAGAAATCTGTTACACACACACACATTACATTATCTCCAGCATCTATCAGAAATCTCTGTTTCCAATTGAATTTGCCTGAAAACACTTGAGGAATAATTTTTCTTCTTTCTTTTCAATTATACCTCACTTTTCTCCAACAAGAGGGACCCATCATCAGCACCGCAGTAATCCCCAGAGTCACAGTTAACTGTTACATCAAAGAAAAATAGCATAGAAAAAGAAATCCTAATAATCTCTTCTGTCTTCCAGGAAAGTCGTTGTGAGGAGTTGAATACAGACAGAAAGTTATTTGGGTTTATATAAGCTTATATCTTCAGAACGGAGATTGAAATGTCTGTCTATGGCTTTGCTTGTTCCCACCTGAAGGCGACATTTAAGCCCCAACAAGTTCTACATTTCACATGGAAGTCTTATGGAACCATGAAAATGATGTTGTTATAACATGAAGCTTTTTCTCGCCTCCCTTTTCATATCATGCGAGAGGAGGAGGTGTCTGGCACAGTGAATTTTGCATCTTTTAAATAAAGGTTCTTCCACCGCACTGGATTTGATCTGGCATGGAAGAGGGGAGCAGGAGATGCTGTTGCAAAAGCTAGCTCAGGCATTCCTCTTGTGTCCAGTTCTGGAAATCTCAAACGACCAGACTCAGCTTGGGTTCGTCCTCATGGCAGCCTTTGTTAACACCTTTAGGAACGTGACTCTATGTCAAGTCCTGACTTGCATCCAAGAAGGATGCGCATGGTAAACTTCATCCTGCCACGAATTTCTTGGACTTGAAGTTCTTCACCCTGGTCCACATCTGATGGAGTGGCACTGATCCATGAAAGCTTGTGTACTGCAAGATGATTTTTGTGTTTGTGTATGTGTGAGCTCTATAAAGGGTATAGCATATTCGTGCATTTGATCCTTTCTCACAGTCTCCTCGTCACTTGTATTGTCTGGTTCGTATCTCCCGAAACATCCATGGCTCAACTTCAGTGGGGTACAAGTTGTCCTTGTTATGCCGTCAGGGAAATAATGACTGGATAGCTCAGTCGCTTAGGCTCTGAGTTCAGTTCCACACTGGGTGGGACTGAACCTTTTACTAATTAACCCTTAACGATTTCCTTCCTTTTACTGATGAACCCTTAAAGATTTGGCCCAGGCCCAGACGGTGAAGTGCGACAGTCCCGTTGAGCTCCACAAAAGGGGAAACACTAGGCTTCCCGCATGGTTCTCCATTTTCCAGGAACGAAGCAAAGTGAGATCTTGTAAACTGAGAGAAAAAAAAGACAAGATCAATAAAAACAAAAAGAAGAAAGCAGATCAGGTGTGTGGAAAAGACCGAGTGTGTGTGCTCATGTCAGAATAGCTACAGTCTCGGACGCCTTATTCTTGTTTCCATCCTCCAAAAACGGGGTGGGTGGGTGTTGGTTGGGCCTCATCCTGGCCTTGGCGACACTGGATGCAGCAACCCTTCAGCTATTCAACGAAGACTCTCAACAAGCCAAGAATCTTTCCTGCCAAGTCCAAAAGTGATACCAAGATGGTTCACGCTAACAAAAAAAGGCCAACAAGACTGAACGCTACCCAGGGTGACTCAGGCAGTGGAGTGCACGATCCAAGTCGCCGCTCTCTGCTCAGATGCCAAAGTGTAGCTGGAAAACATGACTTCACCACTGCCACTGATGCCAGTCGGTACGGACAGAGTAGAACCCAGCCTCGTGTCCTAGGAATCCGTCGGTCTGACGCCACTCTTATTAGAACGACATCCTCTGAAGTAGTCGCAGCCCTGCACGTCTATCCATAGTTTCCGGACTTCTAGAGGAAGGCTTCTCTTCTTATTTTCTTCATTTCTTGGTAGCAAGGCAAAGGAAAAAAAAAAAGGAAAATTCCATCCTGCCCACCCCTTTCAGCAATAAGAAATAGAAATGGCACCGCTGACTCAATTAAAAAGAAAAGAAAAGAAAAGACAGTTTATTTTCAATCACCCAGAGTTCTGATGCCTTCCAAGTATGAGTAAGAAATGGTTTGTACACAGAGTAGCTGATTTTGATTAAGCGTGACACACAGCTGTGACCTATGCCAGCGGTTGGCAACCAGACATGGGGTAAGTTTTGGTTTAGGCTTTTTTGGAAAGGGGGGGTGGGATCCTGTATTACATTGGAAGGTGAGAGAGGAGAGAAAGCTAGTCTTCCAAGGATGATCCTTCCCTGTGCTTTAGTTCCTGCCTGGATATTCTGATGGCAGAGGAAGCCTCAGGCAACAACCCTGTTTCCTTGCCTGTAATTCTCTTCCTCTGGGGAAACATTAAGTGGTATCCTGTTAGGCTAAAGGCCAGCTCGCCCAGGCCCCGTAGAGACCCCAGACACAATGCAGCACAGAGAATGCTACCAGCAGCTCCTGGTTTGTCTGATAATATTAAGTGTGTGTGTGTGTGTGTGTGTGTGTGTGTGTGTGTGTGTGTGTGTGTGTGTGTGTGTGAGAGAGAGAGAGAGAGAGAGAGATAGATAGATAGATAGATGATAGATAGATAGATGTCTCTCTCTCTCTCTCTCTCTCTCTCTCTCTCTCTCTCTCTCTCTCTCTCTCTCTCTCTCTCTCTCTCTCTGTGTGTGTGTGTGTGTGTGTGTGTGTGTGTGTGTGTGTGTGACAGACAGACAGACAGACAGACAGACAGACAGACAGACAGACAGATAGATAGATAGATATTATAGATGTGTGTGTGTGTGTGTGTGTGTGTGTGTGTGTGTGTGTGTGTGAGAGAGAGAGAGAGAGAGAAGAGAAGACAGACAGACAGACAGACAGATAGATAGATAGACAGACAGATAGATAGATAGATGATAGATGATAGATGATAGATAGATGATAGATGATGATAGATAGATAGATAGATAGATAGATAGATAGATGTGTGTGTGTGTGTGTGTGTGTGTGTGTGAGAGAGAGAGAGAGAGACAGAGAGACAGACAGACAGACAGACAGACAGATAGATAGATAGATAGATAGATAGATAGATAGATAGATGTGTGTGTGTGTGTGTGTGTGTGTGTGTGTGTGTGTGTGTGTGTAGATAGATAGATAGATAGATAGATAGATAGGTGTGTGTGTGTGTGTGTGTGTGTGTGTGTGTGTGTGTGTGTAATATATGTATGTCTTTGCAGAAGGTGTTGGTTAAAAATAATGTAAAAAATCAGAATAAAGAGAGTGAAATTAATTGGTCCCCTTATTTCAATGTGGAGAGTGCAAGGTTTCCACAGACATACTGTAAACTAGTCATTGAAGGGGCCACATTCAGCCTGGCCACTGAGTCTCCTCCTGCTGTTCACCCTGGTTTCGATCCGAAGAGATACGGCACCAGCTAAAGGTGCCCATTGAGACATCACCAAAAAGCTCAGCGGGGGGGGGGGAGAGAAAGGGGCCCCGATGTGCAGAAAGCAGGTCACAGCCAAGACACAGCATGGCGTCGTCGCTAGAATGATTTAGGAGTACTGCATGAACATGGAAAACCACAGTAGCAAGCCAAATCTCTCCCATTCAGGGGTCCCTGTGAGTGGGACATGGGTGGAAGGCACACAAGAACAACTCAGCGTTTGTGTGAATTTTGAAACAATCAGTCAAGTCAGAAGAGGATGCCACAGAGGGGGACGGTAGCAACCGGGCGACTGGTGCACCCGCAGAGTCTGCCGACAACTGTGGACAATGGGCTACTTCAAGGCTCCTTTCTCTCCCTGGTCCTGAGGTCCAAATCCTCTCGCGCGGAGGACGTCTTCAAAGAAAAAAAAAGACCACCAGGAGTCCTTCAAATACAGGAGCATCCCAAGCCGGTAAAGGTGGCCCTGGGCTGCTCTGCCAAAGAGAGGTGGCTAAACTGGCCGTTGGCCTGGAGGCTCTGAATCTTTCCGCCCAGGGGTAGGAATCACAAGAATTAGGAAGACTCAGTTTGCATGCCACGAAAAGGGCCCAGACAGGAAAAGATAGGGCATAAACTGCAACCAGACTGATTCCAAAGTATAAATCATAACCAGCCTCAAAATAGTATTCTTTGCTCGTTTCCTCACAGGGAGGGTGTGATCTTACATTCTCCAAGGCTACATCAGCAAACCACAAGCCTTGGCAAAGGCGGCCGACTGACCGAGAGGCCTCCGTAGGAAATACTGGCAATTTGTGTTGAAGGAGGGAGGGAGAAAGGATACAAACCAACAAAGACATGGATAAATTCAACGTTTTAAAATTGTAGATAGAAATGTTATTTTTACTTAAATCGGAGATCAGTACATGTTACTGCCATGGGAAATATTGTGATCAAGTGGTGGGAAAACCATTGTCATTCTTTGCTAGGACCTGGAACCACACGGTAACTTTACAAAGAAACCTTGAAATATAAAACTCCCCCCCCCATCCCATCATTGTCCAACTAGAAGCAACAGCTTGTTGTAAACCGCCCAGAGTGGCTGTATTGCCAGATGGGAGATATAGAAATTAAGTAAATAAAATAAAATAAAATATACAAGTGTGGGCTCTGACTACAAACGACGGTGCAAGATCAACCCAATAAATGAAAAACAGCACTGCAAAATGCCACGCATGCAACTGGGAAAACTGATCTGTGAACCCAGTTGCATATACGGAAGTTCTGTGTGTGTGTGTGTGTGTGTGTGTGTGTGTGTGTGTGTGTGTGTGTGTGTGTGTGTGTGTGTGTGTGTGTGTGTGTGTGATCACAACTTCAGATCTGCTGAAGGGCAATAAGCCCACACACAAATGGCTGTGTGTTCATAAAGGCAGAACACTTGCCAGAGTGTTTGTGTGACGCATTTGAAACAAACAAATATGTGGGCTTTTGGTCATGCTGTTGACTAGAGATGGGCATGAATAAAAAAAATGGCATTTTGTTTGTCGTTTGTCGTTTGGAGGGTCCGTTTCGGTTCGTTTCCATTTTTTGCAAATTTTTGCAAAAAATTCGTTTTCATTTTCATTTGTTTTGTTACCATTTCATTACCATTTATTTCAATTTTTGTGATTTTTAAAAGGATTTTAAGCAATTCACTTCTATTGCAGTAACGGAAACGAATGCACGACAAAATTTCCAGTGTTTCTGTTCGTTTTGTTTCATTTTAGAGACAAAATTCATTTGTCATTTCATTGTGTAACGAAACGAAAAAATGGAAATGGAAACAAAAAATTGTTCGTTTCATGCCCATCTCTACTGTTGACTCCCTAGTTCAGGCATGTACAAACTTCGGCCCTCCTGATGTTTTGGGCCACAACTCCCAGAATTCTAAGCTTAGATTGCCAATGACAAAGGACTGTGGCAGCTGTGGTCCAAAATAACAGGAGGGCTGAAGTTTGGACATGCCTGCCCTAGTTCAACGACACCAATGGTGTGCTTTTGTGGCCTCGGTCTGCCGAGGCGCTGAGAGGTGCTGCATTCACAGCTTTCTCTAGGCTCTTTTGTGACTTGGCTCCTGTTGGGTCTAACCCACGTTGAAGCCACATCTCTCTGGCTACCACAGGCTGGGCTTTCTCCTGATATTGGGACCCCTTTGCAGAAGAGATCCCTTCTCAAGGAACGTGTGGGAACAGGAGGCAGTTCCATGGGCAGTTTCACACGAAGAAGGCAAGCAAGGCTCTCAGAGGAAACGGGCGGGAGAAAGTTAACCAACACAAGAGAGACAGAGATTTCTAAGAAATGAAGCAGATGGCTCGGAAGCCAACATTATAAGATATTCTGCTGCTCCAGGGAGCTTTAAATAGCTTAGATGGCCACAGAGGGCCTGAAGAGAGGAAGCCATTGGAAGCTAAGGCCTCTGTGTACGTGTTTCTATGTACACAGACTCTGTGTGTCCATGCCGAGCAGATGTGAACCGAAAGGACAAGACGCAGGGTGCCTGAAGATGACCTGCCTTAAAAAAAAAACATGCATTCTGTTATTAATGTTCTGTTGCTCTTACTGGGAGCTTTCTTCTCTTTTTCTTTTAAAATGCTGGGCCCATTTTCCAGTACAGAACGACATGGGGTTGAAAGGAAGAGTTGGTGGGTTTGGCATTCCACAAACACCCCTTGCTTACCTTTTGCGGGGCATTCCAACGCAATGTTTGCTCCGGTTTTCGCTAGAATCGTACCTCCAACAGGCACAGGAAGGCTCTGCAGCTGCAAAGCGGTGGTGTTTGTTTCAGAGGAGGGGATGGTGGGCGCTTCTACAAAACCAGAGAGAAACGGCAATGTTTTTGTTTCTTTAAATTATTATTTAAATGCAAGACACTGAGTGCATGGTAAGGTAAAGAAGCAGGGAGAATCCCCAGAGTGAGGCAAATAAATAACAGCAATTAAATGCTACCTGCATAAAACACGGCTGATGTTTCCATGGTGGATCCAAAGTCATGCTCCAGCCCACATTGATAGACACCCATTTCTTCCCTGGTTAGGTTCAAAATTTGGACCCGTCCACTGGTTTCCAAAATCACTCTGCAGAAAGTTTAAACAGCAAATGAGACTTGGAGAGGTGGAAACAAAATTCATTATTCTAAGAAATGAAGCTAATTCACAGAGAACATATATGGATGAACCAACCAACCAAACAAACAAAATTAACAAAGCTAAAATGGACAGTGTGATTGTTACTGTTATCTCTTCCCCATTGCCACCCCACCCTGTACCCTTCTGTATATTAAACGGACACGGGAGGAACAGACAGATACAATATATTTGGAATATTCCTTCATTGGCCCTGTCAAAAAACCCTTTTGAATAGTCCTAGTATATCAACGGGCTTTGTTTTAATCTGAGATCCAAAATCTCTGAGGTTTGGTGGGGAAAGTAAACAAGCTGTGTTCTGATTAAAGGCAGGAGGAAGGTTTTGAGCAGTCAGAGGGCAGTGTGATGATGGGGATACTGGAAGAGAAAAATGAAAAGAGAGAGAGACAGAGAAGAGAGGAGGTAAAAGGAAAGGAAGAACTCCAGAAGCATGGAAATACTTTCAAGAAAGGTGTATTTGAGAACATTCTCACTCAAATCATTCAGGGAAAAAAAAGTTATTCAGAAGTGTGGAAAGATTCTCATTTCACTTACTTTTCAGAGGCCATGAGCTCCGTGCCATCTTTCATCCAGGTATATTTAGGGTTACTGGTCCCAGCGGTTCCACAGATTAAATTTACAACATGGACATCCTTTGTCACGAAAACCGGGCTCCCGACACGTACAGTGACGGTTCTGTTTGTGTAAACCTTCGGCGCTCCTCTCCTCTTTGTCCCAAGAGGGCCTTTCGGGTTCACCCGCCCCGCCTTGCCCTGGGCCTTTGTGCTGTGATTATCAGGCAGACCTGAAGACTTGCCGGGTTTTCTGGAAACAAACTTCTCCTCTCGGGACTCCTTCAGTTTGTCCGTCGTCGACGGCTTGGACAACTCGGAAATCAACTGATAGACAAGATGAGAGGCCAGGTCATCGTTGACCTCTCCAGCCTCCACCAGGTGGCTCAGATTCTTGATCAGCTCTTCAAAATGGGCTGTATCCATGCTATAAGCCCCAGGGAGAACCACAGCCTCCAGGCGCTTGTCCCCGAATTCCCGAGAGCCGTCCTCTTCTGGCAAATTCCTGGCATGCGTTTCCAAATGTCTCAGGAAAGGCTGGTCATTGGCTTGCCCACCGGCTGCATATTGTTCCTCTTTCTGGCTCCACAGATGCCACATTTGGCTCATCTTGTGCCATTTCGCCCCAAAGCGGTTGGCCTCGTTGTGCTCCAGGCGGGCGGCGCTGCTCCCTCCGGGCGGCTTTCTGAAACTGGGGGGTCGCTCTATCAGCCGGTTGTCCGCCCCAATCAGCTTCAGGACAAAGGTCTCCTGAGCCGTCCCTGCCACACATTTGTACACCCCAATATCAGTGGCCTCGAGGCTGTTTATTTTGAGGGACCCTGACTTGGTGATGCCAAGCCGTTTAGAGATCTGCAGGCGTTGCCCGTCTTTCTCCCAGTGAATGAGGGACTTCTGATACCTCCGGACAGGGCACTTGATGATCACAGATGTTTTGGGAAGGAGGTAAGCGCGGCTCCCGATGGTAAAATTTATCCGCTTCTCTTGCCTGGTTTGGATGTAGACTCGGCGGATGCTGAGAATCTGTGGCCTGTGAGATGCATACTTTCCGAAAAATTTAGGTTTCGTGGCTTGCTTCATCTCTGAAAGGATAAAAGATATAGCGGAGGGAAACAAACACTATGGTACAATCTTGGCTGCAATTCCTAGGTAGACTGTTTTTTGTTTCTACAGGTCCCATCAGCCTGAGCTATCATAAGAGGGATCATGGAAACTGTAGTCCAACATCTGCAGACACTCCCCCTGGACAGCCACTTACCTGGCCTGTATCTGTCTGTTCTTATCTACCATCAAGTCACTTCTTATCTACCATTGCCCTAAAAGACAGCACTCGGGGGGGGGGAGAATCTGAAAAGCAGGTGTTACCATCAGAGAGCATCAGAATTTGCTGCAACAGAAAGGTTTGATTATTTGTTTGATTGTTTGTTTTTAAAGTATTTAAAGTATTGAAACCTTCCTCCTTTAAGGAGGCTTACATCCTTGAAAGACAAAAATTTAGGCTAAAAACAATAAGTCTATCAAAAAGGATCACATAAATTCCACACTAAAAAGTGGTAAACAGAAAACACACACACACACACACACACACAAGACATTCAACACAGTAAGGAATAACCATCCATTTAAAATCCATTCAACACAGTAAGGAATAACCATCCATTTAAAATCCTACTCAGGCAGCCAGTCATTCCAAGATAGCTCTGTTTGCCTCTCTCTCTCTCTCTGTGTGTGTGTGTGTGTGTGTGTGTGTGTGTGTGTGTGTGTGTGTGTTTCTATGACCCAAGAGGGACATTGGAGCCAGATAAACACTTGGTTCCTTAATGAAGACTCATCAGCTGTTTCATGATTGTACAATGAGTAAATGGCCTCAAGGGCTGGCTTTATTAATTTTTTTTTTAAAGCGTGCTTTGTTTCAATGCCGATGCAGTTCAAAATATACGCTCAAATGGAAAAACTCTGTTATTATAAGCTTATTCATTTCCAAAACCCCAAAATGCATGCAGCGTTAAGTGTGACTTTAAAATTAAAATACTTTTGAGTCGTCCTGTGTTTACGCTAAGCTATTCCAACAAGACTCCAATGCTATGCATGCTTATGAATACATGGAAAAGCATCAAATTGGCTGGGCTTGCCTTTATTTCAGTTATTTTAAACAATGTCTGGGTTATTTCTTATTGGGCAGGTGAGGCTGGAGACCAGTCTGTTGGTTTGCTGGTGGCACATCTGAGACAGGGGGACAACCGCCCTCTTAGGAGACAACCACCCACAGCTTACTTATTTGGGGAATGCTAAAAAACAACAAACAGGTGTCACAATTCCAGTGCATCGCAAATGGGGCCACAGCATGACTTACGAAGGCACTTTATCGAAACCATGACACTGCCCAGAGGTGTGGTGGTCAGTTGACATGGGACAGGGCCTTCTCGGTAGTGGCACCAAGGCTTTGCAACTAACTCCTTTAGGAAGAGAGGATTCTGCTTTATAGCAGGACACACTCTGTGTCCATCTCCTCTGGCAGTGCCTGTTGCAATGGGCAACCCACTCTCCAGCCCCCAAGGCACAGCCCTTGCCTAACGTCTGTTAACTAGAGAGAACAAGGGTAGAAAGAGAGACTTCCATCATGAGCTTCATTCTTCTAGAACTGCAGAGCTGTCATGGACTTGGGTAAACTAAGAACTGCAGATCTGGAGAAGGATGCCAATGGATCTTCAAGTCCACCAAGGAGGCACCGGGGGACAAACTCCCAACCTTTGGCTCCACAGCCAGAGATGTCAACCCCTGAGCTCTCCAGTAGTTCATTATGGATGATCCTCATCAGCATCAGCATATTAGAACTACAGGGTTGGAAGGGACTCTATGGATCATCGAGTCACAGAGGCACAGTGGGGGAAGCGAACTCCCAACCTCCGGTTCTGCAGCAGATACCTAAACCGCAGACGGATCCAGCAGTTCTTCAAACAAGGAGCAGAGGAGAGGCATCTTCTCTAAAGCTCAGCTGAGATCCATATGAATGAATGGTCACCTTGGTTCTCCATGACATTTTTTTCCTTTCCAAACCATCCAGAGTAGTCTTGTAAGCAAGATGGGTGGTATACAAGTCCCATCCATCCGTCCATCCATCCATCCATCCATCCATCCATCCATCCATCCATCCATCCATCCATCCATCCCTCCATCCACATCATACACAACTTAATTTTCTGTTTCTGTGGCTTTTTCTTGTTCTTACCCTGTTTTGTCATCTCTTTGACCACCACCTCTTAGAAGGCCAACCAGTAGAAAACCAGCCAAAGCATACAAGGACCGTGAATGGGTGCAGTAGAAGACAGAAGAACAGGGTCAGGGTTTATAGCTCTTGCAGGACTTTCTTTCAAATTAGAGGTAAGATCTCGCAGCTCCCGTAGATATCCCCACCCAAAACGAGCATGTTGCTTTACTGAGAAAGCATTCTAGAATGAGTTTAATCGAGCCTCCCTGGAGTAGAGAGTGCCTTAAGTGCTACCGTGTGGTATACAAGCAACATGCTTTGCTTTCTTTATGTGCAAAGTTTTTTTTTTTAAAAAATAGAGGACCCTTTAATACTAGTTTGCATCCTTCACACAGTCCCAAAATAACATCACTAGATGATTCTCCAAACTGCATGGCTTGCTTCTGTGTTACCAGTCATATAAATATTCAATAAACTGAACTAAAATGATTTTGACCCTCCTTTCTTATAAAAAACTTAGATATGTTTTATCATCCTCCTCTAAAAAAAACCCTCACGTTCCTGAAGACCAACCACCCCCCTTTCCTGCTTCTCCACATCAGGGTCATCCCTTTTTACAATAGCAGGAACTGACAATAGCTCTTGAGCATCACTCCCCACCAAGTAATTTGCAGACTGGACACACTGCTGCACAAATATCCACAATTAATTAAATTCAGATAGATATGCAGCTCAAAAATATTTTATTAAATGCTCTGCCAAGGACATTCCTTTAGGTCCACAGAGCTTTACTTAAAGGGGTGTTTGTACCCCAGGATCTTGGCAGGTCCACAGGTGGTGAAGTCCAAGAAAAGAAGTTTTATATTATGCACAAACCACTAACTGCTGCAGCTTCTACTGTGTTTGGTGCTCCTAACGTAACACGGAGGCCTGCAGAGAAGCAGCCAGAGAAATCTCTTGAGTAAAAAGATTGGCTTGCACGCAAGCCCACTAGTCCGGTCCCTGTCCAGCCACCCTGTTTGTTTGTTTGTAGTGCAAATTGGATTGCCAAATAATCTGGAATCAAAACTGCTATTGTAAGCTTTGGACATGGCCCTCAGCTGGTAAGTGCCTCAGAAAAGCACACTCTATGGAACTCAGCTTTCAATAGAAAATACCTTCATTGTCTTCTCAATTTGCAGAAACTACTTATAAAGAAGATTTCCACCAACTGTACTCCACTAGTGGGAAGAACAGACAGGTTTGGGGCCATTGTAAGGCCACTGAACAATCAAGACTCCTATGGCTGCTTTCTTTGTAAAATTTGTTATTTTGCACACAATTCCAGTTTGCATTACTGTTACCCACACATCCAAAAATGTACAGAAAGATCCTCTGGCTCTCCCTAGTGGCTCGTTCTGATATTGCCATTTTCCCCCACCCCACCCTCACCCCACAAAAGGAGAGCAAAGCAAACAGTATTTCCCTCCCCTTTTAGAAGTGATAAGAATGTGGCACAATTGAAAAGGAAACCTGTCCAAATGATTATAATCTAGTCCTGAAATTCATATAATTACACATTACACTCCCACTGCAAGTAACTATGTTACTAGTAACTAGTTATCCAGTTAACTGTGTAATCTACACTCCTTTTTTAGGCATCCACGTTTGTTTGTCTCACTGAGGTTTCTGAGGACAAATTGGGTCTGAGCTGCAGGCAGTCTGGGCAACATGTATCGAGTCAGGGAGAATGAATCTCATTTTGAAATTAGCCACAGCCTCAAAGGCTACCAAAGGAGACAGGGAGTCAATTTCCCATGTTGAGAGATTGGCCTAGGAAAAGGACCCCCTGCTTCTTACCCCTGAATAATACAAGTCTACCTGGGACAAGTCATGCAGATTGACTCCTCTGTAGGTACACTGCCTTAGGCTCTCACTAGACAAAATGCTGTTTCCATATTTAGAAACAGTGCATGCTTCAGAAGAAAACATTGTCTGTTTATTCTGATGGCAGCCTGTCTCGTTTTGGCAAAGCAGCTTGTTTTTCAGTTTTGCTCCTGGCCATCGGGGAGATAGAAAGGACACATGGCACAGTGGTTAAATGCCTGTACGCAGCTAAAACTGTGCTCACAACCTGGAGTTCAATTCCAGGTAGCAGGCTCATGGTTGACTCAGCCTTCCATCCTTCTGAGGTCGGTAAAATGAGTACCGAGCTTGCTGGGGTGGTGGGGGGCAAGGTGTAGTCTGCATAATTAAACTGTAAACTGCCCAGAGAGGGCTGGAAGCACTATGGGGCAGTAGATAAGCAGAAGACTTTTTATTTACATGTCTGATGTCTCAAGCCTGTAGACCTGGAAGATCTGTGAGTGTGGAAGAATAATATTGTAAGAAGGTATGTGGGGAGGGGGGAGAAACATACACACATTTGTGGCCTGACCCTTAGGACGTGCTTCTAGGCCTGCAGATAAGTGAACCACTTGGTTAAGAGGCAGCATTTGCCTTTGAAAGCCTTCAGGTAACACCGAGACAGCATCCTTTCCCAGCCCAGGTGCCCAAGCATGCAGGAGCTATCCAGGGTCCTGAACCTTCCCTGCCTAGCACCCTCTGTGTCCATGCCAGGGTGAACTGGTTTGACCTAAGCCGTCACATCCACAGCACAGAGGGAACTCCTGGTTCCCTGAGCTCCTTGCCCTCTGAAGATGCCAGCCACAGAGTCTGGCGAAACGTCAGGAGGAAAAACTTCCAAAACACAGCCAAACAGCCCAAAAAAACCTCACAACAACGATCAGATCCTGGCTGTGAAAGCCTTCAAGAATACACCTGCATATCTTTATTTATCTCAGCCTCTCTTGATTCACTGGACAGGACCCAAACCAGAACTCAGCATTCTGAGAGACCCAAGATTTTTTCCCAAACAAAATCAATGCAACATGGGCTCAGACTGGCTTGATTCAAGCAAATCAGTGGTTGAAGACAATTCCCATCAGTCAGGAAATAGGGGCTGGAGGTACTTGTTGTATACACCCCACCCTTCTTCTTCATCAGAAAAACAACAACTGGATTTATTATTTGAAACAATGGTATCTGCAGATTAAATGATGCAAACACGGTGCGAGCAATGCAGGCCATTCAATTCAGTTTGTCCCAACAGCTGGGTCACACCTTGGTCTGGACAGATTATTGGCGTTGTTCTCTGTTAATGCAAGGGGAGCAGATTTTGTCATGCTAAATCCAGATACAACAGGCAAACCCAAACTTCGGCCCTCCTGATATTTTGGACCACAACTCCCAGAATTCCAAGCCTGTATTTCCAATGGCAAAGGACTGTGGGAGTTGTGGTCCAAAACCTCTGGAGGGCCAAAGTTTGGGTATGCCTGAGGTACAACCTTTGTAATAAGGATCAATCCAGGCCCTTTTTCTCTCTGGCAAGCTAGGAAAGGTTCACTTACTATTGCAGGGGTGCATGTGACAAGGCCTTACAAGAGGTGGCGCAGGGAGGCTGCTGCACATGGACGCGTTTAATGTGACGCGGTGGCCTTTGGCGGTCACCTTTTGGCAGATGAGTTTCCTTGTCTGGGTCCCAATGCCACAGCTTACAGAACACTGAGAGAGAGAGAGAGAGAGAGAGAGAGAGAGAGGATGGAGAGAGGGATGGAGAGAGGGATGGAGAGAGGGATGGAGAGAGAGGGGAGAGAGGGAGAGGGAGAGGGAGAGGGAGGGAGGGAGGGAGGGAGAGGGAGGGAGAGAGAGAGATGGAGAGAGGGAGAGGGAGAGGGAGAGAGGGAGGGAGAGAGAGAGAGAGAGAGGGATGGAGAGAGGGATGGAGAGAGGGATGGAGAGAGGGAGAGGGAGAGGGAGAGGGAGAGAGAGAGAGAGAGAGAGAGAGAGATGGAGAGAGGGATGGAGAGAGGGAGGGAGAGGGAGAGGGAGAGAGAGAGAGGGAGGGAGAGGGAGAGGGAGAGGGAGAGAGGGAGAGGCATTTAAGTCCAAGTGAGTTTGGAGTCCTGAGTCTTGTTAGCAGCTGTTAACCCATCCTTACAATGGGGTTCAACCTAATGCAGGGGTCCTCAGCCTAAGGCCCCGGGGCCGGATGCGGCCCCCCAAGGTCCTGAATCCGGCCCCTGGGACCAATTGCAACCCCCCACCTAACCCCTGTTTTGTGAGCAAGCCAACCTCTGCAGCTGCTTTTGGACTGTGATCCGGCCCCCAGTGGTGTCTGGGTGGTGGTGGACCGGCCCGCTATTTGAAAACTTTGAGGACCCCTGACCTAATGGTTCTGATGGAGAGCTAAGCAGGGGGGGGGTGGATACACGGGTAGTACTCACTCTGGACCATTCCCCTACCACCAGCTGTGGCGGGCAGTCTGTTTTTGCACAAGGCTTGTGCGTGGAGAGCCGTGGTTCATGGCACTTGTCCTCGGCCAGTTTCCGAAAACTCCCGTCCATCAACAACTGCTGGCAAGTTACTTGACGATTCTGGGTGCCTCCGCCACACGTTTGGGAGCACTAACAAAGAGACCGCATCTTGAAGCATTTTTTTTCCAAAACAAACTTTGGAGCCATTACTTGTTTACTGCAATAATATTTGAGTGTGCAACAAATATATTGATTGCATTCACTTCCGAACCACACCAATAGATTGGTCATTACTCAGAACTCAAAAAGCAACAGGTTAGGTATGTCTTAGTAACATAACTATTTTGACTACATTGTTCTTATGTACAAAAGAGTGAGAATGTATTGAATGTGTTCGCCCCAAAAATTATTCTCAAAGCCAAGTTTTTGAACAAATAAATACTACTTGTTACATTAAAAAGAACAGCAGTGGCAGCTAACAATATGTTATTTTGCAAATATAACCTTCATGTTGCCAGCAGCTAATGTAACAAGCTCAGAAGGACATGACTAGAGTTGATGCCTAGGCAGACACGTATTCATAAAATACACAAAATGTACCTTACTAAATATTTCAAATAACACAGGTTTACCCACTTTTTCTCCAAATGCTTTGGGCAACAGCTAGATTTCCATGCAAGGACTTAAAAATCATAGAACTGTGGAGTTGGACGGGGCCTAAAAGATCAATGAGTCCAATTCACTGATCCATCCACATCCAACAGATGGTTGTCCAGTTTTCTCTTCAATGCCTCCAGCGTGCTTGCCACCTCCCAAGGTCCTTGGCTCCACTGCCAAACTGCTCTACGGTAAGAAGTTTCCCTGATATTCAGCCTAAATCTGGCTCCCTGTATAGCCCATGATTACCTGTTGGTTAGTATGATCTAACTGTGACTGTTATTCCCATCTGGAGTCAACCCATTAAGAACATAAGAACATAAGAAGATCCCTGTTGGATCAGGCCAAAGGCCCGTCTAGTCTCACAGTGGCCCCACCAGATGCGTCTGGGAGTGCACGAGACTAGATCTCTGACTCCTGATACCACTCCTCTGCATCTGGCCCTTGAAGTACCCCAGTTTTAAGCCTGGAGATTACACATATCTTACTGATTCAATGGACCTCCTCTAGTGGAGACATTTGCTTTGATCTCCAGAACATTTGGAGCTAATGAGACAAGATGAACCTGTACCGCTTCACACTGTGAGCCAGTGTTAACACACCCAAATCCTCCGCTATCCTAAAATGAATACAGGTTTACAAGTCTGGGTTTGTTTGGGAGTTGTTGTTTTTAAAAAGAGTGTCTCTTTGTACCTGTTGCCATTCTTCCACGTGCCAAACTGGTGGGCAATCAATCTGGTTGCATGCTTGCAGAGCATGAGGTTTCTTGAGCTTGCAGTTTTCAGGTCCAACGACGGAGCCTTCGGGATGCTGGCAGTGCACCTTCCTTGTCTGAATGCCAACCCCACAAGTGGCAGAACACTGGGTCCAGGGCCCCACTTGCCACCTGTTCACGGAGAACATCAAAAGAATGCTCTAGGCAAGGAAACAGGCAGGGCCTGACAAAGGACAAAGCCATTCTAGAAACACATTGCACTCTCCTTACCCCGGCTGTGCAGTGTGAATTGTGAGAGCCCACTGATGCTTTTCTGAGAGATCCCTTGCGCATTGCAAGCCACGAGAAAAGAGCAGTGGATTCTGGAAATGCATTCCACCCTCCAACATTTAGTATGCAATTTGGGATGCTAAAGACAGGGGTGTGGTGGCTCAGAGGGCTAGAGCACTGGAAATTGTCAGCTGCAAAGTTGGCAGCTGAGCAGTTCGAATCCCGGGTGCCATACAGTGGAGTGAGCTCCCACTGTTAACCCCAGCTCCTGCCAACCTAGCAGTTTGAAAGCATGTCAATGCAAGTAGATAAATAGGTACCACCGTAAAAAGTGGGAAGGTAAAACAGTGTTTCTTTGCAGCCATGCTGGCCACATGCCCATGGACATGGAGAACACTGGCTCTTCGGTGTGAATACGGAGATGAGCGCCGCCCCTAAAGTCTGACACAACTAGCACACATGTGCGAGGGGAAACTTTACCTTTACCCTTTTTTGGGATGCTAAGAATTAAATATTCTTCAGCATTTCATTTGATGCCAATCCTTGTGTTCTAAGTTCAAAACATCCAACACTGAACAGGATAAAGAGAAAGACCTGGATTTCCACTGCCACCTTGTTTATTTTTCACTGGTTCTTTTTCATCTCTGCAGTCCAACAATGTATTTTTTATTTCAAGGGCCAGAAAATTGGGTAAGAATATCTTTGGGGAGTACTCAAGTTCCAAGAGATAGAATAAGGAAGGCAGCAAAAACCGATGAAGAAGCGAAACATTAGTAGAAATCACCACAGCTGTTTTCACCGGGGTTGGAAGTAAAGAGAGAACTGTTCTTGATGCTTTCTTCACAGGGCTGGACATTCTCCTGCCACGACATGACAGCCACTGGCCCGCCCCAGTCGACAAACAGATACCTCTCAAACAGACGCTAGACAGGTTTTTCCAAGACTCAGAGCCTTACCTCGGGGGGCAAAGCCTTGTGCTGCACACGCGACTCATCGCTGGAGGCCTCCGTGAGCTGTCGCACAAGCTATCATTCACAGTTTGCTTGGTTTCCTCATGCAAGCACACAGCGATGGCTTCCTGGGTCCCTGGGCGGTAAAAATGGAAGCAGGGTCAATAGAACATTGAAATGAAGGACAGCTCTCACAAGGCAGTTACCACACACAGCTTATGCAGCCAAAAGTCAAAATAGCCACATAGTTAAGAGCAGCCCTGCAGCAGCTAGATGGGCAGTATATAAATCTGATGAATCAATCAGTAAGGAGTTCCAAGCAGGCCTTGGCTGAATAATTCCTTAAGGAGATGGGAGTGTCCACGCATACACAGAATTCCCATTCATAAATGGATTCTGTGAGGGTAAAAATGGGTTAGCTTCAAAAGTGAACACACAAATCCATCTAATGTAATGCTAACATTATTGATTGATTGATTGATTGATTGATTGATTGATTGATTGATTGATTGATTGATTGATATTTGTACTTGTTAACCGCCCGATTTCCCCAGAGGAACTCTGGGCGATTTACAACAAATAACAAAATACAACAACCCAAGCTAACCCTTCCATCATAAACAAACCAACTAAGAAGCTAAAAATGAAATAACACGAATAATACGACAAGAAAGAATAGGGCAAGAAGAAGGGCATAGGGACAAGATAAACACAACCAACAGCTCACAGATGTACGCTCAGCGACCACCAAAGAATCCCACAAAAAGTGATATGCTTGTAAGTCTGTTTTCATTCTACAGTGGCATGACCCAAGGACTAAAACCAAGGAACTTGCTTCTGAATCCTTTGTCTCAACAACAACAACAACAACAACAACAACAGCAGCAGCAGCAGCAGCAGCAGCAGCAGCTGCAGCAACAACGTGCCTCCCTTTGTCCCAGCTTTTCAAGTAGATAATGCTCAGGTTTCCCCCTTCCCTTCTTCTGAGGACACCCTGGGGAGTGCATAGTTTGCCCAAGGCTCCAAAGGCTGGCTCTTCTCCCAGGAGGCCCAGTAGGGGGAATTGAACTCCCAACCTCTGGCACCACAGCCAGGTGCATAGTCATTCACTGGGATATCCAGGAGTTAATAATACCCTGGAGGGGACTCTATGGATCATCAAGTTCAGCCTCTGTCCGGGAGACCCAGTGGAGAATCAAACCCCTAACATTGAACTCCACTTCCAGGTACTTAATTCACTGAGCTATCCAGCCAACTGGGTGTCTTAGTTTAGAAGGACCAAATTACACCAGGCAAGCAAAGTTTTGAAAAGCCTGCCTCTGTCGGTCAGAGCCAGCAATGCCTGCTGGTTAGGCAGGCAGACTGTCTGATTGGAGACCTTCTCTGGTCCAGAGATTGAGATGACCTTTCTTGACCTTGAGTTGAACAGGCACCCATCCCTGATAGTTCTGCCATGTCCCTCGGCTACAAAACCCTTGACCATAAACTTCGGAACCCATTCAAGCTCTCCCCCAGCCCATTGGATGGTGCTGGGAATGCCGCCAGCGCCATTGAGGGTATAATTCCTTCCACAGGTTGTAAAGCTGCCTCAAAACCCTCACACACGTTTGGTGCAATAAAACCCCAAAGTCATTACTAGTGTCCTGAGCAAACGAAACACAGTAAAGTTCATTCTAAGATGAGGAGGTCTCCCTGGCATGGTGTGGAGGAGGTAAAAAAATAAGCCTAATGGGATATGCAAGACCGAACACGGTCACAGTTCAGGGAAACGGTTTCCTTCCTTCTAAATGCATCCCCCCCCCCCCAGTGGCTTCGGAGCGCCTGCAAATCTGATTTCAAGGCAGCTTTAATGTTCTTCTCTTTTTGTTCCAAGGTTTGCAAGGTGGCAAGCACCTTTGTACTTTTCACCGCATTTCTTAATTTTTAATTTTTTTTTAAAAAAAGGATTCTAAGCCTTTTTGATTTGTGCAGCACACATGACAACCTCAGGTTTTATTTGCTTGCTTTCCTTTCCTTTTCTTTTTTTAACTATTCTGCTCTTGCCCTGTACATCTTTCCCCCTCATTCATCACAAAGGGCTTTCTCGACACACTGTTGGTCACAAAAAGGACTGATTTTCATTTTTAGCTGAGTCTACGGAAATTCTCAGGACTGGAAAATGTCTCCCTCCTTCCCCCTCCCTCCCAAAATTTAGCCACACGAGTTTTATGCCTTGCAGGCAATCGGTCAGAGAAGGGCCGAGGAGTTCTCTTTCCTTGATACGAGTGACTAGTGATTTTTATAGTGACAGCTCAATGACTCCCAACTGTCTGCCAATCATTTAAAATTGCACAGTTCTGTACCAGTTGCAGTCACCGGACCGTCTTCAAAGGCAGCCCCACGTAAAGCGCATTACAGTAGTCCAAATTTGTTTGTTACCAGTGCATGTGTGACTGTTGCAAGGCTTTGCTCATCCAGGTAAGGGCCAGCATTTTTAACTAGATTACTCAGTTGGACACATGAGCAGCAGAGTTGTATAGTTTATAATTGATACTGTGTGTTGTTTTTGTTTGTATTGTATTTTATAGTTTTAATAATTTTATTGTCTTATACTTTTAATACTTGTTGTATGCCGCCCAGAGACCTTTGGGTAGTGGGTCGGCTAAAAAAATCTTGTTAATAAATAAATAAATAAATAAAATGGTTGGCTGTCCAGGTGACAATAAACAGGATGGTTTATCTTTTGTGGCTTCTAGATCTACCTTCGTGTTGCTTTCAGAAAACATTTTAAATTTTAATTATTTACTTTAATTCTTTAAGTCTGCTATGCTTTAATAATTTAGCATTTCTAGCTTGTAGTATCTTGGGACCTTTTCTAGGGAAAAGGCAGGGTGAAGATATAATGAATGAATAAACAGAGTCACAGCCCAGATCTGTGTTTTGGCTTCACCACCCAACAGCTGACGCTCTGTCCGGAGAAGTGAAGTAGGAATGCGCACAGCCAGTGGCACTCCTGGGACCATCAAGCCAGCCATGGACTTTGACAGGGCACGGGAGATATTGGGAACAGGTGGTTCTCCTGGGCTTGAGGAATGATGGGGCAGAGAAGCAACCACCAAAAGGGCGACCCCATTTCCCACAAGACAGGGAGTAGAGCAGAGTCTTGTGCACTCCCAGAGGCATCTGGTGGGGCCACTGTGAGATACAGGAAGCTGGACTAGATGGGCCTTTGGCCTGATCCAGCAGGGCTCTTCTTAGGTTCTTAGAGCTTTGGGTAGACAGGTGTGCAATCCGGCTGGAGCTTTTGCTCTTAAAACTTAAAAAGTGGCTTAGATTTCCGAGGGAGCCCAATGGGATCTAACTGGGGCCCACAGCCAGACCACATGTTGCTCCAGATGGGTCCCTTCCATTCTCCCCACAGCCTCAAGACAAGGTATCATCCAGACAAAACAAAATAAATAAATGCCACAATTTGCTATTTCCAAATTCATAAGGGCACAAATATTAAGACATGAAAACTTTTAATTTATCACTCTTTTATAGAAACGGGCATTGCCCAATAAGCTATTACCGTCAATCAATGTGACATTTGCTCAGTGGGTTATATTAATTAAAAAGGTAAAGAAAACAGACATGGCGAAAGAGAGAGACACATTTCTTAGCAACCTGGAATTTAATATCGGTCACCATGACCTCCCGGCCCTTCAACTGCAAGGGCTAGTGAGCCATTTGAGAAATTTATTAAGTGCTTGCCCCCAAGTCATGGTTTCAAATGAATGATGTTCTTATTCATGAGCTCAACAGCCTAAGAAATGTCATTTGTATGAAATATATTTGAAGGACAGCGAAGCCGGAAGGTTCTGATGATGCCGTACTGTGTTTCAGACCCATAAGAGAAGTCAGTCCGGCTTTCAACGGATTGCTTGTGCAACCATATAGGCATAAGAAAATATGGGGTTGTCTTACCTGTAGCCAAAGATACCACAAATATATCAGCTCATGTTTCAGTTGTCGATCTCCCCAAAGGGCAGTGTCTCCCCTTGGTTCAAGATGAAGCATTTCCAGCTACCTTGTGTGTTGTGTCATTACAGTTGTGACCGACTCTTTCCATGGAGTTTTCTTCACAGGAATACTGGAGTGGCTTGCCAGTTCCTACTCCAGGCACCTACAGCACCTGGTATTCCCTGGTGGTCTCCCATCCAAGTACTAACCAGGGCCGACCCTGCTTAGTTTCTGAAATCAGGCAAGATTGGATCTGCTTAGGGCATCTAGGCAGCTCCAGATACCTTATATTTTCATTAAATTAAATCTGCAACTTTCTTCTACAAACAGTGGGTTTCATGTAACTCTCTTAGGGAGATCTGATTCTCTCCATGCACAGTTAATTTTGGAGCTTAAGAAAGTTACATAGTAGGATCTTTATCCAGGAGATCACTATCCATCAATTCTTTATCCGCTGGCTGAAAATACTAAATAAAAATCCCCAGAAATACATGTGTGTGTGTTTCCAAGGTGTATTTACCCAAACTGGCCACTAGGTGGAACCAGAGACCATGCCAAGCATGCACTTCAACCCAAAATGAACTATTTAATGGTTCAGTTTTCATTATTGTTTTTTTTTTTTTTCTGGGTGGGGGGCTTGACTAGCTTTAAAAAAAGTTACCTCCAACACAAGTAGCTGAGCAGGGGGTGAAGCCGATGTATTCCCAGTCATAGGCAGGAACCTCAGTCTCTCCAGGGTGTGAATAGTCCAGGAAGGGAGGGTCAGGATCGCTGTCACAGGGTTGCAAGTGACAAGGGCGCTCAGTTGCCGGTTGGGGTCCCTCGCACTCCTCAGCCGGGAGCTCCACCTCAGTCTGAGTAAATGCGAGATAAATACGGCACTTCACTTCACGCGCTTGAATACCGCGGCCACAAGAGGCACTGCAAGGAGACCAGGGCTCAGGGATAAACCTGCAATTAAACCACAGCATTAAAAAGCCGAGTGACACAGCGGAACTGGACAATGTCTTCCTTTTAGTCATCCAAATCAAGGAAAAGAGCAGTTATCGGTTTCCTCCATCCCCCCTGGACAAGGGGAACTGGCAGCCCCCTAGACATGGGCACTAGCATCCGCATGAGCAGGAACAGACAGTCCAGGTAATACCTGTGATGCTAACAGTCTCCTCCCATCATCATGATGGGAGAGCATACAGAGGCTGCAAGGAACACAACTCCTAACAGGTTAAGACAACCAGCCTGGCTCTCCACCCTCTATTCGGATGTAGAACAGCTCTCCAAGGTCGCAGGCAGAGGGAAGATTGACCTTCTGCTGATCCATTTTGCTGTGGAACTCCCTCCCACTAGAGGCCAGACTGGCCCCATCTCTGCCCTCCATGCAAAGTCTTTTCTCTTCAGGTAAGCCTTCCCAGAGTGACTGTCTGCCTGATGATGGTTTTGAAATGCTACTTTGAATGGACTTTTATTACTGTTTCTCGGGGTAGTATTTGTTGGCTCCTATTAAATGTTTGCATACTCATTGCTTTTAGCTTTAGATAATGCCCTTCTATGATGCAGGCTGCCTTGGTCCTTTCTAGCGAGAGCAGTTGAGTAAGAATAGAATGAATGAATGAATGAACAAACAAACAAATGAAAAAATGAACAAACAAACAAACGAATGAATGAATGAATGAATGAATGAATGAATGAAGAAATGAACAAACAAATAAATAAATAGGTAGAGAAAGATATGGTAGGTGGTGGCTCAGCGGACTAAGGCTCCAAAAACTGTTGGATGCAAAGTCAGCAGCTTGGCTGTTCGAATCCCGGGTGCCATGCAGCGGAGCGAACTCTTGCTGATAACACCAGCTCCTGCCAACCTAGCACTTCGAAAGCATGTAAATGCAAGTAGATAAATAGGTACTGCTGTAAAAAGCGGGAAGGTAAAACAGTGTTTCCATGCAGCCATGCCGGCCACGTGGCCATGGACTTGCACAACACTGGCTCTTTGGCTTGAATACAGCGATCAGCACCGACCCTAGATTCAGACACAACTAGCATGCATGTGCAGGGGGACCTTTACCTTTAGAGCAAGACAGAGGTAGTTCTCTGAGACAACAGATGCTGGGAGGTGGTTGCAGTGGAAATAATTACTCATCCCATGTCTGCCCTGCACCACCAAAAGTTTCCATCAGCAATATTGAGCCCCCTGCCCCCCCTCCTGAATTGACTGCTCTTCCAATTATGTGTTTTTGGGGGTGTTTTTCTTTCGAAGGGACACTAGAACCTCCTTCCTTACATTTGCTCAGCAGGGGGAGAACCCGCTTGGAACCAACCCGTTGCAGCTCAACCACATGACCTTTCCTCCAAAAGCCTGCAACCAAAATTCTGATTACCCGTATATACTCAAGTATAAGTCAACCCAAGTATAAGTCGAGGCCCCTAATTTAACCCCCCAAAACTGGGGAAATGCATTGACTTGAGTATAAGTCTAGGGTGGAAAATGCAGCAGGGCCTGGCAGCTCCTCCTTTGTGAGCTGGGAGAGTGGTGTGTGATGTTTAAAATGATTTTTAGCCACTGATGCAAGTGCTTGGGTCAGTGGCAAAAAGTCATTTTAAACATTGCGCACCGCTCCCCTGTGATGCAGAGGGGGTCATGAGAAGAGGCACACAATGTTTAAAATGACTTTGAGCCACCGACCCAAGCACTTGCCTCAGTGGCTAAAAGTATTGACCCGCATATAAGTTGAGGGCCCCTTTTTTCAGCCCAAAATTAGGGCTGAAAAACTAGGCTTATATTCGAGTATATACAGTATATTTCAAAAGAGGGAGGGAGTTATCGTGGGGAAACTCCATTAGCCCATTAAATATATATAGTTGCAGTTATCTCGCCACGGCCAGGAAGACATTCAAAATATGCAGATAATTGCAGGTTTAGATAAAATAGGAGCACTCCGGACAAGAGGGACCCCATCCATCATTCTTTTCAGTGGCCACTCGCACGAGGGGTTTCTGAAGACGGGCAGACATCAGGCAGCCCCAGCCTTTGATGGGTTCAAGCAGTGACGGACAGCCTGTTTTCTGCCATGCTGAGAGGGGAAAGCACGTGGCCAAATGGGGAGCTCAACTCAAGGTCTACATTCCTGGTGGGCGAGCCAGACAAGACACAGCCAAGCCCATAAGAGTTTGGGCAAAACACCAAGAGCTGGTGACTCCTAAGTTGGAGAATCCTCCCAGTCAGGTGCCTTCTGGGTATTTCTGACTATGGTGCTCACCATCTCAGGACAATGGGGCTTGTAGTCTAACACACCTAGGTTGGGCCACGCTAGGGGAAAGGCAGACCTGCCCCATAAGAATGGCTTGCCAACGGAGAACGTGGCCGATCCAGAGCATGGCTGGGCCACTGCATCCTCTTTGACAATGGCAGGAAGGGAGACAACAGGTGGTCCATATGGATGTTTCAGGTGACTGAGAAAGCCAGTATGAACCTCACTGGCTTTCTTTTGGATCTCAGCAACCCATCTTGAGTAGCCTGACTCCAAAAGGGAAAGAAATAAGCAGTCTTATAGCTTTCCCTCTTTCTGCAGTCCCTTCAAAACCTGATCACCACCCTGAGTGTTTTTCTCTGGTCCTGGAAAGGGTCCAAAAATGATTAGGATGGGGGGGGGAGTCTTGGATAATATTTCTGATAAGAACCCACCCTGAATACCAACATATCTGGAGAAAGAAAAGGAGGTCAGATCAAGAAAGAGAAGGGACAGCACAGTATTATAAGTAGGATAAACTGAGAATGGACTTGTTGACCAGTTGCAGTCCACAGTGTCGAATGCTGTCCAGCAACAAAGGAAATTGAGCATTGCCTTGGGGTCATGGAAACAAAGATGCTACACTGGATCAGTGGTAACACTCACTAAGATTATGCCCATAACAATGACATCAGGCAGCGGGGCAGCATCGGTCCCATTGCCGGCAAGAGGAGAGAAGCTCGGCTATAATGGTATGGCCACCTCTTGCACGCTGTCACCAGCATGCCAGCACAGAAGGGCCTTCGTTGGGAGGTCAATGAAAAATGACAAAAGAACCAGCCAAAGCAACCTTGGCTTGTCTTCACAATGACTTGAGGGTCACTCGCCCACACCCGGATCAAGCCGGCAACCGAGAGAACCGGCGTCTCCAATGCAGAGCAGCAGGAGGAGGAGGAGGAGGAGGAGGAGGGAGGAGGAGGAGGAGGAGGAGGAGAAGAAGAAGAAGAAGAAGAAGAAGAAGAAGAAGAAGAAGAAGAAGAAGAAGAAGAAGAAGAAGAAGAAGAAGAAGAAGAAGAAGAAGAAGACTTTTTAGCCTAGCTTAATTATTGGATGTTGTTTGGCAGGAAGGCTCCAGATAGAAGAAGAAGAAGAAGAAGAAGAAGAAGAAGAAGAAGAAGAAGAAGAAGAAGAAGAAGAAGAAGAAGAAGAAGAAGAAGATGATGATGACGATGACGACTTTTTAGCCTAGCTTAATTATTGGATGTTGTTTGGCAGGAAGACTCCAGATAGAAGAAGAAGAAGAAGAAGAAGAAGAAGAAGAAGAAGAAGAAGAAGAAGAAGAAGAAGAAGAAGAAGAAGAAGAAGAAGAAGAAGAAGAAGAAGAAGAAGAAGAAGAAGAAGAAGCTCAGAACTGCAGAGCTTGAAGGGACCTGATGGAACATCAAGTCCAGTCCCTGTCAAGGAGTCCCCTGGGAGAATCGAACTCCCAACCTCTGGGTCTGCAGCCAACCCCCTAAACCCCTGAGCTACCCATTGGTTCCTTGTTTTTTTCTGATTATTTCTTCTAATTCTCCATTTATGCAACATTTAAGCTGTCTATTCACCACAGGCTTGGTGTTGTGGAAAGGCGTGCACATGCCACTAAATGGCAAATGAATAAAACGACAGTCATTGAAACTATTGTTTAACAAAACGAGGGACAATACCCTTCTGGTTTTCTGTCCGTAAGCAGCAGACTCTGATGGCTTAACGAACAGAGGTCTGACAAAGCTCAAGAATGCTGCTTTTTTTTTTTTTTTAAAGTGAAGTGCATTGACCGTTCTATGCCAGGAACTGAATGCAGGAGAGTCTCCAAAAATAATGTAGGATGAATTCTTTTGAAGCTTTGCGGAGGGGGGGGTATTTTTTTTTTTTGAACCACAGAACAAATTCATTTACAAAGAAAAAGACAGAATTCTTAGTGGGGTTTTTTTCTTTGACACAGCATGCCTATATGGTAATTGAGGTTTTCCGGCTGCCTGCTTAGCATCTGGGATTTTTATCACACCACAAGGGCAAGTTTTATTTTTAAAAAATAAATAAATGGATATAAAATCCAGAGTGGCCTTTGGCTCAAGCCTGTCATTTTATTTTCAGTTGGGTTTCTTTTTAACTATTATTTTATTTTATTTTATTTTATTTTATTTTATTTTATTTTTGGAATTTGGGCACCTGCCACAAAATTCAGAGCCTTTCTTGAAAGGCTGGAAAGCATGGGATCTAAACTGAGGTTGTAGATTAGAACCAGGGCAAAAGGCATGGTGGCTCAGCGGACTAAGGCTCCGAAAACTGTCAGCTGCAAAGTTGGCAGTTTGATAGTTTGAATCCTGGGTGCCTCGCAGCGGAGCGAGCTCCCACTGATAACGCCAGCTCCTGCCAACCTAGCAGTTTGAAAGCATGTCAATGCAAGTAGATAAACAGGTACCGCCGTAAAAAGCGGGAAGGTAAAACAGTGGTTCCTTGCAGCCATGCCGGTCATGTGGCCAGGGACTTGTACAACACTGGCTCTTCAGCTTGAATAAGGAGATGAGCACTGCCCCTAGAGTCGGACATGACTAGCACACATGTGTGTGGGGAACCTTTACCTTTAAAAGGTAGCCTACTAGTAAAGAGCTTAACTATTTAGTTTAGACATGGGCACGACTCGGTGAAATTGTTGTTTCCATTTTCAGTTATCGTTTCCATTACGTAACGGAAACGGTAACGATAATTAAGCCATCAGAACTCGAACTCAAACTGAAAAAAGAAAAATTTGGTCGGGTTTTTCATTTCTGTTTGTGGCATCGCGGCGATCGCGCAATGCGAAGCACAGAAAAAGTTTTTAAAAGTTTTTTTTTAAAAACCCAACTCCCAGCCAAAAAAGCAGGCGAAAATATGCCTGCCTGAGGTTTTGCCACCTACCAGAGGGGTGGTTTCTGGGGGGTCCCCGGCCTCCCCCCCCTCTTCTCCTGTCCTGGGCTGCTTGCACCAGGCTGGGAGGGGGGGTCATCCTCGTCGTCTCGCCATGCCATGCGGTGGGGGGGGGGATCCAAAATGGCGACCACAATTTTTCTTTTGAAATCGTGGTCAAAAAACACACCAAATCACCACAGAAACATGTGAAATTTATTTATTTTAAATGCCTGAAGTTTAATAGTAGCAGCAGTGGGTTTTTTAATAGCAATAAAACGTCGTATTGATTTTATTTTATTTTATTTTATTTTTTATTTTTTTAGACCAGCCTATTTGGGCTGGGCTGGGATGGGACCATGCAATTTTTTTTGAACCATTCCACCAATGGCATCGCCAGGTTTTTGACTGACACTTCTGGATGTCTCGGAGGGCATAAAAAGCCGAGGCACCTTCCAGAAATCGCAGTCGGGTGTATGGATGTGGTTGAGGGAGGAGGGCTGGCTGCTGGTGCTGGTGTGATCCGATTGAGATTGAGGAGGGAGGCTGGAGGCTTTAGGATTTAAGTTAGGCAGGGAGGGAGGGAACTGAATTTAGAAAATAATTTCTTTGATTCCCTGCAGTTTTCTCTGCTGAAGGGAATAGCAGTTTATTCTTTATTTATTCTCTGGCAGTTTGTGAGGATTGTTTTCTGATATTGGATAAAGGGGGGAGGTTCGACTGGGAGTGGGAGGTGTGGATTTATTTTAAAAATATATTATATACTACCATTTATTTTCTATTTTCCGAACTTCAATTTGCTTGCACACACACACATTTGGGGTGCAAGCCAAGAACAGAACCTCTATCCTAAATGATATCCTAACTGCCCATTCGCCCGCCCGCAGCCGCCACCACCGCCCGCCACTGCCGCCCGCCCGCACCCCCCGCCACCCGCCCTCCCCGCCCCACCCGCCGCCTAGGGCGCAAAAACACCTAGCGCTGGCCCTGATTGTCAGACACCCCTATGCTCTGGGAAGTCAAATTGCGCTAAATCGCGGTGGAAACGACAAACGACAAACGGAAATGACAAATTTTTGAAAAATCTTGCAACAAACAGAAACGACCCGAAACGGACCCGTTCCGACAAACGAAAACTCGAAACGTCATTTTTTCTGGTCGTGCCCATGTCTAATTTAGTTACTTCGACTTTGATTCCACCTTCCCATAATGAGTACCTGATAACAGTGAGCTGATGAGGGACAGCTTCACTCTTTTTAATTTCTGTTGTAACTCGACTAAATGATCTGGAAGTTGAGTCATGGCTACTGGACTTCTTTTTGAGAGATAGAAACATTTCGCTGTTCATCCAATGTTCAAACCGTGAAGCTGTTTGGATGAACAGCGAAACATTTCTATCTCTCAAAAAGAAGTCCAGTAGCCATGACTCAACTTCCAGATAAACTCACCGGGATGACTGAGAATCTTCACAGACATGTTGACTAAATGATGTAAAAAGAAAGAGAGAAGAGAAGAGAAACTAAGTGATTACAGGCGGCCAGCTTTGTGCTCTGATGGGTGTTAAGAGAAGAATAAGGCATGAGGCCTCCTGTCCTGGGTAGGGGGTTGGTCTAAAAGGCCTCCCAACTCCACGATGATTCTATGATCCTACAAGGTGAATGGGTGGAGAGAGTGTTGGCAACCAAGCCCAAAAGCTTGTTGCCTGCAGCTATTTTCTATGAAACTCAGAGTAGCAGAAGGGACAGAGTTATTTCTAAACATGTAATTCCACTGAATGATACCCAGTGTGATGTTGTGTGTAGAGTGATGGACTAGGAGTCAGGAGGTGGTGTGGGTTCTAATCCCCACTCAGCTGTGGAAGTTCACTGGGGTAGAACTGGTATCCCTCCTCTGATGTCTCCCTTACCTTGACTGTCATAGGAGGGATGGACATTTCTTTCCTCGCCTCCTTTTGGGTGATCTGTAAGTGACTACTCTTGTAGGGGTGTACACACACACACACACACACACACACACACACACACACACACACACACACACACACACAGAGAGAGAGAGAGAGAGAGAGAGAGAGAGAGAGAGAGAGAGAGAGAGAGAGAGAGAGAGATCATACTTGCAAAGCAACCACTTATCCCAATGACGATTACAAAACAAAGCACGCTGTGTGTGAGGTACAAAGTTGAGGAAAATGTGTGTGTGTGTGTGTGTTGTGTCGCTACAGTCGTGACCGACTCTTCGTGACTCCATGTCCATGGAGTTTTCTTGGCAGGAGTACTGGAGTGGTTTGCCAGTTCCTACTCCAGGCGCCTACAGCACCTGGTATTCCCTGGTGGTCTCCCATCCAAGTACTAACCAAGGCTGACCCTGCTTAGCTTCTGAAATCAAGCGAGATCAGACGAGCTTAGGGCATCTAGGCAGCTCTTGAGGAAAATAGCATCCTACAAAAAAAAAATAAAGCCAGACTTTCCTCCCTTGGAGGATCATATCTTCTTTTCAAAAGGTTAAATGCCTCATCTCGTTTGTGAGAGAGAGAGAGAGAGAGAGAGAGAGAGAGATGAGTATCCAAATAGGGCCTTGGACAGCAGTGACGCTCGGACCCTCCTCCTCATAAGCAATCAGGCTTCTAAGCAGTTCCTGCAAGGGATTATTAAGATAGGGGTAAAAGCAGCAGAGGTCTCTATTTATTTAAGCTTATTAAAAGGAAAAAGGATGTGGGATCTTTTTATGGAGAGCTTACTGAAAATCCCCCTGTAAATAAAGAAGGCTCGAGGGAGAGCCGTTTATAATAATGATGGGTATCGGCTATCATCACATTCCACCAGTAAAAACCAGAAAGGTTAAACTTCCATTTTTCTTGGCTTAGCTTTGCAAACAGTCTTTAAACACACACACACACACACACACACACACACACACACACACACACACACACACACACACACACACACACACACACACACAATTTCCCACTATTTTTCTAATTAAAAGCATCTTAAAGAGACTTCTGAATTCACATTATATAACATTCAGGTCTGTCCCCATTTCTCAGTGGGGAGCAGGGCATAAGTATATATCCTCAAAATGTTATCTCCATGTCTTTATTTGCTGCTTGTTGAAACACGGCTGCATTTATATTCCCTGCGTTCAATATGAATTAAAACAAAAAGAGCAAAAAGATTTATGCAATATGAAATAAATAAATAAAAGGAATGAACTGGTCGGTGGATTTTCACCTTGTGGCTTTGGGTAACATAAATTAGTCATAATTTACCAGGGGAACTGCAAGACTGAATGAGAAATGAGCTCTATGTAGTGGTCAAAATAAGAGAATCATTTAGTGAGAGGGCTCAGAAGAAATTTTGGCAAGGTATATATATCCCTAGGAGTGCTGGGGGGGAGAGGGTTGGGGGGCAGAGCAAAATGGTAAAGACAGATGTGCAAAAGTTACTTTTTTAAACCACAACACCCAGTATCCCCCAAACAGCATGGATACTGGTGGTTTTGGTTAAAAAAAAGTAAAAAGTAAAATTTGATTCAGATTCAACTTGGGACTCAGAACCCATCCACTCTTCCTTTTTTCTTTTCCTGATTAAAATAGTTTGTTTTTAATAGGGACGTAGACTTGGGGCTCTGACTGAAAATACTTGCCAGCTTCCCTGTCAGCCACCCCCCCCGGGTTTCTATTGATCCCCAAAGTACACAATCAAGGGATTTGAACCTTGACGTAAATGCTCTGGATCAAGGACACCTGCTTAAGAGGCAGCTCCAGGTCTGAGCCAGACCCCAACCGCCACCTGTTTGCCCCCATGTGCCAAAATCAACGGGATAGAGGAATGGAAATGGACTGTGCATGTAGCCACATCCTTCAGGACTTGGTCTCTTGTCCTCCCCGCAAGCAGAAAGGAAACTGATTTTACTAAATGTTTAGAGAGAAAAGACTGACCTCATTTGAGTTTTCTGGCAGTCCCACCTCTTCTTTTTTTTAAAGCAAAATACTGTTCAACATTATTTGGTACAAATGTAGCATGTTACAGTACGTGGGCGTTATCTAGGAATAGAATGTGGTCATTTATCCCAAGTCGGCGATTCTGTTTTCATGCCGAAATCCCCAAGGCTCAGGCAGAACATTTCTAGCATTTCACACACACACACACACACACACACACACACACACACACACACACACACACACACACACACACACACACACACACACAAACACAATTCAATGGGTTTAAAAAAGACACTATCCCACCCCACAATTTCAGATGAAAATATCCACCCAAAGCTCTGGAAATTTAGTAGTTGATGAATAATCAACACCACATTTAATCATGTCAATAAATGACTTGGCAATAGATGCAGCTGTAGTAACATGGATGCTATACCTTCCCTCCAAAATTAACATTAACTAATACTCTAGGCTCCTCATTCTGGACCCATGTGGACATCTCCAAATGCACAGCACAGCGGCCACTAGATCAGGAGAGAATGAAATGCAGCCATGTTGTAACACAACTAAGTACGAGCTTCCCAGGACAGACCAGAATAGGAAATATTAATTATTGGAATCACGGCTTTAAGAACAGCCAGACATTATAGCTGAAGCCTACACAAGGAGATTTTTCTCATCTCTGGGAAGAGATGCAGCTCATTTCCGAGTCTAAGGGAGGTACAAGTTCTCCTTGTCTAAACAGGGTTACCAGGTCAGCAACTACCCCCGTCTTGAGTTTTCAGACCTGAAATCATGAGACCATGAAATGAGCCCTTGTGGTATTTCAGAGCTACAGCAAGCAAGGCTGGTGGGAGATGTTTTTCTCGCTAGATCTGGCACCCTTGCTGTTTAGGCTTGGTCGGCAAGAAGTCTCATGAGTCAGGAATGGGTGTTCCACTCTCTGTCACTCTGCAGATACAACCCCCCACCCCCCACAATATCAGCACAACAATAATGCCCAGAGTGGGGAAGAGAACCCATGGGCACACACATGCGGGCCCCTCGTGCTGCTTGGGGTCTTCATGGGGAGCCAGCCAGCCCTGGCACCAGCTGGGAACGGGTGGGGTTTGGCACCCATGATCCCCAAAGCTACCCCACCAGCAAGCCTTCTCCTACCTGGAGATCTGCCTCCTGAGACTTCAGCCAGCCAGGACCTCCACCCTCCGAGATGTGGCAACTCTGTGCCTAATGGAGATTGGCTGGTCTTGATCCTGAATGTTACTCCTGAACATGCCTTCCGTTAATTTTAATCAAGCTGTCTCTAGTCTATGAAGAAGAGACGGGCAAGTAGGCCCAGACTGTGGGGAAAGTTTTCTACATGACTACAGATGCATGGCTGTCTCTTCAACTTTTTCCCATGCTGCCTCCACCCTTCACAAAAAATCCCTAGTTACCCTTACAAGAGACATTCTGGACCCTCAATTCAATCGACAAAATATATCCTGGGTGACAAGCCTTTGCACAGATCAGAAAACCTTGATAGTACTTCTGAAGCATATACAATTCATGCCCCCCCTTTTTTGCTGCAGTGGCTTCGTCGTCACTCGAGGAGAACTGCTCAGAAGAACCTGAGAGCTCCAGAGCTCCAGAGACGGACCCAGCCCAAGGAAATCCAAAGGCCAGATGACTTGGCTGGGGCTTGACGTCTTTACAAACAGTCAGGAAAATGCATCATCATCAGCCTATATTATATATGGGGGAGGGAGGGATGGAAAGAAACAGAGAGGAACAAAAAGGAAGGGAAAACTCACGTGGGCTCTTCAGAGGTGGTTCTGATCTCCTCCATTTCATGGGCCTGTTTGGACCAGGGCAGTTTTGCTTCAACAGGGTTTTTCTCTGGAAATGACAAAGGCATAGGTTAACACGTGGAGATGTTCATCCTATTTGTCAAGAATGTCATACGCTTGGACCGGGCATCTCGTTCTGTCCAAATACCCTTATAAGGCTAAAAATTGAATCCAACACCAGCTGCAGTCAGCGTTGGCTCCAGCCTGTTGAAAAGAGACTTCCTTTATCTTTGGCTCAGCTCTTGGAGTTTTTATGAACATTCTAGTGCTCAAGTTACTATCATTTTAGTTTAAAGCAGAATTCGTTCGGCAGAGAAAATGAAAAAAATAAAAACTGTCCAGCCTGAGTCAAAATGCAAATTGGTGGCCTTGACTAAAAATTCCATACATAGACACTGACCAGATAGGACTTAATATTGAGATTGTGCCCGCTCCTTCACCTAGATCAGGTGTGTCCAAACTTCAGCCCTCCTGATGTTTTGAACCACAACTCCCAGAATTCCAACCCTGTATTTCCAATGGCAAAGGACTGTGGGAGTTGTGGTCCAAAACATCTGGAGGGCTGAAGTTTGGACATACCTGGCCTAGATGTTATGAGGAGGCACTGGAAAGAGATATAAAAGCAATAACCTTGGGTCACCCCATTTAGACTTCTGTTTTTATGACAGCATTGCTATGTGCAAACATGTATGGGAGGACTACTGTATCTATGGTGGATTGGTTCCAAGTAGCTACTGTATTTGGAATTGCTTAAAAACCCATAAAAGTATCAAACGTTATACATTGCATGGTCTTTGGCTTCCTCCATTGGCCAGCTCTGGAAAATGCACTTTGGAAATACACTTAAGTAGGCATTTCTGGGTTTTTACTTAGTATTTTCAGCCAGCAGATAAGTGAATCAGCGGATTCTGGTCCTGTGGATAGGGGATCTTACTGTCTGTAAATGATTAGTTGAGTGTGCCTGTAGTTAAGTGCAAGAGAGAAGGGAGCTAAGGAGAGAGAGGTAATAGTCCTTTCCACCAGCAAATACTTCCCCCCTGATCTTTCACTGAAGAAAAATGCCTTCCTGTGTATCTAACTATGCATTTTTGACTGATTCATGTACTTATATACCAGTGACATAGTGCACACACTACTCAAAGTGGTTTGATAGAGAAGCAGTAACCCCAGCCTCCCAACAAACTTCCCCGCTAAATGCCTATGGTGGAGACAGAAACATTCCAAGTGATGGTGGACTCTGAAAACAAAAAAATATGCATAAAAACCAGCCCCCCCTGGAACACTCGGTGAAACAATAATCTCTTTCGCATCCTCTTTAAGGATATTATCCAGTAAACTCTTACCTTTTGGCTTGTAGCAAGGGACAGGGAGAATGCATTCTTCTTTGATGTGGAGTTTCAGCTGGGGGTTGCAGCCGCCTGTGTGCTGCCCACGATGGTCGATGCACAGCACCACACGGTAGCGTAAACCTTGGCCACATGTCACGGTACACTACAGGAAAGGACACACACACACACACACACACACACACACACACACACACAGAGAGAGAGAGAGAGAGAGAGAGAGAGAGAGAGTTACAAGATGACTAGCCAGTTCAAGAGTTTTTAAATGACATCTTTAGAAGACCAGTCAGTTCAACAAGAGCAAATAAAATGTCAAAACTTGACCTTTTATTACTTATCTTCACACTGACACACTTCTTTTTTGTGTCTCAACACCAACTCACAAGGTGGACAACAAATCAGCAAACCGAAAGAAGGTTATAAAAATGACAGAGAAACCAGGGAAAAGACAATGAAAACACTTCCATCAAGATTGGTACCTATCTAGATGACTGCAATAAGGAGGCCAGCAAGAGATCATACCATCTGACCTTGTTAATGCTTTCATGAGGTACTTAAGTAAGCATGAGACCATGTGTCTTTTTTAAACTTAACTTTAATGTGATGGCACTTTTTCAAATGCTTGAAAGGGTTTCCTACTGAGGAGGGGCAGAATCTGTGGGGTGTTATAGGCTCCTTCCAACTGAGTTATTCTATGATTCTGTGATTTTGAAGCCTCAACGTTTTTCTCAGTCAGTAATTTTGCAATTTGGAAACATCCAGAGGCACATATTTTTTGCCATGTTTTTGTATATCTGGAAAGAGAAACTTTTTGTGTGTGTGTGTGTGTGTGTGTGTGTGTGTGTGTGTGTGTGTGTGTGTGTGAAAGAGAGAGAGAGAGAGAGAGAGAGAGAGAGAGAGAGAGAGAGAGAGAAAGAGAGAGAGAGAGGAAAAGAGAGTTGCATGGTGTTTGTTTGTTTGCTTGCTGCCAGCTCGCTTACCTGTGACCACTCCAAAGCTACCCATTTTGGGCAATCAAACAGATTGCAAGCTTGAATGATCTTGGGTTTTGGGGCGTACATGCATTTCCACTCTTCCACTTGGAGGATCTCTCCATGCATGGTCTCCTCAACACACACAAAACTTCTCCGCTGAATTCCACCTCCACACGAAACTGAGCATGCAGTCCAAGGGTTGTGTTCCCAGCTGGATGGAAAGGGAGGGGGAAATAATTTTAAACACACACACACACACACACACACACACACACACACACACACACACACACACACACACACACACACACATGTTTTAAGCATATATTCATCCTGGTTTGCATCGCCAAGACATAAGGAGGTTGGACGCATGTGGTTGTTTTTATGAAATAGCATCCAACCTTCTTCTGGCTTGGAGATGCAAACCAGGATGAAAACAACAGCCCTATTTTTCCTTCTCTTCTTTCTGGCTATTAATATATAACACTGTCAGTAATCAGACACTCTGTGGGGTCCCAACAGAACAACGGCAGAATTGTCCAAAGGCAATGCGCTGATTCCTGAGTCCTCAAAAATTCATCACTTGAAAATCCTCATGGAGCAGAGGGATGATTCCCAGCCTATATTCCAGAGGGAGCATAAGTTCCTTCCTCTCTTTAAAAAAGGGCCCTGGAGGCATTAATATGCAATTAATGAAAATAATCTGCAGGATAATTTCTCTTGTTGAAGAAGAACAAGAAAAGGCTTGACAAAGATGCATCAACTTTCTATTTTCTAACCTCAAAATCAAATCTTGTGGATGACAGTGCTGATTCTGTTTGTCTTCTTTTCCCCTTGGTAACTACTTTCTACGCTCCCATTGTTTTCCCACCCTTTTGGCCCCAAACAAACTCTCCCCCCCCCAAGAAAAAAAAACATAAAGGAAGGAGTGATTGAATCACTTATATCCCACTAATCTGCCGACACTAGAACCACAGGTCAATTGTGTGTTTTATATATGCCATCAAGTCGCTTCCAACATATGACAACCCTAAG
The DNA here is from genome assembly GCA_029282475.1 of Phrynocephalus forsythii. NCBI lineage: Eukaryota > Metazoa > Chordata > Lepidosauria > Squamata > Agamidae > Phrynocephalus > Phrynocephalus forsythii. The sequence goes on along the minus strand of JAPFRF010000014.1, from coordinate 5,297,501 downwards.
AAGAAATAATCTGCGGAAATTCCCGTCATTCTCAGAATTGCTCAAGTATAGCAAAGCAAGGCTGTGCCTCCCTTGATTGATTCCCTCCGTCTCATGTTAGGTCATCCTCTTTTCCTGTTATCTCTTCACTTTCCCAAACACTGTCATCTTCCACAGGGAGTCTTGTGTTCTTATGACATCTCCAAAGTTTAGTCCTATTACCTTGTCAAGAGAGAGAGAGAGCTACAGCTTGATTTAGAAGCCCCTTGTTTGTCATATATGTCAAAATTCACCCTGAATTGCTTTTAAACTCTTGTTGTTCTTGTTCAGTCGTTCAGTCGTGTCCGACTCTTCATGACCCCATGGACCAGAGCCTGCCAGGTCTTCCTATCTTCCACTGCCTCCCAGAGTTTGGTCAAATCCATATTGGTTGCATCAATGACACCGTCTGACCATCTCATTCTCTGCCATCTCCTTTTCCTTTTGCCTTTGATCTTTCCCAACATCAGGGACTTTTCCAAGGAGTCCTCTCTCCTCATGAGGTGGCCAAAGTACTGGAGCCTCAGCCTCAAAATCTGTCCTTCCAGTGAACATCCGGGGTTGATTTCTTTCAGGATGGATAGGTTTGATCTCCTTGCAGTCCAGGGGACTCTCAAGACTCTCCTCCAGCACCACAAACTCTCCCTCCCCCCCAAATAAAACAAAAAACACAATAAGTTGCAATGTCAGAATGAGTGCTGATATAATTTAGAGTCCCTTCTCCTAACCTCGAGTCCCCAGATGTTCTTGGACTGAAATTCTCAGAAGCCTTCAGTACCAGCTGTGCTAGAACATCTGGGGACCCATGATTGGCAAGCACTGGCTGATGGGATTGAAGTGTCCAGTTGCAGAGGTGGTGGCTGGGAGTTTGAATCCCCAGTGTGCCTCACTGGAGAGGGGTCAACCAAGATCACCCAGAACATTTGTGGCTGGTGGATTTATTTAGCCTGTCAGCAGCATCTCCCCAGACAAGCTGCCACAATGTCCCACAGCACCAATAGAACAGGGACTAGTAAACCACTTTTCTCTGTTTTATACCTAGAACACCATAGGAGAGGGTCACCATGATTTGAAATCCAGGGAATACAAATAAATCTAATTAAAGAAATTAAGACAGATATAATAAAGATCCTTAAACACAGAAACATCAGCCACCACTATGCAATCCACCGTACAATAAAAGATGGCTTCTTATTTATGCACCTGCTCTATGCAAATGAAGTCCATGTTTTATTCCCATTTTCTGGTTTGATTTTTAAAAAAGAAGAAGCAAAAAGATGACACCTTGTAATACCCCCACACACATTATAAATCAACCTATGTTTTCTGTGTGCAAAATCAAGGGAAGAAAAGTAATATTTAGGATTTTGGTTTAAAACATATGTAAATAAAGAATTACAACTGTTAACTGCTCCCCCCCACACACACACACCAAAAATACATGGAGCCACTACACAGGTTGAAATGAGCAGACATATTCCTCTTACAGCTCTTGTTGGGAGTATCAGGGGTACAGTAAAGAAGTCAAACACAGAACAGATGGAGCAGCAACCTATAAATCCAAAGGTAAATTTAAATAACGGCTCCCAAAGATGCAAGAGGCAAGTCACAAAGGATCCTTGACTGACATAATTCATGTAACTCTCCACCAAGAGTCAATTAAGCACATTATACACAAGCCAAATGTCAAACGTGCAGGGCACGGAGTGTTGACATTCAAACCAAACTTACATGATCAAAACCAGCCAACAGAAGAAGAAGAAGAAGAAAGAGAGAGGGAGAGAGAGCTAACGATTTCACCATCATCCCGAAGATGTGGATGCGCTCATCTCTTCCGAGTCTTTCATGAAATTTAAAACAAGCAAGAGGATCAGCGTTCTAGTAAGGGGGACGATCTGGGGACGTGCTGCAGCGGAACATTACTCCACTCAGATCTAGCCGCTGGAGGTATTGATGTGCTGTGAAAATTCTGCGTATGCACTAACTGCGGTCCAGCGGGACAAGGAAAAGGGGATGCAGCCCTAAACCGGCAGCTATGTGCTGAAGGCACCTCCCATGTAACTCACTCGGCACTCTCTCATCGCTAGACGACAAATTGGCCCAACGTCCACAGAGACACGGAGCAGAGGTAAGAGATTTGCAGCCAGGGCTTTTCAGTGGTTCCTCCTGGGCTCTGAAACCCTTCTCACTTGGACACCTGGCCGGTTTCTAATTCTTTATTTAAATACCTGAGGTTTCTGGACACCTGGTTTGTCATCTCTCTTTTATTGTGCCACTGAATTTTGGTGTCCTGGTTCCCTCATGCCCAGCATGGCCACTTTCATTCGAGGCCACAAAGGGACGGGAGGCGCCTGTATCCGGCACCCTGCCTTAGGCATAGAAATGTTTTTCAGTTTTCATCTACCGCAATCCTGAAACAACTCCAGTCATATCAGGACTCTCAGACTGACTTCCTTCACCTGCCCAGGGCATTCATATGCCACTTTTCCATAGCTGTTTGCCACCACTGGCCCTGGATGTCCAAGAGGGGAAACCTTTCAAAGACCTGAAACCCCTACCGGCCAACGGCAAACATTTCACCATCGAATGGCGTGAGTGACACATGGATTTGTGCCTGACCTAATACATAGCGCTGTATGCGGTGCAAGTCACGGAGGTGTTTATAGTCTGCTCTCGTGCAGCTGCTTTTCTTCCTCTTGTTGGTTTTTAAAAAATAACGCTCCGGGTCTGAAGTTCCCAGGAGCATGGCCCAGGGCGGGGAAGACGAACTGCAGGCAAGACCGCCCGGCGGACACTTTCCAGAGTCGACAGTGCCTGACAAGGGATCCGTCAACACTCCGGCAAGCCTGAGCTACATGGAGCCATTCCAAAAAAGTTTTCAAAGTGTGTGTGTGTGTGTGTGTGTGTGTGTGTGTGTGTGTGTGTGTGTGTGTGTGTGTGTGTGCAGAGGGGGCACATTTAGCCTGGAGATTTCCACTCTCTCTCCCCCCCCCCCATTTATTTCGAAAGCATTCTCCATCTGTTCAAACAGTCCAGGGGCATGCTGACAATTTAAGCCTGAGTTCCTCTCTTTTAAAGATCTCCTGCCCTACACTGGGACTTTCACCTCAGTTCCTCTATTGACCAATGCAGGCGTTCTTCACCTCTACGGGGCCATAAAGGAAGCTTGTGTATGGACCTCCTCTTTATGGGCCACAGGTGCTCAAGGGATAGGGTGGGAGGCAAGACCAAGCATCTCCTCTTAATGCCTGCAATGTGGAAATGCATCGTTGTCTTCAAAATGCACACGAGGAGCTCTGTGGGAACATGCATGCCCAACATCTTGCACCTCAAGAGCAGCAGGAGGCGACACATTGCTAAGGGGAGACATTAGGTGAACCTCCTCTGAGCCAATGGGTTCCAAGGAAGGTGGGCAGGCCAGGTCACACTTTCTGCATTGGTGATGGAGGGGAGATCTATCAGCCCTCTAGAGCTGCGGTAGCCAACCTTGGCTCACCAGATGTTCTTGGACTACAACTCCCAGAATACTTGACCAGGATAGCTAGTAGAGGAAGGCTTCTGGGAGTTTTAATCCAAGAACATCTGGCAAGCCCAAGGTGGGCCTCGTTCCCACTGGAACTACCGTCATGAAAACTGCCGCCTTTAGCCTAGAGTGCCTGCATGGTAATTTTTGTTTCCGTTGAGTTGGCTTTATTTGCCTGGCTGCTCAGTGACTCTCAATACCCATCCATAAGTGACTAATGGAGAGGCTGCACCTATGGGACTTAAGCCACTAACAAAGCCGTCATGCATCTCAAAGCCATGCATTCCTGTCTTCAGAACATGAATGTCTTTGGAACTATTTCCCCACCTGTGGCAAATAGTGGTCAATCCACATCTTGGGCAAGCAGGAGTTCGATCAATGGGGTAAAGTCTCTCTCCCACTCAGTGTCACATGCCGCCAAGCTGGGACCAACTTAGGGCCTTTTTACACGACCCCTAAAATCCGCTGGCCACTTAAATTCGGACCAGAGATCTTAGGGGTGTCGCTCTTCCTCTGTCCCCACCCCCTCCACACTTCCTGGTTGCTGACTGCGTGAGGGAGGGAGAAAAAAAGAAAGAAAAGAATGCTGGTTTACCTCCATTTTGTTCCCGGCAGCATTCAGATCTCTTAAAGGGGTGGGGCACAAAAAAAGAACAAACAGAAGCCAGGAGAGCCCCGCACTCACTATCCTTACACCGGATCAAATATCTGTCACATCCAAAAAGCAAGTACCTGAAAGGTGCGCTGGGACGCGCTAAAGTGGGCGGGGTCGCACTTAATTTCCTCTTAACTCCGGAGCTGGTGGGTAAACATTTTTAATCTTCGGAGCTGGGAGCCATTTGCCCCGGAGTTTAGGGGTCGTGTATAAACGCCCTTAGAGTGACGCTAATAAGCCTTTCAAGGTAAGTGGGCTATTTAAGGAGTGGCTTTCCTGGTTCCACTCCAATGCCCAGTGGGTTTCCATGGCAGAGCAAGGCTTCAGACCTAGGTGCTGGGTAAAATAATAATTTTACTATTATAGCCTTAGAAGTGTAGAGCTGGAGGAGAACCTCTGGATCAAGTCCAGCCTCTGTCAAGGAGACCCAGTGGGGAATCAAACTCCTGACCCTCTGAATCCGCAGCCAGATCACCAAACCACTGAGCTTATCCAGAATTTTTTAAAAAATGGAACATAACTACACCACCAATGGAACAGTAGTTGTAACAGCAACCTTTTTCTTACAGCTGTCATACATACCGAGGAAGTGGTTGGAAGTGATCATAGGGCATGATTTCTTTAAATCCATCACTGTAAAAAAAAAAAAACATTTATAAAGATATTTGCTGAACAGCAGGTTATATAATTTTCTTCCAACTAGGATGTACATATTATCTAGCTAGCTAGCTAGCTAGCTAGCTTCTTTTTTCCTCTTCTGTCTGTCTGTCTGTCTGTCTGTCTGTCTGTCTGTCTGTCTGTCTGTCTGTCTGTCTGTCTGTCTGTCTGTCTGTCTCAAACAAAGCATCCTGGCATTGGTATTCCAAGACCTTTTGTCAAAAAGGACAGATTTCCCAATCTCTAGCTTAGTTTGATCTGTCTCCTCCTGTAACGAAATGTCCACCGTGATCTTGAATGAGAGATGTGGGGGCTCTTTGTAGCACCCCACCAGTCTAACCCTAACAGCACAAGAAAAAGGAGTGAAATGGAACAAACCAGGAGGCTCACCTCATTGCATCTCAGCGCCTCCATTTTTATACTGTTGATAAAAATGGCAAAACCCATCCCCCCACCTCCTTCCCACCATCCCAAGCCTGCTCCCCAAAGATTCTACAATCTTTTGATGATCTGTATTTGATATGATTTTTGCCGGTGTGGGTGGGCTGAGTTTGCCTTTTGAGTTCGGAGCATCCTCAGGCTTTGAGGGGCCACTTCAGGCAATGATTCTGTTCAACAGAGATTAGAGGAAACAGGGCAGCTTAGTTATAGGAAATGAACTCCACTGAGAACTTCTCCTTCTCCTTCTGCTTGGATATCTCTCTAGCTCTGCCAGCTGGCATTTGAATGTGAGGTTCTGGGCTAGATACTGCAGTGTTATTTTAAGACTCTTGAGCAGAGCCAGGAAACAGCACCAGACGGCCCAACGGCGAGCGTGCCTTTAAATGTCACGGTGCAACTCAATCTGGTCGATGTATGCCACTGGTCCTGCTGTGGCAGCAGCAGCTTCCAGGAACTTGGCAGCAATACCCATGTGGTCTCTGCACCGCAAGTGTCTTTTCCTTTCTGATGCACTGCAGCGTATTGATTTGTTTCACCTTGACCCCGCAAAGAGGAAGGAAGGAAGGAAGGAAGGAAGGAAGGAAGGAAGGAAGGAAACCTTGACACGGAGTCAGAAGGCTAGGTAAAAATGGGAGACAATATCTTTAGACCACTAGCAATGGTTTCTGAAAAATGCTCTGAGAACGGAAGCTGAAGGAACACATATGGCCTTCAGGATTTTCAAAATCAACTCCAGATCCCATAATCTCTAGCAAGAAGAACCAGGAGAGGTTCACAGAAGTTCCATTCTGGTGTCATCAGGACGTCCACATGGACCCCACCCGGCTGCTTCAGTTTTCAATTTTTCACTGTGAAAACTTGTTGACTATATTAAGTCCCTGTGTTGCACACACCTCTATCATCTTACAAAGAAGTACATAGAAGTTTTAAAAGGTGCCATCAAACTCTTTTTCTTTCTTTCTTTTTTCTTTCTTTCTTTCTTTCTTTCTTTCTTTCTTTCTCTCTCTCTCTCTCTCTCTCTCTCTCTCTCTCTCTCTCTTTCTTTCTCTTCCTTCCTTCCTTCCTTCCTTCCTTCCTTCCTTCCTTCCTTCCTTCTTCCTTTCTTTCTTTCTTTCAATAACAAAAGGATAACAAGGTTTTAGCTGTTTAGGAAAGCATTAGGAGCTTGACAACATTTGTGTTTATTACCAGCCAATGAGAAAGGGGGTGGGCATTGGTAAGCTTTCACTTTGCTTTGCTTTTTTGTTTTGTTTTGTTTTGTTTTGTTTTGTTTTTGTTTTGTTTGCTTTTGTTTTAGCACAAATGCCCAAATAACTGGACTGCCTTGGAAAACACATGCCTTGACTCTGGGATAAGAAGTTGACATTTGCTGCTCTGTGGTAATAAGGAAAATTGCCAGGGTGACACCGAGGCAGATGAGACACCACAAGACTGTCTCAGAGTAGGGTATGTGTGGAGGATTCATAATAAGCATGCCTTTCACACACTTATTATTTATCCCAGGTCGGTGATTTTGTCTTCATGCCGAAATCCCCAAGGCTCGGGCAGAACATTTCTAGCTTCACACACACACACACATGCACACACACACACACACACACACACACACACACACACACACACACACACACACACACACACACACGTGTGTGTGTGTGTGTGTGTGTGTGTGTGTGTGTGTGTGTGTGTGTGTGTGTGTGTGTGTGTGTGTGTGTGTGTGTGTGTGTGTGTATGCATACGCATGGGAGTATGATTGGGAAATGGGCCTCCAGTTTTAATCCCAGTTTTAATCCCAAAACAAACAGTCTCATATATCAAGCGTCTGGGAATCATTGACCTAGACATGAAGAAGCCAAATTATGTAAAAGATACAAGCCAAGGGAGGAATGAAACACGTTTGCTTATGTTGGAAACCATTGCCACGGCTGCTGCAATCCAGTAAAGATGATCTGTGCCTCATCCACTAGCCTGACTGAGGAATTCGGGCGTCTGCAGCCCAGGAATACAAATTTGCACATCTCTACCAAAACAATGGTTCTTGGGCAGTTTTAAATTAATATAAACATTTTAGCAGACAAAAACGGGGCATTTGGACACTGGTTATTCATACCTTGAAGGACAGGGATCCATGTTGCATTCTTTCAGTTTAGGCTTTGGCTTTTTATTTTCAGGATAATAGTGGCAGTACTGGTCGGGCACGACACGCTTCGAACGGATGTCCATGCACTCCGCAGAGTTCAGCTGATAGCCTGGGGCAGAAAAAAAAGGAGAGAGGAGATGAACTTGTGTGTGAGAGAGTGTGTGGACGTGTGTGTGGTGGCACATGCAGGGATACTAAGGAGAAACATGCATTGACCCAAATCCAATCCAATGCTGACGCTGCTGTGAGGCAATGGCCAGGAATCTCATTTGGGCTTTGCAGCATGTTAGGAAATCAGCACAGGTCCTTTTTTAACTCTCTCAGTGCACAGCAGAAAACGTCAATGGTAGCTTCCTGGCCTGTGGCAATTTGCCAACCAAATTTGTCCCAGTTGTCTGAGACCGGCAGAAAGTAACCCGGAAGAATTTAGCCAAGAATTCATAGACTCCTGTGAGAAGTAGTGGTGATGATGAATCTCCTCTTCCCTTCCATTCCCTTGCATACCCTCTCGTTCATATTTTTTTTTCCACAAGACACACAACTTGGTACGTAACGCAAAGGAGCTTGTTATGCAGCCCCCTTGCCCAGAATTCATGCAGCGGGCAGCTGCACCAGCAACACCCTATGCCTAACTCTTAAAAACACACACCCATATTTGTTTTGTTGCTAAATGCAGCCATGGCAGAAGTTTCCAGGACGGTAGGATGCATTTGGTCCATAGCTCCAAAGTTGCTGATGTCTTGCCCCGGACATCTATACTCTTCACACAGAACATTCACATGACTTTGTCCAAAGATGGCATTCACACACTTGGCCTACTAGGGTTCAACTCATGCTGCCTCATGGCACAGTGGTTAAATGCCTGTGCTGCAGGCAAAACTGTGCTCACGATGTGGGGTTCAATCCCAGGTAGCAGACCCATGGCTGACTCAGCCTTCCATCCTTCCGAGGTCAGTAAAATGAGTACCCAGCTTGCTGGGGTAGGTGGGGGGCAATGTGTAGCCTGCATTACTGTAATTAAAACTGTAAACCGCCCAGAGACTACTTGATGTGGCATGGGGCGGTATATAAGCAGAACACTTTGCTTTGCTTTGCTCATGGTGTGCCCCCACCTCCACCCTGCTTTCCATCCACAGCACCCAACTTGACATGCCCTCGGGCTCTCTACAACCTTGGAGAGAAAGAGAGAGAGAGAGAAATAATAATTCTGAGCTCTTGGAATGTTCATAAACATTTCACAACCACCTCAGTAGCAGAGCCCAACGATGTGACAGGATGCCTTTCCATCAAGCAAAGCCAGAACGCCTCTTGGCCATCCCCAATGGAAGTTTCATAAACGGCTGTCTGGATCCATGCCTCCCACATGGACTGGAGCATTGATTTGTCTCGGTCCTTCCACGCCACTGGGGTGGGGGAGAGCCCACATCTTTTAGTGCAGATTAATGGATTTAAAAACTACAGGATGGTGTTTCACAGCCTTTAAAGGTTTGTTAAAGTATAATGGCTGCAGCAGCAGACAGCAACATCAAGGGGCTGTTCAAATCACACTTTACCACCCTCCCTCGGTTATTCCTAATTACTGATGCCATGGCTTATAAAAAAATTTTACTGGCTTGGATCTTGGCTTCCCTTGTGCATGGAAGAGAATCCACAGATCTACTAACCCTTGCTCTTTCAATGCAGCAGTCTACTCCTGGTGGAGATGTCTAGGACCAAAATTAGGGCTGCCATGACAGAAAGAAACGATTTGTTTCCTTGGGTCTCCAGCAACATTTAAAAGATTATTTAAAGGTCAAAAATAGGTCGTATACAAATATTTAAAAAGGAATTAAGGAAGTAGTATATAAAAATGATGAATAAAACTTACAAAATCTTAATCCAGAAAGTGCAGATCTGGTTATTTTGCCTAACCTGGTGGACCATATAAAACCTGCAGATATCTTTCACATCACTAGAGGTTTCCAGAAATTTTGAAGTCATGAAGAAGAAGAAAATAAAACTTTGGAGAAAATGGAAAAACTAGGGGGAGAATACTCCCCACCTTTTCCAAAGAAAACATCTCTACTGATGTGTTTACATCTCTACTGATGTCTTTTGGCCTGATGTCTGATGAGAAGAACCAATGGGAAAACAGAGATTGGGTCTCTGATCAGCACAAGGCCTAGTTCAAGTTCCTTGAGTTCTTGATTGTGAAAGAAATGACAACAAGGGGAAACCTTCAGATACGCTGAGGGCCCTCGCGGATACAGTGTAGGATTTGTGCAGATCTCTGCACTGGACACGGTGGCTTTGCGCCCACACAGCATCACAAAGATAGAGCTCCTTTTGCGGGTTTCTCAGAAGTATGTGCATTCTGTGGTTCCAAGCGGCACTAGAAACAATTTAAAAGAGGAAGCTGGAATCACGAAAAGCACGATTCAGAAATACCACCGGGCTTAACTTGACCAAAACCACAAATATTTTTAACAAGAATCCTCCTAACAGAGCAAAGGGAGTTGGGACAGGAAGCAGGAAAACACACACAAAAACACACACACACACACACAAACAGAGGGAGAAAAAGACAAATGAATGTCTGCAAACTATCTCTGTCAGAAGCCTGTAAATTCATCTGTTCTTTTCATGGCTGATAGGTGGAGAATGTTAAACATATTTTTAAAAAAAACAGAGGAGAGATTGCTAGGGCAAAAAAGACTAGAACAAAGAAGGAACCGTGAGAATAAACATCCAAAATTCAATAAAGAAACAAAACACCCTGTCAGGATTCTAATAATACCAGCAAGAGCAATAAACCTTCAAAATTGTGAAACAAAGTTTTCAAGCACATCTCAATGGGCCAAATATTCCCAGGACACAGAAAAGAGCACTATAAAATCAACCATGAGGTCTTGGCCATTGATATTAATGACTCCATGAGCAAATTCTGCTGAGCAATCAAAAAGCCCGGGAGAAATGAGAACCTTATAACATAGAATGTAAATACTGAACACTTTAACAGTTTGTTTAAATACAGCTGCATTTTATGGGCCGCACATATGCTTTCTGGAAGCTTTTGCAAACTCCACCGTGGAGAATACGAAAAAGGCACATGCGAAAAAGTTTCAAATTATTGTCCAGCCAAGAGAAGAGATAAGGATGACCATACAATTTAATCAGGTTCAGGGACATGCAAAACTAACGCCTCCAAAAATATCCAGATTTTTTATAAGGAGGCCCAAGAATGCAAGTGGAAGGTGGCATGAAGACCAAATAACCTCACCTAGGATGCATTTAAGTGGGTGCGAATCAGAGAATCACAGTTCGAGTACAGTTGCTGATTCAGAACTAGTATAAACGCACGGGAGCATATAAAAAGGTCTTCTACACTGAGCTGGATGTTTACTCGGTTAGCTCTGGTGGACAACACAGGCTGTCTCTAGTTGCAATTCCCCACCACCACCACCACTTGCTGCACTTTTTTTTAATTCCAAAAAAGCAAACAAGGAAGAACTCAATCACAGTAAGACAGCTGTGAACCCATCACTTAAGATCAACTGCTGTACACTCTCCCAGTGCCAAAGCTATTACTCACCTCCTCCACACGTCACAGAGCAGGGAAAGAAGTCCGTCTGTCTCCACTGGTGACTTATGGGTTGGTAGAAAAAGAACTGAACCGTGCTGTCCTTGGGGGCAGTGTAGCGAACCTAAAAAAGAATCCCATTGCAACACTACTGTATTATTCCATGGGCCATTGCTTTATGGACTACCAGATTATAACTCATGCACAAAACAGAGTGCAGAAAGCCACAGGACAATCAAATAAAATAAAATAAAAAGTCAAACCAAGCCAAACCGAAAGGAATATAAGAATGACAAAGGCAGAACATCTGGGGCACTCCAGTCCCAAATGGTAATTGTGGGTGATTGAGAGGGTGTTATTCCTCTTCTCTGGCCATTTATTGGGCCTTTTCACACGACCCCTAAGATCTGCTGGCCACTTAAATTTGGACCAGAGATCTTAGCGGTTTGTCGCTGTTCCTGTGTTCCCATCCCCTCCACACTCCTGGCTGCTGGCTGTGTGAGGGGAGGGAGAAAAAACAGGAAGAAAAGAGACGTGGCTCACCTCCGTTCTGCCTCTCGCTCTTGCTGCGGCAACATTCCACTCTCTTAAGTAGCTCTTAAAGGGGCGGGAGCCAAAAAACAACAAACAGAAGCGAGGAGAGCCCCGCACTCACTATCGTTACACCGCATCAAAGAATTTTCACCTCCAGAGAGCAGGTACTTGAAAGGTGCGCTGGGATGCGCTAAAGTGGGCGTAGTCGCACTTAATTTCCTGTAAACTTCGGAACTGGTGGGGAAACATTTTTAAGCTCCGGAGCTGGGAGCCATTTGCCCCGGAGTTAAGGGGTCGTGTATAAACGTCCATTATGATTCTATGAGTAGCCGTCTGTTAGTCCTCAATGAATGATGGAAGAAGAGGCATTCAAAACACAACCCAGCATGAACGTGGATTCATGAGGATGTCACCATCCCCTGTTTCAGGTGTGGCTTCAGATCAACAGTTCTGTCTCATCAAAGACTGCCTGGTGAAAACCACCTTGCCAAAAACTTTCCATCTATGATAGGCCTCCTGGAAAATTTTGGACTTTTAGTACTTGCCTTGAAGAAGTGGGATTTACCCATGAACGCTCATATATTGTATAGCTTTTAAAATGTTTTTTAAAAAAATAAAGGCTATAAAGATATCACCTTTTGCCTACTCTTGCATTTGACATTTATAATGGCCACCTGGCCACCTGCTTTCATTCCTTGGTTAGATATACTGAACCCAGAACATTAGCTTTGATCCATTTTGCAAGGTTTGTTTACACCTTGACAAGCGGGCTCCAAAGCAATACAGTGGTACCTTGTATAAAGGAATTAATTTGTTCCAAATGAAATTATGTTAAGCACATTTTCCTTTATACAAATTTCCCATAGGAATGCATTGAAAACAGAGTAATCCCTAATCGCGACCATTTTTATGTTGTACGGATTCGCCCCATAGGCGATTCTGTTAAGCAAAATTCCCCTATCTCCGGAATTTTTTATGTTGCACAGATTTTATGTTATACAAACTGTTTGTTATATGACGGTCCACCGTACATGAAATGGCACTCAAATAAACACAGAGCACTTCTATTCATTTTTTGTTATTTAATGGAACTATTTTAAGTGTGTCTGTTTTAAGTGTGTTGGCACAGAGAATCTAGGCCACAGATTGAAACGGGCAACTTACCTTGATAATGAAATCTGCACCAAGAGGGCCTGGGATTTTTAGAGTTTCTCTTTCTGAGCTCTTCTGGAAGTCAACTGTGGTGTTTTCAAGGACGAACGTTCCAGAGGCACCAAAGCTCTGTTCTCGGCTTTCTCCCTGGAGCGTCTTGGATTCAATCACTGCAAGCAAAGAAGGAGAGAGCTACTCAGGTTCTCTCAGCAAGGATGGATACCTGCAACCCAGACCCCCTTGCTAGTGGGGTGAGGTTTAGATTCCTTTCCATGTTTGCAAGATTGCTGATCATTCTTTGCGTTTGCATTAATATTATTTTCAACAATGCAGGAGAACATAGGTAGAGTCACCCTTGAGGCACAATCATGCAGTTAAGTTGGAGGGAAATTGTTGACTCATTACGGCCAACAAATGAGTGGGGCTTTAACTCTTCCAAGAGAGAGCATTCCATGGCAAATAAAAGCAAAGAGATAGTGCAAATTGAGTGAGAAATGCCAGCTTATTTCCCTGAATGAAAGAGGTTGGACCACATTGATCCTTGGTTGAAATCCAATGAAAGCAACACGGTTGGAAGGGGAACACGATTGGCCCATTGTGTCTAGACGGGCGCGTGCCGGAACCCATTTGTTTAAAAGCGAGGAAACCATCTGTCACATTTCCTTTAAGAAAAAGCATGCTTCAATTAAATAGCACCTCGAGGCCTTTATAATCTTGGGGAGATAAAGACATTGCATTGCTATAAATAACTGGGGCAGGAAGAGACCCATTTGCATCACAGCGTTCTACTCCCCCCCTGCCCCCCCCAAGGAAGCTCTCTCTTTTTTTTCCAGGCTGGCTCGAGTATTAATGAACTTTGATTAGACTATGCCATGTCTGGACTTCATCGTGGAATGGCAATTTGTTCTTAAGACAAAAGTGGAAGCTGCAATTCCTTCACCAAAGGAATGGGCAATTCTGTACAATTCTTGTTTCTGCCATTCCGGGGTGTGTGTGTGTCCTGTTATGCCTGGCTTCCAAAAATACCCCACTATCGACAATCAGCATTCAAAATTCCCGCAAGCCTGCTCCTACGCCAGCCCAAACATAGGGCCTTTTTAAACGACCCCTAAACTCCGCTGCAAATGGCTCCCAGCTCCGGAGCTTAACATTGGTTACCCACCAGCTCCGGAGTTTACTGAAAATTAAGTGCGACCACGCCCACCTAAGCGCGTCCCAGCACACTTTTCATGTACCTGCTCTCCAAGGGTGAAATATCTTGATCCGGATGTGCCGGGCTCTCCTCGCTTCTTTTTGCTGTTGTTTTTTGCCTCCCACCCCTTTAAGAGAAGGAATCACAACGACGGGGCGGCGTCCACCGGCACGGAGGTAAGCCTGCATTCTTTTGTCCCTTTTTTTCTCCCTCCCCTCATGCAGCCAGCAGCCAGGAGTGCGGAGGGGGTGGGGACGCACGAAGAGGGACAAACCCCTAAGATCTCTGGTCCGAATTTAAGTGACCAGCAGATCTTAGGGGTCGTGTAAAAGCACCCATAGTTCCTGCTCACCTGCTGCTGCCCCCTGTCCCTTTCTCTCTGCTCATTTCTATCCCCCTTCTAGGCCACAGAAAGCTGCTTCTGTGAATGTTATTTATTCTCATGGATTATGAACACATTTGGGTAGCCATCTTCCCTTAAATTGTTGTGAGCCTGGGAATGGCATAAAAGTTGGGGGAGGGAATGCTATCAAAATGTCGGCAAAGTGCCCCAAAGAGCTCTTTACAGTGACTTCCAAAGGGTTACCCTTGATGCTAAATACATGATTCAAGGTAACTGTAGCCTCACCTATTCTTGCATCTGTATTTTGTAATGGCCCCAGGGATCTCCTCTCTTATTGCAATCTCTCTTGCTACTTTGCTTTATAAAATAAGTCCATATGTTCAGATTAACTCCCTTGGAAGTAAGCAGTTACAGGGAATTAAGTTACTTGCAAATGGTCACTTCCAAGCTCATCATCCAGCAGCTATGATGGGGGGGGCATGATTCCTGCAGGTTCTGGCCAGTAAAACGCATCCCTCTCAACAGGAAGGGGTTCCCCTTCCTCTAAATTAATCCATGGATCCAGTGGTTATCCAAACCAGCATTATGCACTGTGAATCCAGGTATTGGATTCCAACAGAACCTGAGCTGTCAATCAGAGGACACGATGGCATCTTATTCCTGTTGGGGCTTAACCACAATCCCTTGGGTCTGCAATGTCATGCAATGCTGGTGAACCAGTCGGGTGCTCCTTCAACTTGCAAGAGATTGTAGGACCCACAAGCATGTTTGCGCAAGGTCTTCCTTGCCCTTCTGGTCAACGGAAACATTCAATCAATATTTTTGAAAGGCACTCACAGTATCTGAACAGGGTTGGTGCCTCTACGAACTGACACACACTGGGAAAAGGACGCAGGGAGTCGCAAGACACTGGAATAACACCACGAACGCCAGTGATGTAGACCCTGTTGCCTCAAGCATGCCTCCAGCAACTACACAAAGCGAGTCTACACTTCAGCAAGGAAGGTGAACTCCAGAGACTCAGCTGTTCCAAGAAACGGCATCACAGGGGGGAGGGGACATTTTCCCCACAGGCTACCTGTAAGCTCTGCTCCCGTATATTCTCACCTGCTGTAAGCTGCTACCTGTCAAGAGCAGCCTCCCGGTGGGATGCCTGCAAAGTCCGTCAGGCTTGCAATATATTTTTATAGCTCCTGCTTCAAAGGGAAACACATTGTTTTGCAAACTACCTGAACGCCATCTGGAAATGTCAGCCCAGTGTCTTTCCAGGAGTGTTCGGCAAAGGATGGGATTGAAAAGCCTGTTTAATGCTAAGGGTCCTTTTGCTCTGAAGATGGGAAAGCACAGCATAAGACGACCCAAACAGCTCCAGGCATGCCTCTGCAGCAGCTGGAATACCCCCGCCTCAATTAAGACCGGACCTCCATTAAGGTGAACTGGGAAACGAATCCTAGAAACGTCACAAGTAGGGATGGGCAGGAAATGAAAAATGAAATGCTGTTTTGTCGTCTCGTTACATAATGAAACAAAATGAAACAAAACGAAATGAAACGAGGAAGCAGCATTTTGTTACAGACGAGACGAAACGGTCTTTTTCCATTGAAACAGACCGTTTTGTTCCATCGTTTTCTGAGGGCTTCTGCCGAGCTGTCAATGGCTGGACCCCTCTAAACCTGCCGACTGGGCCAGGTTTGAAGGGCTCCAGCCATTAATAGCTCGGCAGAAGCCCCCTGAAAATGCACAGGAGGGCAGCGTGTTCACTGGAACTGCCCTCCTGACCATTTTGTGAGGGCTCCTGCCAAGCTGTCAATGTCTGGACCCCTTTAAACCTGGCCCAGTCAGCACAAGGAGATCCCCCTGGTGTTGGCTGAGTCAGTTTTAAAGGGGTGCAGCCAATAGCAGCTCAGCAAGAGTCCTTTATATATGGCTCTCGGAGTCCCGGGCAGCAAATCTGGTGCCTCCAGGACCCAGGGGAGCCATTTTGTTTCATTTTGTACACATTTTTCTTTAAAAAAATGTAAGAAACAAAACAAAACAAAATGGGGGAGAGCACGAAACAAAATGAAATGAAAAGTTATTTTTCCGTTAGGTGCCCATCCCTAGTCACAAGGTGTCAGCAATCTTGCAATGGGGATGGATAGCAAAATCCCCCCCCCCACGCCTTCCTTTCTTCATCTGAATGTAGCTGCTACCCTTGGGGGTCATCAGGTCTCTCAAAGAAGGCACCATGGTGGAATGGAACTCCCGGCCTCGGGGTCCACAGACAGAGGCCTCCTCAGCCCTTGAGCTCTCCAGCAGTTAATAATGAACTTAGAACGGCAGACTGGGAAGGGACTCTCTGGATGGAGACATCCAGCCCTGGACAAGGGGATCAAACTCCCAACCTCTGGCTCCACAGCTAGAGAGCACAATCACTGACCTTTGCAGCAGTTCTCTGACCTGTCCTTAGGAACTATTTAATGTTGATTTGATTTGGTTTTTATAACACGCTTCGGGCTGCTATGACCACTATGGGCAGTTCACAAAGGACAGTAAACAATAATCGACATCAAGAAACCCAATAAATAATAAAGAAAAAAAAATAATAAAACACACGCGAAACTTATAAATATTGCATGGAAATAATTAATAAAGGCAGTCCTGACTGCAGAATCATTAGCTTTATGGCTGGCCAGGCCAGTGCTGTGAAGCTGATATGTTCTCAAAGCCCTGTCTAATGAGCCAAGTGGTTAACCATCTCCTTATGATCTCCAGGGCTGGAGCCAGGTGGATATGAAGAAGGAGCTGGTTCAAAGAAGGCCTGTTTTCTAGTCTTTTCCTGCTTGACCTCTTATGAGCGTCATATTTGAATGAGTGGAGTGGACAGAGCAAATGGGAAGCAGGCATTCCCAAGTAGAGATGGGCACGACCAGGGAAAATGACGTTTTCGAGTTGTCGTGTGTCGGAGCCGGCCCGTTTCAGCTCGTTTCCGTTTTTCGCGAAATTTTCCAAAAATTTGTCATTTTGTTTGTCGATTTTTCGTCTGTTGTCAACTGGTTTCGGGCTCCTGGAGGCACCTCTCTGGGGTGGGTGCCTCCTCTGTACTGGTTTGGGGAAAGCGGGCTCCTGGAGGCACCTCTCTGGGGTGGGTGCCTCCTCTGGCCCACCATGAAGGGAAAGCGGGCTCCTGGAGGCACCTCTCTGGGGTGGGTGCCTCCTCTGGCCCGCTACAAAAGGGTATGCATAGCCAATTGGATATGCATACCAAGTTGCAGTGGCAGGCAGAGGCACCTCTCTTTCAGGTGCCTCTGTGACTCACTGCCTGGCATATGGTGCACTTGGGCTGGGGATGGGAAGGAGGAGGAACAAAGTGAGAGGGGACCCCTATGGGCACCCTCTGGCTCACTAAGAAGGGAAGTGTACTTGCTGTAGTGCAATGCGAGTACACATCTGGCTTAGGGTTAGTGTTAGCACAAGGGCTAGGCTTAGGGTTACGGGTAAGGTTAGGGTGAGTTACTGGGGTGCACCTCTGGGTGCCTCTCTGACCCACTAAGAAGGACAGTGTACTGGTGTATGGGTTAGGGTTAGGGTTACGGGTTCGGGTTCGGGCTAGGGTTAGTGGGCTTTTTATGCCCGACTGGCACATCCCAGAAGTCTCGGTCAAAACCTGGCCAAGTGGCCATGCAATTGGTGGAATGGCTCCAAAAATTTGCATGGTCCACTCCCATGGCCAGCCCATCACTGCGCAGGTGTAAAAATAAAAATAAAATAAAATAAAATAAAATAAAATAAAATAAAATAAATGGAGACTTTTGTTGCAAGAAAAAACACTGCTGCTACTGTAAAAATTCTGGCAGTTTTAAAATAGCTATTTTCGCATGTTTCTGTGGTGCTTTGGTGTGTTTTTGGACCACCACGATTTCAAAATAAATAAATATTGCTTGCGGTCGCCCCATTTTGGATCCCCCACCCGCACCGCATGGCATGGCGAGTTGGCAAGACGACGAGGATGTGCAGCCCAGGAGACTCAGGCAGGCATATTTTCGCCTGCTTTTTTGGCCGGGAATCAGGGTTTTTTTATTTTAAAACTTTTTTTCTGTGCCGCGCCGCTTGGCGAGTTGGCGAGACGACGAGGATGCGCAGCCCAGGAGAGGGGGGGGGAGGCCGGGGACCCCCCCCCAGAAACCACCCCTCTGGTAGGTGCCCTCAGGCAGGCATATTTTCGCCTGCTTTTTTGGCCGGGAATCAGGTTTTTTTTTATTTTTAAAACTTTTTTCCTGAGCCGCTTGGCATCGCGCGATCGCTGCGATGCCGCCAGGAACGACCATGACAAATCAGACCCAATTTTTCTTTAGTCAGTTCGAGTTCGAGTTCTGGCAGAGTAATTTTCGTTTTTCGTTTCGTTACGTAACGGAAACGGAAACGAGGATTTCGCCGAGTCATGCCCATGTCTATTCCCAAGCAATTCCTGTTGTAATCTAAATTATTTTGAGCAGGTTGGAATTTTGAAAGGCAAGTAAAACTGTAACTTTGAGTGGATTCCCTCGTGTTAGTCCCAGTTAGAATACTCATAAGAATACTCATAAGAGTTTTTAGGTTCAGTGAATCAGGCTACCTCAAAAGGTCAAGGGAGGATTGGCCGAAGGGCCAAAAGATATGAGCTACCCATCCAGGGCTTGCACAGAAATAGAAATACGGCGGCAGATATCCTAGTTTTGGATAATGGCAAAGGCCTGCACAAGGGACTGGATCCATTTGCACCAGAGGACATTTGTGCAAAAGCTTAGACACATCTATTCCTCCTGTTCAAGAATGAAAATGGTGCTTTTCTATTATGCCTGTGGACTGAGAGGTTACTGCTTTCACCAGAAAAGCTACCTCCTGGCTTCCAATCCATTTTCTCCACTCCTGCATTGGGGAGAAAAATCCACTGTCAGAGAACAGAAGGCGTAGTTTTAACATGCAACAGTTTTAATCTTCAAATACTGTAAGCCAAATGTTTTCTCCCTAAGGCCCGTCAATAATAAAACCAGAACCAGAGTGTATGGCTAGATGTCTAAAATGGAAGTGTCTGTCATTTTAAAAAAGAAAAGAAAAGAAAAAAGAAGCAGCCAAGAATTTAGCATCTTTCAGCTCCTTGCCAGCTAGACTCTGTCGTAAGTTCATGAACTCGGTTATCTAGCATTAGCCACTTGTAAAAATATTAGCTTCTGGTTTTGTTGCTTCTACAGAAGGGGGATTATTTTCAGAGAAGGCTGGCTTATTTTGGATTCTAAAGCCCTTAACGAAACAGCTTCTGTAAAGCCTGTAATGTATTCTAACACTCTTCTCCCTTCCCTTCCAGCTTAACCCCTCCCCCACCTCCCTGCAGTCATTTCAGGGGGCAAATCAAGGAAAAGAGACCATAACAGTCTTGCCTGGCTGTTTCTGAAAAAGCCTTCCTTGGACAGGAAGGCGTCAACTCTCAAAGTTTGTATGCAAACAATTCAGTCTAACTATTAGGCAACTTCAACCATTCCAAATGAATAATGAGATTTGTCATACATGCCCGAAGTTCGGAAAGCTGCTCCTTCAAACATAAATAGTGACATAGTTCATTCTCAAACATAAAAAATTGAGTATTATTGTACAGCAGAAAACCCTCTCAGTATCTGCCGATTCACTGATTAACTACCTGAAAATACTAAATAAAAAAACAACAACCTAGAAATATTCATTCCCAGGGCGTATTTACCACAACTGGTCACTAGATGTTGGAAGGGACCATGCAATGTCTCTTCCATGGTATTCAGCATCCATGGGGGTGTGGCGGTTGGAATGGATTCCCCATAGATACTACTACTCTAAGTCTTCTGTTTATAAATATTTTTGTTACTAACATGGAACTAAAATAGTTATCTTTACTTCCTTTTTATAAGCAATACAGCAGCACTATATACAGTGGTACCTCAACTTATGAATTTAATTCGTTCTGAATGCATGCTTTTAAGCTGAACTACTCTTAAGTCGGGGTACCTATCTAAAAATTGAAAAAAATGTTAAAATATCAAAAAATGAAAAAAAAATTACAAGTCGAGGAGACCATATCTAAAATTTGTAAGGCGGCAGTTAAAACGCCAACAGTTTTCCGCTCTTATGTTGAATTGCTCTTAAGTCGAGCTGCTCTTAAGTCGGGGTGCCATTGTATAAGATAAACCAGCACCTGGAAAATGTTATAGCTCTCTTCCATACCCTCTTAATGACACAAATAACTTGGCATCATCATACTGCAAACGGAACACAGTTACATTCCATTAGTTGACAAATGTAACATAGCGTGTTTTTTTAAAAACAGTGCTCCCTGGGGAAATGAATTAATTCCAAGCAAGTGTTTCAATTTATATAATTTATGCCTTGCCTTTCTCCAAAAACTAGGGCTCTGAGCAGAGTCCTTGTGATTGGTTGGCTAGAATCCTATCTGAAATCAAACAGTTTATAAACCACAGCTCCATATTTGCAGATGGTCAAGATGTCAAGGTTTGCATTCCAGCTGTGTGTGAAGTCAGAGAACTGGTGAGCAACAACGTCTTCACTAGCGGGAATTTACCATGGCTGATGTATGCCATGGAAGGGTCTGCTAGATAGCTCAGGGGCTTAAGTGTCTGGCCACACAGCCAGAGCTCAGGAGTTCGATTCCCCACTGGGTCTCCTTGACAAGAGCTGGACTTGACTGATGACCCAAAGGGTTCTTTTTCAGCTTAGCAGTGCTAACATTATTATTTAACCCAGTGTGTGTTAGTAATAAGATTCTGGCCATCATTTGATTTAAGAACATAAGAAGAGCCCTGCTGGATCAGGCCAAAGGCCCATTGACCCCAGCTTCCTGTATCTCACTGTGGCCCCACCAGATGCATCTGGGAGTGCATGAGACTAGATCGATCTCTGTCTCCTGAGACCACTCACCTGCATCTGGTCCTTGAAGTACCCTGGTTTTAAGCCTGGAGATTACACATCTCCATCATGGTTTGTAACCTTTGATGGACTTTTCCTCCAGGAATCTGTCCAATCCTCTTTTGAAGGCATCCAGGCTAGATGCCATCACCACCTCTTGTGGCAGGGAGTGAACAGAATTGTACACAGTACTCCAGGTGCAGCCTTACTATCATTTTGTACAATGGCATTAAAATGTTGGCCCATATAAAGTTACTCATGCACCTGCGTATGAAAGCATGGCAGCTATGGAAAGAGTCTATTATTAAGACGGCTGATGGGTGATTTGAAAAAAGCACAGCAATAATTAAATACCAAGGATACACAAGGCAGGGCTTAAAAATTAATGGTAGAACAAATGCCTTCAACAGAAGTTGCAAAATCAGCCTTGGTGATGGAACGATTGGTTCATTCCCTATGTTGATTTTTATAGGTATATACTTGCATGGAATTCCACACACATGCTTGGTGAATGCAATTCCTAGTGGATGTGTTTTTTTGTGCAATTCCGCTGAACATACAGCCTCTTCCCAAAAGAAGAATCAGAGAGAAAGAAGCTACTGTTTTCAGAGAGTGGGCGTCTCTTGTTACATTTTAGTTCATAAAAATGCGGTGTATGTTTTGCCTTAATAATCATCCACAACGGAGCCAGATCTTCGGTCTACCTAAGCTCAAAATAGTCAAAATTGTTCTGTTATTTTTAAGGCACTCCCTTCATTAATAAAGCAAAAAGTGCTCATACCAAGGTGTGCCGGTCCTTTCACAGTAATTCTCGCACTGCGACTCCCATGCGGCACAGCAATCACGGCTTCCTCCCCTAGGAAAATTAAAGGTACGGTTTCAGAAATTATGTTACACCAGGGACTCATCATATTTCACAATTAAGCTTTCCACCACCACTACCCCCCTCCCCACAAAAAAGAGAGAAAATGTACATATATGCGTTTTTAAGTGCATCGCCCTGGATTTGCTTTCTGAATCACACTTGCTATTATATGGAACATATGGACTTGTAAATGCCTCCAGTGACTGGACAATTTCATAGAATCCTAGAGTTGGAAGAGACCTCAAGGGCCATCCAGTCCAACCCCCTGCCACGCAGGAACCCCCATCACAGTATTTCTGACAGATGGCCATCCAGCCTCTGCTTAAAAACCTCCAAAGAAGGAGCTCCACCACCCTTTGTGGCAACATATTCCACTGCCAAACAGCTCTAACTGTCATGAAGTTCTTCCTGATGTCCAAATGGAATCTCTTTTCCTGTAGTTTGAAACCATTTCCCCGAGTCCTAGTCTCTGAAGCCATGGAAAACAAACCTGTTCCCTCTTCAATATGATATGCTTTCAAATATTTAAACATAGCTACCATATCCCCCCCCTCAGCCTTCTTTTTGAAAGGCTAAACATTCCCAGCTCCCTAAGCCGTTCCTCATATGACATTTCCTCCAGACCTTCAACCATCCTGGTCGCCCTCCTCTGCACCCACTCGAGGTTGTCAACATCCTTTTTAAATTGTGGCGCACAGAAATGGACACAGTACTCCGGGTGGGGTCTGACCAGAGCAGAATAGAGTGGTACTACCTCTTCCCTTGATCTAGACACCATGCTTCTGTTGATGCAACCAAGAATCGCATTGGATTTCCTAGCCGCCACGTCACACTGCTGACTCATATTCAGTTGTTTTCCTTTAACTAGCACAGTATGCACTACACATCCAAGTGACTTCTTGTTGTCCGGTTTCACTTCGTTGTGCCTGGACAGGTCTAAGAAGGCTGCGCTACATGGAATTTCGATGGCCAAAAGGGTTCTGCAGATGTTGCACAGGGTTTGGCCCATCGCTCATTTCCTCCTGGTGGTCTTGGATTTAATAAGAGGTAAGATCCACCGGAAACCAACCAAGTGCATAACACTAAATTCTGGAGAAAGGTGACATAGGAATGAGACCTGCAAATGCTGTCGGGTTTGATCAAGATGCTAATTATATCCATTAAGAAAGAAGGCTTAGAAACCAAGCCTGCCATGAACACAAAAACTTGGTTCCACTTCAGGAAGTTGTATACAGTGGACCATTGTATAACAGGCGGTTTGTTTAACAGAAAATCCGCTTAAAGGAAAACAATCCAGAGATAGTGGGAAACTGCTTAACAGAATCGCCTATGGGGCAAATCTATACAACAGAAAAATGGTCACGATTAGGGATTAATCCGTTTTCAATGCATTCCTATGGGAAATTTGCTTAACAGAATTTCATTTGGAACAAATTAATTCCTTTATACAAGGTACCACCTTATTGTGCAGTTCACCCTAAGAAAACCAGAATCAACGATACAACACAAACAATGAAATAAAATCAAAAGCAGCCACTTGTGAAGTTAATATGTGGCTAAAATCTACCTAGCCTTTTATAAAGCACTGCTCAAACCAGCAATATGCAAAATGATATATTCCTCCTGCTAAACAACACACTTATGAGGTTGAACATCACAATCCTCTCTGTGTTGTCGTTGGATGCATCCAAGAGGGCATGGGTTGCCAAAGAGCCGTTGGTCGCCCATGGGTGGGGCAACTCAGCCAAAACACAGTTCCTGGTCTGACCTGTGAGGGAAGCATTCCCTAGTAGGAACTGCGTTTTTAAAATCTCATGGGCACGGGAAGACGTATCACGGTCACAGTTTGGGAAGAGTTGACCTACCACTGTGTGCATGCAAAGACCATGGGGCAATTATGTTTTAGTAAAAAAGATTTGGAGAAGAAAAAGGAGTCTACTAATGGCCTTCAGTCCTGCTCAGAACCGAATTGGGAGTGAGTCTGTAGCCTTGAAAAATAAGCATAGATTATTTTTCATGTTCTGTTTGTTCGCATCTAGAGATAGGCACAAATGTTTTGTTTCATTTTTATTTCTTTTTTGTTTCTTTTTTAAAATTCATTTTCTTTGGAATGAAACCATTTTTTTAAAAAAGAATCATTTCATTCTTTGTTGTTTCATTTTCATTTTCCTTTCTTTACAGCTGACCAGCCCACTGGTTGGCGCTTCTTTTCCCCACCTAGTGCTGACCAGCTGGGTCGTGCTTTTCAAAATAAATAATAAATGAAAACGAAATGGAACAAAATGAAAATTTCAGTTTCGTTTTGTTTAATTTTTTAAAAGGGCACTTCATTTTTCATTTCATTCTGTAACGAAATGAAAAACGAAAAACGAAACAAAAATTGTTTCATGCCCATCTCTATTTGCATCCAAAAACATCTGGGTGGCCACCGGCCCAGCCCGGCTTTCCGTGGGTT
The DNA here is from genome assembly GCA_029282475.1 of Phrynocephalus forsythii. Lineage (NCBI taxonomy): Eukaryota > Metazoa > Chordata > Lepidosauria > Squamata > Agamidae > Phrynocephalus > Phrynocephalus forsythii. Next base: position 5,273,058 of record JAPFRF010000014.1, on the reverse strand, counting down.
CTTAAGGAAGCTTCGAGGACTGATCAAAAGCCACACTTTGGCTGCTTCTCATGCGGGAAAGTTAATAAACACATTAGGGACTCAGCATGTACCGCGATCTGCCACCAAGATTGTAGATTTAAAAGGCCTCTAATCGTCAAGTGTGTGATCCATACACTTGCTGAAACAAAAATCTCCGTATTTGTAGCAAACAGTGCGCTGGGGGGTTGTTAATCCATACAATTCTATTAAATCAGTAAGACCCATAGCGTTTGGGATTGTGCATGCATGCTGGGTTGTGTTGTTTTTTTCCTAAGTGAAAGAAAGTACATACATTCTGGACTTCTGTGACAATTTTAGAGGGAACCAGTTACAACTAACCCTTGTGTTTTTTATGGTTTGACAAATTTAGTTTGTACATGCGTCAACCCTCCCATGAGATCGCAAAGGATTCTGGGTGGTACACTGTCCATTTTCTAAAACCTCCTCTGTCTCTTTCTTCATTAAACAAAAAGATGATCACTGATCAAAAGACGATCAAGTATCACCTCCTGAGTGCAGCAAATAAGACTTGCTCACTCCTAAACCACTTAGTTCCAATTAGACAAGGCCTAAATATCTTCATTTATTACAATCACCACAAAAACGCAGAGCTTATTCGCTGGCCAGATTTAATGTAATGCCTTCAGTACTATTAGCAGGTAGGTTCCAAGGTATTCCGTATAACAAGAGGAATTGCTCATGCAATTTGGGAGGAATTGAGTCTCTTGCACATATGTGTTTGTATTGCCCTCGCTACTCTCTACCCCGCATGCAATACCTGGGCCCAATATTGTCTAAGGTGAAAAGATGGCCAGATGTTGAAATAATGCGATTCATGTTAAATGACCTAGTGAAAGACAGGGTGAAGAAAGTAGCGGGTTTCATGGCATACATAGTGAACCATGCTGAAACACCACAGTCTGTATCAATACTCCCACTCTGAGCTATGTTTGACTGTCAGTTGCAGTTATTGCCTTAGTTATTGCTAGAAAACCTAAATTACGTGCTGCTGAATGTATTTTGCATATGTGTTTTATTTATGCCATTAAAGGGTTGTTTTTTTTAATTGATTGAAGTATCACTGATGATGCTTGAATCCACATTTTTAAGGCACCCATCCACTGGTCAATGCAGCAGATAAAGAGGAAAATGTTTCATTTTTTACTACAACTCTTAGAATCCTTCCAGTTAGCACGGCCAACTTTGGAAGTTTGGATGCTGACATTTGGGGGGTGTCATTTTTGTCCATGTGTGTATGTCACATGCTCTGACCCAGGTGATCTGAGAGCCTGCCATCCAAACATCTCTGTAACTCCATTTATGCAGCTAGCGCAGTGTTTTGTTACTTTGCTCTTGTTACTGATCAGTCACATTGACCTCTCCCACGAGCCCACGAGCTTTCTTTCTCTGTAGTTTAATGCCACAGGTTCTTCAGCTCAAAAACAGGCACATCTGTGAAGGTTTCCCATGAGGCAAAAGGATGTCATGGCTCATAAGCAGCGATGCCCTCCAACCCCCCCCAACCCCCATGCCTAGTGTGATCCCAAAGAGTTAAACGTCAGTAGTCCATACCCAGTTTGGCAGCGGGTGGGTCGGGGAAGATAGAATTCATTAAATTCAAAAAGCAGCAAGACAGATCTCAGGAAATAAAAAAGGGCTTAGGGTCATTAGGGAGATAAAATCCACCTTCGTCTGGTGCCGTATCTTTCAACAAAATGAAATACCGTAGATTGTGATGTATCCCTTTCTAATGCCAAACCATCAACATTTGAGAAGAAAAAGGCATGAAGTGGGACCACAGAGTCGGGAGGCAAGGCCCCAGTACAGCTGCCTAAATTTATCCCAGCTGGTCTTCTCTGGTTGAACCATTGCATTGTTTGAAAGGTATGGAACGCTCGTGGCCCTCTAGGGGTGATGAGGATAGGAGGTGGCAATATGCTTCATGAAGGGCCAGAAAGAGGGAAGCACCAGAGGACCAGGATGGTGCCATGACCAGCGTACCATACTCATCCACGTGAAGACCTGCTTCACCTCTCCAAGCAGCCCTGACGCTCATGTCTCAGGTCAGTTGCTCCTTCTCAGCCTGAACTACCTCACAGGGTTGATGTGGGGCAAAGCAGAAAAGAGAGCCCATATACCCTTGGGGACATCAAAGGAACCCATACATTCGTTTTCTTCTTTTCCTCCCCTTCTTTATCATACTTGTCATTTTAAACACGTCAGAAGGGCTTCTACTGAGAACGGTAGTGGTGCCCCACGCTCACAGGAGAAGCTGAACAAAAAACTCAGCCAGTTTTGTTCAGCATGCTGTATAGTTCTCGGTTCATGGGGGGGGGTTCATGCCAGACAGGTGGGCACATGTGCAAAGGTGGTCGCAGCTTGAAAACAAGGTAGGGAGATGATGGGAGCAGGAGGTCCCCCCCCCAATCCATCTTTAGTTTACTTTAGTTTTTTTCCCTCCTCTGTTTTGCCCGTTCTGTTGCCGCTTGTCTGGACTTTTTTAAATTATTTTTAATTTTTTAAAAACTTTTTAATTTTAATTTTTTCCTTGTTCTATCTGTATTTTATGCTTCTACTGTATATTTTTTTTGTCTTTTAAAGTTGTGAACCACCCTGAGTTCCAGTTTGGAAGAAGGTGCGGTATACAAATGCTACAAATAAATAAATAAATAAATAAATTTGCCAAAGTAAAAGGAAGGATCCTGGGATGTGTGTGTGCAGTTTGGTGCTCCGTTTTGGCAGAACAGGCTGCGCAAACCAAACAGCGAACCAGCCCAGTTCATTTTTTTGTGTGGTTGGTAGCTTAGTTCATGCCCATCTCTATGCATAACGTCTCTAATGTGAATCACCCAACACAGTTTCTTTCACTGCTACCTTGGAAGGTCCGGAGCGGATCTAATGCTGCTTTTCCTGTCCAGCTTTGAACACTGAAATAGTACAGAAACACAGAGGGATGTGAACAATACCCTGTCTTTGATGGAAATTGTTATGGTGAAATATCCCTCTGTGTGCTTCCCTTCTGACCTCTAAGGATGCCTCAAAATGAAATCCATATTACCGTGGAAGCCCTCGCTCTCTTCTTGTCAGCATCAAGAACAGATTGTTTTTATTTTCCTGATTGTGTTTTACCAGTCCATGAAACAAGGGCAAAAGGCAAGCAGAAAGAACAGCCAAGTTCAGCCATGAAAGCTTTCCAGGAGACCAAGGTGATATTGAGGCTGATTGGACTACCATGCCTGATAGATCCAAGGTATTCCATTTTCCTGGGGGCATGGTAAGATTTTAAAACTCCTTACATTTTCTTTTTCAAACATCATCCCTCAAAGATCTGGTCCTTTTCCCAGAAAGAGAAATTGGTTGGTTGGTTGATTGGTTTTTGATCCTCACGTCTTACTGGCACCTTTGTCTTTTTAAAAGGTGATTATATATATTTTCCCGTCAAAGCCAGCTTTGTTTCTAATGGGGAAGCTAGCTGCCTGGCTGTTTGTTTTTGATCCTGGATGTTCGATCTGAGATGGTATAAAATTTGGTTGGAAGACGGATGGTGACACCCAAGATCACAAAGTTAGGCTCCATGTGGTTTCTTTCATGAAATGGGGAGTTTGGAGAAACATCCACCCACAAATGCTTTCTTGTTGATCCATTTCTAGGATTTATAGTACCAAAAAGGAACTTTTCCCCCAAGCCCTATTTGGTATGGCTCCTGCTTGGCCCTGCTTCTCACCTTGCCAAGATTCTCCAAAGAGTTCAAAACATCAGGTAGACCTCGGCCGATATGATATCACAAGGAGGTAGCTTGTTTTCCTAGTCTTTTTTTGCCTGCAAGACCATTTCTGCTAAACAACTTCCATATGTTACAAGAGCAATTGAGGGGGAAAGCGGGAGAAGAGTTTGCTTTTTAAAATAGGCACCACAACACATCCATGACAAAACCAATGAATTTAAAATATGACTTAGGGTGCAGCCACGCTTATGTGCATTATGAAGTCACACCTATACATCAAAGAGCAGAATGAAAAGTTTAAGCACGATTCCATTACGAAAAAAAAGAGAGCTCACTGAAGTGGGATGATGAGAAAACCAAGCCATGATGGCTTCTGTTCAGAGAGCACTAAGGCCAACGGGGACCCACAACTGGGGTGTTTTGCCTAGAGATCCAGAGTGGATCGGGCCCTCAATAGAGATGCCTGTTTCTCGACTTGTTTGAAGTTTCTGTTACTGGCAACAATTCAATGTCTCAATAAAATCACCGCACGTTTACACATGAACAACAAGCTGAATTGCTGACATCACCATTTAGAGCATGTCTCTTTCACAAATACAAGAGGGCCTCTTTGTGCATCACCACCAATTCCCTTTAGATCCCAAGATATTTTGTGCCATGTCTAGTCTTTAATAAGGCTTCCTAGCAATCCAGCAAAGGTTAGATGGCTCTATGTATCCTTTGAATTGAAGATATCAAACTAGAATAGATTACACAGATGCTGAAGATGGATCTATCTATTTTGGTTCAGAATACAGCTGCCAAGAACTCAAGTCTTCTAATAAGTGTCCTCTTCCTTCCTTCCTTCCTTCCTTCCTTCCTTCCTTCCTTCCTTCCTTCCTTCCTTCCTTCCTTCCTTCACTATTTGGGAAACAAAAAAGTCAAATGTAGAACTCGGCACTAAAACACCCAGAATTGATGCTTTTGAGCTGTAGTGCTGGAGGAGAGTCTTGAGAGTCCCCTGGACTGCAAGGAGATCAAACCTATCCATCCTGAAAGAAATCAACCCCGAATGTTCACTGGAAGGGCAGATTTTGAAGCTGAGGCTCCAGCACTTTGGCCACCTCATGAGGAGAGAAGACTCCTTTGAAAAGTCCCTGATGTTGGGAAAGATGGAAGACAAAAGGAAAAGGGGATGGCAGAGAATGAGATGGTTGGACAGTGTCATCGATGCAACAAATATGGACTTGACCAAATTCCAGGAGGCAGTGGAAGACAGGAAGGCCTGGGTGAGCTCTGGTCCATGGGGTCATGAAGAGTCGGATATAACTGAACGATTGAACAATGACAAAACTTCATCAAACAAGATAGACGTTTTTGTGGATTAAACAGCACTTTATTAGGTTTGTGCTGGTGTGAAGAACTTAAGGTCTAAAAGTTCTTGGCAAGATGGAGTTCACCGGGCTTTTGGACTTGATATTAGAGATGGGAACAACCAGGAAAAATGACGTTTCGAGTTGTCGTGTGTCGGAGCCGGCCCGTTTCGGCTCGTTTCCGTTTGTCGCGAAATTTCTCAAAACTTTGTCGTTTCGTTTGTTGTTTTTTTGTCTGTCGTTAGTACTGGTTTGGGGGGGTAGCGGGCTCCTGGAGGCACCTCTCTGGGGTGGGTGCATCCTCTGGCCCGCTACAAAGGGAAAGCGGGCTCCTGGAGGCACCTGGGGTGGATGCCTCCTCTGGCCCTGGAGGCTCCAGGCACCTCTCTGGGGTGGGTGCCTCCTCTGGCCTGCTACAAAAGGGTATGCATAGCCAATTGGATATGCATACCAAGTTGCAGTGGCAGGCAGAGGCACCTCTCTTTCTTTTGGGTGCCTCTACTGTGACTCACTAAGAAGGACAGCATACTGGCATACTGGTGTACGGTGCACTTGGGCTGGGAACAAAGTGAGAGAGGACCCCTATGGGCACCCTCGGGCTCACTAAGAAGGGAAGTGTACTTGCATGTAGTGCAATGCGAGTACACAGATCTGGCTTAGGGTTAGGGTTAGCGCAAGGGCTAGGCTTAGGGTTACGGGTAAGGTTAGGGTGAGTTAGTGGGGTGCACCTCTGGGTGCCTCTCTGACCCACTAAGAAGGACAGTGTACTGGCGTATGGGTTAGGGTTAGGGTTAGGGTTAGGGTTAGGGTTTGGGCTGGGTTAGTGGGCTTTTTATGCCCGACTGGCACATCCCAGAAGTCTCGGTCAAAACCTGGCCAAGTGGCCATGCAATTGGTGGAATGGCTCCAAAAATTTGCATGGTCCACTCCCATGGCCAGCCCATGATTGCGCAGGTGTAAAAAAATAAAAATAAAAATAAAATAAAATAAAATCAATGGAGACGTTTTGTTGCAAGAAAAACCCACTGCTGCTACTGTAAAAATTCAGGCAGTTTTAAAATAGCTATTTTCACATGTTTCTGTGGTGCTTTGGTGGGTTTCTGGACCATGATTTCAAAATAAATATTGCGGTCGCCCCATTTTGGATCCCCCGCCCACACCGCATGGCATGGCGAGTTGGCGAGACGACGAGGATGCCCCCCACCAGAGCAGCCCAGGATAGGAGAGGGGGGGAGGCCGGGGACCCCCCCCCCAGAAACCACCATTCTGGTAGGTGCCCTCACTGAGGCAGGCATATTTTCGCCTGCTTTTTTGGCTGGGAATCGGGTTTTTTTATTTTTAAAACTTTTTTTCTGTGCCGCTTGGCATCGCGCGATCGCTGCGATGCCAGGAATGACAACGACAAATCAGACCCAATTTTTCTTTTTTCGGTTCGAGTTCGAGTTCTGGCGGAGTAATTGTCGTTACCGTTTCCGTTACGTAACGGAAACGATATCCGAAAACAGAAACGACAATTTCGCCAAGTCGTGCCCATGTCTACTTGATATTGTTCACACTGGTGCTAGCGTAATGAAGTGGTGTTGAATCCACAAAAGCTTGTGCCTTGTATGATTGATGATTTGTTTAGTGGTCTGTAAAGATTCTCCTATTTCTATGTCTGCATTTCATTGTGTATTTATGACACTGTTCCCCCTTTTTTCCAAGAGAAAAGTCAAAGTATAGACAGATTGTGACTAGAACAAAGTTGATCATTAGTCAAGTACATGGCAAGTAAAGACTTGTTTCCAAGTGTCTCTAAACATTGGCTATAAATGACCAATACAAGTTGTGACAAGAAGGTAAGAACTAGCAACCCAACCTCCCTTCTAAAGCCTCCATGAACCCTTTTTTTTTAAAAAAAAATTGCACAGAAGGCTGGGAATATTCTTGGTTTCACAGAGAGGAAATGGAGCACCAGTCTCTCAACTGGGGAGCCTTCTCATTACACAAGCAGCAGGTTTCAAAGCTGGTAAAGAGGGGGGAACCCTCCCTGGCCCCCACCTATGGCTGATTCATCTCTATATGCCACACATAGTCAATATTTGAAAGAAAGGCAAGGAAGGACCCAGAGGATGTAGGCAAAATAATTCCCTGGGATCCACAATTTCTTTTTGCATTTTCTGAAAAAGATGGTCTTTGGCTCTTACCCAGTCCTTTGATCCGTCGACTTGGATTCACATGTTACCATCTCAACCGAAGTAGCTGTACAAGTTTTCCATTATTTCAAATCGCCCCCATCAAATCATCCAAACTATTTTATCTCCTGCATATGAAAACAGGCGCACATATCCATAGGATTGGGAGACCCAAATGCCTTTCTTGATGGCTCCTCCTGATACACGAAATTGAATTTCTTGTCTCAAACGAGGCGTCTTGGATCCTTCTATAGCTGTCCTCTAAACGGACAGCATTTCACAACAGAGTAACCTAGGGCATGTTTTGGTAGCTTTGCAGGGCCAAATGAAAAGACAAATCCCTCTCGAACACACTGACTTGCTTATAGACAAAGAGGGAGGTGGGGAGACGCGGAGATAGAAGAGATATTTTGGTTGCCCAAAGAACTTACTTTTTTCTGCCGAAAGAAGCGTCTTGGTTTGCCCTCTCACCAGCCGGCACGTCGAGCCCTCTCCTCCGCAGACGCCACAGTTGTCTTCTTTGGCATGACTCCCGAGTTGCCGGTCACAACCTACCGCCTGCCGAGATCAATGCCACATTGAGAAGGCGAAGCTAGCATATGCCAACCAAGACTCTTAAAAAAATTTCACCCACTGGATTCCTTCTCTCAAGAGTGCATTTTGCTTCTCAATAAGTCCAAGCAGAAAGGGAAGAGAGCACAGGATAGCCACTAGAGATGGGCACGAAACGAACAATTTTTTGTTTCCGTTTTTGTTTTTTTGTTTCGTTACGTAACGAAACGACAAACGAATTTGGTCTCTAAAATGAAACAAAATGAACAGAAACACCAGAAATTTTGTCGTCCGTTTCAGTTTTCGTTACGGCAATACATTGAACTGCTTTAAATGCTAAAAAAATCACAAAAAATTGAAATAAATGGTAACGAAATGGTAACGAAACGAACGAAAACAAAAACGATTTTTTCAAAAATTCACGAAAAACGGAAACGAACCGAAACAGACCCCCTAAACGACAAACGACAAACGAAACGCCATTTTTTTATTCGTGCCCATCTCTAATAGCCACTCTAAAACTTATCTGATTTAAGCCCATAGGTGGCATGAGATCTAAGGAGGAAGGTCAGTGCTAACAAAATTAGGGGTGCCTCCCTATCCTGCCCCCTGATTCCTCACACCTTAGGGCACGATGGGGAAATCAGTTTTGATATCACTAGGGATGGGCACGAAACAGAAACATAATGCTTCATTTCATTTCATGCTCGCCCCGTTTCATTTTGTTTCGTTTCTTATGAAAAAAAATTAAGAATTTCATACAAAACAAAAAAACGAAACTAAATGAAATAGCTCCCCTGGGTCCTAGAGGAACCAGATTTGGTGCCTGGGACTCCAGGAGCCATTTTTAAAGGGCTCCTGCTGAGCTGTTATTGGCTTGACCCCTTTAAAACTGGCCCAGTCAACAGCAGAGGGATCCCCTGGTGCTGAACGGGCAAGGTTTAAAGGGGTCCAGACTTTGACAGCTTGGCAGGAGCCCTCTGAAAATTATCTGGTAGGCAGGGGGATCTCCTGGTACTGACTGGGCCAGGTTTAAAGGGGTCCAGCCATTGACAACTTGGCAGGTGCCCAGAAATGATGGAATGAATCGGTCCATTTCAATGAAAAAAAAAACAACTGTTTTGTTTCATCTATAATGAAATGCTGCTTAATGAAACGATGAAACAGCATTTCATTTTTCATTTCCTGCCCATCAAAGAAACATGGAGTTTTGTTATAAGGTTAATACTATTCCTGACTAAACCAGTCATGTTACTCAGAGTCAGGGCCTTTTCACACGACCCCTAAACTCCGCGGCAAATGGCTCCCAGATCCGGAGCTTACAATTGTTTCCCCACCAGCTCCGGAGTTTACAGAAAATTAAGTGCGACCACGCCCACCTAAGTGCATCCCAGCGCACTTTTCAGGTAACTGCTCTCCGGGGGTGAAAATCCCTGATGCGGATGTAAAGGAGTGAGTGCCGGGCTCTCCTCGCCTTGTGTGTGTTGTTGTTGTTGTTTTGCCCCCCGCCCCTTTAAGAGACAGGAAGCAGGATGACGACGGGGCTCGGGGCGGCTTCGACCAGCAGACGGAGGTGAGCCTGCATTTTTTCCTCTCTTTTTTTCTCCCTCCCCTCACGCAGACAAGAGCAAGGAAGTGCGGAGGGGGTGGGAACACAGGAAGAGCAACTAACCCCCAAGATCTCTGGTCAGAATTTAAGTGGCCAGCAGATCTTAGGGGTCGTGTGAAAAGGCTCTCAAACGAGATGGGTAATATGGCTGGACAGCTCAGTGGTTGAGGTCTCTGGCTGCAGAGCCAGAGGTCTGGAGTTCAATTCCCCTGCTGGGCCTCTTGGGAGAAGAGCCAGCCCGGGTGGCCTTGGGCCAGCTGCAGAATCTCAGGGCACCCCTGAAAGAAGGGAATAAGAAACCACTTCTGAGTATTCTCTAACTAGAAAACTCTGCTAGGTAGATGAGAAACAGCAAGACTTGTTCCCATCGCAGACAAAAATGTTCACAGTTTAGAGAACAAAAGCTGACTAATAGGAACTAAACATATCCTACCATCTCGTTTGACCTTGGAATTTAGAATTTGGCTTTCGCCACTAACTAATGTCAGCTATACAAAGAGCACTAAAACAATCTCTGCTCCCATTTGAGTGGAATCAGACCAAGAATTAACAACCCTCCACATCACCATCACATCGCACTGTGGTGTACTTTGAACAATGAAATCTGATGAACTTTTTGCAGATGTCATAGTAATTATACAAGCAAGACACCAGCATACAGTGGAAAGCTAGTTGCTACATAGGTGAATCATGATGCTTTTTATTCGTCCGTAACTTTTCTTTGTTGATGTAAAATGACCGCAGGACAAGCCCTACTGCTAGGAGAAATGGGGCAGGTGTCCAGGACCACAGGTTTTTGGCATCATGAAAAGGCAATGCATTGTTACTAGTTGAATGTGCCACTGTTGCTCTATTATGGCTGAAAACAGGAAGGGATGCTTGAGAGGTCTCGTGCCTTTTCACCAAAATAGCCTGGCTGGTCCTGGTCAGTGGTTTAAGGCATCTGGCTCTGACACAGCAATATCCACTAAAACCTTCAGAGTGCCTTGTTTTGGAGTGTGTTGTTGAATACAAACTGTGTTTTTAAAACAATTTGCAAGAAACAAACAAGCCTGCTGCATGTCAACCAAGTGGGGCCCCTTCTGTTCCCACTTAAGTGAGTGGGATTTTTGCCATCTTTTTCAGCAAGACCAAGGATTGACAAGCGGGGAATAAACACAACAGAAGCCTAAATATTCTGCAGTGACAGACTACACTTTACCACAAATAATGCAGCCACCTAGTGTGTGGCACAAAACACAATCATTCTGGGAACAGGGTCCATGTTATCTTGGAAGAGGCTTTCACAAACATGCACGAGACATATTAACCAAAGACGAGCAGACAAATATTCAAGACACGGCAGGAGGCCACCAACACCAAGGTAGAATCTCCTCAAAACATTAACCTTGCTGCTTTCCTTAAACTCTAAATGCTGTCGCTTATCTCTTTGGGGTGGGTGGTGGGAGGGATTAGTTTCAGGTTACAAAGAAGGTGAGCCAGCATACTTCATTGGCAGATTTTAACAGGAGAGTGAAGATGGAAGGGGATTAACATCCCAGTGGAGTGACCTTCCCTGCAAGGTGGAAGGTCACTCCAAGGGGTTCTGCTTCAAGAGACATATGCCATCTTGACAGCTGAGGGGATAACCCTACCATTAGGTAGACTGAGGCACTTGCCCCAGCCTGCTGATGCTGGTGGGGGAGAAGTTGCTGCAGTGATTGTTCTTCTCAAGATGTTTCTACTTGAAGGCCTGACTTGGGAGATAGAGGTGGAACAGAGCTCATCCAACCCAGTGAGCCACCCTGTTGTCCTCAGGTGTGTTGTTGGCATTCATGCCATTTTTCTTCACCAGTGCAAGACCAGCTAGGGTTCTGCACCATTGGGTCAAAGTACAACGCAGCTGATGGTTTAGTTCCCTTGGTGAGGGCCAGCACCGAAGCACAATTCATGGGTGCCAGCCTGGTGGATCTGTGGACACAGGCAATATCAATTCAACAACATGATGGGACACACTCCCAGCCTGTCCTGCCACTTGCATTCTGCACAACTTAAACAAAGATATTGGCAGTATCTGAAGAGCAGACCATGTTTAATGTAGGGTAACTTTTATTTGATAGATGGGCCCATAGACTTCTTTGAAACAGCGATGACTGAGTCCTTTCAAAATCTAAACCAGCCAGCAGATTCCATTTTGATTGTTCCCGGCTTATTTTCGCCAGTGTCCTTACCACTTGAATGTTGCAAATAGGTTCTTTTGCAATATTTCTACAACACCTGGTGGAAGAACCAAGTTTTTTTATATAAAAAAATTACCCTTTCCAATTATCGCCCCCCTCAGCATGGAACTCATATGCCTGAGAAAGACACACAGAGAGAAAAAAGAAGGGAGAGGGTTTTGTTAAGAAGCTGAAACGAGGATTGTTTGACATAATGATTTTCTTTGGGGGCCTTCTCACAGTTTCCAAGAGTGTTTTCCAGGGGTCTGGAAAGCCCTGCTGCCAAAACGATAAACATCTGTAAAAGAGGATCTTCAAAAAAGCACTTTCCAAGAGCCCTGCAAAAGTGAGGGGAGACAGCACTGTTCTTTCCCATGCTATCACGGTGATTTTTCTCCAAACTGGCTACAACAGTGTCAGGAGGAGGAGGAAGCAGGAGGAGGAGTTTTTTTTTTTTAAAAATGCTGCATTTCTTTTGGATTCTGTCTGCTAGGAGAAGGCTGCAAAAAGAGAGCCGAATCACGAAAAGACAGTGCTGTTCTAGCAAGCACTTACAAGGCAGGGGAAGGCATTGGTGAAGAGTCACCAAGATGTCCCCGGTTTCTGGTCGTCTTAATTTGTTCAGTGACTTAAGGTGGCCTGTTTGAGCACAGGATTGTGGGAGTGGTAGTACGGAAAAGTAAAGCTTTCCCCGCCCTTTGGAGATGGTCAGGACCACCTGGCACCTCCGTTCATTCAAAGACACATGTGAACAACAGTTCGGAGTCATCTTTTCAGGGAGGCTTTTAATAATCATGAGAGAGAGACAGAGAGACAGAGAGAGAGAGAGAGACACAGAGAGAGAGAGACAGAGAGAGAGAGACAGAGACAGAGACAGAGACAGAGACAGAGACAGAGACAGAGACAGACAGAGACAGAGACAGAGACAGAGAGAGAGAGAGAGAGAGAGAGAGAGAGAGAGAGAGAGAGAGAGAGAGAGAGGAGAGTCCCTGAATGCCTTGAAGTTAAGAGAGTTTTAAATGTTCAGTAGCTTCTAGTTATTCAATTGTATGTTAATTAACATATAGTTTCATTGCTTTTTAAAGGTTTAACTCAGTATGTTTTTCTTTCTCTTCTTTTAATATTGTGAACTGCCTTGCATAGCCCATCCTATGACAGAGCTGGAGGATGCTGATTATCTTGCTTGGTTTCGGAGCCCGAGGTCACAACCCAAGCACAAAATCCCTTTGACATGTGAGACACATGTGCAGATACAAAATTAGATTTTACTTTTAAAGTGAGATTTTACTTTTATTTTTTACTACTAAAATTAGATTTATCATTTTACTTTTAAAATGTACGCAGAAGTATCATGCATCCCCCACCCCCCCACCCCCAGAGAGCGGGAGGAAGTGGCCCTCTTAGCTGAGACCCTACTGGGTCCACCATCCATGTGTTCCAAGGAAATACTACCTTCCATAAAAGAGGAAACATGGCCACCTTATTGATTCCCTTTCTTACAGCATCCCACGATGTCTTCTGGGGTGCACACACCCTTCTCCCTCTCAACTGAACAGCCCAACCTCTGTCCACCTGCAGGTGTTGAGTCACTTGTGATATTTATCTCCCTTTTTAAGACCCTGGGAAAGTGTTAATTTAAATAACTCTGTAATAAAATGATAATTCCAGTGTAGTTAAGAGACCAAGACTTTTCTCTCTCTCTCTCTACTTCCAGATGTTTAATCAATGCATCTGTTGTGCATATTTTATTTGAGAGACCCTTTGGCTGTTCACCAAAAATTAGTGTATTAATATTAAATTTCCATTACATATAGAAGGTCAAAACCTTACTGATACTCTCTCTTTCAAAAAAAAATGTTTATTGTTTTGTGGGAGTTTGACTACGATCCGGACATTACAACATTTTTATCACTTCTTACAGTTACACTGTTACGGTCCTTTTTTTAATAGCTTGAAATGCTCCCAAATCTTCCATTATCCCTTTTCGACACCGTCGCTGGTTTCATTTCGGCAATCCTACGTGCAGTGGTTTTTATTTTTAATTTTCTTTTCTTTTTTTTTTTTTACAAAAATAAAATAAAATAAAATAAAATTTAAAAAGGAACCACCTACTTCTAATTATTTTTCGAACATGGCCTAAAACCCTGCAGATGTTTTCCCAATCTGCCTGTAATATTTATAGTTGATCCCTTTGCTCTGTAAACAGCCAACAATATGGCGCAGATTAACGTGAACAAATGCCTTAATCATTAAAATCTTTAGTCCTTTATGGCTGGCTGACACGGAGTGTGAAGCCGAGTGAAGCAATTTGGGTGGATAGGCTATCGGACTACGCCTTTTCTGCTCTCTTCTGAAAATAGAGTGTTCTTAATAAATAAATTGCGCACATCACGTTTCAAAGCTGTGGTTCATTTCTATTTGTGGTTAATAGTTTCTCTAAAGCAGTGCCTCTCAGATGCTCTTGGAACAAAAACTCCAGAAACCTTCACATGTACTAGCTGTGCTGGCCAGGATTTATGGGTGTTATAGTCCAAGAACATCTGGGTCAAATCCATATTGTTTGCATCAATGACACCATCCAACCATCTCATTCTCTGCCACCCTCTTTTCGTTTTGCCTTCAATCTTTCCCAACATCAGGGACTTTCCAATGAGTCCTCTCTCCTCATGAGGTGGCCAAAGTACTGGAGCCTCAGCTTCAAAATCTGCCCTTCCAGTGAACATTCAGGGTTGATTTCTTTCAGGATGGATAGGTTTGATCTCCTTGCAGTTCTGGGGACTCTCAAGACTCTCCTCCAGCACCACAGCTCAAAAGCATCAATTCTGCGGCAATCAGCCTTCTTTATAGTACATCTTTCACTTCCATACATTACTTCTGGAAAAAACATAACTTTGACTATTTGGACCGTTGTCTGCAAAGTGATGTCTCTGCTCTTTAAGATGCAGCCTAGGTTTGTCACCATCTGCAGTGATCAAGGAGCCCAAGAAAATAAACTCTGCCATTGCCTCCATTTCTTCCCCTTCTATTTGCCATGAGGTGATGGGACCGGTGGCCATGATCCTAGTTTTTTTGATGCTGAGCTTCAGCTTATTTTTTCACTCTCCTCTTTCACCCTCATTAAGAGGTTCTTTAATTCCTCCTCACTTTCTGCTATCAGAGTAGTATCATTTGCGTATCTGAGGTTGTTGATATTTCTTCCAGCAATCTTACATCCTATGTCAACCTTATGTCCAGTAAATGAAGCCCCGAAGACTGGCATTGAGCAGTGCCTATTCACCTATCATTAAACTTCCATCGACCAAGGATAGTTAGTTGCCAACAGAGATGGGCACGGACTCTTGGTTCAGTGATTCGTGCCAGTTCAATTGACTGCTTCCACAGCTGTTACATGTTTGGGGCCCCACCCCCTACAGCAGGCACCCAATCAGAGGCAGCGCCCAGAGGGCCAGTGAAGCTGGACCACTGCCTCTGAGTGGGTGCTCACCAGAAGAGGTGGGACTCTGAACAGCTGCGAATCATGGAACAGCCGTGTGGCCATCAGCCAAACTGGCACAAATCACCAAACTGAGAGCTCATGCCCCTCTCTAATGACACATCGGAGATGCTTTCACTTCTAATGACACATAATGAGTAATACCTGTTTCTGCTCTTAAACCAGTGAATAACCCAATAATCTTACAACCATAGCAAATTCCCATGCCAGTAGGACACAAGACGTAAGCACCGGCGGTGGGCAGATTTGTGTCTTTGGACTACAAATCCAAGAATCCTCCAGTCAGCACAGCTGCCTGGAGAATTCTGGACATTGTAGTCCCCCCCCCAAACCAAACATCTGCATGGCTTCTAGTAAGCCCATAATTTCACCTACAGTCAGAACTTTCCAGCTATCAGGTGGGGGAGGGTCACGAATGCCTCCCCAAATATTGTAATCTTTTTAGCAGTTAGGCATTCCCTGGGCAATGTTGCTCACCACCAGGTAATCCTTTCAACCCAGAAGCATCTTTTTGGTCAGAAATGACCACGATGGCTAGGAAGAACCTGGTTTACCTGGTTCACTAGGTTTACCTGGTGTCCAATGGAAGAGCTGAGTCAGCAGTCTTTGCAGCTGTGGATTTGTGAGGTGGGATTGAGCTGTGTCCCTATTTCCAAAAAACTGGTTCCCCTTCTCATTAAGAGGCCCCTCACAGGCATCTAAGGAACACTGCTGCTTTCCAGAACCACTGTTATAAAATATTTAGCACATGGGGGCCTGTGCAGAAATGTACCCAGCCATGCTTAGCCCACTAAGGAAACACTGCTTTATATTAACTTGACATCAAAACATGGGGATGGAGCGGATGCTTCACCTACTCCTTTTCTTGGGAGGATGGTGGCAACAAACAACAACATCGTTGTGTCTCCTCGCCTTGGAAAGGACTGGGCGCAAGAGCCAGGGTTGCAGAGCGGAATACAGGGAAGCAAACGGGGAAGCCGGCAAGGCTGCCAATACAACCGAGCGAGTTGTGGAACTTCATAAATATTTCGCAAAATGCAAATCCAGGAATCACCCCCAAAAGTTTCCACAGCTGTTCCGATGGTCCTCTCCCCCCACCTTCTCCTTTGGACTCGGCCGAGGAATTAGATTTAAATGAAAACCATGAGCACAGGATGTTTCGTTTTCGATCTGTGAAGGTTAATGCAGAGCCGGCCACATTCAAGAATGTTCATTTCTTAAGCAGATGGCGGGACTTGAATATCATGCGAGAGGAAAGTGTGCGAGGAGGGCGGCGGAGAGAAGAGGAAGCTGAGGAAGGAGGACGCACAAGGAACAGACAGCAAAACAAGAGCACAGCTGAAATAAAATATGTTGGGAGGCACCATACTCAGCCCATGCACAAACCATGTGTGTGTGGGGGTGTGTGTGTGTTTTGGTGTGTGATTAGAAAGGTCACCCTTGGTGTTAAGCTGATTCTGCTCTTCCTCACAAAACCTCAGCCACTGTCATAATGGCAAGGGAACCCATAATAGCACTCACACTTAATGGGACTTTCACACACCCCAGGCCAGGGTGGGGTGAAACCAAGGTGAACTATAAATTGGAAGCCTCCTATCAACTTTGTCCCAGACTGAAGATGCTACTTGGATGAGTAGTGAAACGTTCCGATCCCACAAGAAAAGAAGTCCAGTTGCCATGACTCAGTTCCCAGATAACCTCCCGGGGACTCTCCAGAGACACTGCTCACAAGCAAATGCCTGCAGAGGTGTATTTATGAGGGCGATTAAAGGATCACCAGGTTTGCAACCAGACATCCTCTTTGTTGTTGTTTCCCATCCTCAGACATGGGGGGAAGCTGACATTAGGAAGCTCTCCTGCTCATCTCCACCACACCTGCTGATGGCTGTTGTAACCTCATTTTCTCCCTTTGCCTACTTCAAGAAGCACAGCTCCCTCAAAATGGCACCCCAAAAGCAGTCTAGACAAGAATCTGGGCCTGGAAGACTGGGGGTGTGTGTCAGCCTTCTAGAACTCCCCAGAAGCTTTTGGGGTCCTTAGGTTGCATGGCAACTGAGAAGGCTTGGGCCACAACCCAGAACATTGGCCAGTCGCCCTGGGAGAGCAGAGCTCTTCAGGTTTGTGGTGAGTTGCCTTGAAGATTGTTTAATCAAACACCGGGCCTTCCAGATGAATGAACTGTAGAAGGCAATTCTCCCTGTCTTTTATCTTTTTTTGGTCAATATCTGTGAGAAACCACTTCTTGGCACATGTGTCATAGATAGCAGGGAACTTGCAGCACAGCTCTGGGGATTTTAGTGTCAATGGAGGCATGAGAATGAAATTTACCATGAGAAATGTATGCTATACAGCACAGTTTCCCATGCGTGCAAGCTTGCTTTGCTGTAAATCTCTCTATTGAAGTCTGAACCTTCATCAGAGAGCTGTTCATGCTTCACTCACCCAGCTTCGGAGGAGACGTAAGCATTGCCATTATTTTAACAAGCGAAGGGGAATGGCAAAGACCAGTTCTGTCCTCCCCCCTCACGTGTAAGCTCTGTGTATCAGGAGGTGAGTGGGAAAAGGCATGCTGAATATAAACACAGACACACATAGACACTCCTTCCTGTCAACTTTCTTCACACAGAAATGGCCTCTGGAAGCTCTGAAGTCAAGGACCTTTTCAGCGCTGGTCAGCTCCGGTCAAGTTTCGCCAGATGAACCAGCCCGTCTCTGAGGATTCTAAGCTCTAGAAAATTAAGTTTCCAAACTCTTAGGTAAAGGTAAAGGTTCCCCCTGCACATGCAATGCTAGTTGTGTCTGACTCCGTATTCAAGCCAAAGAGCCAGTGTTGTGCAAGTCCATAGCCATGTGGCCGGCATGGCTGCAAGGAAACACTGTTTCACCTTCCCACTTTTTAAGGCGGTACCTATTTATCTACTTGCATTTACATGCTTTCAGACTGCTAGGTTGGCAGGAGTTTGGGTTATAAGTAGGAGCTCACTCCGCTGCGTGGCACCCAGGATTTGAACTGCAGAGCTGCCGACTTTGCAGCTGACAGTTTTCAGAAGCCTTAGTCTCCCAAACTCTTGGGAGACAGCTTATATGGGCCAAAATAGTGATGGGCATGAACCACCGGTTTGGCGATTCGTGCCAGTTTGTTTTTCAGCTGAACAGATGTTTGATGCTTTCCAGCTTTGCCTCCTCTGGCTAGAAACCACTCAGAGGCAGGGCAGGACAGCCAGGCTGAACCACGGAACTGGCACGAACCACCGAAGTGGTGGTCCGTGCACATCTGTAGACAGAAGTTCTGCACTTCATAAAGTCACTTTGTATTGAGGATGGCAAGAAAAAAGAGGGATACTACCCCCCCCCAAAAAAAATCAGATGTGGTAAAAAGTTAAACTGATAGAATCGTCCATCCGAGTTGTCTGCCCATCTTTACTTGAGATTCAGAGGGATCCAGTTTTCAGTTTATACTTGTATAATCCCACTTTGAGGGACTTGATTCTTCATTGCACTAAGGCAAAACATATGACGTTAGTAGTTACAATCATTAGTTTACCTGTAGTTACCAATAATAATTATTCATAGTTCTCCCCTCCCCCATAACAGAGTTTGTAACCATACATAATGTCATTTCTTTTCATTCTTTCTTTCCTCCTCCTCCTCCTCCTCCTCCTCCTCCTCCTCCTCCTCCTCCTCCTCCTCCTCCTCCTCCTCCTCCTCCTCCTTCTGAGGGGAACAACTGCAAAGGTAGCTTTACCTTTACTTTTGTACTGTTATGTTCTTGAACGAGGCAACCCATCGTAATTAAAACTCTGTCAGAAAGAAATACACACCAGGCCCATGCAAATGATCCATGAAACAAATTTTAAACAACGAGGCCACTTGTCGAGTAGGGTAGGAATGGGGGAACCTTTCAATCTCTATCATTCACGGCTTGACAAACAAGCAAAAAGGGAAAGGGGTTTGTTCTTAATCTATCCAGGGAGCAACACCACAGAGAACGCTTCCTCATTTTGAAAAAGCTAAGTCTATTCTATAAAACAGTGCAGTGGTTCAGAAATACCAAATTCTCATTAAATAATGTACTGAAGCATGGAGAAGCGAGATTACAGACCACCCGCAAGAGGAGGCTGTGAGTGTGCCTTCTCGGAGTACCATTCCCGATCCAAAAAAACATACTGGACACAAAACACCCATTGAAAATGAGGTGCCGGGCTTAGGTTGTGCTGTGATATGGCTTATTTGTTCTTTATTTTTCTCTCTCTCTCTCTCTTTTATACTTCACACGAATACACAATTAAAGGGACCAAGCTACATTATCACCTGCTTTCCTGATGGCGCATATAATGTTCCCCTTTCACACCCCTCCTGCGGCTGGTCCGAACCACAGGCTCAGCTCCAAAGCTTTCCCACTGCCTGCTGCTGCGACCCCAAACCCAACCGTTCTGCTCAAGTGCCGAAGGCCACACAAGAAGGAGTTTTAAACGAAATCAATATCACTGATGCCTGCCGTTTCCGCTTGCCATGAAAGCCAGCCAGAAGCTGGGCAGCCACTTCTCAAAAAGAAGAAGAACGTTTTAAAATAAGAACAAGCACCGGCTGTGTTTTTAAATTCAGCATAACACAGCCTTTTGCAAATGGGATGGAGAAGAAACCAGAGGTTGTTACTGCCTATTGCAACGGTACGTTTGCTGATTTAGTTTTATTTGGAATGCTGGTTTATAGACCAGGCTTCCAGAGAAAATCTTCCAGGATCAAAGGGTCCTGAAGCATCAGTTGGGGTGCTTTGTGGCCCCCCAGGGGCCACCCTTTTTCTGCTTCTACATCTCAGAGAACTGTCACCAAGATGTCAAAAAAAATATCGAAGGTATAGTTATGAATGTTAAAATATTGGGAAGCGTGTCACCAGATCTCTCGCACTGCCAAATGTTTGGGGCTTTCCAGATAAATGTTCTGTTTTATGAGTTCAGCTTAGAACTGATGCCCTTTGTCTGCATCTAGCCGACACCGGTTTCACCATATGCGACCCTTGGTCTTGTTCCATCAGCTTCCAAACCTTACTTAATTTGAGATGTATATACCACCAGCTCATGTAAAAACGACTCATGGTGGTTAACAAAGAACAAGTATAATAAACAAAGGAATCAGCAGAAGTGAGTAAACAAACAATAAACTGGTCTGCCTTTGATAATAACATTCATTTAAACACTTGCATTTGCTTTTGTATGTAACTTTCCCAAAGATTAATTTCTTGATCGCTCAAAATGAAATGGCAAAGCGGATGCAATGCAATGAGTACATCTCTAAGTCCAAAAGTTGGAAGTGTTGCTTTTGGATTTGACCCTTTGCCAAAAAAAAATATTTAGCGATGTTATTCACTGGGAGGTCGAGGCAGCCTAAGCAGTGGATGTTACCATGGATCAAGGAAGAGGGTAAGAAGCATTGCTCTATAGATCAATAAATGAGTTGACAGCTATTCCCACATCATGGGGGTGGTACCCAAAATGGCACCTAAGGAGAGTCATGATGAGAAAATTGATCTAGGTTCAGCTCCCATGAAGACCCCACCTTGAACCCAACTTCCAACAATGGAACTTGGCCTGCACCTCTGATCATGATTTTTGTCACTTTTTATTTATTTATTTATTTATTTATTTATTTATTTATTTATTTATTCAACTTATATGCCACCCACTACCCAAAGGTCTCTGGGTGGCTTACAATCAAAGAATTAAAACAATTTAAAATAGTTATAAATAAAATATCAATAAATCATCAAACAGTAATAAAAACCTTTAAAATCATCATCCTAAAATTGTCATCAGTGGACCCACAATCTATATTGTATCAATTAAAAACCTTCTGGAACAGGAAGGTTTTTACCTGGCGCCGAAATGTAATCAGTGTTGGTGCCAGGCGGATCTCAATAGGGAGGGCATTCCATAACTTGGGAGCAGCTGCCGAGAAGGCCCTTTGTCTACAAGCCATCCCTCTCACCTCCTTGAGGGATGGCTCTTTCAAAAGCCCTCCCTGGCTCGATCTTAATCGCCGGGTAGGTTCGTATGGAAGGAGGCGGTCCTTCAGGTATCTAGGTCCTAAGTCGTTTAGGGCTTTATATGTCAAAACAAGCACTTTGAATTGGGCTCGGACAGCAACTGGTAACCAATGCAGGTTATGCAGAATCGGCGTGATGTGATCCCTGGCGGCTCCACCACTTACCAGCCGCGCCGCACGATTCTGAACCAGTTGCAATCTCCGGACCATCTTCAAAGGCAGCCCCACGTAGAGCGCATTGCAGTAATCAATACGGGATGTTACCAGTGCATGCGTAACTGTCATGAGGCTCTGCTCGTCTAGGTAAGGGCGAAGCTGGTATATTTTCTGCAGCTGAAGGAAGGCACCCCTGGCCACCGAGTCCACCTGGGCTTCCAGAGTTAGACTGGGGTCCAGGAGCACCCCCAAGCTGCGGACCCTGTCCCTTAGGGGGAGTGCAACCCCATCCAGGACAGGAAGATGGCCCTCTAACCTTTCCGGCAAAGCACCCATTAACAGCACTTCCGTCTTGTCTGGATTGAGTTTCAATTTGTTAACCCTCATCCAGTCCATTATCTGGCCCAGACACGAGTTCAGCACAGAAACCGCCTCACCTGGATTGGTGGAGAACGAGAGGTAGAGCTGAGTATCATCAGCATATTGCTGACTCCTCAGCCCAAACCTCCTGATGACCTCTCCCAGCGGTTCCATGTAAATGTTGAACAGCATGGGAGACAGTATAGAGCCCTGAGGAACCCCATGATATAAATGCCACGGGGCAGAGCAACTGTCCCCCAGCACCACCTTCTGGACACGGTCAGCCAGGAAGGATTGGAACCACCGCAAGGCAGTGCCTCCAACCCCCAACCTGGCCAGCCTATCCAGAAGGACACCATGGTCGATGGTGTCGAAAGCCGCTGGGAGGTCCAGGAGTATCAACAGGGTTGCACTCCCCCTGTCTCTCTCCCGGCAGAGGTCATCATACAGGGCGACCAAGGCAGTCTCTGTACCAAAACCCGGCCTGAAACCAGATTGAAATGGATCCAGAAAATCCGTTTCATCCAGCAGTGCCTGGAGTTGCCCGGCCACCACCCGCTCCAACACCTTGCCCAAATAAGGGAGGTTCGCTACTGGACGGTAGTTAACCACCAGCCCTGGGTCCAGGTTTGGTTTTTTTAGGAGTGGTCTAATCACCACCCCTTTCAAGGTGGTGGGGACCACTCCCTCTCTTAAGGATGCATTAACAACCTCCTGGACCCAGGTGCGAACCCCCCTGGCAGATCTTTCAATTAGCCAGGAAGGGCAAGGGTCGAGTGGTGTGGTGGTAGCACGGACAGATCCAAGCACCCTGTCCACATCCTCAGGTCTCAATAATTGAAACTCATCCAATAAAACTGGACCTAAGCACGGCACACTGGATACATCCCTATGGTGCTATCTACATCCTATGGTGCCCTTCCTGTTGAAGACCAATAGAGGTCTAAAGCTAGCATTGTTCTGTGAGGGTTTTTTAATGGTTTAAACTACCCTTGGCTTTAGATTGGCTTTTTTAAAAATGCTGATCATGTGTGAATCCTTTAAGCTTTGCTTTACCCTTGGCCAATACTCAAGGGACTTGGTTATCATTCTCATACCCCTGTGATCATTTTCATGATTTATTTCTGCACATTTTGAACCTTTGACGCAGACACACCCAATCGGGCATGTGGACGTCCCACCTGTGGACGATCTCTATTGTTTGGCAACTCTGTCTAGCATTGCCAACGTTCTTCTGATGAGTATGACTGGTAACTCTGGCCATCTTTCCAACAACAGAGGGTTTCCCCAAATATCAGCCTACTTTCACACAGGAATGCTAAATATTTTAATCGATAGCAAGAGACTAGGCAGTGGCAGATGAAGTCAGTGATGGAGTGGTCTGGCTGATCTTGGCCTCGCAGGCTCTCATGGGGCTACCAAAATAACTTTCCCAGAAATGCTCCCCTCCTGCCAGACAACTCCCTTCGGATTTTTCCCCTCCCTTGGTAGCAGGCTTCACCTCTGGCCAAGGAGTCTCCATGGTCTCTATTTCCTCCGAAAAGGGCCTCGCTCTCTTTAACACTGGGTGCAAAGTGAGATTTCAAATGACGGAGGGGGGAAACAGAAGGGCGGTGACGGGTGCCAAGAAATTATTCTGTGGTGCCCAAAAAAAGACATTCCCTTAGAACCAGCAAGGGAGGAGCAGGAGGGAAAACTAGCAAAGTATAGTTAGCAAGCCTACCCGAGAAAGACCCTTGGTGTTATGAAAACAGATGGAAGTGAAATCATGCCTGCATTAAAAGGCCTGATAGGTCCCTGCTCAACTTGCCAAAGATTTGGAGACAAGGAATGAAAATCAGAAAAGAGGAAAAGAAGAAAAGACCAGCAGACACTGATGGAGGAACCACGCAGGTCGTCTCCAACACATGCTCTCAGGCAGGCACAAAGGCCAAGATATCTGCATCAGCCATATGACATGTTTATTTAGATGAGTTAACTTTAAAACCCCAGCCAAGCTCAGAGGGACTGAAGCCAAGAGAATGTCACGATGTGACAGAATGGTGCTCGCCGGCTGTAACTGGGACGGCTCTCCATTTCTGCTCCTCAGAGCTCTCAGGTTATCCACAACATGTTTCTTGCTGGTTGTTTGCCTCAAGGCAACAATGACCATGTTGGCGGCTGAGCACATCTTTCCCAACAAGGTAAATGTGTCAGATTCTACAGTGGTGGCAAACCGTTGCCACTCCAGGCGTTCTGGAGTGCCACAACTCCCAGAATTCCAAGCCTGTATTGCCAATGACAAAGGACTGTGGGTGTTGTGGTCCAAAACATCTGGAGTGCCGAACGTTGGCCACCACTCCAAGTGCTGCATGTTAACTGTTATTGGTAGAAAGGATGCAATTTCCAGAGGCTCCACCATGGGTGTCTTATAAATTGGCTTTATTTGGCTTTATCTATCTTTTAGCTTTGGTGAGTCCCAACTAGAATTAGTGGAGCCAACCTAAGTATCACCTGCTATCGCCCTTTCATTCAATGGCCTTATTCAAGTCAACTGGATTTGGTAGCTCTTCTTTCTTCATCTATGGTACGTGACATACCCGTCACACAACAGAGGTCCTCTGTAGCAGCCTTTAGTGTTTATTTCCAGAACCAAGAGGGAGAGTTTAATCCCATAGAAAATCCCAGGACAGGTGCAAGCTGCCTAACGTTGCTTAGATGCAGAGCACGTGAGAGCTTTGCTTCCCACCTTATTTGAATCTCAACTCAAGAGGTGTGAGGCCTTCCCCACCCCACCCCTCTCTCTGTGGACTTTCTTACATTTCAGCACCAAAAGCAAGAACTGTGGAAATGATTTACGCATACACGCACACTCGCATGTGTACACACACACACACACACACACACACACACACCATATTCTGTGCAAGAAACTTTGGCTTATGAGCAGAAAACCTTGCATTTTGGAAAATGAGATGGTGGGGCTCTTGAGAAAATTACAAGGATTTCTGACCAACAAATGAGCCAACAAATGTGCCGATCATATAAAGGTATTACCGGTATTTAAAGACCTCACAAGGGTTGCCCATGTCAGTCAATATGCCAAGAATGAAAAAAAGTTGGGAGCATTTGCTGCATCCTGACTAGACATGTTGGGGGCGGGGAGCAGTCATGGATGTCAACACAAGACTCCATGTCGTCTCCCTTCTGTCTTGAGTGTAGATACCTCTGTCGGCCCGCTGGCTGCTCCTTTCAAACTGAAACTGGAGGATCTATCTTTACACATTTCTCTTCACAACAGGGAATGCTCTGCCCTCCTCTACCTGGGAAAGACGCTATAAATACAGTAGGAATGATCTAAAAAACAGTCTTTGCCAGTTGAGAGTATAGACCTTTTTTCTTGTTCTATAAATGACAGAAGGGGGAAATGGGGAGGGTCTCCCTCTTCTTAAATGAGACAACTTGGCTTTAGTCCAAAGTGGCTGAACGACTCGGCACTGGAATGATTGGTAGGCAGGAGTGAAGAACACATTAAAGCCCAATAAAACTCAATGCAACAGTAAGGTTGTCATAATCCCGGTCGCCGGCTTTTGCCAAGGGCCTCACTTTCCCCCCCAAGCACGCACCTACTTTGCTCATCAAGCGTGTCAAATGCTTTTCAGAGTTAGCCACGTCCAGGCTTTTAATGGAGCAGTAGCTACTTTATGGAAAGAAAATCATGGCTAAACTATACGCCTTCTGTGCGAAATTATTCCTGTCTAAAAATCCTTTGGCTAATAGGCACCATCACCCCCACCCACACAAACTCCCAAACCAATTTTGCGTATGCATTTTGTATTCCGGCATCCGTTCATTTGTGCCACTTCAGAAGCTCAATCAACATCCCTGTAATCCAAGCAACCTGTTGAGTGGAATTTATTGCTGGTCTTCACACATACCTCTAAACCTGAATAAAACAATTCTTCCATTTATTCAAAACGCTCATGTACAGTATTTTTGATGAACAATAATTTCTTCTTCTTCTTTTACTCCCACCTTCTCCTGCCTCAAGGTCTCTCGTTGCCATTTCAATCCACCAGCTACAGATGGAGAGACCCATGTAATCTTCATCAACAGTGTCACCAATTGTACAGGATGATCCCACAAGCTCCCAGTCAACAAAAACCCTGGCATTGCCATTGGTGATTTAATCAAAGAGTAGCACCCTATTGGTAGCTCACTGGGGGTGTGGTGGCTCAGTGAGCTAGAGCACTGAAATGGTCAGCTGCAAAGTCGGCAGCTCAGCAGTTCGAATCCCAGGTTGCAATGAGCTTCTGCTGTTAGCCCCTGCTCCTTCCAACCTAGCAGTTCAAAAGCATGTAAATGCAAGGAGATAAATAGGTACCACCATAAAAAGTGGGAAGGTAAAACAGTGTTTCCTTGCAGCCATGCCGGCCACATGGCCATGGACTTATACAACACTGGCACTTCGGCTTGAATATGGAGATGAGCACTGCCCCTAGAGTTGGACACGCCTAGCATGCATGTGTGGGGGAAACCTTTACCTTTTTAGCAGGAGAAAAGAAAATCAAAGAGAGGGACCACAGGTGGTTTCTTGTCTTGGCTGCCCAAAAAGCACTAAAAAACCCAAACAGTGGCACTAGATCCTTGAACGGAGACACTGGGCCCAAGTAATTTGAAAGCTGAAGCTTCTTACGACTGCCCTTTCTAATCACCAGTGGGCAGCCAGAGGTCTGGAACAGCGCAAGTCATCCCTGACATTTTCCGAACATCCCAGAATACCCCTGGATCCATTTCTCTGCACTCTTGATGCTTAAAACACCTGCTTCCTGGAGCTTCTAATTTTGACCTACCCAAGGAAAGTAGCTTATGCTGCAGTAGCATCAGAGAATCAAAACAACAGGTACAGGAGGAATCCCGTTATATGCACCAAACATGGATTCTCCGCCCACTGGACCTAGCTCAAGGTTTTTTAGATATTCCCTCCAGAGAAGGAAAGAAAAGGAGTGTCTGCCTTCCATGTCTTTTTCCAAATCACAACTCTTTGAAGGATTCCCAAGTCAATCCAGATGTGCATGGGGAAACTTTGTCATTTCTAGCCATTGGTGGCACCAAATTTGCTGTGCTCTGGAGACGTTTGCAGTCGGACTCTTCCCTGTGGGGCTTTCAGGATATTAGGCAGCAGGCAGCCAATCGGTGCATCCAAAGCCTCCTGTTCTCTGATGCTACAGTAGCAGATGGCAGACATACGTGATTGGCTCCATGAAGCATAGCTGGAAGGAAAATACCGCTCCCCTCTCCTAGACTGAAATCCTAGGACAGGCCCATCCAGAAGTCTTTAATCAGTTCCTCAGAAGGCCACCCTGAGCCACCTGCATACCCACCAAAAGCTTCCCATCCCTCTGTGAAGGTCCCTGGGATCCAATGTCGAAAAGATGCCCTACCTGGCAGATGCCGCTGATACACATATCCAGGGACTTGGCATTGCAACGCGTCCCATCCAAGACTTTAGGGGCCAGCTCGACAACCAAGGGCTGCCCCAACGCTTGGCACTGCAGGGCACACGGAGAGCTGGAATCACCGTAGACGGGGACCCATTCGTAAAAACGCCCTTGGTATTTGACATCGTTGTAGGCTGAACACTGCTGGGCTCGGAAGTCGCCCGCTTCAGCAGGGCAGTCCTGAAATATGAAAGGAAGATGGGTATGTTTTGCTCCCCCCCTCCCCATGGCCTTCGAAAATGCCATTTTCCCCTAAAGAAGGTTGCAATCCCATTGCTTCTTCGGGCCCATTTAATTCAATTGGGCTCTTATTTTTGAGTAAACATGAAAAGAAGGGTTCCGTGCACTGTTGACACCTCGTTCAACTCATCTGGACTTATTTCTGAGAAGTCACTGTATTGCCATCACAATACAAAATACAAAGGGTTTGCATGTAATGTCCATTTATTTATTTGTTTGTTTGTTTGTTTGTTTGTTTGTTTGTTTGTTTGTTTGCACAGTGAGGTCAAGTCCTACTGGGAAAAGCACAGCTGGCCTCTTCACACTAAAAATAAAAAAGGTTTATGTGGAAATGGCTCTCTTTTTATACATATATGAACAGGACCCATAAGGATTATCTTAAACACTTCCATATTCTGCACATCATAGCCTTAGAATGTAGCAGTATATACAGAAATGGAAATATATAACATGGGACTTAAGAAAGATTGAAAGATCTCATTGGGCACAGTGCAAGGAATAGTTTGTGCTGCTCATTTTTTTGCTGAGATACCCATAAAAACATCTTAAGGCACTTTTAATTTTTTTTTAAAGCAAGCAGGTGAACAGCATTGGTTAATAATCTGAGAAAATGTTTTAGCTAGTACCCAAAATTCATTTTATGATTGAAACATGATTATCGTTACTATTATTCTGGGACCTACTTATTCTACTGCACTCTATTGAGCTTTTCTATTATAATCTTAAAAATCCAGATGAAAGCAATTTCGTAGTAAAAAGAATCATGTTCTTTTAATTAAAACAACATACATATTAGATCTTAGCTCCACTTGAATTCTCCACCTGTATTTTAGGGGGAATAACCTACTGTAGCACAAAACGGACTTTAAAAATTATCTGTTCAGCATCAACACACACACACACACACACACACACACACACAGAGAGAGAGAGAGAGAGAGAGAGAGAGAGAGAGAGAGAGAGAGACTACAGCATTGCTAACATCCTAACTCTAATCCTAACCCTAAACTCACCTGGATGACTGAGAATCTTCACAGTTTGCAAGTCTGATTTCTGAGTCATGAATGCCTGCTGTGATTAAATATCCACAATGACATGCTATCTATAATGTATAATGGAAATGGGCCTGTTTTTTAGCACAAAGTCAACAGAGCAGGCATTTTTCTTGTGCCAACATTGAGCTATGCTCCAAATGCAGAACAGAAACTGTATCTTTCCCTCACTGAGTCCTAACTGCAGAATCAAACCTAAACTGCTGCAAAAGATAATAGAATTCCATCAGGAGGGGGGGGGACCCCTCTATAAATAACAAAGCATTCCTTCAATTCCTAAAGCCCTAAATCTGTAGTCTGGTTCCTTCCAAAATTAAAATGGTCCCATCCATTCCTTTTGTTTTTCCACCCTCTCCTATTAAGGGTCCCCACCCCACCCCACCCTGCCTTTGACAAAAGAACACACCAAATATTATGGATGTGATCCCAAATGCATTTAAATTTTCTCAAATGCTTTTTTTTTTAAAAAATGCAGTCCTCCCTGGTAGCATAGAAGAGGGTCATACACAGAGATGCTTCCTAAATAGCACTCTTGGAACAGAACTTTAAAATGTTATTTAAAATGGCTGACATGCTAGCCTTATTATTTACTTTGGCACTTGTTCGGATGAAGTGGCTTAAAGACCACCAAAGTTCATGGTTAAAATAAATCTATTATTCTTTTAAAGGTACTGCAATATTGATGTTTCTTGTTTGGCTTTTGTTGTTGCTAAAACAGACCAGTATCGCCCTGGCTCTAAATACCCACCCAGAAGGGATTCTTCACAGAGTGAGGTAAACAGCCTTTCCTCCAAGTATTATTGGATAGCAGATGTAGCACATCTGCCTGGACAGCTGCATGAGTGCCATTATAAAGAAAAAGAAAAAGAAAGAAAATGGAGAAATAATAATCAGGAGAAGCTCCTGCTTCTGGTGGCATTGCGAAGATGGCAGAGACCAAGTTTTGGTATCTGTAAAATAATTTAATAATTTGATAATTTAATATATTTAATTTAAAATAATTTAATAATTTAAAATAAGAACATAAGAAGAGCCCTGCTGGATCAGGCTGAAGGCCCATCTAGTCCAGCTTCCTGTAACTCACACTGGCCCCACCAAATATGTCTAGGAGCACACAAGACTAGATCTCTGTCTCCTGATACCACTCCCTTGCATCTGGCCCTTGAAGTACCCTGGTTTTAAGCCTAGAGATTACACACATCTCCCTCATGGTTTGTAACCTGGGATGGACTTTTCCTCCAGGAATCTGTCCAATCCCCCTTTTGAAGGCATCCAGGCCAGATGCCATCACCATATCTTGTGGCAGGGAGTTCCACAGACTATTGCTTACATTGAAATTCAGTAAGAATTAATTAAATCACTCCAAACACGTCCCGCTTCCCTAGTATTGGATGTCTGCTGTCTCGTGGCTTTGCTTCTTTCTGCCTAAAGATAGACACCATCTAGATGAAAACGGGGTGGGGGTGGGGGGTGGGATGAATTTTCTCCTCTTCCAAGCTTTACTGAGCAGGACTTTCTGTGCTTCCTGGTAGCACCCTAATTCTTGTTTCCTGCAAGGCGTTGGCTTGTTCTCTTGGGTGTCTTGCATTCCTGTCCGTACTATGGTGCAATCTTATATTTCACACTCTGATCCAGCACACATTCCTGATTCTAAGTTCAGATTAATTCTTGGATTCCAGGCTCTCTCTTTTGGCTCTAGGTGACTCTACAGCAATGCACAGCAACAAAAAGGTTGGCCAACTTTTTTATAATTTTCAAAAGCCATGTGAAAGAAATCCCAGAGGAAGGAAGAGTCAGACGATCCACAGGCCCACCACCAGGCACCTGAACACTGGACAAGAAGAATAATGGAGGCAATTTATTTTATGGACTACACCTGCAAAATCATGCAGATTATTCCCAACTCTTTGAGAAAGCCGTACGCTCGTTGCATCAGCTAAGTGGATGCATTCCTAACACTAGTGTAAGAAACACAGGAAGAGATGAGACAAGGAAGAGATGAGACAAGAAATTGACACAAAAGCCATGCCCCGAATTCTAAACACAATGTTACATTGTATTGCATTGTTTAATTTTGCATTAATTTGTTTTATTTTATTGGATTATTTCCATTAATGTATAGGGTGTTAACTGCCCAGAAAATGCATGTTGCAAACAAACAAACAAATGAATGAATGAATGAACAAATGAAAAAAATGAGTGAGTGAATGAATACAGACCTAGAAAGGGTCAAATAAAAGCAGATATCAAACTTACATTGTTGCTGCAGGTTTTATAACGAATATTCCTGCCTTCACAGTTCCTGGGGAGAGGGTAGAAAAGAATGAATGCAGTTGAATAAGTAAGATACCGGATCTACTCTGAAGGTGTTTCAGAGGGAAACGGCAGCACAGAAGGGTCTAACTATCCCCGTCTCTCTTTCTGCTATAAATCTTCCAAAAGTTTGCAAACTCCAAAGAGTACAGTTGCACAACACTAGCACAGGGACAGGTGGGTTTCTGTTAGGCTGTTGTTACACCATATTGCAGTACAGCATCCAAAGAGTCACTTATCTACTGGCTGAAAACAGTAAACCAAAAAAATCTAGAATGGCCTATTTATATACATTTCCAGGGTATATTTACCAGGGCTGGCCACTATAGGGAGCCAGAGACCATGCAATGTGTAACATTCTATACTTCCACATTTTTCAGTATCCGCTGAGGAGCTTGAAACTAATCACCCAGGGGTGCCACAGACCTACTATATAAGATAACAAGGCCAAATTTCCAAGGTCAGAAAATCCAGCCTTTGTCCCCAAATAAATCCCCCACTTTGATCCCAGTTTTGCAAATTCTGGTATGATATGAAAGACCAACCTGCCATTTAAACACCTCCGTAAAGAATACGAGGCGCCTCCTCCACAGGTGCGTGAGCAGTCACTCCAGGCCCCCCAGGCATCCCAGCCGCTTTCTTTTTCTTCATCAGACTGGGCACCCCTGGAAGACTGGCAAGAGGAGAGAAACACAAGGAACTTAGCAGCAGTCCTGCAGGCTTCCTGCAAATCCTGTTAATCATTTATCCTGGGCAGAGTCTTTGGTCTGGTATGGAAGTCAGTAAAGATAAAATAAATGAACAGGAAGGAAGGAAGGAAGGAAGGAAGGAAGGAAGGAAGGAATTTATTATTTATTATTTGCATTTATAAACTGCCTGACTTTCCCATTGGGAACTCTGGGTGGTGAAAGAAAGAAAGAAAGAAAGAAAGAAAGAAAGAAAGAAAGAAAGAAAGAAAGAAAGAAAGAAAGAAAGAAAGAAAGAAAGAAAGAAAGAAAGAAAGAAAAAGAAATTTATTTTTTATTATTTGCATTTATAAACCACCTGACTTTCCCATTGGGAACTCTGGGTGGTGAAAGAAAGGGGGAGAGAGAAAGAGAAAGAGAGAGAGAGAGAGAGAGAGAGAGAGAGAAAGAAAGAAAGAAAGAGAAAGAAAGAAAGAAAGAAAGAAAGAAAGAAAGAAAGAAAGAAAGAAAGAAAGAAAGAAAGAAATATTTACCCAAGTATTTCCTTGTTCTGTGAGGTAAAAAAAAAGAAAACAAATCAGGATACTGAAGAGATTTTTTTAAAAATCAACCATGTATGATGGCACTGATACTGGGAAATGTGGGTCTTCTCACATTAGTGTTTCCTACATTTCTGCTCCAAATCCAGCCACCTAAAACTGCCTAAGTGCTGGCCCATCTGATTCCAAAAGCAAACCTCTATTTTTAATAATTGTTAACTACTTTTCCATAGCACATCATACAGGTTTGAAGCGCAGCCATGGCAAACTTCCCTAGATACCTTAATTTAGCTTTCACAAACTGAAAGTCTGTTGACAAAGAGATTTGAGCTTGGTCTTAAGTGGCTGGGATTAAGTGGTGCCGATGCTGGGAGATGGAACTGCACATAAAGAGCACCTAATCATCTCTATTTTTCCATAGGATTATATTCCTGGCCCTTCTGAGCTTTATGAAGGTAGCCTGATCATAACCTTGCCAGATGCACCAACATGGGCCTAAATGGGGTTCTTTGCAGTGATGACATTATACACACAGGCACCCTGCACTGCCAAATTACACCACACAAAATACATCCAAGAAGGCAGGAGGGTTTTGAGCTTGTGGTTCTCTTTTAGAGCACAATCCGGGCAGTGCACTTCTGCAAAAGCTTATATGACACAGAGACTTCTTGTCAGAGAGGTGTGCACATATGGAGAACTGATGTAATTTGAATCGATTTGCCTTCTTCTGATGGTGCAGTAAAATAATTCACTCTCTAATGGGGGGACCCCTCACATTTACAGGGGAAACAGTTTTGAGCTTTTGAGCCTCTGAAGAACAGTAATGCTTAATGCAACATATTGGCCACTGGACTATAAAAATCTCTTATCTTTTGAGTGGTCATTAGGGATGGGCACAAAATGGAAAAATTATCTTTTATTTTGTTTCGTTTCATCCCCCACATTTTTTCATTACATTTGATACAAATTTTTGCAAATAAAATCATACAAAACAAAACACTAATGAAATGGTTCATGGGGGAGGCCTGGAAAGTGGCCCGCAGGCCAGCTGATCTGTGCTGGGGTGGGGAAAAACCTTCCCCCTACCACCCTAGTGCCAAATCAGCTGGTGTGTAGGCCTTGGGGGAGGGAAAAAGTTTTTTTTTTAAAGCCCAGAGCTTTTTTTTAAAAAAAAAACTTTTTCTCCTCCCCCAAGCCCTGCACACCAGCTGATCAGCACTGGGGTGAGGGTGGGGAAACCTTTTTCCCACCGATCAGCTAGTGCGCGGGTTTGGGGGAGTTTTTAAAAAGCCCCAGGCTTTTTTTTAAAAACAAACAAACTTTTTTTCCCTTCCCCAAGCCTACACATGCGGCTTACAGATGGAACAAAATGGTTTGTTTCAACAAAAAAATCTGCCTTCATTTCATTTCGTCTGTAATGAAATGCTGCTGCCTCATTTCGTTTCATTTCGTTTCATTTTGTTTCATTTCGTCACGTAATGACATGATGAAACAGCATTTTGTTTTTGGTTTTGTGCCCATCCCTAGTGGGCGTGGGCATTATGATGTGATGCACAGCGTTTTCAGTGCTGCCCCCTTTCTTTGGGTTTTCAAGCTCCATCTTCACGACCTCTAAGTCTGTCTCAACTTGATCTCCTCCAGCCCAGTTAACAGCAACATATAGTTGGCTCAAAAGAACAAGCCAATGTTTACCTAGTCCCACTATCTATGAGCCTTGATCTAGGAAGGTCGTCGCAGCCAATGGTCAACCTTCAGCTGATTTCTTCCACATTGAGATCATTTTTTCTAGCTGGGACCACGGGCACATGGAGGTGGAGGTAGCAATCTAAGTCCAGAGCGAGGAACATGCCTGAAACATTTCCAGTCTGCAAACCAGGACTCCTTGTTTTGTGCCAAACCTATGGGGCTAAGATGGATCCCTCGGAGCTGGACAGCTGCTGGAAAAGATCTCTGCTTTCCATCCAATCTTCCGTCTGGGCACATGGTTCCATTCTCATGACAAGCTTCATCTTGAGACATGACACCTGACACACAATTCACAACTGGGGAGCCACACCAGGTTTAGTGAATTGAATGAGACAGAGAGACATCCTGCCCTCCAACATGCACACAGGCACTCATCCCATATAGTTTATGATCAAAGCTAAGTCCCAAACTCTGCATCTAGCTTTTTCTTCCCAGCGGTGAAGGAAGATGCACTGGAGACAGGCCAAGGAATGGAACAAATGGGACATTCCATCAATGTTTACTTGAGAGTAACTGGACCCCAAGGATCCAAAGTTTGGGACATAAACCAGCAAAACCCTTAGAAAAGCAAATTAGCAAGCAATCCTATGCATAGTCCCTAGACAAAATATTGCCTTTCAGTGCTTGCTGGGAACTTTATTATTGATTTAATTCCTAATTGTGAAACTCCAGATTTTTCCCCATTTCAAATCATGTCCCCTTTGCTGATCTTCCTCCCCCACCAACTCCATATCTGAATTCAGTTTCACAGCCTTGGCACATATAATATGTAGATTTGATGAAAGCTGACAGCTAGTAAATCAAATGTTATTTTGCTAGTAAATTAGTAGGCCAGCTCCAACTACTTTTAACTCGTTTCCCATGGGACAAATGATTCTGACTGGCTGGAGTTTAAGTCAACAGCGTCAAATGATTACAAAGAGAAACTTGGCAGCCCAAACGAGCACTTTGATCTTCCTTCTAAGGCAAATTAGATTTGTGGAAAGGGGTGCCCTTCGGAATAATTATCGGCTGAAGACTGGCATGGTCTCGTCTGTAGGGTTCTAGATAGTGTCTGTTCCACTGATTCTCAACTCTCGCTTGCACGGAAGGAAAGCACACTGAATCCCATGAGGCTTACTCCTAAGTAAACTTGCTTAGGATTGTGTGCTGACCTTCGCCTTCAGCCACACACATGTGGCAGAATCTCACCATGATCTCCCCCCTCTCAACAGACACACCAGAGGAGGAGGGGGAGGAGGCAGGGTGTCAGTACCAACCACAATACATGTATGCCTATGATTATTATTATTGGTACATTGGACTGTTGGAGCTAAGGGTCAGGAGTTTGATTCCTCACGGTGTCTCCTGGGAGAACAGGCAAGTGGCACTGCCCCACAGTGTCCCCAGAAGGCCAATGACTTCTGAATACTTTGTACCATACTTAGAAAACCCCGAGAAGAGTAGCCGTTAGTCAAAGTCCACTTGGTGGCATGCAAGGATTATTTATTTATTATTTATTATTTATTATTTATGTAATCAGACGATTAGACCTGGCCCGAACCACCCAATCTTCCTTGGCCCTCTCGCTTCGGATTGCCACGCCGAAGGAGGCCCGTAAAGCGACCACCCGTAATCGGGCCATTTCAGTTGTTGGACCTACTACTATTTGGAACGCTTTACCAAGCGAGATGCGGCAAGCTCCTTCGTTGGCATCCTTCAAGAAAGCCTTGAAGACCTGGCTATTTAGGGTCACCTTCAGAAACTGCTAGGGGTACGGGTTTTTCTTTTCTTTCCCTGCCCCTGCCAACACTGGTTCGCCGTCTTGGATGCTGCTATTTCTGTTTTTTAATTTCTTTTAATCCTGTGTAAACTGCCCTGAGTTCCCGTTCAGGAAATAGGTGGGGTATACAAATTTGAAAATAAATAAATAAATAAATAACTGGCATAGCATTTTACAGAGCACAAGATGACAAGTCCCTGCTTCTCAAAAAAAAAAAAAGTTGATGCACTAAGACTCAGCATGCTGGCGAAAAGAAAGAGGCAGGCAAGGATGAATCTAAAGGATCACACAGATTCTGTGTTTATAACTACTTATAACCTTATGGGTTTACATGGACACTATGTTTTCAATGTTAGTTTCCATCACTCATAACTTTACATGGAACTTTACTCCCCTTTAACTGCTCACATTCTCTTGTAGCTTTAATATAATGTTGTATATGAATGCTGTAAGACAGTGGTAGTGAACCTTTGGCACTCCAGGTGTTCTGGACCACCACCCCCAGAATTCCAAGCGTAGATTGCCAATGACAAAGGACCGTGGGAGTTGTGGTCCAAAACATCTGGAGTGCCAAAGGTTCGCCACTAGACATGGGCACGACTTGGCGAAATTCTCGTTTCCGTTTCCGTTTATCGTTTCGG
Organism: Phrynocephalus forsythii; assembly: GCA_029282475.1. Taxonomy (NCBI): domain Eukaryota; kingdom Metazoa; phylum Chordata; class Lepidosauria; order Squamata; family Agamidae; genus Phrynocephalus; species Phrynocephalus forsythii. Next base: position 5,236,918 of record JAPFRF010000014.1, on the reverse strand, counting down.
TTACGGAACGGAAACGATAACGACAATTACTCCGCCAGAACTCGAACTCGAACTGACTAAAGAAAAATTGGGTCTGATTTTTCGTTGTCATTCCTAGCATCGCAGCGATTGCGCGATGCCAATCGGCACAGGAAAAAAGTTTTAAATATGTCTGCCTGCCTGAGGGCACCTACCAGAGGGGTGGTTTCTGGGGGGGGGGGTCCCCGGCCTCCCCCCCTCCTCTCCTGGGCTGCGCAAAGTGCACATCCTCGTCGAGTCGCAACTCACAACCAACTCGCCAAGCGGCGCGGCACAGAAAAAAAGTTTTAAAAATAAAAAAACCCGATTCCCGGCCAAAAAAGCAGGCGAAAATATGCCTGCCTCAGTGAGGGCACCTACCAGAGGGGTGGTTTCTGGGGGGGGGTGTCCCCAGCCTCCCATCCTCTCCTCGCCAAGCAGCGGCACAGAAAAAAAAGTTTTAAAAATAAAATAAAACCCCCAATTCTGGGCAGGCGAAAATATGCCTGCCTCAGTGAGGGCATCCAGAGGGGTGGTTTCTGGGGGAGTGTCCCCGGCCTCCTCTCCTCTCCTGGGCTCGCATCCTCGCCAAGCGGCGTGGCACAGAAAAAAAGTTTTAAAAATAAAAAAACCTGATTCCCAGCCAAAAAAGCAGGGGAAAATATGCCTGCCTCAGTGAGGGCACCTACCAGAAGGGTGGTTTCTGGGGGGTGGTGTCCCCAGCCTCCCCCCTCCTCTCCTGGGCTGTGCATCCTCGTCGTCTCGCCAACTCGCGCCATGCCATGTGGTGCGGGTGGGGATCCAAAATGGAGCGACTGCAATATTTATTGAATATCGCATGGTCCAAAAACACACCAAAGCACCACAGAAACATGTGAAAATAGCTATTTTAAAACTGCCTGAATTTTTACAGCAGCAGCAGTGGGTTTTTCTTTCAACAAAATGTCTCCATTGATTTTATTTTATTTTATTTTATTTTTATTTTTTACACCTGCGCAATGATGGGCTGGCCATGGGAGTGGACCATGCAAATTTTTGGACCCATTCCACCAATTGCATGGCCACGTGGCCAGGTTTTGACCGAGACTTCTGGGATGTGCCAGTCGGGCATAAAAAGCCACTAACCCTAGCCCGAACCCGAACCCGAACCCGAACCCATACGCCAGTACACTGTCCTTCTTAGTGGGTCAGAGAGGCACCCAGAGGTGCACCCCAGTAACTCACCCTAACCTTACCAGTAACCCTAAGCCTAGCCCTTGTGCTAACCCCTAACCCCAAGCCAGATCTGTGTACTCGCATTGCACTGCAGCAAGTACACTTCCCTTCTTAGTGAGTCACAGCGGGCACCCGTAGGGGTCCTCTGTCACTTCTTTCCTCAGCCCAAGTGCAGGCAGTGAGTCACAGAGGCACCCGAAAGAGAGGTGCCTCTGCCTGCTGTAACTGCAACTTAATGGTATGCATATCCAATTGGCTATGCATGCCATTTTGTAGCGGGTGAGGAGAGGAGGCACCCACAAGGTGCCTCCAGGAGCCCGCTTTCCCTTCATGGCGGGCCAGAGGAGGCATCCACCCCAGAGAGGTGCCTCCAGGAGCCCTCAAAACCAGTACTAACGACAGACGAAAAATCGACAAACGAAACGACAAATATTTGGAAAATTTCGTGAAAAATGGAAACGAGCCAAAACGGTCCGGCTCCGACACACGACAACTCGAAACGTAATTTTTCCTGGCCATGCCCATCTCTATTAGCCACCACTGATGTAAGATGTCGCTCAATTCCCTGTTCTCAGTACTTGAACATGTCTTAATGTACTGGACTGTATATTATCCCTTTCTGTAAGCCGCCTTGGGGTCCTTTTTCCAAGGAGGAAGGCAGGGTATAATAAATAAATAAAATAAATAAATAAATAATAGAAACATGTACTCTGCAGCAACGAAAGGCAATGGCTTGAAGCCACCAGTTGTTGTCATTCAAATAAGTGGCGTGCAGTTAAGTGCTGCTCTAATAGGCAGAGGAGACCAAATGCCTATTGTGCCAGAGGATTCATGGAACCCGATTAAGGAACAGTAATGGTGTAATATAAACTAGAGATGGGCATGACTCAAAAAATGGTGTTTCGTTTGTCGTTTGGTCATTTAGGGGTCCGTTTCGGTTCGTTTTCGTTTTGTGACTTTTTTGCAAAAAATTTCATTTTCGTTTTATTAGGTAATGAAACGAAAAAATGAAAACAAAAATGAAAAATTGCTGTTTCATTAGCATTCTTTTTAGTTCAATGCATCTGCTGCAACGAAAACGAAAAACACGGCAAATTTGGTCATATCGTTTTCGTTTTTGTTTTGTTTTTTAAAAAATTTCATTTCATTTTTGTTGCGTAACAAAACGAAAAAATAAAAACGAAAACAAAAAATCGCTCATTTCATGCCCATCTCTAATATAAACCAACCATCAAGGGGCATTTCCATTCCAAGGAGTGAACATTGGTTAAATTAGCAGTCCAAAGTCATATCTAAAACATTTGTAGTCACAACGTTTTCCCTATCAGATGTTACAAAACGGGTGGGGTGGGTGGGGGACTTCTTTGGTTGTTTGTTAAAAATATATGTGTTATAGAAGACTGTAAAAATGATTGGCTCATTTATCCAACTTTCTAAAGGAATTTTCCAAGGTTTCAATAGGCAACATATAAAAGTACTAAAAATACTCTTGGCATGTTCCCTTGGACAGAATTTACTACTAGCAAAATACTCATTCCAAGATACAATGTCCATAGGAATTTTTTTCCAGGGGAAAAAAGGGTACTGTTTCTTTTTATAATCCTCTGATAATTCCCTGGTTTCTTGTAAGTGGAAGATATCCCACCCACCCCCGCCACCACCCCTGTATCTACAAGCCACTACATTGTAGTCCTAAGATTATAGCACAATTAGGGCAATAAATCAGCCAATAAAGTTGGGTTTTGCAGATTAATTTTATTTCTTTGATTAATTAAATCCATTTCAAGATGAAATTAAAAGCAGGCCAAAACCGTTCTGTTAAAATGGTCAGCTGATTATTAGTGGCACTAAAACCAGTGAAGAAATGTCTGAAATAAAGTGTACTTGAAGGGAGCCCAAGAAATTGATTACTTTAGAGTTTGTGATGGACGGACGCTCCAGCATCAAGCTGGTGATAGGTTCATCAATACCTCCAAGACCAAGGAGAGGCTGGCGCATTCAATTTTGGAGGAGTCATGAATCCACTGGTGCTAAACCCCATCCCATCCCAAATTTCTTAGACTTAGTTCCTCTCATGCTTCTGGGCTCACTGGGTAACCAGTGCTTTCCAGTGGGTCTTCTCTGCAGCTTCCTTTTCTGCATTTTCCCAAGTGATGTTCACGGCATTTAGATCTTCCCAGAAAATTGCTCAGCAGTAGAGATGGGCACGACTAGGGAAAATGACATTTTTGAGTTGTCGTGTTTCGGAGGCAGTCCGTTTGGTCTTCGTTTTTGCAGCAAAAATTAGTCGGTTCATTTTTCGTTGTCGTTAGTACTGGTTTGGGGGTAGCGGGCTCTGGAGGGAGCTGGAGTCAGCCAGAGCCACAAGTGATGGACTGGCAGACAGTCTTACTTGCATGTAGTGCAATGCAAGTAGATCTGGCTTAGGGTTAAGACGGGTTAGCGCAAGGGCTAGGGTTAGGCTAGTTATGGGTGAGGTTAGGGTGAGTATTGGGGTGCACCTCTGGATGCCTCTCTGACCCACTTAGAAGGACAGTGTACTGGCGTATGGGTTAGGCTTAGGCTTAGGGTTCGGGTTTGGGCTACGATTAGTGGGCTGTTTATGCCCGATTGGCACATCCCAGAAGTCTCTGTTGGCCAAGTGGCCATCGACTGGTGGAAAATTTGCATGGTCTTGGGTGAGCCCATCATTGCAAATGTGCAGGTGTAAAAAAATAAAATAAAATAAAATAAAATAAAATCAACGGAGACTTTTTTTTTTGCAAGAAAAACCCACTGCTGCTACTGTAAAAATTCAAGCATTTAAAATAGCTAATTTTCGCATGTTTCTGTGGTGCTTTGGTGGGGGATTTCAAAAAAATATTGCGGTCGCCATTTTGGATCCCCCGCACTGCATGGCAAATGGATGCGCCCTCCCAGCCTGGTACCAGCAGCGCAGCAGTAGCAATAGCCAAGGAGAGGGGGCGGGAACACCCCCCAAATAAAAACACCCTTCTGGCCTGGTAGGTGCCCTCAGACAGTTTTCGCCTACTTTTAGGCGGGAATTGGTTTTTTTTTCTTTTAAAAACTTTTTTCTGTGCCGCTTGGCATTGCGCGATGCCTTTGAGCACGACAAATCAGACCAAATTGTTCGTTCGTCGGTTCGAGCTCGAATTCTGGTGGAGTAATTCCCGTTTCCGTTTCCGTAGAGTAACGGATACGAGTAACGGAAATGGAAACGGGAATACCGCTAAGTCGTGCCCATCTCTACTCAGCAGCTCTTCTGTGGTCTTCCTTGCTTCCTTTTTCCTTTGGGTGGTGTCTAGTGCATTGCAATCTTAGACGGTTACTTCATGTCCATTTTTGTCCCGGGAGGAAGTTTGATGCTGTTGGTCATGTTGATGTTGGTCGTGGTCACGTGGTCTTCTTCCAGTTCTGTCCCTGTTCCCATGTACGCACGGGCGTGATGGATGCTACCGGCATGACTGTTACCGCACCTCCTCATTCCATGATGAGATGTGAAATTCCATGCCTTTGTTCTCCGTTTTTTTAAATTTTGGCCCGACCTTCCGTTTTTCGATGTTTCGATTCTCTGAAGCCTTGCCTTCAATGCATTATGGAGCTAGGTTTGAGGCATTTATCTTTTAATCTCTCTGCACTGTGTTGATGACTCCATAGGGAATGTACTGGCCAATGGCATTTTGCACTCCTGCCACTAGATGGAGAATGGCACATTGCGTGACGAGCCTTACCTCACGGGCACTCATCTCAGAATGAGAAGTGTGACGAGCAGATTCTCAAGGCCAGGGAGGGGAATCTCTCATCCCGCTTAAATAACAGTTCAGGGGGCATGGTTGGGACGAACTCCCCTCGTCCCACAATCGGCGTGTGGTTAGATTACTTCATACCAGTCCCTAGCGGGACCGTGAACAGTGATGAGATGGATGTGAAGTATCAGCCTTAGAGAACCAGAGTAAAGGGGATCAATGAATATACCCAGCAAGTCACATCCAGTGTTAGGTCGCAATTTCACTTACCTTACAGATGCATTTATGTGCCACCCCACTTTTTTCTGCCTCCATTTGCAGGTTAGTTGTCAGGGTTTGCAGGCCTGCTTTTGTTCCAGAGAAGAGTGCAATGTTGTCATCAAAGTCAAAGTCCATGTGGTGGGAATCTTCCCGTCACATAATGACTGCAGTGGGGTTGCCCAAATTTCTCCCCTCATATATTACTTTCTTAAAACTTACAATTGGCCAATCCCGACATTAAGGGGAGCATGTCTTCCCTATAATTAACCCATTTTAGCTCCCACAGTGGGATTTCCTCAAGAGAGTTGTCCTCAGCAAATTAAGCCCATGTTTACCTCCCAAGGACCAATAAAAAAAGAAGGCACATTAATTGCAATGAGGAATGGTGAAGAAATGCACATTTCTCACCCATGCTTTTGACAGGTGTTGCAGCTTGAGAAAAAGACCAACCTGCCTACTTCTTTTGATTCTTGCAGTGAATAAGGGAAAGCAGAGGACGAAAAACTAAGTGACATCCAGTGATAACCTATGGAGCTCCACCAAACGCCTTATTTGCTCCAAGAGTACTTGTGTTACTTTCCAAGGTCAGTTCAATGCATTTATATATGTTCACCGTTACATTCAAGGAATTTCTACCAATTACAGGCCTCAGCTGATCTAATGTCATAAAATATAAACTCCGCCTCAAGTCGTTTCACAGAAGTTTTTAAAAGGCTGGAGGAAATTTTGGATTTATGAATAATAGCAAAATGAATGCAACAAATTAAGGACTGAAAACTGGAGACAGAAATCTGATTATTTTATGGAAGATGGATAGGCAGGAAACACATTTTAATGCTGTGCAAGAGAACTAGGACAAGCCAAATAATTTGCTCATTGCTTCAAATAGTTGGCTGGCTCACCTGTCTTTTTGCTAAGTAGCCTAAACTAAATGTGAACAACGAGGGGTGGAAAGGGATCCCCCTCCACACATCCCTTGGAGTGATCCAAAATCCAATTCAGGAGGGTTTTTTAGGAGTACATTTTGGGTGTCCTTGGGCTGGGCAGCAATGGGGATGGGCATGATTTGCCATCAAATTTGAACTAACTTCTGTCAACCCAAATAGATTGAATGCTGCAGAGGTCAACCCAGCAAGCTGCCTCCTACATTCCTGGCAGAAAGAGAAGCTGCTGCTGTGACACTCAAATGCTTTTTGTTAGTTAAGGATTTTCCTCTTCTAACCACGGGTCACCTATATGGTCCATTTTTGCCCTGAGATAAATTGATATGGACAAACTCATCCATCTCTACTCTCTTCATTTTTTTCACAGCTCACTGAAAAAAACATTATCCTATCAGACAACATTGCTTTTATTCATCTTCTTCTGTTTGCTATCTGTCTTTTCTTAAAAAAATCAAGTGTAAGATAAAAATGCTGGGAACCAATCCACTGCATTCATTGATGCACGCGATGGGTTTCTGGGATGGCACTCTTCCCAACTAACCCCCAAATTTAATCCAATCCCACAGGAATTCTTGTCATCATCGCCTAACACCTTGTCAGGCATGCGAGTGCTTTCACGGCGCTTGAGAACCATCTCGACCTGCACACAAAAAGTTGGATCTAATGTTATGACTTGCTTAACCAGCCAGTAGGAAACTGTGACATCTGAAGCAGACACGGAGACTTGGCCTCTTGCCTGGTCCCATAGCGTGGCGGCGGGAAATTATGTAGCCAACAGAGACATGCTATATATATATAATATTCCCAGCTAAAAGCACTTGGTTCTGAATATATATATATTCCCAGCTAAAAGCACTTGGTTCTGATTTGGGAGAGAGAGAAGGGGAGAACTAGGCTTCATAGGGGTCGGTGTGAATTTTCAAGTTTAACTAAACTTCATTAAACTCCTTACTAATTGATTCTTGGACTGCTTTCTTTACACACACACACACACACACACACACACACACACACACACACACACACACAAAGATACAGGCCTTGTTCCGACTGTTAGTAGGGCTTCACAAAGCAGTGATGGAGACAAGCAAGGCATGGAAATCGGACCATGCAGGCTTCCCCTGCTGAGTAAACAGAAGAGATTTCTCGGTGCCTGCGTATTGGTTTTCCTGACGGGCTAAAGAAAGTGGGAAGCAGGTTCATGAATGGAGGGCAAAGAGAACCAATTACTCAGGTGCTCTAAACCACAATGAAAGAGGATCCTGCAGAGCCCAGCTGAGGTTTTTCCAGTCAATGCAATTTCACCCTGTGATCCACTTGGAGGAATACGAAATATAAAGTTCAACGCCTTGAAGCAACATGGAGGCGTATGCCAGTTTTCTGTCTCCTCTAATTATGCATTTGAAATTTAATGACGGATTACAGGAAATTATTGTACGGGCAGGGTGATTTATAAACTCATTTAAACAATGCAACTTTTATCAGTTGCGCAACATTAATCACCACTCACCAGCCTATGAACAAATGTTTTCTTGTATATGATCCTCTCAAGAGTAACTTGCCAAAACACCTTTTTTAAAAAAAAAAAAAAAGCCGATCATTTTCATACATTGCCTTTATTTTCAGAACTGGTTTAACAACTCCATGCTGATAAGCAGAATCATACACATTAAGAGCATAGAAGTACCGGTAATTGAAATCTATTCCTTCTTTCATAACTAAGTACCTAGAGACTGTTACCACCCATGAAACACTCCAAATAAATGTAGAAATTTAAAGAAAGTGGATATCTTCCGGTCCTAGCTATCATTACAGTTATAGTGTCTTAAGATAATTATTTATTTACTCCTGTCTGAAAAGTAACTAAAATAGTTTCCCTTGGTTTACTTTTTAAACAAAATTTGGATTCTAGAAGCAGCTGAATTGTGAAATGAAACACAGTTTCCTCCTGTCCTCTTTATCACCACCACCACCACCACCACCACCACCACCATCCATCATCATCATCATCATCATCATCATCATCATCATCATCATCATCATCATCATCATCTCAACACTCACAACAGAACAAGAGCCAGTACTAAAACAAGATGAAAGCCCTATTTTATTTTTAAAATAAACTAACGTGACATCCAAACAGGATCTCGGGGAATAGTTTATTGTAGTCAACCAGAGAGGATTTTCATTGTCACATTCACATCTTATCACAGCAAATTTTGCATTACCATAAAAGGTCTTCTGTATGCAACATGCATTAGAAACTTGTAGACAAATGCATACAGGCCCACATATGACACCGCAATAGGCAACAGCAAAAAATTCTCCCCTATAGACCAAGGAAGAGTCAAAGGGGAAAAGGTAATCAAAGACTGGATGCCAATGAATGAATGATGATATACTAGTTCAACGTTCTGTTATTATAAGAACAAGGAATCAAAGGACACGTCAGCAAAAACAGTAGGGTCACAAAACCATTGTTTCAATGGTTTTGTTCAGGCATGAAGCACAAGGAATGTTGCCGCTTTAAACAATGGGCATTCAAATGAGGGGCAAGTATCACTCACTACACAGTTAACTCCGATCCATCTGGCTAGCTTTGCAGACTTTGAATGAGTTGCCTGCAGTATCAAGTGATGATCTGCATTTGTGCATTTGTGAGCAAGCCAATGTGTATTGTCCATCACACACACACACACACACACACACACACACACACACACACACACACACACACACACACACACACACACACACACAATATAATTGCATGGCACATGTATCTGTCTATCAGAAAAAGGAAACATTAAATCTGGTTGTTTCCAGTGTACTTAAGCTGTCAAGTTATTGTTTTTCTGTTAGCTTAAATTATTTTTTCTTTTCAATCTGACTGTCCTCTGCTTACATGGTCTGGTTGTGAATTCATTAATTCTTGCCCCAATATAAACATCAATAAGATTTTAATTTTACTAACACTGCAGCGCCAGAACAGTGAAGTCCCTCCTGGTTTTGATTCTTAACAGTTGTTTCTGAGGTTATTACGGCACCTTGAGTAAGTCTCACACACTTACTTGGTTTATTTTTGATTACTTACAGAAAGGCACAATCTTGTGCTTCTGCAGATGTCAAGCCTTAATATCTGCAAGTGGTATCAACCATGTTTCGTCCCAAATGGGATAAAAATTGCACCAATTACTAATAATAGATCCACAGCCAGAAGTCCATACTGTTGTGTCAATTTCTGGAGAAAGAAAGAAAGAAAGAAAGAAAGAAAGAAAGAAAGAAAGAAAGAAAGAAAGAAAGAAAGAAAGAAAGAAAGAAAGAAAATCCACATACTGTACACGCTAGACATCTCACTCACAACACCAGGATGTTCCTCCTGCATGGATAAGACAAATCCACCAACCAGCAGGAGGGCCTTCAATGGTATCAGCGGTATTAGATTATCCATGGGCATAAAGATGCACAAGGACATTTTGGTTCCAGTCTTGCCATCCCACCAAATTTAACATTTATTATAAGCTGCAACACAATTCAATGATGCTTCAGTAATTTAAACTGTGTCCCTGGGGCACCTTTTTTAAAACAGAGATTTCTGTTTGCATCTCCTTACTTCAGTGGCATTAGGGGCGTCAAGGGAACTTCCCCAGAGAAGACAGATGCCCTTAAGAACACCAACCAATGTTTCCTGTAAACGATTCAGTCAAGAGAAACTGAATGACAGTTTCACATGAAATCCCATTTCGCCTGGAATTCTGATTATCTGTACTGAGTGAGGTGACGGCCTTGAGCAGAGGCCTCCTGGACAGTCAAAGGGCATAACGGTGTCTTCCAGGCAGCTTGTCCCAAATAGCACACTGCCTCAGGTGTGTGTGTGTGTGTGTGTGTGTGTGTGTGTGTGTGTGTGTCTGTCTGTCTGTCTGTCTGTCTGTCTGTCTGTCTGTCTGTCTGTCTGTCTGTCTGTCTGTCGGGGGGGTACTCATGTTGAGGTCAAATTAAATGGCCTGTCCAGATGTCCTTTGTATGCATGAGGAGAGGTGTCATCTTGTCTTTGTTTTAGGCAGAAAAATATCTCAAGCCATCCCTGCTCCTTAACAGGGTTTGTATCCATGTGCAAGACATAGACAGGTTCCCCCCCAAAGTCCCTTGGTGAGAACAGGCAACCATTGTGCAGGTGTCAAGGAGGCAGGGAGAAACCTTCGGTCAGGAAGGTTGAATTGCAGGATGCTCGATGCAGCACAGGGCAGACGGCCGAGGAAGTTCAAGCCATGGCCAAGGGCAGATAGATAACCAGTTAAGCTGAAAACTTGGTCCTTGCCAGCACCTTGGAGAGCTCAGTGTGTGGAATCCGGGCAAAGCTTGGTAGATGCACTACAGCACTTCAAAAAGCAGTGAGCTCAGGGTCAAACCCAAGTGATCAAGTAATCCATCACCCAGAGCCTCCTCCCTTAAGACATTAAGTGGGAGAGTTTTCATCCTAGTGTGTGGTGTCTCAATTCTTCAAACCCGAACCTTTACTGTTTTTTGTTCAGCGATTTCTCATTTGGAGAGATGGGGGTGGGTTGTTGCCTGTAGATATCACTGCCTGAACATGAAGCCCTCCCAAATTCATTGTTTGGTTGTGGCTTTATTCCTTTCCAGTTGTCCAGTTGCCAACTGGAGCACTCATGCCCTTGGGCTAAGGATAAAGCTGGAATCCTCTATATGGGCAGCTCTGGCTGTACGAGGCATGGGACCCTACCTGCTTATGAAGCCTTGGGATGACAGGTCATGGAAGCAACAGGGTTGTGATGATGGTATCAGAACTGGACATTGGGGGTAGAAATACAGCCTCTGGAGGAAGTTTTCTGTGGATCAGGCTCTGAACAGAGGGGTGGATTGGTCAGTGCCTCTGTGGCCTCACCCTTGTTTGAGTTTGACAAGGCTAGAGGTTCGAATTCTTGGTCATGAGAATGGATTCCTTTCTTGGGTGCTGAAAACGTTCCTTTTTGTGAGTTACAACACCATTTCCCATGCTTTTCACCCAGTCAAGGCACAACTTTGATCACTACAAGTTGCAACCAACAAAATGCAAGGATTTGAGAAGTAGCTGCAATAAATGGAAAACAGATGACACTGAAAACGTTCCTTTTTGTGAGTTACAACACCATTTCCCATGTTACCCTTCTGGATGCTCACTACAAGTTGCAACCAACAAAATGCATTTCATTCAATAAATGGTCAGAGGCTGTTACTTCTGGATGCTCCACTGCATCATTCAATGGTCAGAGGCTCAAAATGTGTTTCTCACAAGAGCTCTGCTGCCATAATTCCACATCAATTCATCAGGATAACAAATGCTTCTCCCTAAAACTCAGTGTCTTTTCATTTGCGTGTGATTTATTGCAAATTTATATGCATTAATGGGGGTAGGTTAAGCGATGCCGGTGAGGTGAGAAGACCTATGTCAGGCATGTCCAAACTTTGGCCCTCCTGATGTTTTGGACCACAACTCCCAGAATTCTAACCTTAGATTGCCAATGGCAAAGGACTGTGGAAGTTGCTGTCCAAAACATCTGGAGGGCCGAAGTTTGGGCATGCCTGACCTATGTGTTTCTAAGCACAGGTGACTGCACTATGGAAGCAACCAAGTAACAATGGCTTCAGTTTTCTCAGAAATTTAAGCTCTGTGCCTCCCTGTGTGGTATTCCATTCCAACTGTGTCCATAATAAAGAGTCCGCTATAGCACTTGGGAAAGCCTGGGGCTTCTGGAAGTGGTATTTTATATCTATGAAAGAATTTGTTATACATTCTTATACAAAATGGTCTTTAATAGATAAGGTGTTGACACTAACCACAGGCTGTCCCTGGGGTGTTCTACAGCTGTTATAACACAATTATTAAATTCCAGTTGAGATGCAAGCACATCCTTCATTTTTAACCTGAAAGAGCTCCTCCGAATATGAGCTTACCATTACTAGCAGCAACCAAAAAGGATATATATATATATATTCCTCCATATGATTTAATTTAATTCTCATAATTTAAACACAGGAGAGATAAATACATGACTGGATGGGAATCCCATTGACTTGGATAATGGTAGGTCAAATCTGTGCAAAACTCAGTAGGGAAATAATATTTTTTTGTCCCAGGATGCCTTACTCTTCAGCAGATTAAGGAATTTTCTTGTCAGAAGGAAAACTCACCAACCAGTTGAGCTGGATCAACTTTTTGAAAACCTTTTCACCTACTTTCTGATGCATGTGAGAGCCTCTGCACTTCAGTCGGCCCCTGATTCCACACTGATTGCTCAGATTTTGCTAACTGGCTAGGTGTTATGGCAATTCTTTGTCAGCCTAACCCCAGACCAATGTCACTCATACACATTGATCCATCAGGAAGGGCATAAAAATGGAGGCTTAGTCATTTAAATACAAAACACATGATTAAAATCTGATTTTCTTTCCCCTCACCACTTGCCTTCCAAACACATCTAGAGAGCCAAGGCATGCCTTGTGACTTGTTGGCCCTCATTAGAGATCACCCATAAGGATGGAAAATGCAGTTCTTGTAATTAAACAAGGCCTGAAACCAGATCAAAATCTGGGACCCACACTAACCGATTTTGCAATTGGTTAATGTCCAAAAATACAATATCATTCCAATTGAGTAACTGATTTTGTGAATTACATACTACCATAATGGAGGTTGGAGTCCCTCTTAGATTCTTTTCCTGGATCACCATAACGTCTCAGCTTTGTGAGTTCTCAGTAATATATAAGAACAATCTAACAAAGAAAAGTCCTCCCTGCATCCACCCTTGGCATTCTTTCCAATTGGATGAGATCAAATTTAAGTTTTTATTCTATCACCTATCTTCATTCTCTCCCTGAAACACATTTCACTCTTTACTGTGCTCACATTCAGCAATTTTTTTACATGAACAAACTTGGTAGTGGATTGCCCTAATGTTGTTTCTTAAAATAATGCTTGGGTTTATGCAGATGTTCCATTATTTCTACTTCTGTCTCACTTAAAATGTGTCTGAAGGCTTGAATGTGAACCTTGGGTAGGGGGAGAGAAAGGGTAGTGTTTCAAGTTAAGTAACCTGAGAAGCAAAAGAGCCTCATTTTAATAGGCTTGTGCAAAAAGAGAGGAGGATTGACAAGCCCGAGACTTGGATGGAAAGCACAATGGTTTAGGCATCTGTCTGTGAAGTCAGAAGTTGGGAGTTCAAGTCTCCACTGGGCCTCCTGGGAGAAGAGCCAGCCTGGGTGGCCTTGGGCCAGCTGCACAGTCCCTCTGGAGGTGCCATCACCTGAGTTGAGGCAGGTTGAAAACAAGAAGTCCACCTGTAGCCTCCATCGTCTGGTTCAGTGCATCTGGGCTGCATTGACGTACTTCTGGTACCAAACAAAAACTATCTATTACACCTGGCCCTTAAGTGAATGGGCTGCAGCACATACAGTTTTATGACCCTATCTTTAAAAATTGTGCGCCAAGACATTGAAATAAAATGTGAGCATGCATGCCAGTGACATCCAGCTCTCCTCTCCCTCAAATTCAAGGTAAAGTATTGAGTTACCTGAACTGGTGCTTAGATCTGGTACTCAGAGGAGTGCCAATAAATGGAGCCTCAATTCAAACAGGGCAGAAATGCTTTTAAAGCAGTCACTTAAGTCTTGCCGTTTACGTGGTGTGTTCAACTGGTTCATAACAGAATTGCCTTGGAAAAAGCTGGTTCATATTTTTATACAAACTGACCTGATTCTCAGACAAATAAACATCTGGAAAATCAGTTATCCTTCTTTTTTTTACTACTGTGATACTGTTCACTTTTCATTAAAAACAGACTACAATGCATGTTTTAGGAATGAACCAAAATGTGCAATTTTAGGACAAAGTGCAAAATTGTAGGTTAAATGGCCTCATTTAATAGAGCACTTAGATAAAAGACTCCTAATGCAGCAATTTTTGGACAAAATTTCTTATGTTACTGAAGAATTACCAAATCTTTTAAAATATATTCAGTATTGTTCTTTTGTGTATTATGGTCCATAATACCTCAGCTTAGTATATCCTGACTTTTCTTTTCACTCAAAATGACAAGTAGGTGTCTGGAAAGGAAACTCAATAAATAATTTCACACCAAGGCATGCTTTTTAACCATCAAGGCCTTCAAAGTAAACAGAATTGTAATTTAAAAAGAAAAATCCCAGACATACTCTTTTCCAGAGAGATAAGGCTATGGATATATTACAAATATGGTTTCATTGTCGATCTGGTAAAGCTTTGAATCAATAAAGAAGTGAAAAATTATATGGTACCAAAAAGATGGACAGACCCAAATGGAAAAGGGAGCCTTTTGCAAAATGATTTTTCAGATGCCTCAGCGTAACCGGGTTCATAGCACAAATTGTCATCTATCCTGTCTTTCCCCCGCTGCTGTAGGCCGACTGCTTAAATACCAATCTTATTAAACTATAACTCTGAATTTATCCACAATATATAACATTCCAGATGTCGTACCAGCTGGGAAAAGACCCCGAAGCCATCTCTGCCTGATCCCTGAGTCACTTTCCAGCACTGGCCAGGCAGCCGTCCAAAAACGTGAGGGAAAGTGTTAAAAACAGATGTCAGAATTAATGGTGTCTTTTTTGTGAGTGGCAGGAAATACCAAAAACTTACACCCTGCATTTAATAGTTCTTTTAAAACAAAACAACACTGTGAACTATGTTGTCAACAACATGTAAGTTCAGTTTTAAATTAAATCATAACATGGTTAAACTTTGTTCTATTGTTTTCATGAGAACAGAAATTGGGGTCCAACTACTTAAACCGAACTCTTTGAATTGACTTAAAACTACGCTGAGCAATTTTCGTAGATTCTGAAATGTGTGTATGCGCTTTGTACTGTCAGGTTGTCACCAACGTAATATAGACTGACCCTAACCTGGGCTTTCAAAGTAAGTGAGATATCTAAGGAATTTTATCAGTTCTACTCTCCCAGTGAGATTCCATGGCTGTGCCATCCCTCTCTCTCTCTATCTATCTCTAAATCTCCATCCATCCATCCATCCACCCACCCTTCCATCCAATGCCTCACTTAAATTAAAAGCCCTATTAAAGTTGCTACATGTCAATTCTGACATGATGCTGCGTTTTGTCTTATGTATTATGTACACCACCTTGGGTTCCTTTTGGGAAGCAGGCAGTATATAAATCTTAAATAAATAAATAAATAAATAAATAAATAAATAAATAAATAAATAAATAAATAAATAACACGAAGCACACACACACATGCATTCACAACTTTATGACTAGCTACTTGGCAGTGGTAAAAATCACCATATGGAGAGGGGCTTTTTTTGCTTGGTTTTAACATCTTTCTGCTCTCCTTTGTGGGAGGCAGGGGGAGGAACAGGCCATCCCATCATACAAGGTGATGAATAACCTCCAGGGTGAGCAGCCACTTTCAGCCAAAGTGGAAGTGAGACAGAGGACTTAATGCACTCAGCACCTGCTGGTGCTCAGCCCTTCCTAAGCTGCACTCCACAGACTTTCTATTCCTCGCGCTGAGGGGAGGAGACGAGACAACAGAGCGTCACCCTCTCGCCGGTGGACGCCGCGTGCTCCACCAAGGCTTTTGCTCGCCTCCTCTAAAACATGCAAGGTGGTTATGGGATTTTCACAACCTTTGCCCTGTAGCCCTCACTCTTTAAAAAACTGCTGTAGAAAGCTTCTGTGCTCCGTATTCTCCCACATCAGAGAATAAGAGTTTGGCAGGGCTGGGTCAAAGGCTTACCTAATCCGCAATTCTGTTTTCAGCTCCGGCTGTTCAGGATGAGCCCTCATCCCGTTGGAATCCAGGTTGAAGTCCAAAAAAGCCAAGCACGTGACAGCTATGAAAAATTCTACATAACTGGCTCTGATTGATAACTGAGGAACCTCATGGTCCCAGGGGGCAGAACATCAAATCTAATAATGCAAAGCATTTCCTACCTCCCTTACCTCCCTAAAAGAAGAAGAAGAAGAAGAAGAAGAAGAAGAAGAAGAAGAAGAAGAAGAAGAAGAAGAAGAAGAAGAAGAAGAAGAAGAAGAAGAAGAAGAAGAAGAAGAAGAAGAAGAAGAAGAAGAAGAAGAAGAAGTCAGTCAGTGGACGGCTTCAAATGTTTTCAATTTTCTCAAGTCCATGTGGCCTCCTGTAAACAGAGAATGGCCTTAATGTGCACGCCTGAAGCAAAAGGCAAATCAAATTAGGAAGGAGAAAGAAGTGGTTTTAGTTTACTAATTTGTTGGGGGTGGGGGAATCCAATATTGGAGCACACAAGTTAGCGAAGGAGGCGTTGACTGTTGGATCCGTGCTAGCCTTTAACATAATGCCTTAGGAATCTAATCAGATTCCAGCATTTCAAATATTTTTATACTCCCAAATCTCTCAGGTAATTTAATCACCTGCATAATTTTAAAGCATTATTCCGCACAGGAGAGGGGGCACTTCCTCTCAAGTCTGTCACCATGTTTCCACAAATTAGTCAGCCTTTTGAGTGTTCGCTCGACAAATCTACTTCAACAAAGCATATAGACTTCCCTCCCTTTCCAAAAAATTTTTTCCACACAGCCCTTTTAGTGGCAAAAAAGTAGAGAGAGGGAGAAAAAAAAAGAAAATCACAAAGGGAAGCAAAGGGTGAGGGGACACAACCCATCTTGCGCTGCAGTGAGATTACATCAGAAGAATATTTCATGGAATGATGGATTCTGCAAGCCCTGGGCAACAGTGAGGTGTCTGTTAGCAGCCAAAACAAACTGTAAGGTCAGATGGCTTACTTTTACACCAAGGATTTGTTTATTCTCTTCACTCATGAAATAGGCTGGAAATTCATCTAAACTGAGAGGGTTCTCAAGATGAGAAGGGACCAAGAGCTGCTTCACACTTTTGCCGGTAATTGCAGACGCCACCCCCATTACACCGGAGGTTTCTCCAGGGAATGAGGGAATGTAAAAGGGAGTGGGGGAAGGTGGGTGCACATTCTTAAAACCATAGCTAGCACCTACTGGGAAACATCTGTGGCCAAGAGGGACTCCCTTGAGTTTAAACCCGGTTCCAGGGGCAGGGAGATAATGTGCACACGCTTGCCACACACTTTGTGGTGGAAAATGCTGGTGCAGCCATGGCAAAGGTCTTTGTCCTATAAAGTGTGAAGCAAACCTGCCAGGATCTCTGCCTCCAGAGGAAGAACTTTAGCCATTGAGCCTGTGGCGCAGTGGTTAAATGCCTGTACCCCAAGTAAAACTGTGCTCACGACCTGGGGTTCAATCCCCCAGTAACGGGCTCATGGTTGAGTCAGCCTTCCATCCTTCCGAGGTCAGTAAATTGAGTACCCAGCTTGTTTGGAGGATGGGCAATGCGTAGCCTGCATAATTAAACTGTAAACCGCCCAGAGACTACTTGAAGTGGTATGGGGCAGTATATGAGCAGAACACTTTATTGTACTATTGTGAACGGTGACACAGGCCATGGATGTTGCTCTAACCTCCAAGCACCAGAGGCGGGCGGATCAGCATCTCCTGTCTGCTGGCCTAATGGATATCAAGCAACAGTGCAACTTGAACCCATACAAGTTGCCCTCTCGGTTCATCCTCACCGCCCACCACTCAATCTTCCTGGGACTGAGCTTGGCCTGTTGGCGACCATCCAAGCCAACACCGATTCCAGGGACTGACTCAATAAGTTGGCTTTCAGCCACTTCTAGCATACAGCAATAAGCAGAGTTTGGATGCAGCTGCTTAGGTATTTACTGGCTTCTTGGAGGAGTTGCTGTGATTTAGTGTGTTTAGTTCTTATTCTTTTTGTTGCTATTTTTATATGCTACCTTTCGACCACAAGTTAGTGCTCAAGACAGCTTTCAGATATCATGAAACAGAATTTAATAAAGCAAACAGGAGGGGAAGCGAACAAACAGATTCACCTCAAAAGGACCTGCTAAATCCACTTCGTCTATAAGCGAGACTGTTAAAATCAGCTCATTAAAAATGGCAAGTTTTGTAAGCCAGTAGAGAAAGGGGGCTCTTCACAACCCTGTATGTGGGAAAATGAGGGTACGAAATGACTGCAACTCTTCAGAAAATGCCTTCCCCCAATCTGAGGGGCAACACAAGAAAACACCCTCTCTCTTGTGCACATAGTCATATTAGTCATCTCAGGCACCCCTCCTAAAGATTGCAATATTTGGCCAGGTTCATTACTAAGGCATAACTGTGTTACATGGTAGTTGTAACTCAAAGAAGGGGAACTTATCTCCACCCGTGGTGTAACTGTAATCTGGCTCCTGATCATGGTTCATCAGAGGTCCTATTCCAAAACTCTGATTTTCAACTCCATCCTTTTTTCTCAGTTGGTTTCCAAACAGATCAACACTGCCTTCTCTCCCTTGGCTGGCAAGCCACACATAGCTTTTCTGCAAGACAGACAACCAAACACTGAAAAAGAATGAGAATGAATCCATGTTGCTCTCCTACTACATACCTCATAGCTTTTTTCCCTGTTGGGTGGGGTGAAAGAGCACTCCTCCTTCTCCAGGAACTCTCTAGAGCAGTGGTTCCCAACCTGTGGGTCCCCAGATGTTCCTGGACTGCAACTCCCAGAAGTCTCCACCACTCGCTGTGCTGGAAGGGGTTTCTGGGAGTTGCAGTCCAGGAACATCTGGGGACCCACAGGTTGAGAACCACTGCTCTGGAGCTTGCTCCATATTAAGTTGTTGTTGAGATGGCCAAAGAGCTAGCAAAATGTTTGATATTGCAATGCCCAATTCTCCTCCTCAGGTTTCCTCTCTGTTTGAAGTCGAGTCCAACCAGAAATTAAAGGGGAGATTTTGTTTTTCTCTATGCAGAGTTGAGGTAAACCCACTGCCCCTGCTGACATCTTAAGCGAATTCAAGGTCCTTGTAAGTCATATGTAAAAACCAAGCATCCCATTGAACTCTCATTCTCAAGTTCTGGGTCAAACGCTTGCTTTCAAAGCTTTCCCTTCACACTGCTTGAATGATCGGAGTGCACACACGACCCGCAAGCGGTTAACACAAACTTGGCCAGCTGGGAAGTGCAGATGAAAGGAAAAGAAGCCACACTCTCTCTTTTGAACCAAGACCATCAGTCTTGATTTAGGCCATATCTGCCTATGACATAAGAGTATTTATTTATTTATTTATTCATGTTACAGTATTTCTACCCCGCCTTTCCCCTTGTAACTTCACGTCTCGTAGTCTCTCGCTTCCCACGGCGCTACCGCAAATCAAAAACAGATTGTGGCTGATTAAACAACTAATCTTCTCTATTCATTTGTTCATGGAGCCTTAACGTTTCTGTCATAACAAACAGCAAGTGACCGACTTTATCTTTTCTTCCAGAGTACTTGGAGGCAGGAGAGTAAACCCAATTTGGCTGGACTGGCGCTGCGGTGCCTTAGATGTCTACAAGCCTTCTTACATCATGTGACACCCTTGCCTTCTTCTACTACCATGACCAACGACCTTTTAATTTAATTCATTTATCATTCCCTCTTTCACCTGACCTGGGAAACTGTAGTCACCCAATGCCAAACAAAAGAGGTCCTAAAGTTATGATCTGAAGATGGGCGTTGGTAACCACAGTTTCTAAGCTGAGACACAACGGGAAAGAATAGTTAATCAATTCAATAAAGTTAAGTGGCCATGTACAGAAACTAAAAGAAATGGCAGAATAAAGATGCCACAGCTGGAAACAAAATGTTGCAAACCTGTCTTCTCTTCACTGGCTGTTGGGTTTGAGTTGATACAGAATCCCAGTAAAAATGTCCTACACAAATTGACTGAGCCACACATACAAATTGTTACCTGATGCAATGATCAAATGATAGACGTGCTATCTGTGAACTACAATGGCAACGGTGGCCATCTGTTCTCACAGTCACAAATGCTGTGAATTATACCACAATTCAGTCCCCTAGAATCAAGGATTGTATGCTGAGCAAGAGTTTTCACCTTAAAAATATAAATGCAAGAGAAACCACATGCTTCTTAAAGGCCACAGATGGGAATAAAAAGCCAGAAGGTGGTCAGGAGAGAGACTCTCATCTTTCACTTTTCCATTATTAATTTTGCCTTTAAACACTCTGCGTTATTCAAATTGCACCAGCAGCACCCTATATATGTGGGTTCATTAATGCAGTTCCCATTATTTTGATTTGGAGTTCAATAGATTTTTCTGGGGCACACACTGTGTTATGAGTAAATTTCCACACCAGGCCACACACTTCCTAGATTTCCTTTAGATCTGTTGCCAAGATTCATAGGGTCTCTTTCATGGTGCTTTCTCTGCCACATCTTTGCATAGAATACCCCTAATCCACGTTGACTGTAATGCATCAAGCGCTTCTGGAGTTCGCATTGCTGGTCTAATTATACGAAATGTGGTTTGCTGTTTTCCAGACCTGCTTCTTCAACCATTACTACCCGCAGCCTCTGCAGTTACACTTAAAAAAAAGGGCTCTCCTCCCTTAAAATAAAACAGAAATGTGAAATAATCATAGGCAAATCCATGACATTCATAACTATATTTGTCAACTGTTAATGAACAACATTTGAGAATTAATTTATTTATTTATTTATTTATTTATTTATTTATTTATTTATTTATTTATTTTGGTGCTTATATACCGCCTGTCTTCCGGACGGAACTCTGGGCAGTTTGCAACAGAAAGAAAGAAACAATAAACAATATTAAATATAACATCGTAAAACAGTATAAACAATAAAATAGGAAACAACAATATAACAAGATGGCAGGGCGGAACTGGTCGGGAAGGAGGGGAAGGGGGGGAAACTAAAATTAAATTAATCTATTTAGAAAGCAAATGCAATGCATTTGGAGCCACAAAAGGAGGGGGGATCCAAAATATACCTAGGAAAGCTTAAGAGCTTCATTCACAATTTGCCTCTCGTCAACTTAATGGGGAGAGCAGAACAAAATCCTACAGTATTTCCAATTTCACACTTCTCAGAATTTCATGAGACAGGTTTGAGTTTAAAATTGTACCCAACACAAATGTTACACTAGGTTTTTAAACGTAGTTGTATAGTGAAATAAATATATATTATTTTATGATAAATTATTTTGTCATATATAGATACACACACACACACACACACACACACACACACACACTTTATGATACATTTCCTGATGTCCATGAGAGTGAGAGGAGCGTGCACAGATAAAGTGCATTCAAGAAGTAGCAAATTCAGCTTTACATCTCCATGAAACCTACATCCATCCATGAGGCCAGCGGTTTTTGTTTTCCATTAGCATAGCAGCAGCATCCTTTCTGCAAACATTTACCTTTGAGCTCTGACTGCTGCTTGGTGCATGGGTGTCATTGTTGCATTTTTATAGATGTTTGCCTTTACTTAACTTTGCCCCCCCCCCCACTACGTTTCATCAAACTCATATGTTTGGATAGGGTGGAGAGATTCTCGGTGAAAACGAATACGAATTAACCGCCGTTCCTGAAGGCACGTTTCCCTCTCAAAATATTGCACCAGACATGAGATAATAACCCCGCTTTGTGATCACGGCGGCCCTGGCCTCTCCCTGCAAAACGATGAAAAGGGACGCCGTCATTTTCATATTCAGCAGACAAACCTGATCATCATAGCGGTAGGTCAGGAACTGTTCTCCCGTGGTGTCCTCCAGAAAGCTTCCTTGTGGAGACAGCGCAAATTCAGGCAGGAAGTACGCTCCTTGGGTCTGCTCTGCCCTCGCCTGCAAAGGATGGAGGAGGATCGCATTACACAGCTACTGTAAAAGAAAACTCCCAACTATTGAAGGACAGATCATGCACCTATTTATTTATTTATTTATTTATTTATTCATTCATTCATTCATTCATTCATTCATTCATTCATTCATTCATTCATTCATTTATTCATTTATTCAATTTATAGACCATCCATCTGGCAGAAAGCCTAACGGTATGCCTCTCCACTGCAAGGGACATAGGAAACCATATTAATATTATTGTATTACCAGAACCATAACAAACCCATGAAAACTGGTTCCACACATGAGTCACCCTCCTCTTGCCAGGGTAAGGATTGTGACATTCGTTAACATCCCAGGTGAGCCATTTTGAGGTACCCTGGCACTGCTGAGAAATAGGTTTTCCGCCAAGAGGTTTTTTTTTTTTTGCACGTGTTTGCACACATCGGTGCCACTCGGCAGCTCCATTTTGCAAGAATGACTAAAAGCTAGGCTAAAACAACAGCAGCTCTATTGAAGAGACTGAAGCCTTGGATGGGTTGCTTGCAGCCTTCTCAGCCACAAGTCACTCTTTTGAAAAAAAAACTCCCTATCTCTGTGGGTGCTTTGTTTTCAAATCGCAAAGAACCCGAGAATCCAGTTTCCACTGAGTCCAAAGAAGCCGACTCGAGTCACGACATGCACAGCTGATGTTCAAAGCAGAAAAGTGAAAACTGGACAAGATATAGAATTTAACCCACAGTGTGACTGTAAAAGCTGCCCATGGCTTCCTGACTGCGGATAGAAATAACCCATAGAAATAATGCAAAGCTGCAAAATAGCTGCCAACACCACTCAGTTACAACCATCAAAATTCAATCTAGAAGCTTTGAAAATTTCAACCCAGGAGGTTAACTATCAGAAGGGAAAGAGCTTTGCAGTCTTTGCTGGCATGAATATTAGGTACCCAATAAAATTTGGTAACTCTATAGTAGAGAGAGCAAAAACTGTTTTATATCTATCTATCTATCTATCTATCTATCTATCTATCTATCTATCTATCTATCTATCTATCTATCTAAAACAGTAGGAATCTACTACACACTGCTATAAGAAAATATCAAATTAGTGCAAGAATCTTGCAGCCCAGCAGTCTGCTATATTTTATGTGAATACGTTTTTTTCTTTCAGATCTGTAGGGCTGTATGGCATTTTCGTAGGATTCACATTTTACTATGGAGTTACCAAATCTCTGTTTCCTGAACCCCCATGTAAACCAGAAAACCAGTTACAAATAAAAATGCATGTTGTGAATTGCAAACACAGTTTGCAACATTTAAAAAAGTAAATGCCATATAGGGGTTGAGTTCAAAAATGCACAATAATCACTCCCCCAAAAAAATGCATATATTTGAGAAAGTGTACATAAAGTTGTAGGATAATGGGTTGCATGAGCCCAGAGATATGTATGAATTTTCACAAATACTTACTATTGTTATTGATAAATTATGTGGATTTTTGTGCAAACTTTGGTTTTCTTTTTTTAAAAAAATCCCTGCATAATGTGCAAACTGGGTAGAATAATGAAGAAATATATGTAAAAGTGTTATGGATGAGAAATACTGATTCCCTGGGAAAAGCAAACTTTACCCCAAAAGCTGAACTGTAAACACTTTGCACTGTAGAAAATGAGATTCTTTTGCAATGTCAACACGATTGTGCTGGTATTTTCTAACCAAAATGAAACAGAGTCTCTCCTTGCATCGTAAGGCAGATCTTAATACAAGTCAGGCTTCTAAAGAAGAAATAAGGCCTTAGGTTCCTTGCAGTTCAAGATCTATTACTTGAAATGCTATCAAGTGATAGATCTTGGCACTCTGATGTCCAAGACAGAAAATCACTGTAAACATATGTTTGTCTCCCTGAGATAAAGGATATGGGGAATCTAAAGGAAATATCTTACTGGACTGGTAACATCAGCTTCCTCAACCAATTGCATTATTATACCAGACATGAATGCATGTTCATTGAATAGTCAACTCATCTCCATGGATAATTAGGAACTTAAGAGATACCATTTCTTTATTTTATTTATTTATTCATTCATTCATTTTTATACCACCCGCCTTCCCGAAAGAACTCCAGGTGGTGAGCAAAGAGGGCAAGACAAGTTAAAATGCTTCTTTTTAGGGGGTTAGGTCTCCACCTCCAAATTCTCCACATGTTATAATATTTTCAATATTCACCTGGCCCAATGTAGGCACACCAAACAGATTCAGTATCCCCAGCTTGGAATACCCTAAATGCAACATGGCCATGTGCGGGGCTTGACACCATGTGGTCTATGCAGCAATATTCTGTTTGCCTGGGTTTTCCCCCCCTCCCAAATAAGAAGTTATTGCAAGCGCCTGGTTCAGAAGAAGTACTTGTTACATCATTGGGCATCTAACAGCTATCATATTTAATCATGTTCCTTCAGGTCAAATCTGACCGGTGGTGACCTCTTTTCAGGGTTTTCCAGGTAGAGAATACTCAGGGAAGTGGTTTGCCATTCCCTTATTCTGGGGGCAATCCCTGGGACTGTGTGCAGCTTGCCCAAGGCCACCTAGGCTGGTTCTTCTCCCAGAAGGCACCATAGGGGAATTGAACTCCCCACCTCTGGACTCCCAACCAGATTACTTAACAGCCCCCTGAGCTCTCTAACCAGCAGAAATGGTTATCAATAAAGATTGTAAAAACAAAGCAATTGCTGACCACGGAAGAGATTTTGTACATAAGCAGCACATTTTGCCCAAGACATTTTGCAGGCTGATGCAATAAATGGATAAGGTGCCACCAATCATGCATCGAAAGACCCCCAGTAATCTTGGTGAGCTGGCATCCTGCCCCCCTCCCCCTCTCCCCGGGGCCAAGAAGCTAGCTCACAGAGCACAGTTGAGTGTTCCACCCACTTCCAATCCAAAATACTTGGCTCCGAGTCCCTCATTTTTCCATCTGAAGCACTTCCTTCCCTCTGTCTCATGACAGGACTTGCCCCATGGCGGACCCACCCTATAAAATGCTGGCAGAACCCTGCTGTAACAATTAGTAACATCTACAGCAGGGAAGCCCAAGAGGTTTTAAAGCATATTTATTAACGCATTTCAACAACGCACTCCCTAAATGTGCCTTGTTTACACACGATTACAGCAGCAGGATATTTACATGCCAAGTCCTGGAAGGAGGGGAAAAATGAAATCTCTCTCTCACACACACACACACACCGGTTGCAAGTGTGGGTTATTAAATCATTACAATCTGGCAGTTGTTGCAAGCGGGTTCACAAAGTGTCTTTGCATCCAGCAAAATAGATGCTCGGCGTTGGCATGGAAAAACTGGAACACAAGGTCCATCAACCCAGTTCTCAATCACAGAAATAGAGTTCAAGATGACAGGATGGGCATTTGGAAATCCAAGATTTTTGTAATAAACTGCCAAACCTCCACCCAGGAAAAAAAAGCCATCACATCTCCATTCTATGCTGCAGCAGCAAGCACTGCAGCACCAGCTCCTTTTTAGAAAGTAACTGTTCAAGCGTCCTTTGACTTGCTTCAAACTTCTGTTGAGCACTAGTATTAAGGTGGTTTCTTATATGGCTTTAGCAGCTGCATGGCAAAGAAATCAGCAGGTGAAATGCTTGCCAGATGAGGGGCATAAATGCTTTCTCTTACTTGGCTTCCAAGTGGCGGGGGGGGGCAACACCCCTACCGCTTGTTAAGAAAAAGGAGGTGAGTTGGCACCTCGACAGCCCAGCCAGATTTCCACAGAGCATTTGTGGGTAAATTGCAGCAGACCTTAAATCTGAAACAAGACAGAACCCGGGAAACACCCTTATTGCAGAAGGAGAGGGGGTGGTGGTGGCCGAATCCAAATCCAGCAGAAAATGCTTGGTTTCGTTTCAGCACTTGCTAAGCCCATCCCGGCCTCAGGGGAGCATACTCTGGGCGTGCAGGCTCGTGAAAAGATCAAGACCCAGGCTTTGCTCAAAGGGCAGCCTAGCCAAGCGGCTCAACCCTTAAGCGGATTCGCGCACTCCACCCCCAAGAGCTCAGCTTGGCAGCCCCGCTCACCAACCCCAGATGACCCAGGAGGAGCCGTAAGGCCTCAGCTGCAGGCAAGAGGCTGCCTGCCCTTTCAATGTACTAGCAACGCTCTCCGCTTGAGTAGAACTGGATGTGTGCCTTGCGTGTATTGCCCCTGGAGCTTGCCGCAGGCTTCAGAGCCTGGCTCTAATTATGGGCTGGATTCTGTCTCGCCAAGAGCCTTTGTAAGAACTATATTTTGCCCTTTTTCATTGCAACTATCTTTCACCTTTTCTCTTTCATTCTTTTTCTCTCTCTCTCCAGTGAATTTAAGGAAGCACTTCTGACTTTCCACTTCACTGCGTCATGATCACAGTAACCCCCATAAAGTAGTCAAGGCTGAGAAAGCAGGACCAGGTCAAGGGAAGCAATGGGTTTCATGGCTGGGTCGGGATTGGAACCGGTGCCTCACAAGTTGTACACCACGCTTGGGTTCCCAGATATTCTTGGGCTGCACATCCAGGCCAGCATGGCTAGTGGTGAAGGCATCTGGGAGCTTTAGTCCAAGAACATTTGGGGGCCTGAGGTTGGGAACCATCGCTCTAGTACTTACCACCACCCATGAAGTCAAAGGGTGGTATGCATTTTGATGTCCCATCCCAAGAAACAAAGATCGTTATTCTTCTTGTTATCCCACCTGTGATATCATGCACAATGACCACAAACGAGACTGCAACGTAAAATGTATGACTTTAAACAAAACTTTGATGTCATCAAACACCATGGGTTGTTGAACCCTCAAGCCTGTTCTTGCTCCCAGTGTGGTGCGGTGGAACGAGTGATGGGATAGGGCTCTGGAGAAGCAGGGTTCAAATCCCTGCTCTGCCATGGGAGACTCACCGGGGTGTGTGAAAGTGATGGAACCATTCCATAAATGTCTCACTTACCTTGAAAGCCCCGTTAGGAGCTCTCTAAGTGGGTTCCAACATGACGGCACAGAACAGCGATAACAAAGTCTACTCCAGACTCTTGAGTTTTGGGGGGGAAATTATGCAAATTCTTCAGGGTAAATTCTCCATGCATTTGTCTAATGCCACCCAATACATTCATCGTAAGAGAAGACCAAGAAGTAAAGTGTATGGCTGCCCTCCAGTAATTTATTGTTTCATCTAGCTACCAAATTACCTTGATGTAACAGTATTCTATACCTAAATAATCCATATCTTTGAACTGCCTTGACATTCCATCCTCCTCCTCCGTTATTATACTGTACTGGGAAACTACCAGTAGGCCCAACCATACAAGAGAAGTCTCCGGAGTTTGCAGGAAAAAGGACCCCGCCCACTAAGCGCGACCCAGCTGCACTTTCTTGTACCTGCTTGAGGTGGATGAACAGCGGATTTAATCTCATGAATCATGGCTTCTGGGGAAATGTAATCAAAAGAAGCCTCCAGGTGACTGCATTTTTCCTCTCTTTCTCTGGTGGGGAGGAAGGAAGAGCAACGAACCCCTAAGATCTTTGGTCCGAATTTAAGGGGCCAGTGGATCTTAGGGGTCATGTGAAAAGGCCCTAAGTGAACACAGCAATCCATGAATCATGGGGAAATGTAATCAAAAGAAGCCTATACTGACTCGGCCGTCGCCCGGGTTAACAAGGACCGTGACAGGTGTTGATGAACCTGGGCATCTGTCAATAAATGGGCTACAGGTCACGGGTCCCATTGCTGGGCAACCAGGGCATGGGCCTGTAGAATTATTGGAAGATGAACAATCCCAGAAGTGGCAGAATTAATTATTATTATTATTATTAACCACACAGCTATCTACGCTGGATTTTGTATTACCAATCATTAGTCGAACACTTCCCAAGTGTTTAGGACTCAGTTATGTATCAGCGGATTATGCGAGCAGATCCCAGTAAGGTGGCTTCCTGCAGCTGACTGATGGTGACTTTGTCAATTCCACTTTCTTCTAAATCAGACATGTCCAAACTTAGGCCCTGCTGATGTTTTGATCCACAACTCCCAGAATTCTAAGGTTAGATTGCCAATGGCAAAGGACTTGGGAGTTGCAGTCCAAAACATCTGGAGGGCTGAAGTTTGGACATGCCTGTTCTAAATACTTGCTTAGCTCTTTAGGCACTGCACCCAGCGTGCTGATTACCACTGGGACCACCTGTACCGGTTTATGACAGAGTCTCTGAAGTTCAATTTTCAGATCCTGATATCGGGTAATTTTTTCAAGTTGTTTCTCAGTGACTCTACCATCACCTGGTATAGCAACATCAATGATCCACACTTTTTTCTTCTCCACAATCACAATATCCGGGGTATTATGCTCCAAAACCCTGTCTGTCTGTATTCGGAAGTCCCAAAGTAATTTTGCATGCTCATTTTCAGTCACTTTTTCAGGCTTATGATCCCACCAGTTCTTTGCTACGGGTAGATGATAGTTCTGACACAAATAATAATAATAATAATAATTATTATTATTATTATTATTATTATTATTATTATTATTATTATTATTATTATTATTATTATTATTATTATTATTTTCTGAACACAGCTGCCAGGTGTTAAACTGGAGTTGGCCTTCTCCAATGATTGAGCTCTTCCTAAGAGCCTAGGATGACTGGAGGTATCTTCGTAGAATATATGCTCTTCCTAATAATGCTGCCATTTGTAGTAGTAGTAGTAGTAGTAGTAGTAGTAGTAGTAGTAGTAGTAGTAGTAGTAGTAGTAGTAGTAGTTGATGATGATGATGATGATGATGATGATTTAAGTTTGCTGCCATAAAGTATGGAGCAGGGTGATAGACTTGATGGCCTTGCAGGACCCTTCCAACCTCACTCTTCTATGATTCTAATTATGACATAAATGGTTAGTCCAGAGTTCACTGACATTTCATGATACATCCATTTCCGTTGGATGACTGGAACATAATTGCTCCATATTTATATATAAATAACTAGAGGGTATGTTTAAGCTGAAATTCAAAAGCCAAAACAGCGGTTATAGGATTTAACCTGAGAAAAGGTTAAGATGCTGAAGGACTAATTTGTGGAAATTAGCGCAGGAGAGCTCGCCTGACGCTTCCAGTCCTTCTGGAGTAGTCGCTGCATTTCAGACTGGATGAATAGGTTTCCATTCATGCAGAACTTCCAACAGGAGCTTTCAAAGGGGATTTTAAGAGAATCAAGGAGTTTGGACAAGACTAACACCATCTCACTGGACGGTTCCCACATAATTTTGACAGTAGATAACTCCAGGTATACAAACAAGTATTAATAAAATTCAGCTGCTCATACCTTGGAGATTAAGCCTTTTTAAATTCAATCCTAATTGTTTAGGATCACCTTGGTGACAGTGCATCAGCAGTGAACACAGGCAGTCCCAGGACCTATTTCTAGCAGCCGCTGGTAAGAATAAGAAAAGTGCCCTAATCTCAGGGTCAAATTACACATTACTGGGAATACATATTCCCAGCAATGAAAAAGCTTTCTTCCTGGGAACCAAGAGGTGTGCCTCAGCTCTGCAATAAAACTCACAAAATAAGGCTTTCCGGAGACCATTCACAAAACAAAGCATGGCTAAATGATTTCTATGAGTAAGTACTCTTTCCCCACTTGGTGGACCAACATTTCTAAAAATGTGCTAAGTGGCTTGTATAGTTTGACCCTT
Source organism: Phrynocephalus forsythii (assembly GCA_029282475.1). Taxonomy (NCBI): domain Eukaryota; kingdom Metazoa; phylum Chordata; class Lepidosauria; order Squamata; family Agamidae; genus Phrynocephalus; species Phrynocephalus forsythii. Next base: position 5,207,250 of record JAPFRF010000014.1, on the reverse strand, counting down.
AGACCTTAAGATAACCCAAACTATCCATCATTCGGCTGGATCCAGATTTATGGATGAAACAGACTTCCTCCCAGCCTCTTCCATGGGGCACCCCTTCCCACTTGCTGAAAACACTGCAGAAGGTGAAAGGTCCTTCTGAACAGCCTGGCTTATGGCACAGAGGGGAGGGCACCCTTAGAAAGTAAACAGAGCTACAGTGCATCCATCTACAGAAGGGATATGCTGGATCCAACCTGTGCAAGCAGTTCCTAGCTAGACAGACTGATTCCTCGATTCTCACAGGGTGCCTGTGGCATCTTGGGTTCTCCAACCATGTGTCTCGCAGCGTTCTTAGGAGAGTAAAACTGGGTGGAGCAGGGCAAAATATGTTGCCTTAGGCCTCTTGGGAAAAGGGTGGGAGGAAAAGTTTCGGCGGGGGGAATAACGACGCTGAAAAAAATAAATCACCCTCACCAAGAAAGCTGAAAGCTCTATTAACTCCGTAGCCGCAGGCAAAACTGCTGTCTGGACATGGCCGCTGTCCGAGACGGTATTTGGAAAATTGTTACACACAGTATAAAATAATTAGCGTATGGCACTTTTCCCAGGAAAGCTGTTAAGATCTAGCCTGGGGTTTCCGTAGGCCCCGTCTTGTTTCGCCCAATTCTTTCTTTGGTTCACAGCAGATCATTTGCCCAAGTCAACCAGTTCAGGCAGTACCAAAATCCAAGCCTCATGTGCCAAGTCGGTTTCTCCCACCCTTGTTGCACTCAAAGAAAAACCCACAGAAGCCCCATGGCTCAGTATCACATGGAGAATAAAAGGCAACAGGGCCTTTCAGAATCCCCTGGCGAGTCCTGTCTGCTGGCCAGCTAGCCAAACTCCAGGAGCCCAGCGGCTAAGGAGTCCCCAAGCAGTAATTCCACGAGTTCCAGCTTCGTTTCATCACTCGTGGCAGTTTTCAGTCGGCTGGAAATGATCCCTGCTCCCGTTGCCAAGGGGGTTGGGTTTCTGGCAACAACCCCCTGGGCACAGTCCGTGGAATTCACTGGGGTTCCAAAAACCCAGGTTTGGAGAAGAAGGAGTTGGTAATCAAGAGTCACAGCCTGGGATGCAATCTTTTTAGGTTGCACTGGTAAAGGTAGATATGGCAAAAGGGCCACACTGGTCCTGCTGGAGCCTCCTTTGTAGTGCCCATTTCCTCTTGTCCCTCCACCTCTGAACCTGGGACGGAGGTAGACGCTGCAGATCCTGTCGAGCAGGGAAGACGCACATGGCTGGGGTGGTGCAGGGTCAACTGTGGGCTGTGTTGCTGGAGCATTAGTTCCCGGACCCTTCCATGGCTGAAGCAGTAGGAGGTCCTCTCTCCCCATCTGCGACTCCAGGAGGAGCTGAAGGTGAGGTCCCAGGGCTCGACTGTTCCTCCCCGTGTCTGCCCTGTCACTTCACCGGGGGGGGGGCACCCTTGAGCTTTGCAGCCCCAGCGAATCCCCATGGCCTTGCCCTCCCCCAGGTGTCCCACCTCAGCAGCCACAAATTTTATTTATTTCAAAAGGGCTCTATCGCACCATTCTTCCCAAAAGGACCCGAGGCGGCTGACATAATCTAAAACAGCCTTTAAAGCTAAAAACAGTACTTGTGTGTGTGTGTGTTTTAATTAAACAAGTATTATATTAGAACAGTAACCGAGATCAATGTCAAAGTGTGTTTAGAGACAACAAAGCACAGCAATCCACTGAAAAGCCCTCATTGAGGCAGATTCTTCGCTAGTGGACCAGGGAACTCTCTCTCTCTCTCTCTCTCTCTCTCTCTCTCTCTCTCTCTCTCTCTCTCTCTCTCTCATAAAGATTCTCCTAGAATTGTGGGGTGGGTCCCAGATGGCCCACTGGGGGTGCCCCCCTCACCGACAGGCAGACACAGGAGGGACAGGGCAGAAGTAACCGACAGATGCCATTAAGGCTCACAGGACCCTACTCAGGTCTTGTAAAGGCCATGTCTCCCTTTGGCGGTTATTTCACGTCCTACCTTGTTCCGCGATTACGTTTGTACCATGACAGCATTGTTCATGGTCACATGGTTTTGTCCCTGTTCAGTCCCTGTTTCCGTTTACTCATGGGGTGATTACTTGTATCATGACAAATTCTGAATTTCGTCTTGCTTTCTTGACCCTTTTTTTATATCGTAAATAAAACTTTTTTGATATATCGATTTACTGGTCCTCATAGGATTTACACGTCAGTGCTACAGGATTTTCAGGATTTTCTTTAATAAACATTTGCACTGCATGGTGTTTCCCATAGGGAAACTAATGTTGAATGCCGCTTCAGCCACTGACCACTAGGTGGACATTGGTTGTTGCGTGACAGTCGTTACCACACAGTCCCTTGTCTCAGAACAGGAACCAGGAACCAACCGTGACAAGAGAATTCCCCAGCCCAGGGGCAGGTACAGCTTGTCATGCTCTGTTCCCAGTTCCAGGGGTGTGGTCAAGACAACTTTTTGTTGTCACGCTATGGACGTGAAGTAACTTTTTATTTTTGTACCAGTCCCAAGCGGGATAGCAAGGAGGGACAAACGGGGCGTGAAGTAAATGCCTTTGTCGACTCCGTCCATCACATCTTGGGTTTCCCTCTTTTCCTGATCCCTTCCACTTTCCCCAGTGTTACGCTCTTGTCCAGTGGATTTCGTCTCCTGGCCGTAGCTCCAAAACATGACAGCCTCAGAGTGTCTCCTAGAAACAGGTCAGGTCTGTTTTTATCCAGAACCCATCCTCTGCCTGGTTTCCCAGGTGGGCCCCTCCTCGGCGCTATTACAGAACGAAGTGGCAGCTCAGATGCCGTCAAGAAGGTGGCAACCGGAATCAAGTCATTTTGCTCAGACCTATGCAGCAGCCTCCCACAGCCCAAGCAGTGATGTCTGCCAATGTCTGTGATTTTAATAAGAGATTAGAGGAATCCATGAAGGATTTGAACTATCAAGTGGCTCCTAAGCCTAATGGCTCAGAGCTTGGAAGGAGCAGCGCTGTTGTTTTTTTAAAAAAGAAAATCCCCATTGTGATTAACCATTTTAAGATTAGCAAATCCTTTGTGTTTTAAGAAATTCCCTTTATAACTCTAAGAGATAAGGCTTGCAACTGCAGTAGCAAAGGGCAGAGGAATAATAAATAAATAAGGATCCAGATTAAATTGCAGAGCATAAAGTGCTACTTTTGCACAGTATAAAAAGGGAAAGAACATCTCAGAACACCAGAAGAGCAGAAGAAAAGCAGGCACATGCTGGAAAATCAAGGAGAGCATTGTCTTTAAATCAGCTTGCAAATACACGTTTCTCAGACTAATACACAGTGCAAGTCTAGTCAAGATACCAGGAACAGGCAAGCTTCTGGGTGGATTCTTTACCTTTAAAAATGCCTCAAAGGGACTTGACAGACGGTCACAGCAAGCTTCATGCTGGAGGGGACAACCCTAGCTGCTAAAGAAGTTGCGTTTTGCCTTATTGGGGATGCATGCAAAAACTGGAGGAAGCAAACACATTCTCCAGGCAGTGATAGGAAAATCTGGGCAGCTGGGGACAGGTAGCAGCTAGAGAAGCCTCGGCCAGGAAATCCACTTCCAGCTGCCCTTTTTTCAGGTTCCCCATCTTGACTAAACTTTCCAAGTTTTATTTACAAAGGATGTCTCCGTTTCAGGGACCACAGCACTGCTGGTGGCCTTTTTAAAAGCACCTGGTTGGTTAAGTTAAGAACAGAACCATGGATGGAGCTGTGTTCTGATCTGCCCTGAACTATTTTTTGTAAAGTCTCCAACTGATTTCAAAATGGTAACTGTCTGTCTGTCTGTCTGTCTTTCTTTCTTTCTTTCTTTCTTTCTTTCTTTCTTTCTTTCTTTCTTTCTTTCTTTCTTTCTTTCTGTAAAAACTCTCTGCAACTACAAACTAAGTCTCAAAAAATCATAAGCTGGGACAAAGATAGATAGATAGATAGATAGATAGATAGATAGATAGATAGATAGATAGATAGATAGATAGATAGATATATATAGATTAGATAGATAGATAGATAGATAGATAGATAGATAGATAGATAGATAGATAGATAGATAGATAGATAGATAGATATAAAAAATACTTCTGGACAAAGCCAGAAAGCAGAATTGGTAAAAGCAAAATATAAGGCCCTGCAAAACTCCAGAAAAGGGTGAAGTAGGATTGAACAGGAGAAATGTCTTTTAATAGCAGAAGAACTGCTGGATGGCTCAGTTGATTGTGGGGACAGAGGTTGGGAGTTCAGTTCCCCCACTGGGCTTCCCTGACTTAGGCTTGCCACATTGTAATATGCTACAAGCTTAGAATCATACATGAAATTGACCAGAAATTCATCCCCTGTAGATGTTCTACCAAATGTTTTTTGAGGTATATCTGTTGCAACTGCTGCACAGGTGCATAGGATGGAAAATTCAACAACTTTATTATTTATTTAAATTTATTTACTTAAAACATTTCTATCCTGCCTGTCTCCCTGGAACTGTCCAAGGCAGCTTTCCCACAATGTATTTTGCTCTACAATGCCCACAAACAGGGACACATCCAACCATTAGGGCTCAGGTGGATAGTATCAAAAAGGAAACAAAACTAAACAAAAAAACCCAAGCCTCAAACATCTGAAGGACAACCGGCAGCCTGGGAGAAGAGCAGAGGAGATTTGGGAAGAGTACACACTGACAAAAACAAGTCCCTTCGCCTTGCTAATTTGCAACTTCAGTCTAAGAATGCTGAATTTTCATGGTAGGTCAAAAGGGCTATTGTGAGGGGGTTTTTTTTGAAACCAACTCAATAGGGGTACGGCACAATGGAAAAAGTAAATAGCTAGGTAATAACGTTGGCTTTATTTTAAGCAATGAATGCAATAAGCATTAAAGATGGCACTCTTGTAGGTTTTTCAGGTCAAGTAGACTCAAGTCTTTGGGATTCAGAAAGGCAGGTCTGAACCCTTAACATTTTGTGGGAGCAATTAAACCAGTTTAGGAAACAGAGGCCCTGGGAGCAATTGTGTTGCTGCGTTTCTACAACCATTCGTCATTTGAGCATCTCTTCTCTGTTGTCCTTTCTTGATGGAGTGGAAGGAGGATTACAGGATTTAAAAACCACAGCCCTGGATCTTAACAAAATCAGTCACTACTGGGCCAGAAGGTGCTTCAAGCTAAGTGGCTTTCAGCTTTCAAAGTCAGTTCCAAATCCTGAAAGAATATTTTGTTTCTATGGGTTTTAATTTAAAAAAAAAAATCAGAACCAAGTTGTGACACACTAACTCCACACAGAAAAGAGTCTGCAAACCAATCTATCGAGGACTAAACACAAAAGACAACACTGGGCCACATTTGGAAAAAAAAACCTGGGAGGAATTGATTCTTACTTTCAAGAATTGAGCTGCAGTGTGTTTGCACGACAGAGAAGCACAAACAAGTTAAGGACCATAAAACTTGCCTTAAACCAAAATATATCTCTATCTCTACTGGTACCAGTGGTGCCAGTAGACTATTGCACTAATATTAGTTAAGGGTTTGTTTTAATGTTGATTAGAGACATTTAGAGTATTAGGGAATCTCTAGAGTATTTTTTCCTGTTTTGCCTTAATAAACAATTATTTAATTAATCAATTAAAATAAGAAAGTAGAAGCCCCTGGGGGCAGAGAGGAAAATTGCAGAGATGTGCTTAGGATTAGGGTTAGGGTTAGGGTTAGGGTTAGGGTCTTTGCATTGCATAATCAATGATAAATACTTCAAACTCATCTTTCCTCATTGCAAGACAAATCCCCAAGTATTCCTCAAGGTTTCAGCCAGTCATCCTACCAACCTTAAGAAGAATACCACTGTGGTTCCGTAGGTGGAGTAATGAATGAAGACTCTGGAGAAGTGGGTTCAAATCTCTACTTGGCAGTGGAAACTCCCTGCAGAGTGTCTGTGAAGATTCTCAGTCCCTGCAGAGTGTGGCACTAGTGGATCCACTCATTTAGCTTCTTACACAGGGTTACTACCGTAAGTGTGATGCACCTTCTCAGCAGATGATAAAGCAAAAAGATGCCAAGGATTGAATGTGAGAACTTATATGGAGGGCTGGTGTTGCAATACCACTAAGGATCTCATGTGTGCCTCCAGGGTTTTTTTTTTTTAAAGTGTAGCTGCTGCCAATATGATGTCCCTACTGTGAGAAAAAGCAGACTCATGTCAGTGGTTCTGAACAGGAACAGCTGCTGCGTAAAAGATGGCCCGCCTGATTCCAGTTAATACGTGTCAGTTCCCGCTGGACTGGGGTTCTCAGTCTTGTCATCTGGACAAATGAAAAGAGGGTCAAGTTAAAACAGCAGATGGAAAGAGGAAGGAGTTATGGAGTGAGGGAGTGATAATTGAAGCTTGAATTCATGTTAGCAGGGAGACAAACTCGGAAGAGATAAATTCAAAGTGGTTGAGTGGGCGAACATGAAACGGAAGACTAGAGAGTGGACAGAATGAAGGGCAAAAGCAGAGGAAGAGAAGCATGGTCAAAACGTAATGTGGAATTAATAGGAGGCCACACTTGGGCATCCACACAGTCAATAGGAAGCAGCCTTTGCCAGTGGCTTTGTGGTGACTCAATCGGCTGACACACTTGTGTGCAATTTACAATCTTCACAGCCAATCTGTTAAAATTAAAAGGAGAGCTCCTAACAGCAGTGGCTCCGAGTCATCGGTTGTCAGTTGTTGTTGTTGAAATACAACGGCCAGAAAACACACACAGGAGGACGGCCGATAGCCCCAGGAGTTTTGGAAGTTGTGTTCACATAGATGCTGTTGAGCGATCAACTTCCATTATCCAAAGAATGGCCAATAATCAGGGGTCATGACATAAGCCTTCTGTCCGCGGACTCTGAATCTACCGGATGCTTCTTAAAACATTAAGCAGAAAGGGCGGTATGGATTTTTGAAAAAAAAAAAAAAGAAGAAGAAGCTTACAACAGTTGGCTTTAGCCAGATAGCTTTGAGGTGGGGGGAGGGAGGGAGAGAGAGAGAGAGAGAGAGAGAGAGAGAGAGAGAGAGAGAGAGAGAGAGAGAGAGAGAGAGAGATTGGTTTTTAAACCAAAAAAATGAAGTTGTCATTGTCCCAGGCTCTTATAAAACCCAGCCTTCACACCCCTCTACTCCTGAATATTCCTTTTTAAATACAAACACATTTTCTTTGGCAAGATGGAAGCGGCAGCCTGGAGATCAAATAAACCTGAACTCTTATGACTTCTACTATTTCTCCCCTCTCCCCTTGTGCCTTCAAAAAGAAAATTATCCCAGTGATTAAGCTTTATATATATTTATCAGCAGCTAATTGTACTCTCAAGATATAGTTTGGCTAAAAGATTTTCTATTCTATTCTAAAGACGGGGTGGGTGGAGAGGCAGAGCTTAGCCAAGAAACACTATTTTGTTTTTGAAATCTACCTTAACCCCATCTCCCATTCACATTTCCAAAAGCAATATGAGCTCTATAGTTCTGTGTTTCCTTCCTCCAGCCAAAGCATTTCTAAACAGTCGAGTCAGTCTTTTATTGACACAGCTCAAGTGAAATACTGATTTCGCTGCCATTTGAGCTGGGAGGCCTGAATTTCATATTTTCAGAGGCCGAAAACAGCAATAACTCGGCTTATTCAGAGAGACGGTCCTTTTCCCCACATACACTCTCCTTCCACCCTTATTTATTATTTATTTATTATTTATTTATTAACAAGATTTTTTTAGCCGCCCCACTACCAAGAGGTCTCTGGACGGCTCTGGATGGGAGAAAGAGAACGGACGGGGGTCCAAGTGATTGCCAGACTGCAGAGCCCAGAATCTTCTACTGACATTGAGTGTGAAACCCAATGCTTAAGCAGCTTTTACAACTGCCCTCCAACTTCCTGCCTCTAACAAGACTCCTGCCCTGGCTGAAACATCATCTAGCCATGGACTTTAAGAACACCATCTAGCCAAGGACTTTAGAGATGGGCACGACTTTAAAAAATTTTTTTCGAGTTGTCGTTAGTCGGGCTGGTTCTGTTTCGGGTCGTTTCCGTTTTTCGCGAAAATTTGCAAAAAATAGTCAGTTCGTTTTTTCGTTTTTTTTCATTTTCGTTAGTACTGGTTTTTTGGGGGGGTTAGCGGGCTCCTGGAGGCACCTCTGTGGGGTGGGTGCCTCCTCTGGCCGCTATAAAGGGAAAACAGGCTCCTGGAGGCACCCGTGGATGCCTCCTATCCTCACCCACTAGGAAGGGGAAGCAGGCTCCAAAAGATCCCTCAACATGGGGGTCTCCCCTCCTCACCTGCTGCTGCAAAATGCATGCATAGCCATAAGGATATGCATACTAGTTGCAGACAGTGAGACTAGTGATGGCAGGTGATGCCTAAGGCTCTCGCACCGCCATGTCTCACAAAGAAGGGAATTGTACTTGCGTGCAGTGCAATGCAAGTAGATCTGGCTTAGGGTTAAGGTGGGTTAGTGCAAGGGCTAGGGTTAGGCTAATGACGGGTAAGGTTATGGTGGGCTAGTGGGTTGCACCTCTGGGTGCCCCTCTGACCCACTAAGAAGACAGTCTGTGACGTATGGGTAAGGAGTCAAGGATTAGGGTTAGGGTTAGGGGACTAGGGCAGGTTTTTAGGGGCTTTTGGCACATCCCAGAAGTCTCCATGGCCAAGTGGCCATGCGATTGGTGGGATGGCTCCAAAAATTTGCATGGTCGTCCACTCCCACATGGCTGGCCACTCGGCCAGCCCATCATTGCGCAGGTGTAAAAAAAAATAAGAAAAATAAAATCAATGGAGGAACAGAGGAAGAGAGGAGAGACATTTTGTTGCAAGAAAAAACCCACTGCTACTGTGAAAAATCTGGCAGTTTATAAATTTTCGCGTGTTTCTGTTGTGCTTGTGTGTTTTTGGACCACGATTTCAAAAACAATATTGCGTTCGCCGCCCCATTTTGGATCCCCGCCCGCACCGCATGGCATGGCGAGTCTGGCTGCCCAGGACGGGGGGGAGGCGGGACCCCCCCTCCAGAAACCACCCCTCCGGTAGGTGCCCTGCGCCCTTAGTCAAGCAGGCATTTTTCCGCCTGCTTTTTTGGCCCGGGAATGGGTGGGGGGAGAGTTTAAAAGTTTTTTCCTGTGCCGTCTGTGCCGCTTGCTTGCGCTTTAATTGCGGTGGCCGGTGGCGAGACTGGGCTTTTTGCTGGCTGCCTGCGAGCCTGCGGCGAGTCCCACCAGAGCAGCCCGGGATGGGGGATTGGGGGGGAGGCCAGGGACCTCCAGAAACAACCCCTCTGGTAGGTGCCCTGAGGCACGGCAGGCATTTTTCCGCCTGCTTTTGGCTGGGAACCGGGTTTTTTTAACTTTTAAATACTTTTTTTTTTTGTGTCGCGTGGCATCGCGCGATCGCGCGATGCAAGGCATGAGCATGACAAATCAGACCAAAATTGTTCATTCGTCGGTTCGAGCTTGAAGTCTGGCGGAGTAATTCCCGTTACCGTTTCCGTAGAGTAACGGAACCGAGTAACGGAAACGGAAACGGGAATACCGCTAAGTGGTGCCCATCTCTAAAGGACTTTAAAAGTCACCTCCTGGGTAAAGCTCATCTTTTACCATGCCTGAACGTCTGGGACCTGCTTTGAAGAAGAGTGATTTACACTTGAAAGCTTGCAATGTTCTTTGTTGTTGTTTTATTAGTGGTCTATAAAGGTATCGCCTGTAACCTAACTTGACAAGGCCAGTGAAATCTAAAGCAGTGGGTCTCAACCTGATGTTTGTGGACTGCAACTCCCAGAAACCCTGGCCAGCTCAGCTAGTGATGGAGATTTCTGGGAGTTGCAGTCCAGGAACATCTGGGGATCCACAGGTGGAGAACCACTGATCTCAAGGATGCTGCAGCCCCCAGATATCCTGAAGGATACCCGTTTCACAGCCATGGTTTAGGAAAGAGTGGCAAAACCACCTGTGTTCGTGTTGGCCCTCCTCCTTCTTGCAAGTATTCTTTGATAAGAGCCAAGATAGGACTAGGATGATACAGCCAGACAAGATTGGTCTGTTTCTACATTGGTTTTCATGTCAGAGCAAAGGTGTGTACTAGAGATAGGCACGAAACGAACCACAGAGCAAAAAAACCAACCAACCAACCAACCAACCAACCCCACAAATTGGGGTGTTCCATGGTTTGTTTGGGGTGGTGGTTTGGGGGAACACACCTGCTCAAACAGCAGACTTCTACCACCATTGGTGATTTGTATGTGGGTTATAACTCAGCTCTTCCCAACCCAATCCTAAGAGTCTTTTCTTAAAGGTTGAGCTAGCATTCAGCCACTGATTCAAGGGTCTCCTTTAGTTTGGGCTGAGCCCCTGATTTTTGGTTCTTGTCTTAACCCAGAGCTAGTCAACTTGTGGGGTCCAGGGTGGTGCAGTGGATGGGGTGACAGGCTGGGACTCGGGAGAACAGGCTTCCAATCCCTGCCTAGCCATAGGAGACTCACTAGTGGAGTGGAAGTGGTAAAAACCAACTCCTAAACTATCTCACTTACCATGAAAGCCCTGTTATGGTCTCTGTAAGTCAGTTCCAACTTGATGGCACATAACCAGCTAGCCAACCGGTGTGTTCCCATACTGAATAAAATGACTATTTCCATCATCAGAACAGAACATAAGAAGAGCCCTGCTGGATCAGGCCAAAGGCCCATCTAGTCCAGCTTCCTGTATCTCACAGTGGCCCCACCAGATGCCTCTGGGAGTGCACGAGACTAGATATCTGTCTCCTGATACCACTCCCCTGCATCTGACCCTTGAAGTATCCTGGTTTTTAAGCCTGGAGGTGACAGGTCTCCATCATGGTTTGTAACCTGTGATGGACTTTTCCTCCAGGAATCTGTCCAATCCCCTTTTGAAGGCACCCAGGCCACCATGATGAGTCAAACCATGAGAAAGATGAGCCCAAACCCATGAAGAGGATAGCAGATTGCTCAGACCTGCCATCATCTTTTCTCTCGCTGCCATTCCTCAGCACAGAATGCTTCCTCTTCCTCTTCATCATCATCTCTGAGTCCTCAACACCTGGACTATGAGTTGGGTCACCCCCTGTTGCCCTGAGCATGTTTTCCCTTCACAGTGACAAACGAGCATAAATCCCCTGCCTCCATCTTTTTTGCCTGTGCGGGGAATCCCTTATGAGAAATATTTTGCCTGTAAGTGGGTTTCTTTGGTCAAAGTTATTATGGCACCAGAGAGGAAATCCTTCCTAGAACATCTGGAAATGAGAGAGAAAATGACATTTCATTAATGCACATTTTCCCCACCCCCGCCACCCCCAAACCTCAGGGAGACACAGACAAGGGTAACTGAAGTCTTCCCAAAACCATATGCTCAGCCCTTCTACAAACAGAAACCACCTTTATATTATTTGTACAGTAACCTAATAATTGGCAAATTTCAGCTCATAAACTAGGGCCCTCCAGAATCGTTAGTAGCACCTTTTTTTTTTTTTGCAGACCTCATTCTATCAGTCTTAACCATGGGACAGGGCTCTCTGCAGGCTGCCAGTGGGGAGGGGAGAAGGGGGGCTTATCCAAAGGAAATATATCCTTAATATCTGTATTGAGGCGAGATAGACTATGTGCTCCCCAAAGGGCGTTCCGGAAAGAACATCTATCACTAACAAGTAAAAATTTCCTTGGACTCAGCCAAAAATGGTAAGTCGAACTTTCCATTTCACCTTCAACAATGGTTAAGTCAGAATGGGTTTACAAATCTTTAACTACAGTACAGTGGTACCTTGTATAAAGGATTCAATTTGTTTCCAAATGAAATTATGTTAAGCAAATTTTTCTTTATACAAATTTCCCATAGGAATGCATTGAAAACAGAGTAATCCCTAATCATGACCGTTTTTATATTGTACAGATCCACCCCGTAGATGATTCTGTTAAGCAAATTTCCCCTATCTCCAGAATTTTTTGTTGTACAGATTTTATGTTATACTGTACAAACCGTTTGTTATACGAGGGTCCACTGTACTTCCAAAGGGGCATAGGTCTACTCCAGAAACAGCCAGGTCTGGAGGCATCTTCAGAGTTATCCACATAGGGTTGATTTTTTTATTTATTTATTTTTTATTTATTTTGCTCATCATCAACAAAATGCTCACATTGAAATAAAAAGGATAGCATGCAGGAGGCTGACATAGAAGACTCCTGGTTGGCCCTGCTTTGTTGATGAATATTTAACATGACATATTTTAGTCAAAAGTATTAAAGGATGGGCACAACCGAATACCAAACAAAGAAAAAACTAATTTCAGAAAAGGAGCAATATTAGTCTTTTGACGTGTTGCAGAAGTTCACTGCTCAACAGACTGCTCAACTGGCCTCTTGGACAAATGTAACAAGGTCCTAATGCAGACACAAAAAGCAAAACCTGACTCTGTAACACATGCTTCACTGGTACCAGACTCAAATTCCTGTTTCCAGCCTATTCACATAAGTTATCAGAAACCCAAGTTGACTAACAACCTTCCACATGTCCTTTTTCTTGTCTTTTCCTCTGTGCATGCTTGTTCGGATGACATCCAAACCCATTATCTCATTCAAAAGCCATCAACAAGTTTGGGGTTACCTTGAAGACAGACAGACCAGTGTTTGCTATAAAGCAGTGGTTCCCAACTTTGGGTGACCCGGGGTGTTCTTGGAGTACAACTCCCTGGAATCTTGGGAGGTACATCTGGTGACAAACACCTGGTGACCCAAAGTTGGGGACCACTGCTATAAACTCTGCTGATGAGAGACTCCTTGAAGAGTGTGTCATTCAGTTGTGCAATAAATTTCATGTACACATGAAAGATCTTTGGGGAAACATTTGGGGTGCGTTAGTCTGGGGAAAAGGCACCTGAGGGGGGATATGATTGAGACGTACAAAATAAGGCAGGCACCAAGAGTCGGGTCACAACTGTAATGACATAACACACACACACACACACACACACACACACACACACACACACACACACATGAGTCAAGTGGATAGAGGGACGCTCCTCTCCCTCTCACAAAATACCAGAATTAGGGAACATCCACTCAAACTGAGGGCTGGGAGAGTGAGAACAGACAAAAGAAAATTTTTTTTTACCCAGCATGTTGTTAGTATGTGGAACTCCCTGGCACAGGAGGCGGTGATGGCATCTGGCCTGGATGCCTTCAAAAGGGGATTGGACAAATTCTGGGAGGAAAAGTCCATCACAGGTTACAAACCATGATGGGGAGATGTTAAATCTCCAGGCGTAAAACCAGGGTACTTCAAGGGCCAGATGCAGGGGAATGGTATCAGGAGACAAAGATCTAGTTTTGTGTGCTCCTAGACGTATTTGGTGGGGCCACTGTGAGTTACAGGAAGCTGGGACTAGATGGGCCTGATCCAGCATGGCTCTTCTTATATTCTTATGTTGTTATAAATGCAAAGCTCATGTCTCCACATTTTATTATAAATATGGTGTCTAGTTGGATCCAGAAAACATTCTTTGTGAGGCTGATCATTTTCCACTCCAGTTGCCTAAATGTAGTGCCTTCTATGGCATAAATTTCCAAAGCAGTAGCTGTGCTACCTTGCTGTCTATTGTCTAAAACACTTGCATGTTTTTGTTACAGCAGATTACAGACCAGCATAGCTATTCCCTCTGGAAAACACCATCCCATGTTCCGATTATTCTCAGTCACAGATATAAACACTCTGTATGGCAATATCTATACCGGGGTGAGAACTGTCCATTAAATCAGAGGAGAACTTGCAAACCACTGCAAGGCATGAGAAGGATTGTTAACGGCAGGAATTTTTTGAGTCCACCAGTTCATATGATCACCAAAAGTCACAAGAAGAAGAAGAAGAAGAAGAAGAAGAAGAAGAAGAAGAAGAAGAAGAAGAAGAAGAAGAAGAAGAAGAAGAAGAAGAAGAAGAAGAAGAAGAAGAAGAAGAAACAATAACCCTGGGCAGCACAGCTGGGGGCGAAGTCTTGTGTGATCTGCCCTCTGGGAACATCTGGGGGAACCCAAGGTTGGGAGCCATTGTTCAAGGTCAATGGTTCCCAACATTTTGCCTCCTAGGTATCTTGCCCTTCATCCCCCAGACATTCCAACCACTGCTGGTTCTGACTTGGGCTTCTTGGATCTGAAATTTAAAACATCTGGGAAGCCAAAGGTTGTGAGCTACAGTTGCCTGGCCTGCTCTCAGTTCACCTAAGGATCCACAAAGACTCCGCAGGACAAAATACATGCCAAGCTGCTCAAAACATGGCACAGAAATCATCTGGAGGTGCGAGCATTTCACATGTTGCAAGCAGCTAGAGATTCTGAAAACAGGTTAACAGAAGGAATAAGCACCAAAAATAGCACAAGACAGGTTTATCTTCCTTGCCAGGCTCTCCTTCGCACACAGAAATACTTTTGTAAACTCATACTTATGGTTAATGCATCCTACAAGACTGAGTCGGTTCATTTATAGGGACCACTTGGTGACTTAATAAAAATGTATGCGCCTTCCCCCTGAGGAGAGATAATTCAATACTTTTTCCAAACCTGTCGTTTCTTTCACAGGAATGCTTCACTCTTACATAGCGCTATTCACTAGCATAGCTCGTATTTCTTAAGAGAGATGATTATCTCTCTGGATTTTCTTTACAGTAAGTAGTTTCAAGAAAGTCTGGTGAAAGAGAGCGATGACTCAGAATTTCCTTTTAATTTAAATTACTGAATGTTGTGTTGCTACGATTATTTGTCTTCAGTTTCATTCAGGGTAATTTGTACCCATTTGCACCCACCCCAACGATAGCCCACCTCAATGGTGATATAATCTGAACTGACACTGCCACATGCTTCTCACAGGCAAGGGTTTAAAACTGGCCTCGGGGCCTGAAATTCACATCTTTAAGCTCCACACACCAACTACGGAGTCTCCGCTGCCAAACACCTGCTAGAACCAGACAAGGATCCAGATTTTTTAAGAGGATTCCTATTCCACAGTAAAAAAAAATTGCCAGGCTAAGGGAATGTGTGCAACACTGAGCAAAGGGGAGAGGGGCTACTTTCCATTAGAGTCAAGAAAGACGAGATGTCTCCTCAACAGAAACGTCAACTTCAGGTAAAAATGCCTATCAGTGCAGTGAAATAAAGCCCTATTAGGTATCAAAAAAAAAACCCTGTTATCATCATCTTATGCACACAGAGACAGTGACGAGTGTCAGGTGGAATCTGTGAACTGCACCCTGCCACGATGCTATGGCCAATGGGTCCACAATTACGGGCAGAAGACAGGGAACTGAACCAAGAAGGCCACTTTCTGATGGAAACATCGGTCCAATGTGGGATGAGCCTACTTCCCACCAAAACCAGCAGGACCCAGACTTTAGGAACAGGGGGAAATCAAGACCTGAGGTTTCCCCAATGTGTCCACAATGTGTAGCCTGCATGCTGTAATTAAACTGTAAACTGCCCAGAGACAACTTGAAGTGGTATGGGGTGGTATATAAGCAGAACACTTTTTCTGGGATCCCATTTGGAGTCTGGAGGTCTTCAGTTCAATTATTGTCACTCTGTTGGTTGCTTCTGTGGGTCAAATCACCTGCACGCACGCGCACACACACACACACACACACACACACACACACACACACACACACACAGAGAGAGAGAGAGAGAGAGAGAGAGAGACAGACAGACAGACAGACAGACAGACAGACAGACAGACACACACACACACACACACACACACACACACACACACACACACACACACACACACACACACACACACAGCTTCAGGGATGATCCCAGACTGAATCTTCGGTCCTGAGACCCAAGTCCTTATTAAAAAGGAGCTGTGCACACACACAAGTCAATCCGAATTGAGTCACTGGTATGACAAAGATTCTTGTAACTCAAGTCCCTGGGTGACACTATTTTAAATTTCTGCTGTCAAACAAAAACCAAGCATTATCATGCAGCTAAATTCTTATCAGTAGAAGGCATTTTTTTTTTTGCCAGTAGCAAACATCCCAGGGTGTTGCATCAGTATTCAACCTTTCCGGCCAATGGACGTTGCCAACCCCCAAATGCAGGTGAGCTTGGTTTGGTCTGATTTTCTCTTTGCTGCTGATGCAACACAACATCCCGAGACAAAGCGATACCAAAGACGCCGTCAAAAGCCCTCGTCGCTAGGAAGAGGGCCGTTTCGGTGTCATTTAGGGAGCCAACCATCGGCATGACATCACCCTGCCTCCAGCTTTTATCGAGCCGAGAGTCTCGGCGGAGCAGTTGTTCACGTGCCCACCTCACGATGCAGTCTTGCCTCCTTGAGCTGACCCTTTTAGAGTAGACAGGCCAAGGAAACACTTTTCCGAATGCCTGGCGGTATCCCTGCTTTATCAGACAGCCACTTGACAAAAGGAGGCGCTCTGAAAGTGTTCCTGGAGAGGTGAAGCAGACCGCTCGTTTTGGAAGGCGAGGAGCTGCTTGCGACGGGGGCTATTTTTACCTCTCTCTTCCATCTGCGGACATGCAAAGTGGATTAAACGCCTCATGGCGAGCAAGCGTCCAAGTCTATATCTTGGGGGTCCTGGGCTAGGGTCAAACTAGACCACGTGTGGCCAGCTTTGCACTTAGAAAATAAGAGTGCCTTTCCCTCCCAGGAACATATTTCCTTCAGCGCTCCATGCCTGAGCAATCAGACTTGCAGCTGAAGCCCACATTGGCCACCTGATAACCAGCTGCAAAAGAGATCAATCTACTTGGCAACAAGTATACGCCTAAGGTGAACAGAAGCCTCCTGCTTCTAAGATATACCCAACTTCCAAAGCTATCTGGACCATCTAGTCTGACCTTCCCTCTGCCATCATCCAAGCACTGCTGATTGTTCACAAGCCACTCTGAGGTGCTGCTCCCCTGGTTTTTGATTCCTGAGTTATCGGGTGGACTTGGATTTGCCCCTAGCGCCACAGCAGAAGGCAAAAAGATATTAAATGTAGCATAACCTTCCAAAGGCGAGGCTGTGTTCTGCAACCAGGAACAGGCATGGGTGTCATTTATAGGAATACAAACAGCCGTTCAGAACCGACCCCTATTTATAGTGCTCCGTAACAAAATACTTCTAGGAAACCCATGATTTTGAAAATAATAGCCATGGGGTCATTTTTAAAATCAGGAACAAGGACTCGGAATCATTTATGTGGAGCCTGAAGGCATTCAACAATCTTCATGGCCCTATAGTAAATTAAAGGCCTCATCTGCCGCTCTGGGGATGGGGGCTGGCGCTGTAACTCAGTTTTACAAAACTGAGCTCCCTCTATAGAGAAAGCTAGTCTCACATTCAGCAATAAAGTGCCTGGTGCAGATCAGTCAAACTCAGCCTTGACATACCTGCTTTTCATTTGCAACATTTGCTTGTTTATCTATCTATCCAGCAGACCCCCTTGTCCATTCCTAGAGATGGAACATTTCTGGAAATGTTAGAAGCCATGGGAGGAAAAAACCTTGAAAGTGTGTGTGTGTGGGTGGAGGGGGATATGAACTTTACCCTTCAGAAATTCTACATTGCTATTAGTTCTGCATGTCTTGAAGGAAGGATCTCAAAAGGCTATATATATATATATGACCAAGAGGGCAATTTTTCATCATCCATCTCAAGGAGACTGAATCCTTCCTTCCTTCCTTCCATCTATCTATCTATCTATCTATCTATCTATCTATCTATCTATCTATCTATCTATCTATCTATCTATCTATCTATCTATCTATCTATCTATCTATCTATCTATCATCTGTTGGTTGGTTGGTTGGTCGGTCCATCGGTCCATCCATCTGTCTGCTCGTCCATCCACCCATCCATCTACCTGCCTGCCTGCCTGCCTGCCTGCCTGCCTACCTACCTACCTACCTACCTACCTACCTACCTACCTACCTACCTATTTAAATAGGGTTTCTCGGCTCATGTGAGTTCCGTGCTGGAATCTGCAGGGCTTATTCCAAGGTGCCATGAACGCTTTGACTGCTGTTTGCAATGGCTCGGCTGAGAGTCTCTCCCTGGCCTTGATCTGCCAACTTGAGCATTTGCACACATAAAAAAAAACCCAAGCTCCCTCTCGAATAAGAAACGCAAGCCTGACAGCTGAACTAGCCTCATGAGCTGGATTAGCAGCACGCCTTTTATGCTGTTTGGGGGAATTCAAGCAATCTTTAATTCAGACTTTCTGTTTCACAAAACCTAGGCACAGGCTGAACAGAAACATTCTTAATAATCGTTCTGATTTTTTTGCACAAGTAAGGGACATAGGAGCTTTTTTCCCTTTGCTAACATTCATGAACTTTGCATGCATGCATGCATGCAAAAAAAAATCTTAATAGCACTTGAAAGAGCCCTGGACGTACATAAATCTTCAATGCAGTTACGGTCTATAGACATTAAATAATGTGCCACATTAAAATAAATATTCATGGCCTCGCCTTGCCAACCTTCTGCTGTCATAATTATAAAGTACAGGCAACCGCATACTATTATTTGAACTGATTTTGAAAGTACAGGTGGGGTTTTTTGAAAAAAATAATTATGGGGGTATTTTATTTTATTTTCCTTCCTTTCAAAGTTCTCAGTTCAACAGACCAATCTCAAACCTCAGTTCTACGAGGATAAAATATTAAGATATTAGGTTGACAGAAGGGAAAGGGGTGGTGGTAGAAATCTCCTTTATAACTTCCTTTGGTAAAAGATAACATATTGGGTTTAAGTTGGTATAAAATATCAAATACGCTTTATATACAGGGGCTCCATTCATAGCACGTTGTATAGGCAACGCAGACAGCAAATTATACCATTAAACGTTTAATCCTAATAAAGCTTAAATTTCAGTCCTAACAATAAAGCTTGCATAAAACTGGCTATGGTTGAAATGCAACACTGAAACTAACTTATATAAGGGAAAAATAGATCTTCAAGTAGCTAAAATGGATACATGAATTGGACACATGTGATGAAAATCAGGTAGCCCAATTTTGGAACAGCAGTTGAACGCTTACTGGGAAAGAAACTCCTGCAAAAGTCCCATTTAACATTTTGGATTGAGGTGCTGTGTTATTATTTTTAATGCCCACTCTCTCCTTCTGTTTTACGTACAATTCTGAGTTGAGAAGATAGAAACTGGATTGCAATTCAGAAAAAAAAATACCCCACATCAAGATGGGCCCTAGATTCTGCTAGCTTACTACTTCTCTGGTGTTTGCCAAAGGGATATTGCTGCCTGAGGCGCATAAAATTAGTGCCAGCCTATCACAGTCAAGGTGCACATGGTACCTGTTGTTGTTGTTGTTGTTGTTGTTGTTGTTGTTGTTGTTGTTGTCCTCGTCCCTCCTCCTCCTCCTCCTCCTCCTCCTCCTCCTCCTCCTCCTCCTCTTCCCAGGTTGTAAACACCCCAAAACAATTAACAGTACCCTGTCTTTTCACAATACAGAACACCTGGTGCAGGAGTTGGCCCGGGCTGCCATCTAGCTAAGGGTAGAGACGGTCCTGCTAGTGAGGACCTGCATTTTGATGCTCTTACCAGCATCCAGGAACTGCAATTCACTTTCTTGGTGGGCTGGATGACAGCAGAACATTTTAACACGCACCCCTCCCAAGAATTCCAATTTTCAAAGCCAGACTTAGCCATGTCTGCTGACATCCTTCGTTGGCCTTCCTCTCTATCCATTTGTGCTGTGTTTGTTGCATGACCCGTACCACTCCCAGAGGGTTAGGGGGACAAATATATTCCTGATCAACCCCAGTGATCCTCTCCTGCTTTCATGGGAAAGAGGTGGACTTCAGCCAGGGAGCTCCTTGCCTTCTTCTCCCACTAAGCCCTGTGTTCAATTCCAGCCTACATGAAATTAGAAATCAACATGTTCCTCCTCATTTGTTCATAGGGCCAGGATCCTGCGGGGATTTTGTCTTGTTAAAGAGATGCAATTTTCTTGTGAGGACTGGATGCAAATTTACTTACTTGGCAGCAACATCCCAGTGTTTATCAGGCCAATTCAGGCCAATTATTTCAGCTTTCTAGTTTCCAAGAAACTAGAAAATGGGGGAGAGGGGGCCATCATCTCAGTAAGTTTTGTAGGCCAGGGATTGTCTGTGATATCATGGCCACCAAATTTCTCAGTGTGGTGGAAGGCTATAGTTGAGATATCATCTACTGGATTTGGCAAAGTCAACCATCCTTGGACTTAACAGAGATTTGGGGCGTTTATACATGACCCCTAAGCTCCGCCGCAAATGGCTGCAAGGTCCGGATCTTAAAAATGTTTACCCACCAGCTCCGGACTTTGCAGACAATTAAGTGCGACCCCGCCCACTTTAGCGCGACCCAGAGCAGTTTTCTTGTACCTGCTTTTTGGATGTGACAAATTTTTGATCCGGTGTAAGGATAGTGAGTGCGGGGCTCTCCTGGCTTCTGTTTGTTCTTTTTTTGCGCCCCGCCCCTTTAAGAGATCTGAATGCTGCCGGGAACAAAACGGAGGTAAACCGGCATTCTTTTCTTTCTTTTTTCTCCCTCCCTCACGCAGCCAGCAACCAGGAAGTGCGGAGGTGGGGTGGGGACAGAGGAAGAGCGACGAACCCCTAAGATCTCTGGTCTGAATTTAAGTGGCCAGCGGATCTTAGGGGTCGTGTAAAAAGGCCCTTGGTTTGTCCCAAAAACAGATCAGTGCCAAAGCATATGGCGAATAGGTTCATCTTTGTGAGCCTCGAGTGAAGACAAACCTGTTTTGTTTTGTTTTTTGCACAAAAAAACTCCTGCTTCTCGGGTCTCTTCTTACAGCAACACACAACCATGAGAAGGCATGTTCAAAAGACCTGTAAAACACTGACACATTTCATAAGCTGAGCCATCTTAGCATCTTACCAAACCTGTTATTGCTCAGTCTGAAGCCACAAATCACGGCAAAAACGCGGACTCCCCCAAACTCCTACCAACCTGAATCTGGAGACGTCATTCCATTCTCGCATCCCTGAAATGGCAGCTGTTTAAACAGGTCAAGACATGTCATAATTATGCCTGCAGTCTGAAGAGGTTTAGTCTCAAGCAGGGTAGCTCTAAAACAATTAATATATCATCCTTGCTTAGGAGTTATCCACCTTATGACAGATAAGGATCTACCTCTGAGATGTTTTGTACCATGTAACAATTCAGGCAGCTGTATGCCTGCTTGGTTTATATAAGCTAAGAGACCATGCAAGAGAGACTCCCACTGTCATTCTCAATTAGCATGGAGCTAAACGCGACATGTGCAGTGAAACAAAGGTGAAACCATGTGGATTTCAAAGCATTTTAACTATTCCTTGGGAATCTTCTCTGAGGGTCCCCTTCGGCTGTCCCTACGTCAATCAACAAACCTTCCCCCACTGCCAGGTGAAACGTCTTGCAATGACTCCACACAGACAGCACCCATCTATGCATGCCAACTCTTGATCCATGACTGTAAACACACTCCATCCCATCTGATTTGGGCAGACAAATAGGAGATCGGGAGGGTGGCAAAAGGGTGGGTAGAAAAGAATCTTGTTTGAGACACAGTGTCCCAAGTACTAACCAGGACAGACCCAGCTTACGTTCCAGTATCATACAAAATCAGAAGTGTTCCGCATGGAACAGATAGGACAGGTAGAGCTTCTGACCTCTGATTCTACTTAGCTCCCTGAGCTACTCAGACAGCTAGATGATTCTAAAGAGATTGTAGACTTGTATTCCACTGCCCACCGCCTCCCACCCTGCCGCCACCTCCTACACGGCATCACATATTTGGAATTCTCCCAAATTCAAGTGGAGAAGTGTGGTTTTTGCAAGGCGACATATGCAGCCAGCCCTGCTATGCACAATCTGGCTCAGCTGCACACTTTTTTGATCTTCCATCCAAAAGCAGAAACAACAGCCCACTGTATGCATCTCTCTAAGACACCATGCAATCACTTGGTTTCAGAGTGCAAGAGGTCCCACTGCTGTACCCATTTCTCTTTTTCCTTCCCAGACAATAATATTCTCTGCAGCCGTGAATATGCTGCCTTTGCCAGGGAAATGGTTAGAACACTGATATCCCTAAGACCGTGGCCAGTTCTAGATGCAGTGGATCTGCTACTGTTGGTAAATTCTGTTTAGCTTAAATTAGGAAGGAAGGAAGGAAGGAAGGAAGGAAGGAAGGAAGGAAGGAAACCTTGACTTCATTCATCACTGTCCATGCACGACAAAATGTTGAGCCTCTCCAAAGGCAAAGGTGTATTTAAAAATGGCAGCCCCCTTTGAAACACATGCTTTCCGGCAGAAGCAGCGAAGAGAAAACCACAGCACCCTGTTGATCAGAATTCCATCACAGTGATGTCAGTCATCTTCGTAACCCTGGATAAAATGGCTGTGTGGAATCCAGAACCTTCAGAGCCTCTTGCACCTGTCTTCCCTCCTGCGCCTTCATAGAGAAAACCTTCTTGTTGCTGTTGTTTTAAGTGTAGCTTTTGTGGCAAAAAGCCTACTGGGTTTCTTTTCTTTTAAATCCAAGTTTCCATCTTTTGTTTCAATTAAAATGGAGAAAGAAAGAAAGAAAGAAAGAAAGAAAGAAAGAAAGAAAGAAAGAAAGAAAGAAAGAAAGAAAGAAAGAAAGAAAGAAAGAAAGAAAGAAAGAAAGAAAGAAAGAAAGAAAGAAAAACATGGTCTTGGATGGTTTTCCGCTGTGTCCCTCTGCACTAGTTTGAGAAAATTCCTGCCAAGAGATATAGTTTGGAACACTTGATAGAATGCTCTTCAATGACAGGCAATAAAAACTGACATTAGCAAATGGAAATTGTTTCCAGTTTTGCAAAACGTATGCACAGCAGGCAAAGCATCTTTCTCCACTTCTCTCTGCATGTGCACACATCTCTCTCTCTCTCTCTCTCTCTCTCTCTCTCTCTCTCTCTCTCTCTCTCTCTCTCTCTCTCTCTCTCTGTGTGTGTGTGTGTGTGTGTGTGTGTGTGTCTTCCCCCTTTCCAGTTGAGGGGGCAGCAGTGTGGACGAAGCAAAAACAGCTTCTCAGAAATGCGAACAGAGGTGGAAACAGCTTTAAATTGCCATCTTTGTCTTGCAGGTTAGAAGAACAGAGAGCAGATAAAAGGGTGGGTGTCATGCAAAAAGGAAATAAAGCTAGGTAGTTAAGAGCTAAGAGGGTGGGTCAACTTATTTATTAGGTTCCTCTCCAAGAAGCAGAGAGGAAAAGAAATGGGGGAGATAAGGGATCCATGTCCTCCCCTTGACCCCAGTGATCATCCTTCTTTGAACAATGAAAACACATTTGACATCTGGACAGCGATCCCATATATGACAACATGAGGGCTCGATGCCTTTACACACCTACGCATGTTCAGCATGGAGTCAGTTTCAGGCCCTGGGAACGGCCCCGTCAAGACTCAAGAAAATTCAGTTAAATAAAGGCAAGCACGCTTGGCTTCACCGAATCTGAAAGGCACCGTCAAAGGCTGAGCTCAAGATAACATTCTGAGCTGGTCACAGGTAGTGCCCTGGGGCAAGGGGGCTTTCACTGCAACATTGGAGGGGGGGTCCTATGCTCCCAGTCACAAGCCATTTATAGATGCTGGTTTAAATAAAAAAAACAAAAAAAGACTGTTCAAACAGCGTTCTCTGTTGCCTCCCAAAGAATCATGACACACAAAAGCAAGATAGATGCTGACACTTTTAGCATACCTGAAAAAGACATTGCACTAGGTCAGGGTAACTTGGGTATTCTTTGACTACAACTCCCAGGAACCAATGCAACTGGTGGTGAAGGCTTCTGGGAGCTGCAGTCCAAGAACACTTGGACGACCCAAGGTTGGGAACCGCTGTTCTAATTGATGCTGCTTCAGTGATCGAAAAAAATATGTGTTACCCTCCGGCTGTCATTGCATATAACCTGCTGCCTTCAGAATGCTTCTCCTTGGTGATAGCCATACCACACATGGTTTGAGTGCTCAGTCTTCTCAACTGTTGGCACCCAAATGGTGGAATTATTTTCCTATGCAGGTTTAGGAGGCTATGACAATCTGACCAGGATACCCTTGAGAAATAAAACACATCCAATGGTAGCTGTGCTTCCACCTTTTGGTAAGGTCTTGGGTGCATAACCAGTCCTGCACAAGTCATAAATTGGATTGTACCGGCAAAAGGGTGCAAAATATTGGTGTATTTATGTTGCATCCACATTCTTTTTCTAAAAGGAATTATGTAGTCCTGTCTTAATGTATTAACAAATATCCCATTGTAATCTACAGATGCCCTGGATTATTTTGCAGTGTGTGTGTGTGTGTGTGTGTGTGTGTGTGTGTGTGTGTGTGCGTGCGTGCGTGCGTGCGTGCGTGCATACATGTACATTTTATAATTTCTGTAATGAGAACATTTCTATTGTTATCTTTTCCCTTCTTGTGGGGAAGGAAAAGGTACTCACAAAATCTTCTGTCTTTTTGTGAGTGCCACTTCTTTTATTGTACACTGCTTTGTACATCGTGTGTGCAAAAACAACATACAAATTTCCAAAATGTTTGTGAAATTATCTGCTGCCACGCTCCCTACCAGCGCATGCATCTCATTCTTAGCAGATGACAGAAAGCTCACCACAAAATAATGGATCATTTTCCCCATTCAAAAACATGTGTGCTTTAACAGACATACAGGAGACAGATATAAATGACTTTAAAGATTGTGATTTACAATCAGATTAAGCCAACCGGATGTTTGGAAGGCCCAAGAGACTCGCAACACTAAACAAAATGCATTTTTCAAGTAATCTAATTGCTCTTTCATTTTCAAGGGTATTCCCATTGGAGATGTAAATACACATTAAAACAAGCCTGTGGTATTGAAAATACATTTACAGCTTCCTTTTACTAAAACATTGTTCTGCAACATAAACCAAAAATCATACATTTCAGTGGCATCCTGGAACATTTCAGTCATATATTTCATTAGGCTGCTGTATCCCAAAACCTAATTTAAATGATCAGGCAGAAACCATGGGGATGCAGGCTTATATAAATCATCAACGGGGATGTTTCAAAACCACCATGCTTTCCTATGTGTTTTTGTCGACATTATAATCTAGGAAAGCTCTGGGGGGGGGGGAATCTGTGATGCCATTTCTCTCTCTCTCTCTCTCTCTCTCTTCAAAGCTCACAGCAAAGAATTAGTCTTTTTTTCTCAATGACCCCTCAGTCGAAAATCCTAGCTGATCTGTTTTTGAGAACCCCGCAGAACCTGCAAGATCAGAATTGGTAGCCAAGATGCAAAATGCAGCAGACACTCTAGCAACAAACATTTGGGATGAAACCAGGAAACAAAGGGGAAAAAGAGATGCATTGGAAGACTGGAAAACCATGAGCCTGTGTCTATTCATGGACAGAATCCTGTTCCAAAAACAGGTAACAACCAAGAGCACTTATCACACTGAAATGTCTTCAAGATGTAGCGGAGTGTTATACACATAAGGAAGTACCACATCAGCTATGAAAAGGATGAGGAAGTCACAGGCACGCGCGCGCGCACACACACACACACACACACACACACACACACACACACACACACACACACACACACACACACACACCTGTGTCAATTCTCAAGATGAAAAGTTTTCCTACCGAAAGCAGCCTCCAGAAGCATGGAAATGGTGTTTTCCAAAATGATGAACCAACAACATTCAATTTCACCTCTACTTTCCATAAAGAAGAGGCGTGTATCACGTATTGATAGAAGAAAAGCATTTCCTAAATGACTCTTCCCGGCTACCCAGATTTCTGGCAGAGCAAAAATAGGAAAAGCAGTCAAGTGCAGCGCTTGGCCATAAACAAATGTTCTGCTGTTACTTGCTTTATAAAGCAGCCTTATTAAACAACGAGGATTGCCCACACTGAGGGCCATGGCAGCTGTTAATATGCACCAGCGATGTGCAGTAGTCGTTACCACTTTAAGAGTGCTTCTGAGCATGATTTCACACTTTGGCCGGACAGACGGATGTGGGTTCCACATGTTTCCCAGCAGTCCGGAAACAAGACAACTTTGACAGAGAACTACCATGGGCTGCTTTGTAAAAACAGTTTACATAAGAACATAAGAACATAAGAAGAGCCACGCTGAATCGGGCCAAAGGCCCATCTAGTCCAGCTTCCTGGATCTCACAGTGGCCCCACCAGATGCGTTTGGGAGTGCATGAGACTAGATATCTGTCTCCTGATACCACTCCCCTGCATCTGGCCCTTGAAGTACTCTGGTTTTAAGCCTGGAGATTACACATCTCCATCATGGTTTGTAACCTGTGATGGACTTTTCCTCCAGGAATCTGTCCAGTCCCCTTTTGAAGGCATCCAGGCCAAATGCCATCACCACATCCTGTGGCAGGGAGTTCCATAGACTAACAACGTGCTGGATGAAAAAATATTTTCTTTTGTCTGTTCTTACTCTCCCAGCCCTCAATTTGAGTGCATGTCCCCTAGTTTTGGTATTTTGTCAGAGGGAGAAGAGCTTCCCTCTATCCACTTTACTCATGCCCTGCATTATTTTGTACGTCTCAATCATATCCCCCCTCAGGCGCCTTTTTTCCAGACTAAAGAGCCCCAAATGTTTTAGCCTTTCCTCATAAGGGAGGTGCCCCAGCCCAGTAATCATTTTAGTCACTCTCTTTTGCACCTTTTCCAGTTCCACGATGTCTTTCTTGAGATGCGGTGACCAGAATTGTACACAATACTCGAGGTGCGGCCTTACTGTTGTTTTGTATAATGGCATTATAATGTTGGCTGTTTTATTTTCAATCCCCTTATTGATAATCCCTAGCATGGAATTGGCCTTCTTCACCGCTGCCACACATTGGGTAGTGTGAGAGTTCAAATCTCTCTAAAGTCAGTTCCGATCCATAGATGAGTCCAGCGTCGGTTTGAGGTGAAACGTCAAAGGGATTTTTATTAACAGACAGTTTTTGAGAGCTTGAAGATACAGCGGTATAAGGCACTTGAACTTGTTTTAATAACTCAGAAACATTAACTGGCTCAAATAAAGGTTCTTCCAACTCTAACAATATTGGACTAAATTCTTGACCGAGCCCCTTTAACGATAAGGATGCCCAGCAGTCCCCCAACCCAGACATTGTGTGCCACAGCATGGGAGTCTCACTCACTGAGCTACCGGGATTTCTTGATTGACTTTCCGCCATTCGATTTGGAACTCCTCATTCGTCTCGGGCCGCCTTAAAGGTTTGACTTGCACAGACCACCTGAATTCCTCAGGTTCTCTCTTCTTCCATTTCTTCTCCTCCTCCTGAGGGAAGCTGCTCTCTGTCTGACTGCCCCTGTCAGTTACTGGTCTCTCCCAACTGCCACCTCTTGCGCCTCCACTCACTCTCTTCTCCCCAACTGTCAGTCACTTCTTTGTGCTTCCCTCCCGTATCGCGCGCATCCTCAGCAACCCACAATACTTCCTTATTAGAATCCTCCATTATATTCTCCTCTTTCAGAGCAACACTTTCACAACCTCTCATCCATTCACCCTCCATTGTCTCTTCAGCCACTCCAGAGTTGCTTTCTCAAACGGCTCACTATCAATCTGATTCTCACAGGGAGACACCTTCATGGAGCTGTCCACCAACACACCAAGATCTCTTTCCTGATCTGTCACGGATAACTCAGAGCCCATTTGTTGATAGATAAAATTTTGATTTTTTTTTTTGCCCCAATATGCATTACTTTACATTTACAGTTTCCCAGTCCTCTCCCAAGCTGTGGCCATTACAAATCAGGGGCCGAAGCCACAGTTTGCACTAGAGAGGGAGCTGTGTTTGTATGTTTCAGCCAAGGCTGTAACAAAAGCAGAAACTTTGTAGCCACCTTTAAGGCTAACAAATGTAACTTCCACTCTCTTGGGCAGAAACTTTGTAGCCACGCTCCTCCTCTTTGGGTTTAAGCGCCACCCCGACCACGCCCCCTAAATGTGCTTCCAGATTCCCCTGCCGGAGGCCGGGAATCTTGGTTCGCATCAAAGTCACGTGTGGCCACTAATTTTTCTTTTTTAAATTTTTTTCAGTTACTTTTTCTCCGAAATACTGATGAACGCGAGGGAGGCATGATAGCTTTGTAATGGTAGTTTGAGGCGGAAGTTGCTTGGTCACTGCTCTAGGGATTTAGGAAGGGATTACTCGAATGCCCTTGGAGGACCGATGGATCATGTTGTGTGCTGGTCCACCTTGCTGACGGGAACAGCATTTTTTTTAGCAATGGACGAAGCAATACAAAATGGAAAATGAAGGATCATACAGTAATTCAGCTTTGGCAAATTATCATGCATCTTTAAATTATTTTTAAAAATAAAAGAAAGCGAAAACCGGACGTTGAAAAAACAACAACACGTGAGGTTGTTTGTCTTGGTGAGGACAGAGAAAGAGGGGTGGGGGCGAACGGAGACCACGTGCGCATTCAAAGTGAAGGCAATCATTTCTGCTTCGTGAAGTGACGGCCTTGGTTTCAGCAGCAACAGCAGCAAAAATTTTACAAAGGGATCCTAGAGTCATTGTAACCCACTTCTGCAGACACAGCTGCAAAAAAATGTGTCTGGATTACAACTTTCTCACTGTAAATGGGAAGTAAGTGCCACAACATTTCTGTATTTGGTTTTGTTGTAAATATGACACTCTCAATTTGTTTCCCTTCCTTCCTTCCTTCCCTCGTTCCTTCCTTCCTTCCTTCCTCCTTTGCAAGTGTTGCTTAAACCACACTTAAGTGCATTCTGCTGTTTATTGCACATTATGCATTTGCACTAAGGCAAACCCATTTGACAAGTGAGTTGTTCTCCAATGTAGCGGCTTGCATTTCTGTTCAAAACAGATTTCTTTGCATTCTAAAACAAAGCTACAGTCATCTCCCAGTGGTGAGTTACAAAAGAGAAGCCAGCAAGTTTGCAAAAGGTGGGTTGAGATTGGATCATGCATGTCAGAGGAAACAGTCTTTTATTTTTCAGGGAGGTCTGCTCCTAAGAACGTGAACTGTAACTCTCAGTCCTAGAGCACTAGGACTTTAAGAGCCTCGTGGCGCAGTGGTTAAATGCCTGTACTGCAGGTAAAACTGTGCTCACGACCTGGGTTCAATCCCTGGTAGCAGGCTCAAGGTTCACTCAGCCTTCCATCCTTCTGAGGTCGGTAAAATGAGTACCCAGCTTGCTGGGGGCAATTAGCCTGCACACTGTAATTAAAATTGTAAAAGAGGCCTTGTAGTGGTAATATAAGTAGAACACTTTGCTTTTGCTTTTTAAGAAGAAAAGGCCAGGGAAATAAGAGTTCAGTTTTCCGTATCCATTAGCACTTTTGGTCCAAAAACCAGGGTGTCTGCAACCTCTGCTTTCTGCAGAATTTGGAATAAATCCAGTCTTAAAACAACTGTGCTTTTCTCTCTCCTTTTACATGCATCCCAAATACAATCAAAAAATGGTACAACGTCATCCTCAATGTCTGATGACATAAATGGTCTGTGGTCTCAGACCAAGACAAGGAAGTCCCTCCATGATCCAAGACACTAGAAACTATAAACGGCACGGGCACCCCTTACTTCCCATTTACAGTGAGAAACTGGGAGGGGGACTTTTTGATGTGTACATTTTTAATATCATTTATCACAACAGACTTTGCAAACTCAGAATAAAATAGAGCAAATTTCATGTCAGTAAACTATACTTGCTGTCATAAGTTTTCTGTTGTTTTCTGGGGGTGGGAGTGCATATCAAAGCAGCTAGAAAATAGAAATACATGTGTTAACACAGAAACACAGTTTTAAAACCAACACTTGGATTTTGGTCAGTCTTTGTTCTGTCCACGTACACTCTCTCTCTCTCTCTCTCTCTCTCTCTCTCTCTCTCTCTCTCTCTCTCTCTCACACACACACACACACCAGGAAACAGCTGCTTGAGTCTTAAAAAGCACTGTTGTTTTTTTCAATTGCTATTAGTCATAAAGTAACAGCAAGGGTTTGCATCAGTGCTGTGGTGATGCTGTCACTGAATAAGCATGTGAAAGATAACACCAAATATTTCATTGAAGAGTCGGCTTTATAAATTTGTAGCAGTCTTTCTCTGAGGGAAAGTTCTTATCCAACTTTCCAAATATATAAAAAGCTTCTGTTCAGCTTTAACCCAAAATTGCCCTTTCAGAATGCTCAAAAATCATCATGATCTCCAGAGTTGAGGCCCTTGCCTCTTTTTCTGGTGGCAATGCTGTCTAATGGGTGCAGCAGAAAGGAGCTAAAACTTTGTAAAGAAAATCAACTAGCCTCAAACTTCTCTTGAGCTGGTCAGAGACAACACATGGAGCACAGAATCACAGAATCATAGACATGGAAGAGACCTCGAGGGCCATTCAATCCACCCCCCCCCCCCGCCTGCCATGCAGAAACCCCCATCACAGTAGTTCCGACAAGTGGCCATCCAGCCTCTGCTTAAAAACCTCAAAAGAAGGAGACTCCACCACCCTCCTTTGTGGCAACATATTCCACTGTTGAACAGCTCTAACCAGGGGCATGGCATGGGGAGGGCAAGGGGATGGGGTGCCCTGGATGCAGCAATTAGGGGGTGCCAAATCAGCAACCGCCCCGTGCCCCCCGCCATCTCCGAGTCCGGCTGCAGGCAGGCAGGCATGAGAAAGTGGTGGTTGTCGTGCCCTCCTCCTCCTCCTCCAAGTCTTCGCTGCCACGTGCAGGAAAGGTAAGGTGCGCATGCGCGAACATGCGCCCGCACACCCCATGCCTGCCCCATGCCCACAGGATTGCTGGGTTGATGGGATGGAGTTGGGGAGGGCTGGAGGGGCCCCAGGCACCCCAAAACCTTGCTACGCCGCTGGCTGTAACCATCAGGAAGTTCTTCCTAATGTCCAAATGGAATCCCTTTTCCTGTATTTTGAAACCATTACCCCAAATCCTAGTCTCTGAAGCCATGGAAAACAAACCTGTTCCCTCTTCAATATGACATCCTTTCAAATATATAAACATGACTATCATATCCCCTCTCAACCTTCTTTTTGTAAGGCTAAACATTCCCAGATCCCTAAGCCACTCCTCATAAGACATTTCTTCCAAGCCTTGAACCATCCTGGTCGCCCTCCTCTGGACCTTTCAAGGTCGTCAAGGTCTGTTTTAAATTGAGGTGCGGAGAAAGGAACACAGTACTCCAGGTGGGGTCTGAGCAGACCAGAATACAGTAGTGCTACCACTTCAGCATGTCATGAGACATTGAAATTCCAAGACACTGAAAGGTCTTGATGTGACCTTAGAATCAGTCACTTGTTTCTTTCAGGAGCAATAAATGATGGTCCCTCGGTGAGGTCAGAACCTGATAAGGATCCTTGAATCCACCTGGATTCTTTGAGAGATTTCTAGGTACATGCCAGGTATTTTTACCCAGATCCTGACGCTGAGGTTAACACCAGGCTTGGTGGCAACCCTTGACAAAATGCTCCCTTGCAGAAGAGGCTTCCAGGTGAACGTACCTGTTGGTGATTACCTGCAGTGGAAAGCCACCAGACAGCACTGGAAGCTGCATCTTCTTAATGTCCCAGAACCATACTATTAGTCTACAGGCATGTCCAAACTTCAGCTCTCCTGATGTTTTGCACCACAACTCCCAGAATTCCAAGCCTGTATTTCCAATGGCAAAGGACTGTGGGAACTGTGGTCCAAAACATCTGGAGGGCATAAGTTTGGACATGCCTGGGTGGGGAAAGCCAGCATGGCAGCCAGGGCCAACTTTTCAGCTCAAGACCAGACATTTTAATCAAACATGCAAGGCTCCGGGACACATCAACTGCCACTCACTCTTAGGTGAGCTCACAGCAGCAAGTCCCGACAGAGAACTGGGGTGAGAGACATCTGGATTGATCGCCCACAACCTTCCCTAGGACGTGCATCAGATTATTAATGCGCATAGCCCCACATTCCTTTCCAAACAACCGGAAATTACTGTCACTGATTCTCCACGCATTATGGGTGGGAACAAAATAAAAAGGGGGGGGGAGGATAACTACCTGGTGGCACTTGAAAGACTAACATCCATAATTTTTAACACGAGCTTTCCTGGAGAAGTCTGCATCATCAGACCTCAAGGTCTCTCTTTCTCTCTCTTAAACCCAGAGCTTCCCAGTGTAACCCATTTATTTTTAAACTGGTGAGGCACTGAATCCTGGGTGATTTTAACAACAAAAGGGTGTTGACACAACTCGTGCATACTGAATCTTGCATACTTTTGCATGCAACCTTTGCGCTTTACCACAGACAGGCTCAAAACCATTCCTCGGATGCAATCGATAGCTCAAGCCCCCCAGCCCTTCTAACGCCCCCCCACTTGGCCCTACTGATGTAAAAGATGGAGTAAAACCTGCTGAAGGGCAGGGCAACCAACAAGAGACCTCTCTTTTCTACACCGCAGTCTTCCTTCAATGGCCTCATTGGAGCAGCCTGCCAGCAGCCTGGCCACACCCGCTCCCCTACCTGCAGATGGGCGCAGATGGCGGTGACGGCGAACCAGGTGATCTCCCAAGAAAATCCTGCTGCTTTGGGCTGGGCCATTCTCTTCTGGAGCCTTGAAGAGAAAGAGAAAGACCGAGAGGTTTTTTGCAGTGCCAGAGAGCGAAAGGGGAGGGGGGGAAACAACACGGAGTCAAGTGCAGCCCGCCAGAATCTGAATGACTAAAGCAAACTGGGCAGCCAGTCCAAGCCGGGCTTTGGAAACGGCGCAACCTAAACAGCCGAGGTTTGTGCTGGCCAGGAAAGCAGACTCGCAGAGAACAACATGAGCCCAGCGTGAAGGGTGAGGTCTGTCCAATTAGGGCACAAGGGTGGGGGAGCTTGGCCCAGGACGAGCCACGGCTTGGGTTTTTCTCTCGCTCACAAGTCCGTTGATCAAGCTCTCTGCCCTGCTGTGCCTCTTCCGCCATTGCCATGCCGGCCCCCCAGGAGCCAAGCTGAAACTGAACCTGCTATTTCAGCACTTTTTTAAAAAAAAAAAATCACCGAAAACAACCTGAACCCCAGCATCCACTTTCCCGATCCAAGCCGTGTTGGCGGCTCAGCCCCAGGATGCAAAAACAACAGCCACACTTGCTCTGCGCAAGGAGGCCCTGCCCGTTCCATGGGCTGCAGTCCGAGAAATGTTAACTCCTTCTGTTGAAAGAGCAATGAGGATCAGCCTTTCTTTAAATGCTAGGACTTCAGTGCCCTTCAGTTCTCCAGAGAAGGGAGCATGCCCTGGCTTAAAACTCTGCAGAGATGGGCTGCGTGAATCATTGCTTGCCATTTTTTTCAGTAGCTTCCTCCAGCTGACCCAATGGTCTCTTGAAGAGGCATCATAGACCCAAAGAATCATGGGGCTGGGAGGGGCCTAAAAAGGCCATCAACTCCAATGCTCGGTGCAGGCCATCAAGGCTTGCTCCAGGGCAGAAATATAGTCCAAAGGGTATCTGTCTGGTGGTTGTCTGAACTTCTCTTTAATGCCTCCTGGGCTGGAGAACTCACCCCCCCAAGGGTCATTGGTTCCATTATCATCCTGCTCTAAGACCCTTACTTTATGTCCTTCCTTGTTCCACGACTAGTTTTGTGCTGTGACAGCGTTGTTCGTAGTCACATGGTTTTGTCCCTGTTCAGTCCCTGTTTCCGTTTACTCACAGGCATGATTACTTGTCTCGTGACAACTGTTACTTCACAGTCTTGTTCCGTGACAAATTCTGAATTTGTCTCGCTTTCTTAACCCTTTTTTTAAATATCGTAAACAAAACTTTTTCGATATTTCGATTTACTGGTCTTCCGGGATTTGCACATCAATGCTACAGGATTTTCCGGACTTTCTTTAATAAACATTTGCACTGCATGGTGTTTCCCATAGGGAAACTAATGTTGAATGCCACTTCAGCTGCTGACCACTAGGTGGACACTGGTTGTTGCATGACCGTTGTTACCCCATGGTCCCTTGTCTCGGAACAGGAACCGGGAACCAACCGTGACAAGAGAATTCCCCAGCCCAGGGGCAGGTACGGCTCGTCACACTCTGTTCCTGGTTCCGGGGGTGTGGTTGAGACAACTTTTTGCTGTCACGCTATGGATGTGAAGTAAGGTGTGTATGTTTTTTGTACCGGTCCCAAGTGGGACAGCAAGGAGGGATGAACGGGGCGTGAAGTAACCGCCTAACAATTAGGAAGCTCTTTCCTGATAGTACACTGAAATCTGGCTTCAAGGAACTTGATCCCACTCTGGGTTGATGCAGCACAGATCAGGCCTTTCCTCTGTAGGAGTGCCTTTCAAGTATTTGAAAAATTCCATCCTATATCCCCCTAACTAGGTGATCAGATGAAGATGAGATTTGCTGGCTAACAGTTTGCCTGGTGACCCTACCAAGCATGTGCAATTTCTAAAGCAGCCAATGCTTTCTTTTGCTTTTCTCTCTCTCTCAAGATGCTTTAATTGAAGCAACTGTGTGGACCCTGGGAAATGGTTAAATGAAAGGGAGGTGGATGTTTCTGCGGTAAGACCCATGATTTAGCCAAGTGTCAGGCATCTTTACAAGACCACAGGGGTTGGCAAACCTCCTTCAAAGAGGAAACACAAGCTAAACTTTAGGATTGAGAAGACCCTAGGCAAAATAATCCCTTCCACCGGACCCTTCAGTGGCTGTGGTTATACACTTTTAAACAAAACTGGCTCAAATGTACCAAAATTGTGCAAAATGTATGCCTAGTGTTTTTGATAGTTGTTGTGAGTTTTTTTTTCGGCCTGTTTGGCCGTGTTCTGGACGTTTTTCTTCCTGATGTTTCACCAGACTCTGTGGCTGGCATCTTCAGAAGGCAAGGAGCTCAGGAGTTTCTCTCTATGCTCAGGAAGAAAAACTTCCAGAACACAGCCAAAGAGCCCAAAAAAACTCACAACAACTATCAGATCCCACCCTTCAAGAATACTTGGTGTTTTTGTTTATATTTTTGTTTTTTTCAGGGGGAACAGATAATAGTAGAGCTCAAAAATGCTTCTGAAATCCCACAGCCACAAGGAGAGGTGCAGTCTGAAATAATAATGATGATAATAATTTTCCCAGGCTCTGAATTTTTTTAAAAAAGTGACTAGATCCACCACTGCTTGATTTGCCAAAGACAAACGGGAGGCAGAACAATCATCGTCACCCTCCACAGGCCCAAAAGGAGGGCACGGGCATCCTGATGGAGGTGCAAGATGACGGCGGATGGCCGAGTACCAAAGCAGCAGCCTCTTCTCCATGGGAAAATCTAAGGGGTTAACAAACATCCTTTCTTTGGAGATTTCAGCCAACCAGCCTGAGCGAGGGAGGACACACTGCGACCTGCCATGAGACCTCTTTCCACTCCCGGCGTATGACGTCAGGCTCGTGAGGACCTTGAGAGAAACCTGTCTTGGTTTTTGTCACCTGCTTATTATTTTTTAAAAAAAACAGGGTTGAGGAACACAGGGCCCTCCAGATGTTGGCAGGGGAACCCCCAAAAAGCATCCCTGCTTGGACATGGTGGTGAAGGCTGGTGGTAGCGGGAAGTCTCTGGAGGGCCACACGTCTTATTAGAGCACCAGGGGATCCAGGCCACACACTCCCCGGCTTACTTCCGCGTAAACGTGCCTAAAGTGGGAAGGCAGGCCCCGCTGCAGCTTCTCTGAAGGAATCTTCCCCTGTCTCTCCTCTGGCGCGCGTCATGTGTGCATGAGGCAACACGCGTCATGCCGGTTTCCAGCTGCGGCTCAACGACTCAGGGGCATCGGGCAGGCGGAGGGGACATCACGGAACTCTTTACCTGCCTGCGTGCGTGTGTGAAGGGACCAACCGGCTTCCGACCCCCAGCCCTGGGATCGCGCGTCCCAGCCTGTTCACACACTCCCAGGGACGTGCCATCGAGTGCACAGTAAATAGAAAACAACCACATGCTCTCTCTCTCTCTCTCTCTCTCTCTCTCTCTCTCTCTCTCTCTCTCTCCTGAATGTGCCTCGCAGGGTTGTTGAGAGGATAAGATATGGAATCCTGATCTTGGCCGAAAAGTCAGGACCAAAGTTTCAACAGACATTAAAATGATAATCGATAAGAGCATTATGGTGAATGGCACCCCCAAGAGAGAGAGATACACTGAAAATGCATGCAGCCCTTCTCCCGTCCTTCTTTCCACGCTGCTTGCCACTCCTGTCTCTCATATAAACAAGATAACATAACAAGATAAACTCCCATCGGATAACATATTGGATAACAAGATCAAGCCAACGCTGCCAAGCACTAGGATCGGATCGGATTACATGGAAACATGTCTGCTCATTTTATTTCCCCAAGGTCCCACTTCCTGGAAAGCAGAAGACACTCCGGTTCTAACCAAAAACCAAAAATTGCAACACCACCTCATTTTTCACACCCACAAAAACACACACCGAGAGAGAGGCCAATTCCCAGCTCTCACAGGGTGACATCTCCTTTCTGGCATCTATGCACAAGAACAGATATCTCACACATGTCCGTTCTTCTACACACCCCTGCGCCTCATTATGGTGCCCTATACTAGTTATCATTATTTTCCAAATGAGTGTTTGGGGAGGAATAATGCATCGATGTCTGGCACCGCTATTGCAGTGCTGGGGCTCAGCATCACGGGTGCTGTGACTTCACAAATGTCCTGAATTCCATTGAGGTTAATAGGCAGATCCCACGGGTGCAACTTGCAGCCCTCTGGAAGCACCAAAGTTACCTATGAGTGACTTGGGGCCTTTTCACACGACCCCTAAGATCCGCTGGCCCCTTAAATTCGGACCAAAGATCTTAGGGGTTCGTTGCTCTTCCTTCCTCCCCACCAGAGAAAGAGAGAGAAAAATGCAGCTCACCTGGAGGAGCTTCCCAGAGCTCCATTTCTCTTCCATTTCTCTTCCATTTCTCTTCTGCTTGCTTTTTTTCCTCCCACCTCTTCTCTTAAAGGGGCGGGAGGCAAAAAAAACACAAGCAGAAGCCAGGAGAGCCCTGCACTGACCAGATTAAATCCGGATCTGGGGATTTTCACCCACCTCAAGCAGGTACAAGAAAGTGCAGCTGGGTCGCGCTTAGGTGGGCGGGGTCGCACTTAATGTCCTGCAAACTCCAGAGCTGGTGGGAAAACACTTGTAAGGTCCGGAGTTTGCAGCCATTTGCTGCGGAGTTTAGGGGTCGTGTATAAAGGCCCTTGCATCTCTCCTCAAAAGTAACCTTCACCCTGGGATCAGAACGTGAGGATCCCGCGCCATCGGCTGTGGAAGGTTAGGCTTAGCAGAGACCTGGGGGTCTAATAGCATCTGGAGAGCCCAATATAATGAGCCCAAAAGACAAGGGGGGGCACATGTGTTCCCAGGCCTTTCTTGTTGTACATGGTCCCCTGCCAGAATCCTCCTCCTGCACCA
The DNA here is from genome assembly GCA_029282475.1 of Phrynocephalus forsythii. Classification (NCBI taxonomy): domain Eukaryota; kingdom Metazoa; phylum Chordata; class Lepidosauria; order Squamata; family Agamidae; genus Phrynocephalus; species Phrynocephalus forsythii. Next base: position 5,169,785 of record JAPFRF010000014.1, on the reverse strand, counting down.
CCAACACCCAAGAAACAAACAGACAAAATTCATGGCAGCCTCCAGGAGCACTCTTTTCAGAAAAGACATCCTTTGCTTCAAAAGAGCCAAAATGCCTTTTTTCTTTTTTTTCTTTTTCTTTTTTTCTTTTGGCAAAAGCAAAAGTGCACTTCCAATGACTTCCAATATTCTTAATCTTTCTGGCTTTTCAACTGTCCACGTGGGACTCTCCTGCTTCTTCTGGATGGCCTTCGAGGCAGAAATCTGGCCCTTTGGCCGGCCAGCGCTGCCCAGCTTGCCCTAATAAAAGTCGCCAGAGGTAGGGAGATGGCTTAGAATACTTTGACCCACGACATGGCCAAATCTCAAGGTTCCTGGGGGAGGAGGTCCAAGACAGCCAGAGAGAGCCAAGATCAAAGGCTGCAGCCCTGGAAAAGTGACCCAAGTCTCTGGACCGCATTGCTGGATCGTTTCTGGATCCCAGATCCAGTGCCGACAATGCAGGCTGGTGTTGCTTGATAGACATAGGAGTCCAATTGCACACCAATCCCAAAACCACCTTCCTGTCCCAAATGCGGGTGGGGTTGCACTGTCCTCTTCTAGGTGGCACAACGGGACCCATGTGCCACTCCAGGGAGGGAGAGGGGGGAAATCCACTCCTCACATTTTCCCTCAGGAGGGCCAAGATTATTTTGGGGTGGTCCTGCTCCCATTCTCCACAAGCCTCTCCCCCATCCGCAGGTCGCTTCTCAGAAGGCTCTTTTGCCATGCTCAGAGGCTCCTTTGCCCCACCCACCCAAAATAGAAGAGGCCCCAAACTCCAGCCTCACCTCGCGGGAGCGCCCCTCGCTGTCCCAGACCGCGTTCGGCGAGTGCCACCCCTTCTTCTCTCCCGCCTGAGGAGAGACAGGCCATCTTTGGGAGGGGGCGACGGCAAGGGGCAGGGGCTGCCTCGGGCGGCGCCGAGGCGGAGGCGCCCTAAGGTCTTTGCCTTGCGGACCCGAGGGAGGGACGGCGACGGCAAGGCAGCCCAGCCCGCCCGCCGCCAACAGGACCGGCTGAGCCGCCCTCGCCTCTTGGCGCAGCCCGAGGCTACCGGTCCGCGGCACCGAAGTCACCCCCCTCCCGCGCCCAAGGGTCGCCCCTGACGGGCGGCCACGTGGCAGGCGCAGCCTCGGGGCGCGTGGCCAGGCCAGGGAAGGGAAGCGGGGACACGAGAGAGAGCACGCCCTCCTCCCTTGCCCAGCCGGGGCCGAATGGGGCGCCCGCAACGAGCTGGGAGCTACCCAGCAGAGCCTCGCCTCTCCCCACTCCCAACCCCTCTTCGCTCCCCGGAAAGAGAAGCGGCGCCTCTGAGCGCGTGCAGAGCGGTCCCCTGGCGCACTCGCACCCGGCCCCAAGATGCTTGCCAAACCATGAGCCCCGTGACTCTTGGGAAAGGAGGACCAGGGAATCAGGACCGCCTGGAGAGGTTTACCTGGGATCCAGGCCACACACTCCCCGGCTTACTTCCGCGTAAACGTGCCTGAAGTGGGAACGCAGGCCCCGCTGCAGCTTCTCTGAAGGAATCTTCCCCTGTCTCCCCGCCGGCGCGCGTCATGTGTGCATGAGGCAACACGCGTTATGCCGGTTTCCAGCTGCGGCTCAACGACCCAGGGGCATCGGGCAGGCGGAGGGGACATCACGGAACTCTTTACCTGCCTGCGTGCGTGTGTGAAGGGACCAACCGGCTTCCGACCCCCAGCCCTGGGTTCGCGCCTCCCAGCCTGTTCACACACTCCCAGGGACGTGCCATCGAGTGCGCAGTAAATAGAAAACAACCACATGCGCGCGCGCTCTCGCTCTCTCGCTCTCTCTCTGCCAGACAAGAGGCAGCGTCGGGAATTGGATCTGCTCTCCGCGCCAAACCTGTAGACAGGGAAGGGCTGACGCACCCTGGAGTGGATCAGGCCCTGCCCTTTGAAAGGGATGGAGCATCAGTCCTCGACGTTTCAACGTGTGGACTCTCAGCCCGAGCCAAGAAGATTGAATCCGTTGCTTGCAAAAAGCCCAAAACCCGGGCAGGTCTGCTCAGAAACCCTTTCCACGGTGTTCCAGGCTCCCCAGCTCGTGGGAACCGAACTGCACCCTCTAGCCGGCCTTCAGGCTGCCTACACGCCACCACACACACACACACACACACACACACACACACACACACACACACACACACACACACACACACACACACACACACACACGGTAGCCAAGCCCATCCACGCGTGAACGCGGGGCTAGACCCTAGAAAAGGCTCACGCGCAGTTTCGCTCCGAGGCGTGTGGACGTTGCATTGCAAGCCAAGAGCTGCCCGTGCCAAGAACCGCGACCGGTTCCCGTCGGTTTGGGGGATGAAAACCCTCTTACCTGCCTCCGGGGACCGCAGCCTTTGAAGGGAAAAAATGACCTCGAGATGATGGAGACTCGGCAAAAAAAAAAAAAAAAAAGAGGAATTGTCGGGAACGAGCCTCCGCCTTGGCAAAGGCACCGCCGGCGCGCCACCCGGGCGCTCCAGCCAAGCTCCGCTCTCCCCGAGGCGCGGTAAGTCTGCGAGCGAACGGGCGCCCAGATAAAAAGAGCCCAAAGCGCTGCTCCCCGAGTCTAGCTCCTCCTGGGACGGCCGCGTCAACGAGCCAAAGACGGCAGCGAGGGTGGCTCGTTCTTCCGTCGGGGCCACGCCGGTTTCTTCAAATGCGCACCGCGGAGGTGAGCGTAACCCCGCGGAAGGAGCTGTCGAAATGAATGTTGCGCTGCTTCTTCCCCCTTTGGAGGAGCTTGAAGCCGGCGTGACTCCCCGGTAACTGGGGGCCAAGCGCCCTCTAGTGCAAGATCTAATGGCCGGGGTGGTGCCGAAGAGGCTCGGATTTGTTAAAACGAAGGGGCGGCCGTCCGGACACCAAGAGGTGCCAACTGCCAGGGCTCAGCAAAGGAGGCCCCCCTCTTGGGAAAGAGAGAGATCACTCTTCCAGGGATCTGCTGACAGCGCTGTGCCTCCGCACATGGGCGGGAGGAGAAGGTTCAAGATGGACCCCTCTTGCCAGCCCAGGGACCCCCCCCCCCACTCCCGCAGCCCCTTTGCCACCCACTGCTACTCCAGAGCAAGTACTGCCCATACTCCAGACTCACAACAGTAAGGAATCTCTTATTCCTGTGAATCTCATATCTCAAATCCCTGCAAGAGTGGTTCTTTTATGAAACCAATTGCCAAGCTGTAATAATGTGCAAGTGGTCTCTCTCTCTCTCTCTCTCTCTCTCTCTCTCTCTCTCTCTCTCTCTCTCTCTCTCTCTCTCTCTCTCTCTCTCTCTCTCTCTCTCTCTCTCTCTCTCTCTCTGAGTTTATTCTCAAAGAGTTTTCTCCTTCTCTGGCATTAACCCCAGGCTGAGATTTGAAACCAGAGAGTGTTTGATGCTACCCGATCCTGCAGATATTAAAATGGAAGACATCTGTATTATAGGGCAAGTGGGTAGATATACTAAGGACCTAATCGGAGAGATGGCAAAAGTGTGGGCCTCCAAATGTCCCTTTAATTCACCTCACACAACAGGGCCAGGTGAGGGATTTTGGAAGTGGAAGTCAAAAAGGCCTGGGGAAACCAAGCTTCCCACATCCCACCTAGCAGGGCTGTTGTAAAGCCAATGGGAAACTAGCATTCCATCTTGTTTGGCCTACAAGTGCCATAATCCCTCAGGCTGGTGGGAATCCTGAGTAAGCCTTGGGATGCCTTACTCCTGCACAGGCATTAAAACCATAGATTGCATATACAATAGGACCCTGGTATCCACTGGGGATTGCCTTCACGCCTTCCCATGGATAATCAAAACTGTGGATAAGACAGAATGCCGCAGCCACCACCCCACCCACACACATCCAAAATAATTCCTGCTGTTTTATGACAGTATCTTGCTTTGTGGCTGCTGAATCATTTATTGAATTTTTCCCTGCCAACCTTGGATAACTGAATCAGTGGTTAGTGAATCAGTGGATACGGTGGTCCTTCTGTAGCACAAAACTTACAAATGCTTTAAAATACCATACCAATGCTTTATTGGTGGTGTCAATTGTTATCTATTACCCATTGCCAGGTATGGGTGTGAAAGTTGGACAGTAAAGGAAGCCCATGGGGAAGAAACTGAATCATTTAAAATATGGTGCTGGAGGAGCTTTGCAGATACGGCGGACAGACAGACAGACAAGCACCGGCATCCTAGGACAAACACAGCCCGAACTCTCTCTTTCTCTGGAGGCAGAAAAGTTGAAGCTGAGGCTGTCCTATTTGGGGCACACCTGGAGAAAGCAGGATTCTGTGGGGAAAAGCCAAAAAATGTTGGGAATGGTGGGAGGCAGTGGGAAAAGAGGAAGACCCAATGCAAGATGGACCAGCTTCTAAAGGAAACCACAGGCTTGAATTTGCAGTGGCTGGGCTGAGCTGCTGGGGACAGGACGTTTTGTAGATTGCTCCAATTGCCAGCATCCTTCCTTCCCAAAGAGTGTTAGATAGGATGGAGGTGTACGGGTGCCTTGTGCACTTCCATTGCATTTCACATCTCCCCCCACCCCCACCCGCCGCTGCAAAAAAAGCCCAGCAAAATCCAGTTTATAAATGTCTCTCTATGGTGCTTCCAAGATTCTGTAAAAGAGGACTCTGCAACCCATGACAATTAACACCCAACAAAATGGGTTACTCTTTAGGATCCCACTGGGTGGGGTGGGGTATGACGACTAGGTACAGTCCCATTGGAATAAGAAATAAACCAACCCAGGCTGCAATTTTCCACCTTTCCACTTTGGGATGCAAAGCTCCCAGCACATACCAGCACTCCCACCCACCCACCTCTCAAAAAGAAATATACACATAGGGCAGAGCTGTGTTGGAATGTCAGCGCTCGGGAAGAGATCAAAGGGCCGTGTGTGTGTGTGTGTGTGTGTGTGTGTGTGTGTGTGTGTGTGTGTGTGTGTGTGTGTGTGTGTGTGTCCACGCATTGTTTCCTGGCCGGGCCAAGTGCAGTCAGAGCAGGTGCCGCTGCTTTTCAGCCCTGGGAGATGACAGGGAAAAAGACTCTCTTGACGGCGAGGGCCTGCTGCTCTCCATCGCCCGTCTCTCTGCTTCCGCGCCACTGCTCGCTCACCCACTCCCTCATCGCCAGCTGGTTAACCTCGCCCTTGAAAGGCGAGCTCATCACGAGGTCCTCGTGCCCCCAGAATGCCAGCGACAGGAGGGAGGTGCCCAGGCAATGCTTCCCAAAGAATGGCAGCAGGTGCAAAAAAGAAGAAGAAGAAGAAGAAGAAGAAGAAGAAGAAGAAGAAGAAGAAGAAGAAGAAGAAGAAGAAGAAGAAGAAGAAGAAGAAGAAGAAGAAGGCTGCCGGCAGGATGCATAAACAAAGCCTGCCACCTCCAGAAAAAGTGTCCTTTTGCGCTTCACGAACCTTGAATGAAAAAAGGCCAACGAAGGTGGAGGGATTTGCACTCTCCTGCTTATGGGGATGATCCTCCCCAAAGGAGGGGAGGCTGGAGGAAAATGAAAACGAAGCTTGGCCCCACCCACCCAACACGCCTCCAGCCAAGACCTGCCAGAGGATTCTCCTGACTGGAGAAGGAGAGGAAAGGCCCTGGAGGGGGCTCCTGGCAGACCCCCTTGTCCATTCCTAGAGATGGAGCATTTCTGGAAATGGTGAAGCCATGGGAGGAAAAAAACATTGGAGGTGGGGGAGATGGGAACTTTACCCCTCCGAAATTTTACGTTGCTATTCGTTCTATGTGTCATTTTTTTCACCATCCATCTCAAGGAGACTGAATCCTTCTATCTATCTATCTATCTATCTATCTATCTATCTATCTATCTATCTATCTATCTATCTATCTATCTATCTATCTAATGTTATATATGATTGCAGTTTATTCACCAGCCACTCTGGAAAAATACTTCTCTGTCTAGTAATAATCTAATTACGAATGGTACATAACTTTTCAGAATATAAATAAATGCATTCACATAAACATACTGTAAATCCCTTCCTATCAGAATGTAAGCACTGTCTCTAGAACATTATCCAACCCTGGTTTAAATAAGCAAGGGAATCAGGCACATAGAGAGAGCAGAGGGTTCCACTGCTAGATGACTTTGAGTAATCCTCTCTTCCCACTTGGTCATTTTATGATTCCCTCCTTCCTTCATGTATAACGGGAAGGGCCTGGCACCAGCCCTCCTTTTACCTTGGCCCCCAGTTGCAAACGGGACAGGCAGGCTCAGGTTGCAAACGTTTCAGTCGGTGCATCCACCTGATTCATCCTCGGTAATGTGACAAAAAGCCCAGGTCCTGTTGGTCATCGACGACTGATCATCTGCATCACGAAATATTTGGCTTGATTTGGACAAGGGGCGGCAACAACACCCAGAAGGCCGGCCCTTTCCTTCCTGGAGGAAGAAGGGAGAAGGACAACCAGCTGGTGGCACGGCGGCCGCGCAAACAGCCCTTAAAGAGACAGGCCACTTGCGGAGGCCGGTTCGGCCACCCACGACAGAAGGCACGCGTGTTTATGCCGTTCTCTGCTCCCCGAGTTAATCCGTCCGGAACGTGTCAAAGGGCCGCCTTTTTCGTTGACAAGTCGGAGAAGCTCGCTTTGTTTAGCATCTCCCAGCGCGGGCAGCGGTCCAAACTTAAAAGTTCTCTGTCTCTCCTCCCCGCCGCCTCTCCGCACCATCTTGGCCGCTCTCGGGCAGAGGAATCCGTTATTGTGAAATAAATAAAAGACCGGCAGAAAGGTCTCTCTTTCCCCTGGCCTAAAGGAGGTAAAGAGGAGGAGGCCCCAAGCTCCAAAAAAACCTCCCGGCGCTGCTGATTTGGGAGCCTGGAGAGGTTTGGAGCGGCCTCGGGGCGGGTCCGATGCGCATCCAGCTCCCGGCGGCTGCCTTTGGAAATTGGTGAAAGCTGCGGGTGGCCGCCGGGCCGAGCCACACGGGCTGCTCCGGAGGCGGCTCGTGGCCCCTTAAGAGGCTTCCCTCCCCGCCTCCCGGCAGGCTACATTTGCTCTTCTCCAGGCGGCGCGCAGATCGCGCCCCGGGCGGGACTTCCCTCCAGCTTCATCCCCGGGCGGCCCGGTCAGGAGAGCGCCTGGCTCGGCGGCTCCTCCGCTCTTGCTCGCCAGGAGGAGGAGGAGGAGGAGGAGGAGGACGGTAGCTTCTCGCCACCGCCCTCCCGATGGCCGCCAGGGGCTGGCCTCCCACGCCCCCCTCGGCGGACAGCGGGCTGGCCTCGGACGCCTCGCGCTGGTGGGGCTCGCCCTTCTTCTCCACGCCGGCGCTCCCCCGGAGGCGACTGCGCGAGGATACCGAGGCGCTGCGGCAGCTCAACGGCCGCCTGGCCGCCTACATCCAGCGCGTGCGGGCCCAGGAGGCGCAGCAGCAGCTCCAACTCCGCCTGGCGGGCGGCGAGGCGGCGGGCGGAGCCTCGAGCATCGTGCGCCGCCGCTACGAGGACGAGCTGGCCGAGGCGCGCCGGGCGCTGGACCAGCAAGCGCTGCAACGGGCCTCCCTGCAGGTGGCGCTCGAGGCGCTGCAAGATGACCACCGGCAGCTGCTGGCCAGGTGAGGGCAGGGCAGGGCGCAGGGGGGCCACCCTAAGGCGTAGGAGAAGGCCCTGCGCTTGGGAACAGCCTGGGATATTTCTTTACCTGAGGCCCAGGCACCCCAGGATTCATCCTCCCAGCCTAGTGGGGTGGGATGCCCAGGTGTGGAATTCCGAAAGCTTTGGTTCCCCACATGTTCTTGGACAACAACTCCCATAAATCCCGGTTGGTGGTGAAGCCTTCTGGGCGTTGTAGTCCAAGAACATCTGGAGACCCATGGCTGGGTCCTTTCCAAGGAGAAAGAGGGGGGGTAGAAGTATGTAAAATAAATAAAATAAAAAATATCCAGATATAAAGCAGTGAATAAATGTTTTTAATAATTAACATTTGAGTATCCTAGTGTACCTTGTGGGGGTTGGTGTCAAACTTTGGCAATGATCTGTGTGGTTGTTCTGTAGGGTGTGTGTGAAAGACTACTAGACAGTCGGTCACAAGAGCGACTACAATGTTCACAGACAATATGCAGGCAAACTCTGTTTTTTTGTTTGCAGGATACGCAATGTTATTCTGAGTTTTTTGTTTGTTTGTTTGTTTTGTTATAAGGTTAATGCTATCAGTAAAAACTATCCGGGGAAGCTACCACGAATTACGTGGCTTAATTGCATGTGAAAGGATTTCTGTTTCCATAATAGTGACAAGTCCGTGTGTGTAATCGGATGGATGACAAGTTAGGGTTTGTCCGGGATTGTACATTGTGTTCCTTAATCAGCAATGGTCACTGTTGGATGTTGACTTTAGGGATGGGCATTTTGTTTCAGAGTCAGTAGGTTATGAAACGAACCACATGAGCCCAGGTGCTCCTTGGAACTGGCTGATACACGCAGTTCCAATTGCTTTACCTTTCTCTGTCTCGCACAGGGTTAAAATCCAATGAGGAAGCACGCTGCAACGTCATCTTTCCTGCTTCATGCTGCTGGCTAATCAGAGAGGGAGGCGGGATGGTGCCTGTCCCTGCACACCTCCTGATTGGCCAGCAGCATGAACCAAGAAAGATGACATTGCAGTGTGCTTCCTTGTTGGATTTTAACTCTGTGCGAGACAGAAAAAGGTAAAGCAATTGCATCTGTGTGTATCAGCCAGTTCAGAGGACCACCTGGGCTCGCGTGGTTCATTTCGTAACCTGCTGGTTCCGAAATGAAATGCCCATCCCTAGTTGACTTTAAGATGGTTGGCTTCACCCAAAGGTGGAGCTGTTTCCCAGGAGGAGTGGGGCGTGTTGCTATGGTTACGCACAATGCTCCCTGGCCCTGCCATCTTGGTCCAGCAAGCAAAGGCCAAACCCATGTTTACTCACATAGTCCCAATGGATTGCAAAAATTGCCTGCCTTGGGTGTTATGACTGTTAAGTTCTGGTTTGGTTTGCAATCTACTTGCATGAAATAGACAATCATAATGAGCAAAAAAGGAATTCCAAAACATTAAATCCCACTCCACCCCCCCAGTTTTACTTTTGGCAGCACGCCGTAAAAAGAATTGATATCAGGACGAAAGCCTGAAACAAATGTGGCTGTAGTTAGTAGCAGGGTAATTAGCACCAGTCAGGTAACATTTATTTTACAAAGAGGCAAACGGCCACTAATCTGTATATTTTTTTAACTTTATGACACCCCTGTGAAAGCCATAAAAATAGGGGTAAATTAAAAATGTGGGATCTTACCTCTCCTTCTAGTTGTACCTTCCTGTGTTTGTGTTGGCTTTCTCAGATCTTTTGCATGTAATTTGTCTTCAAGAAAAAAGACAGTGTATCTTTGCTTGATTGTATTTTGAGCATCCTTTGGTCCCAGCCCTGGGGGATAAGTTGATATCGACAGAATTAAATAGACACTGCTATGTTTGGAAGATGCAAAAGCCTTTTCTCCTTTCCTTACTTACCATTTTGCTCCTTTGCAGGTGCTCTAAAAAGGAGAGTGATGCCAGCCTGGCTCTGGATCGCGTCAGAGAGCTCGAAGCTCAACTCGGCACCAAAGAGGCTGAGTTGGCCACCTCGTTGAGTCGCCAGCAGAGCCTGGAGGAGCGCTTTCAAGAGTCGAAGGATCAGATCACCTCTGTAAGGAACTGCCCATTAAATCTAACACACCTGGCTAAAACTGTGAAGCTGTCCCTTGATTTTCTAGGGTACAATTCTGTTTGTCTGGTGGTGGTGGTGGTGGTGGTGGTGGTGGTGGTGGTGGATGATGATGATGATGATGTGCCTGGTATTTTTGAATGCCTGGTAAGTTTCAACAACAACAGTCAATGTTTATATAATTTGCATTTTATAATTATGATTGATTGCCTGGTATTTTTTTCTTCTTCTTCTTCTTCTTCTTCATCATCATCATCATCATCATCATCATCATCATCATCATCATCATCATCATCATCATCATCATCATCCAGAACCCTGTAGGAAGGCCACTTTTCCATTTTAAAGCTGTATCTGCAACTCCCATGCATGTTTTCAGGCCCAACATTAAGGCTTCAGCTGCAAATGGAATTGACATCCTATTTCAGAAAAATAGTGGAGTCCAACCTCCCTGCAGGCAGCAGGGAGACCCTCTGTGTCTCTCACCAGCCAGTCAGTTATTATGCTCAAATGCCACTCACCACAACATTTCAAGAATGCATAAGTTGGGTCCACGAGCTACATAAAGTGATGCTCATTCCACTTTCCTAAGCAAGGAAAGAGCTCCACCATAATAATGTTTCCAAAGTCTTGCAGCATTTTTGCAATAGTTATGTTTTATTTCCAAAGATAGAGGCTGAGCATAGGTAGAGATAAAAGGTAAACACTCAAATACAAATAAACACACTGCAACAGAGACATGTATATGACAGATATTGCCATATACTCTCTATTCCCTGATTCTGTTTTTGCTTACCTGCCTCTCTAACATGAGTTTAATTTTTAGTGGAAACAAACATTTACAGGTAGCCCATAAGAAGGATAGTGTTGGAAATACATGATTCAGGCAGGGTTTAGAAATTTCATTTGAACCCTCTACTGAAGGTTTTTTCCTTGAGAGATTGAGATGTTTTGCTGCTCATCCAAACCTCTTTGTCAGTCTGATGAAAGCTAGTAGTGAGTCCCCCATCTTATAGTCAGCTTTGACCTCTTGTCTCCCTGGTCTGAAATAGGCTCATAAGATGAACAGTGGCCTGAGTAGGCTCCTTAGGTGGATAATAGCCTCAATAGGTGGGAAATGGCCTAAGGTGCTGAAACCCATAAAGTACGGGTCATTAGCTATGGCCTTGGTGGGGGAGCCTACATCTTATGAGCCTGTTTCAGACCAGGGTGACATGAGGTCAAAGTGAACTATAAAATGGAGGACTCACAACTAGCTTTCCTCAGACTGACGAAGCTGTTTGGATGAGCAGCAAAACATCTCAGTCTCTCAAGAAAAGAAGTCTAGTTGCCATGACTCATCTTCCAGATAAATTCACCTGGAATGACCAAGAATGTTCACAGACATCTGCTAAGGTATCGAAAATCAGTCACATTTTTTTAAAAAAGTAATCTAACTTGCCAATTCCAGCAGATGAGAGGCGCTCCTGCTTTAACTTTCAACCAGGTTTGTATTTTTGGATTACGGTTCCCAGAGGGCAGCCTGAGGAATTCTGGAATGCACAAACCTTTATACACACACCTCCAGTTCTGCTAGATTTGTCTCTCTCCGCCAAAGCTGACGTTCATTCTCTCTGTCAGACACAGTGACCTAACTATGATGGTTCCAATGATGTCATGCTGAAACCAGGTGAGCAAATGTCTGCTTTCCCCCTCATTCCAAAGACATTGGGGCGATTACAGTCAGCCAGGAATGTCTCTCATAAAACTCAGGTGGCAACATGGCCACCAGCTGTTCGGGGAGCCTCCGGCGGCGATGCTGGCTCCGTTGGCCCTCTCCACCTTAAAACCTGAAGCTTACAACTTGGCTGCCATCCTAAATCTCACCAGGAACTCTAGAATAACCTCCGATGTAGGTGGAGATCTGTAGCCCAAAGGCAATAATGTCAGCATGGCCAGCAATTTATAAGTCTGCAGAGGCCACACTGACTTCAGCCCGTCTGTGATCTCTGTTGGTGTCAACGTTTATGCTGAGTTGCTCTCGCGTGAGAGCTGGTTTCTGATTTCTAATCGGAAGCATTTGTAGCAAGAAGGCAGTCTTCTGATGTGCAGCTGCAGACTCCTCTGGATTAGACTGACAACATTGTCAAAGTAGTTTCAAAAGCAGCAAAACAAGGCGTTGCACAACGGCCACTCGTAGGAATGGCAGTGTTGTTCCAGGCGGCTTGGAAACCCAGCAGAGGCACCACCTTTTTCGTTAGCAATGCTATGCACTTGCAAGTCACCTCTGACTCACGGTGACCCTATGAATAAAGGATCTCCAAAATGTCCTGTCCTCGGCTGTCCAGCCTAGATCTTGTAAAGTCAAGTCTGTGGCTTCCTTTAGGCAGCCAGTCCGTCTCGTTGTTTGGGCTTTCTCATTTGCTGCTGCTCCACCACCCAGGTGGGAAGGAGTAAAGGACAGCTTGGGGCTGTTTGAAAAAAAAAAACGTTGCCTTCATTTGATCACTGTCAACTGCTCAGAAAAGAGCTGATAGATGTAACTCAAGGGCCTTGTTCGCTGGACATATTTCTCTCCTTTTTCTTTAAAGCTAAAGGAGGCGGTGAATGATTCCAAAAATGAACTGCAAAATGAGAAGTTGAGAAAAACAGACCTGGGAAACCAAGTGAAAACTCTGCAAGACCAAGTGGCATTTCTGAAGGACCTCCACGAAAGCGTACGTTATGCCCTTCTTCTGCCCCGTTGAGATGCCCTGTATTAAATCAATGTTAAAATGCATGTTGGGGAGGTTAAAGATAAATGAGCTGATTTTTTTTTTTAAAAAAATGGAAAAATCATTTCAGCAAGAGAGAATATGATCTCCTATCCAGGTTAACTTCTCCTACATGTCTTGTTTTCTATCTTGAGATCACTGGGAGGGCTTGCTTCCTATTCTACAGGACAAGGCACTAGGAAAAGGTAGCGGAGGCCAAAATCCCAAACCTTTAGCTGAGTGTTTCCCAAGCTTTGGTCCCCAGATGTTCTTGGACCTCATCTCCCAGAATTCCCAGCCAGCACGGCTAGCTTCGGGGATTGTTAGTCTAAGAACATCTGGAGACAAAACCTAATTCATTGCAGAGGTCATAGATTTATGGGTCCTCTAATTCATTGCAGAGGTCATAGATTTATGGGACCTTTGTGGGTCCTCAGAGTTTTATTTTCATGTGTTCCGAATCACACCGACAAGAGAGACCATCTTTTTGATCTGAAAGAAACGGTGTCTGCTTTTGAAAAGGCTGGTGTTGTTTTCTTCGGGGCCCAATGTACCCTTGTGTTGTGTTGCCCTGCTGAGTCCTCTCTCTGCTTCTCATTCTTCCTTCTCATAGGAGCTCAAGAGCAAAAAGCAGTTCTACCAGAGTAAGATTCAAGAAATTCAATCCGGCCAGCGGCAGGAATTTGAGAGTAAATTGTTGAATGCCCTCCAAGAGCTCAGAAAGGGACACGAACAACAGATCCAGGAGTATAAAGATCACATGGAGAGAAGCTTCCAGGCCAAAGTGAGTGTTCGGGCCTGTGGCGGTGGCTGCGCTTGCCATCTTTTCATAGCATGGACTAAAAATCCTGGACTAAATATCCTGGATATTCTCTTTAATATTGGGGGTGAGGGGCAGAGAAGTGTCTAAAGGAAGCAGGGTTGGATGGAAAGTTTAATGATTTGGGTTATAGAAGACAGGCATCACCTTAAGCTGGTAATTTGGCCCCTGCCTCCTTCGGTTTTGACTCGGTTAGGGTTGCGCTGCAACATTCTGCTGCAGTTCACCACTTCTTACTTGATACTGATAAGATGCCTGTGAAATAAAAACAGGAATGCTTAAAAGCTGCAGGATTGCCCTGCATTTCTAGAGCACAGAAAGTATAAATATAAACCCCGAAGGCAAGGGCGGAGAAGATGATTCGTCTCGCTGTATCTGACAAAGAGCAACCCTTAGGTCATACTCTGCCTGTGCTTATCTAGGAATAAGTGTTCAATGAACTCAATGGGCCATATTTCTCTTTAGACCTGGAGAGAAGGGCACGGTTAGTTCTGCGCTGGGATACGCTTTTCCCAACTGCTATATCTAGTAGAAGCAGAAAATAAGAACAGGCATCAATTTATATGTTATCATCTAGGCCAATGGTTCTCAACCGGTGGGTCCCCAGATGTTCCTGGACTGCAACTCCCAGAAACCCCTTCCAGCAGAGCGAGTGGTGGAGGCTTCTGGGAGTTGCAGTCCAGGAACACCTGGGGACCCACAGGTTGAGAACCACTGTCTAGGCCTTAAGAAACTTCTGTTGCATATTTTGCGGGATATCAGATGCCGTCACAAATTCCTAGGATATGATAGTAAACCTTGCCGTCTCTTTGGATGTGGTATGGATAAGGCCCAGAGGAAAGGACAATTTTTTGTGCTGATTTGAACAAGGATCAATGGTTGTGTATAGGAATCGGTTCCAGTAAAAAAGTTCATGGTGCTAGCTGCCCCTGATGTTTCCCTAGATTGAAAATGTCCAGCTTTCTGCGGCAGTGAACAGCGATTCTGCCAACTCAGCTCTGGCACAACTTGCTGAATCAAAGCAACGGGTTGAAACCCTAGTGTCCCAGGTAAAAAGAGATTACCAGTTTGCTTCCATTTTGAGTCTCCCTCTCCAAACCAATGGCATTAACTAACAGGAACTGGTTTCTCTGACATCTTAGAATGGTGCATTGAAAGCCAAGACAAGGGAATTGGAGGCCAAAGTGATGGAGCTACAGGAGGTGGCCGATCGTGAGCGGGACTTGTCCAAGAGGTGCCTGGCTGAGAAGGAGAAAGGGATGGCCGAAATTCGGGACCAGATGCAGGCTCAACTGGAAGAATACGAGCATCTCTTGGAGGTGAAGCTGGCTTTGGATCTTGAGATCAGCACCTACCGAGCCATGCTGGAGGGAGAGGAAAAGCGGTGAGTCCTGAAATGTCATTGGGTGGCCCTTAAAAGTGGGTGGGATTTGAGTGGAGGAAGAGTTGGACCCCCAGCCATTGATAGCTAGGATGCTACAAATACAGTGGTACCCTGACTTAAGAGCAGCTCAACTTAAGAGCAATTTGACTTAAGAGTGGAAAACTGTTGACGTTTTAAATGCTGCCTTACAAATTTTAGATATTGTCTGCTCAACTTAAATTTTTTTATATTGTTTTCATTTTTAACTTAGTTTTTAAATTTTTTAGATAGGTACCCTGACTTAAGAGTAGTTCGACTTAAGAGCATGCACTCGGAATGGATTAAATTCGTAAATTGAGGCACCACTGTATTGGTTTGTTTCTTGGGAAACCCAGGCTCCCATTTTGATGGAGGCAACATGAGTCCTAGACTCTCTCTCTCTCTCTCTCTCTCTCTCTCTCTCTCTCTCTCTCTCTCTTTTCTACAACCTGGCCTGCCTTGCAGGGTGAACGTGGGATAAAGTGAGGTCCAGAAAAAAATCATGCAACGCACAATGTGCAGCACTTCTAGCTCAAACTTCCAGATTCCACACAGATCTGGCTTCCTATCATATCGTGTTCACGACGGCAAAGGCATGGAGAGCAAAACGTTCCCCAAAGAGAATATTCCAAATTTGAATGGTGGCTTGTGGTGGTTGTTTTATACGTAGGTTAAAACTCACCGGAACGTCCTTGGACAGTGCAGGGCCACTGGCCGCCAGCCACCCAGGCCACTGCTTCTTCCCGCAAGGGAGGAAAAGGAAACGGGCGTTGCCCCAAAAGTGTGTCTACAGCATGAGCTCCAAAGTGGTCCAGCGGGCTTCGTCCTTGGGAAGCATCTCCATCGAAGACATTGACCCCGAGGGGAAATTTATCAGAATTAAAAACAATTCAGAGAAGGTATTTTTAAAATGGGAATGGCCTAGGTGATATCCTGCAGGTCGATCCATCTTCCTTTCCTTTCCTTCTTATTTTGAAGATGGGGCCCCCATCTCTCTGCAGAGTAGTTTTGAGGGAGAGGGTGGTTTTCCCAGGGCTTATGCTGCTGCTTCGCCACCTTTTGTTGTCCTGCCTGCCTTTGTGTGTGTGTGTGTGTGTGTGTGTGTGTGTGTGTGTGTGTGTGTGTGTGTGTGTGTGTGTGTGTGTGTGTGTGTGTGTGTGTGTGTGTGTGTGTGTCCCATCACTTATCTGCCCTCTTTGCTCTTTCCTAACAGCTATCAGACCTGGGTTTGCAATAAGAAGGGAGGCTTGCCTTAAGGGGTGACGTTGGGTTCTAGGTTGCTGGGTTCTAGGCTGAACATCCGAAGTCCCTGTGGAGCCAAGCCTGGGTCTGCTCAAGGACCCTCCCTCAGTGGCAGCCTAATAGGCATTGTTTTGCATGCTGTTTGTCTCGTAGGGCCAGTTGCTGACTGGGTGGACCATCCGAAGGCAGCGTGGGCATGACTTGGACATCATGTATCAGTTCCCTGCTCGGTTTACACTTCAGGCTGGTCAAGTCGTTACAGTGAGTGTGTGTGTGTTGGGGGGAGGGGAGGATCTTCTAAGGGCGCTTTTACACGACCCCTAAGATCCGCTGGCAACTTAAATTCGGACCAGAGATCTTAGGGGTTTGTCACTCTTCCTGTGTTCCCACCCCTCCACACTTCCTTGCTCCTGTGTGCGTGAGGGGAGGGATTTAAAAGGGGAGAAAAGAATGCAGGCTCACCTCCGCTCTGCCGTCGAGCTGCTCCGGGAACCATTCCAGTCTCTTTCAGTCTCTTAAAGGGGCTGGGGCAAAAGCAAACAAACAAACAAACAAACAAACAAACACAAGGCGAGGAGAGCCCGGCACTCACTGCTTTACATCTGCATCAGAAATTCTTCGCCTTCGGAGACCAGGTACTTGGAAAATGTGCTGGGACGCGCTTAGGTGGGCGTGGTCGTACTTAAATTTTTTTAAAAAATCCGGAGTTGGTGGGAAAACAATTTTAAGCTCCAGATCTAGGAGCCCTTTGCCTCGGATTTTAGGGGTTGTGTAAAAGCGTCCTAAGTCATTTTCTTGCACTTTGAAAGGAAATGTGGACCTTTTATTTATTTATTTATTTATTTATTTATTTATTTATTTATTTAAAAACCTATTTTTAGATTACATTTTCAATCCCAGGCGATGGGGATGATACCTGCACAAGGAAGACCCCAGGTATCTCCTTGCACAAAGAGACGTTTCTCACTCACGATGACCATGTGAAGTCGGTCAGGCCAGAAGCTTGACTGACCAAATATGGCTGAGCAATGACCAGAATTGGGACCTCCTAACTCCCACACTAACAGCTGTACCTCTCTGGCTTTCAGCACTAGAGGCATAAGAACATAAGAACATAAGAAGAGCCATGCTGGATCAGGCCAAAGGCCCATCTAGTCCAGCTTCCTGTATCTCACAGTGGCCCCACCAGATGCTTTTGGAAGCGCATGAGACTAGATATCTGTCTCCTGATACCACTCCCCTGCATCTGGCCCTTGAAGTACCCTGGGTTTAAGCCTGGAGATTACACATCTCCATAATGGTTTGTAACCTGTGATGGACTTTTCCTCCAGGAATCTGTCCAATCCCCTTTTGAAGGCATCCAAGCCAGATGCCATCACCACATCCTGTGGCAGGGAGTTCCATAGACTAACAACGCACTGGGTGAAAAAATATTTTCTTTTGTCTGTTCTTACTCTCCCAGCCCTCAATTTGAGTGCATGTCCCCTAGTTCTGGTATTTTGTGAGAGGGAGAAGAGCTTCCCTCTATCCACTTTACTCATGCCCTGCATTATTTTGTACGTCTCAATCATATCCCCCCTCATGCACCTTTTTTCCAGACTAAAGAGCCCCAAATGTTTTAGCCTTTCCTCATAAGGGAGGTGCCCCAGCCCAGTAATCATTTTGGTCGCTCTCTTCTGCACCTTTTCCAGTTCCACTATGTCTTTCTTGAGATGCGGTGACCAGAATTGTACACAATACTCCAGATGCGGCCTTACTATTGTTTTGTATAATGGCATTATAATGTTGGCTTTTTTATTTTCAATCCCCTTTTTGATAATCCCTAGCATGGAATTGGCCTTCTTCACCGCTGCCACGCATTGGGGAGACACCTTCATGGAGCTGTCCACCAACACACCAAGATCTCTTTCCTGATCTGTCACGGATAACTTAGAGCCCATGAGTTGATAAATAAAGTTTTGATTTTTCGCCCCAATATGCATTACTTTACATTTGGCTACATTAAAACGCATTTGCCATTTCATAGCCCATTCCCCCAGTTTGGAGAGATCCTTCTGGAGCTCTTCACAATCTTCTCTGGTTTTTACCACACGGAAAAGTTTTGTGTCATCTGCAAACTTGGCCACCTCACTGCTTATCCCTGTCTCCAGGTCATTTGTGAACAGATTGAAAAGCACCGGTCCCAGGACAGAGCCCTGGGGCACACCGCTTTTCACCTCTCTCCATTGTGAAAATTTCCCATTGACACCTACTCTTTGTTTCCTGGATCTCAACCAGTTCTCAATCCATAAGAGGACCTGCTCTCTTATCCCCTGACTGTGCAATTTTCTCAGCAGCCTCTGGTGAGGGACTGTGTCAAAGGCCTTTTGAAAATCCAGATAGACTATATCCACCGGTTCACCCAAATCTACATGCCTGCTGACCTTTTCAAAAAAATTCTACAAGATTTGTCAGACAAGACTTACCCTTGCAGAAGCCATGCTGATTTTCTCTCAGCAAAGTTTGTTCTTCTATGTGTTTTAAGATTTTCTCTTGGATGAGGCTTTCCACCATCTTCCCTGGGACAGATGTAAGGCTAACTGGCCTGTAGTTTCCCGGGTCCCCCCTCCTTCCTTTTTTAAAAATTGGTGTGACATCTGCTATCCTCCAGTCCCCGGCACTGTGGCCGTTTTAAGAGACAAGTTGCATATTACCGTTAAGAGATCTGCAATTTCATTTCTCAGTTCCCTAATAACCCTTGGGTGGATGCCATCTGGGCCCGGGGATTTGTTAATCTTCAATTTATCAATTAGTCCTAAAACATCTTCTCTTTTAACCTGTATTTGATTTAATTCTTTAGTCAAGAGGGGCCGTTCAGGCAGCGGAATCTGCTCAAGGTCTTCTGTCGTGAAGACAGATGCAAAGAACTCATTTAATTTCTCTGCAATTTCCAAGTCCTCCTTAATCTCCCCTTTTCCTCCCTCACCATCCAGAGGGCCAACTGGTTCTCTGGCAGGTTTTCTACTTCTAACATATTTAAAGAAGCTTTTATTATTACCCTTTATATTGCTAGCCATGTGTTCCTCAAAATCTTTCTTTGCCTCTCTTATCATCTTCTTACATTTCTTTTGCCAGAGTTTGTGTTCCTTTTTATTTTCCTCATTTGGGGAGGATTTCCATTTACAGAAAGACCTCTCCTTGCACTTTAGAGCCTCTAACTCCACTCGTTAACCATGCTGGTGCCCTCTTGGACTTAAATGAGCTCTTCTTTCTTTGTGGTATGCACTTGTGCTGGGCCTCTGTTACCATTGTTTTAAACAGGTTCCATGCACTCTGAAGAGATTGGATTCTTCCAACCTTCCCCTTCAATTTCTCTCTAACTAGTTTCCTCATCTGAGGGAAGTTTGCCCTTCGAAAATCAAGGATTTTTATGTCTGATTTGCTTGACACTCTTCCTCCAACATGCATGGCAAAGGAGATTGCAGCATGGTCACTGTTCCCCAGAGGCTCAGTGACATTCACATCCCTGACCAGATCCTGAGTATCAGACAGTATTAGATCCAGAGTTGCCTGTTCTCGGGTGGGCTCCATGACAAGTTGCTCTAAGGCACAGTCATTCAGCAAGTCGAGAAACCCAGTTTCTCTTTCTTGCCCGGAGCTTGCATTGGCCCAGTCGATGTGGGGATAATTGAAGTCCCCCACGATTACTATCCTGTGCTTCTGAGACACCTCCATGATTTGTCTCCTCATTTCAAGGTCCCCCTCAAGTTTTTGATCTAGTGGGCGATAGCACACCCCAACTATCACATCAGTCCTTGGACCTGGTAGTTTAACCCACAGTGATTCTATGGTGGAGTCAGACCCTCTGTCAATCTCCATTCTGCTGGATTTTACCCCTTCTTTAACGTAGATGGCCACTCCCCCTCCAACCCGCCCCTCTCTATCCCTTCTATAGAGTTTATAGCCTGGGATTGCTGTATCCCACTGGTTCTCTGCATTCCACCAGGTTTCTGTTATGGCTATTATATCAATGTTATCCCTAGCTGCCAAATGTTCGAGTTCTCCCATTTTTGGTCGGAGGCTTTGAGCATTGGCGTAGAAGCACGTGTACAGTGGGTTCTGCAACAACAGCTGCTGCTTTGTTCTTTCCCCCCACAGCTATTATTTTCAGTAGATGAACTATCACATTCCATTATTCTCCCAGTACTAATACCTGCTATGTCATCTCTATGTGATTCTCTACCCTTTCCAACCTCATTCCCTGTGGATGAGGTGTTCAACCGGATGCCACACAGCTCCTGTCGGCTTTCCCCAGTTATCAGTTTAAAAGCTGCTCTGCAGCCTTTTTGAGGTTGAGTGCCAGCAATCTGGTCCCATCATGATTCAAGTGCAACCCATCCCTCCTGAACAGGTTTGGCTTGTCCCAAAATGTTCTCCAGTTCCTGACAAATCTAAAGCCCTCCTCTAGACACCATCGCCTCATCCACGCATTGAGGCTTCTGAGCTCTGCCTGCCTGGCGGGTCCTGCACGAGGAACAGGTAGCACTTCTGAAAATGCTACCTTGGAAGTCCTGGACTTCAATCTTCTTCCTAACAACCTGAACTTGGCTTCCAAGACTGACTGCTTGGCCTTCCCGACATCATTGGTACCAACATGTACCATGACCACTGGCTCCTTCCCGGTTCTCTCTAACAAGCTATCTAGATTTCTCGTGATGTCTGCAACCTTTGCACCTGGCAGGCAAGTGACCATACGGTTATCATGCTCATCACAAATCCATCCCTCCATATTTCTAATTATAGAATCCCCTAGCAGAAGGAGCTTCTCTCCTGCAGCCTGTTCTTCTACATGTACCTGATCCTGTATCTCATCAATTGTGATGAGGGAGAGATCCTCAGGTGGAACCAGTTGTTCCTCGGTGTGTGCCTCATGAGGTGTGATGAGGGAAAGAGCCTCAAATTGATTGTGCAATATGAGACTCTTTGAGCGATCCCTTGGCCTTCTACTCCTTTGAGTCACATTCCTCCACACATCTACCTCCTGGGTTGGGGAAGTGATTACATCCTCAAAAGTGTGCTCTGTCTCTTCTTGGACCCGGATAGTCTGTTCTGCTCTGTCCAAGAACCACCCAACCTCCTTAATATGTTGCTGGTTCGATATGCGGGCCTCTAGCTCCTGGACCTTCTCTTCTAATAGTGCAACCAAGCTTGCACTTGCAGCAAGTGTAGTTCTTGGTGCGATTTGTCAAGATGACAAACATGGCACAAGTGTTACAGATAACAACTACAGCTGCTCCCTCAGACTCCATTTTAATGAGTGCAGTATTCTGGGCCTTGAATATTTTTAGTGTTACTAGCTACTACTCTAGAAATAATAATCTAGTACCAATGTTCCTCTTTTTAAGTGAAAAATAAATTCTCGCGTGCCATTAGGCATGCGGGCCGGTCAAACAGCCCTAGCTGAACTGTTCAAACCCAGAAACTCACCAGTGTTGTCTTCTTTTTCTCTCTCTCAGCAGTAGCTCTGCTTGGATTCACACCCAGGCTCAAATGCTGAGGCTCAAATGCTTCTTCAGGGGGAGTGGAGCCAAAGTCTTGAAAGGTTGAGACCCTGGGACTATCGGCAGAACAAGGACTCTTGTCGCCAGACAACCTCCCAGCCCTTACACTCCGTTATTCCCTCTAAGCCAGCCATGCCCAAAGTCCGGCCTGGGGGCCGAATCCGGCCCGCCAGACCATTTTGAGTGACCCATGGCTGGCCAGCTCCCCCTTCCCTCCCCCTCCCTCTTTCACCCTCCCCAAGCACAGACCTCCCCATGCCCAGTCCAAAACAGCAGGATTAAGACATGACATAAATAAAGACATAAATAAATGCAAGGAGAGTGGGGGGGGGAGGCAGAAGAGTTTGGATTGGCTTGGCGGGGGTGGGGAAGAGTAATTAACCGGGGAGGAAGGGGGTGGGTTGCTTGCAGAAAAGAACCCTGGAGTGTGGGTGTGTTTGTGTGTAGGGGGCTTTGCAATGTGCCCCGCTCCTCTGAAAAATAAAAAAGGGGGAATTGGTTTGGGGAGCAAACATGGCTTGCAAGGGGTCAGTGGGTGGGGCTTGCAGGGGCCAGGGGCAGGGGGGCAGTTGGCCCCCCACACATTCTCAGCCACCAGATCTGGCCCTCCTTACAAAAAGTTTGGACACCCCTGCTCTAAGCGTTGCAGCCCTCCTCTCAGCACAGGTTTCCCCAGAAATGGCATATGGTTGCAAGCTACAGTATACCTGTTGTAGGATTTGATGGTGGTTTGGTCTTAAATGGGCAATTTAGAGCCTTTAGTCTTACAAAAGAGCTGATCCTTAATGGTCAACACACACCAATACAGCATTTGAAGTCTCCTTATAGGACAAGAGGGCCAAGTTTGGACTCTTCTTGGTGGGCAGGACAGCTGTGGGGAGTGTCCCAAAGAATCCCTGATCTTCCCAGAGTACCACCGCAAAATCCCTTTCAAAGAAGCACCTGCTCAGTGGCTTGTTTATTCTTCTGATGTGCTTCTGATAGGATGTTTCTCTCTTTTGAAGATCTGGAGTGTTAGAGAAGGTTCAAGCCCAGGCTCTGGTGTGCATGTCTGGAAATCCCCACAGCCTTGGGGAGTTGGCGAGAATGTCAGCATCACCCTTCTCGATGCAGATGGCAAAGTAAGTCCCAGCTGGCCTGGCCTTCGTGCTACACAAGTCTCTGCAGTGGCCCCATTCTCAACAGAAGGGTGGGCCTTTTTACTTGCAGGAAACGGCAGAAGGGAAAGTTACTTGCGTGGAGAGAGGAGAAGGGGATGGAGAACCAGAAGAAGGAGCTGAGGAACAAAAGATGGAGCTTCAGGGTCAGGTGGGTTTTTAAGCCAAACTCCCCAAAACTGGCAGTAATAACTCATTAAGGTTTGCCTTTCTTTTTTGCCTGGTGGAGCATTTCCCCATACCCTGAGGCAGTTATGCGGGGGGATAAAAATATTTAAAATAAATAAATACTAAATAAAAATGCAGCAAAAATATATAATTCCACATGCATCACCAGAAGTGGCCACCAGAAGCCCTGCTATATCTTCTTCTTTAACATTTATTACAAGGTCTCTGGCTCCCTCTCATGGCCAATGCTGGTAATACACATGAAAATGTGTATTACCACACCCTCTGCATTTTTCTTTTAAATTTTTCACCATATGGATAAGTCAGAACTGTGGATATCGATTCCTTGGATATGGGAATCCTCCTGTACTGTGGTGTGCTCCCCTCACAAGGGAGGGGGAGATAGATGGGGGGGACACCCCCAGTTCCTCCCTGGACACCAGCTTGGAACGTTAAGCCTGGCCTAGTAAGGCAGGTTCAAGAACTGGACTCGGGGGGGGGGGCAGGGCTATGGTGTGCCTTTTGCCAAGCAAGCTGGCATTAACCAGCCCTTCTGTCTCCCCAGCAAGGCGAAAGCCACAGTTGTCCCATCATATAGCCGAGAGGATGGTGACATGCTGCAGAAGGTTCCTTTGGACCCAAACGGCGCTCTGTGATTTCTCAGCTGAGAGGATGAAGCTTCCGACAGGAAAGCCAACTCTTGCCATAGGATCGTCCCCCATCCCTAATAGGTAGACGCTGCCTGCTGGCAAGGCTGGGTATCTCTTGGAGTGGAGCCATTCCACTATGAATAGAGCATATACCCCCCCCCAAAAAAAGGAGAAACAGGAAGGGATTCAGCATACAAGCAGGTGGAGTGTTAGGAATTGTTAGGCATATCTCCCAAGCGTTGGCTAGCTGGAGATAGTATCTCGGATGGGTTTTGGTTGCACGCCATCTGCCTACAGGCCCGATCCTGTCTGCTCCATCCAGAGGAAGAATACAGAGTGCTTCTGAATCCAACTGCAAGGTCCCACGTGCTTTTAGATCTGCCTCTAATTGGCCAAACAAAAAGCTACAGTTGTCTTTCTTGACTGATGAGTCTTTCTCTACTGAGTCCCTTGTCCCACACACACACACACACACACACACACACACACACACACACACACACACACACACACACACACACACACACACACACACACACACGTGTGGAAAATAGCTTAACTCTGTCCCCGCAGCAGGAAGGACGTGGACAATTTCACTGTCGTCCACGGATGGCCTTCCAGACAGCATCGAGCTGGGGTTCCCATCAGCCTGCTAAGTATGACGGGTGATGGGAATTGCATTCCAGAAGCATTCAGGAGGTGGGAGGGCCCGTCCCACTGGGATCTCTCCCAGTCAAGGGGCTGAATTAAGCAAGCGCTCCCTTGAGGACACAGCTGCCATGTAGCCTTTTATTTGTGGCACGGCTGCAAGAGTGTATGTTGGGACCTGTTTTAGGAGAGCATGCATTAGCCCCGAGGAAAAATAAATGGAATTTCAAACTCTTCCAGAGAGTTTGGAAAAGTTACTTTGGGGAGAACAGTTTCTGGAATTCCTCGGTCATAAGCAGACTGGGAGATAGGAAGTTTTCCTCCCCAAATGTAACTTAGATCTGAGGGGGTTTTTTTTCTTTCTTTCTTCGTCTTGGCCTGAACTATCAACGGCTAGTGCCATACAGAATGAGGACAGCGAAATGACAGAAGGCACCACGAGACCACCCCTTTGCGGTCCCACTTGCTTTCCAGATGGGAAGCAAGGTACGGTTGCTCCAAAGCTCTGGGTTAAATCCAGGTCTTGGCTTAACCCAGGTCTTGGGTCAACTCTTCACTACAACCCCAGTGACGGAGTAGGTTTCTCTCTCTCTCCCTCTCTCTCTCCCAGGGTTTCTTTTCAGTTGGATCTCTTCGCCACCAGGTCTTTTTAAAATAGCGCATGTTAAATTATTACAACCCAGACTGGCCTCTACTGTTTTAGCAGACCTCAGTCTTTCACAGTGCACCTTCCAGACCTTTAAGCAGGGGAGCAAGGTTTGCATAGTCTTGCCTGCATTTAAAAAGGGAGGGCCCTGTTCAGAACTTCCTTTCTATTAAAGCTTATCTTCCAAACAAATGACGACTCCTGGCATTTGAATCAACTCCTTTAGTCTTCAGCAGGCCTGGTGGTCACCTGTCTATATGCACACAGAGAAAAGACGTTGCATTTCTGATCTCACCTAGTAGCCATGAATATCATGGCAGATATATTTGCTTTTCTTTATTTATTTGATTTTTATACCTCCCATCTAGCAACGAAGACCACTCTTGGTTCTTTACAAAAAAAAAAAAAAAAGAATAAAGAAAATATTTCACAGGTTGATTATAATATACAATGCAGTTTTTAATGCAGAGTGGCCTCGCTGCCAGATGAGCGGTTTACAAAGACAACCAATTAATAAGGGAAAACTAACTTAAAGCCTAATATGGATTTAAAAGTAAAACTCATGCAGCCAAGTTCCTATGAGTTCTTGTAGTTCCTCCAAGCCCCAATGCTGTCCGTGGCAGTAACAGCTCTGCAGTCGGGCTGTTTGCATAGAATTTTCTTTGACAGCGTCCTGCAGGGAGTTAAAGGACAAGGTGGATCCAGGTTTTTCCCATAACACGGCTTTATTACATTTGGTCAGTGCAGGGTAAGAACTTGGCTGTGACACTGCATTATCAGGGACACCTTAAGGAGGAGCATGTTGGCTTCCCGGGAGCCTAGGGGGCACAACAGGTATTAGCGTTTCACAGTTAAAGGCAACAGATGTGGCTCAGTGACAGTTAACGTTGGTCGCTTACAACAGTGCTCCCCAACCTTTTTGTCCCCGCGGACCGGGAAATTTTTGATAATTTTTCTGTGGCCCGGGCGGGGGGTGGGGGTGGGGAGGGGGAGAATGCGAAAAGGGGGTCTGGCGGGGAGGCAAAAGGGGGGTGAAAACAAAGGATGGGAGGGAAGGAGGAGGGGGAGGCACAGGGCACTCACCGGTGGGGCGTCGGGGTGCCACTCCCCCACATGGGCGGGGTGGGGGGAACCCGGGCTCCTGGGCAGGCGGGCCCCGCCTCCTCCTGCACCGGGAGCCGCGCGCGGGTCTCGCTGCTGGCGCCCCGCTTGCTCCTGCTGCCGCCTATGGGCCTCCTCCTCCGCAGGGAGCGGGGCGCCAGCAGCGCTTTCCCGGCGGAGGATGAGGCCCACGGCAGCGGCGGCAGCAGGAGCAGGAGCAAGCGCGGCGCCAGCAGCGAGACCCGCGCGCGGCTCCTGGCTCAGGCGCCCGCGCACCCGCCCGGCCGCGCCAGGAAGTGACACGAGCCGCCGCCGCCACCTCCTGCTCCTGCTCCGGTTCCTCCTCCTCCTCCTCCTCCCGTGCCGCCGCCGAAGGAGCAGCAGCAGCAGCAGTGAGGGCATTATCTTGGGGGGTGGCTGATCGCCCCGTCCCGCCGCCACCACCCCTCAAATTGCCCTCACTGCTGCTGCTTCCTTCGGCGGCGGCGGCGGGAGGAGGAGGAGGAGGAGGACGCGCTGCCGCCGCCGTGGCTGCTGCTGCTGGTGGTGGTGGTGGAGGGCGAGGAGGAGGAGGGCAGAGGAGGAGGAGGATGCGCCGCCGCCGCCGGTGGGCGGAGGAGGGAGGCGGCGGCTCCTCCTGCGCTCCTCCAGCCTTCCTCCAGCCTTCCTCCTCCACCCGGCCGGCTGCGGGATAGAAGAGGAGGAGCGGCAGAGGAAAAGGGAGGAGCCTCCCCGGCGTCCCCAGGCGGCCCGGTGCCGACCGGTCCACGGACCGGCACCGGTCCGCGGCCCGGGGGTTGGGGACCACCGGCTTACAACATTTAACCAACAAGCAAAGGTTCAGGGCCGGACAGGCTTTTCTGATTATCACGAGAGCACATAAGTGGACTTTGACAGCAACCATGGAGAGCTATCAAGAAACACATCCAATCTTCAAGGCACGAAGCAAAGGCAGCCGAGACACCTTCCCGCCTTCCCTGCTCTTTCATTTAACAAAAAAGGAGGAGCTCCATATAGAATACATCTCTGAATGTATGTACAAACTACATGATTACAAAATAAATACACTTTTTAAAAAAGACACATACAAAAAAGTTGGCTGAAAGAAGCAAGGCTTTCGCAGGACGCCACAGGTAGGAGAAGACCACCGTTTGAGGGCCACAAGGACACCAGCCGGGGCACAGGAGGGCGTTTGGAGCTGGAACAACGGTGACGGGATGCGTTCATGGAGGCAAAGGCACCACGACGGTCACGTAGCTGATCGGGAAGAAGCCCGACCGGTCATTCAACATGCCTTCGTACCAGTTCTCATCAATTTGGTTGGTCAACGTGATGAGGTCACCTTCTTTGAAGCCAAGTTCGCCTTCGTTTTCCGGCTCAAAGTCAAACAACGCTTGGCAGCACGGCTGGTCCATGTGCAGCGTCGAACCTGCCCGGAGTCAGAAAGGGACAGTCGCAACCATTGCCTCCATGACCCAAGCTCTGCGTTCCTGCCTTAACCCCAAAGATCTGGCCCCAATTCCAATAGTATTCAGAGACACACTCAAGGGACTGCTGAGCAGTGTAAATCTCACCGATCCGATACATCTGTTCCAGTTGGGATGGCCAGTAGAATGCAAGGCATAATGTTAAAGAAGAAAAGATGTTGTGAGTTTCCTGGGCTGTTTGGCCATGTTCTGGAAGTTTTTCTTCCTGATGTTTCACTAGACTCTGTGGCTGGCATCTGCAGAGGGCAAGGAGCTCAGGGAACTAGGAGAACATGGCCAAACAGCCCAAAAAACTCACAACCACTGTTGGATCCCAGCCTTGAAAGCCTTCAAGAATCCATTTGATTAGAAGCTGGCACTTCAACACTTGGCCAACATGACAGCCCAACTGGACCTTCTAATGGTGCAGCAGAACATCCCGGGTGTCTTTGTGTGATGGCTTCTCCTCTGAGACAACAAAGCAGAGGCTGATCTGGCAGGGGAGATAATCAAGCCTTTACAGAGTTCATGCTCTTGGAAGTCATGTGTGGCAGTTACTTGCATCTACTCAAAACCATACCCTCTAGGCGAGGGGCTGCTCTTGTTTTAAAGGTGCCCAGTTTGGGTGGTTGGGTGAAAAAAAAGAAAGATCTTTTAAAAAGCACTAAAAGGGTTTTTTTTTAGCACCCCTCCCACAGAGGGGGTGGGGATGGTGAGGGAGCCAACAAGGTGGGGCATCTAAGCAGGTAAAACTTGGCCAATGTTTGGCCCTGCATGGGTCCATGTGTACTTCCAATGGGTGACCAAATTGGGCACAGGTGCTCACCTGTTGATTTTCTCAAAGGGCTGAAGGAAACCCCGTTGTGCTGTTGGCCGCTGCTTGCATCCAGGGGCGTTCTTATCACCGGCTTTGGCTTGAAGTCTCGTCTCGGACGACTGGACGCCACGTCAATCCTGGAACAGGGAAGGCTGAAGGTTAGGTGCCTGTCACCAGGAAGCCACCCAGGGGAATGAAACAGCACAAGTGCTTTCTTTACTTAAGGGGTGAATAGCCCCGCCCACTTCTCTCACCTTAACCCAGCCTGTCCATGAAAGACCTTGGCCTGCAAACAATTAAATAAATACAATACTGAAGTGGAGCCACTGGGATGGGTTGGCGTCAATCCAACAGGACTTCCCAAAGGTTGAGATCATTGGATCTAAACAGTAAGGATGTAATCCCACCCCCTCATCTTAACAGTCTGTAAAATGATGAATGACAATTGGGCGGGGGGAGAGAAAAAGGGAGTTCCCCCACCTGCTTGGATCTTACTGGGCTGGGGCACCTCCCTAATAAGGAAAGATTACAAGCTTGTGCCTGTTTTAAAGGCCACACCTGTAGTATGTGTACAATTCTGGCTACCACATCTCAAAACAAGACATAGTGGAACTGGCAAAGG
Organism: Phrynocephalus forsythii; assembly: GCA_029282475.1. Classification (NCBI taxonomy): domain Eukaryota; kingdom Metazoa; phylum Chordata; class Lepidosauria; order Squamata; family Agamidae; genus Phrynocephalus; species Phrynocephalus forsythii. The sequence continues at coordinate 5,141,069 of JAPFRF010000014.1, read as the reverse complement.
TGCAGAAGAGAGTGACTAAAATGATTACTGGGCTGGGGCACCTCCCTTATGAGGAAAGGCTAAAACATTTGGGGCTCTTTAGTCTGGAAAAAGGCACCTCAGGGGGGATAGGATTGAGACGTACAAAATAATGCAGGGCATGAGTTAAGTGGATAAAGGGACGCTCTTCTCCCTCTCACAAAATACCAGAACCAGAGGACATCCACTCAAACAGAGGGTTGGGAGAGTGAGAACAGACAAAATAAAATATTTTTTCACCCAGCGTGTTGTTAGTCTGTAGAACTCCCTGCCACAGGATGTGGTGATGGCATCCGGCCTGGATGCCTTCAAAAGGGGATTGGACAGATTCCTGGAGGCAAAGTCCATCCCAGGTGACAAACCATGATGGAGATGTATTATCTCTAGGCTTTAAAAAAGCAGGGTACTTCAAGGGCCAGATGCAGAAGACAGAGATCTAGTCTCGTGCGCACTCAGAGGCATCTGGTGCAGCCACTGTGAGATACAGGAAGCTGGACTAGATGGTCCCTTGGCCTGATCAAGCAGGGCTCTGCTTATATTCTTATGACCCTGCGCCCAGCATAAGAGGAAGCATCCTTTCTGAAAGCCCCCCCCCCCCGCTTAGCGCGGGAAACTGAGATCCGCGGGAAACATAACACATGTCAGTTTCTTCTGACCTGTTTTGTAGCTTGCTCTGCAAGTCCTCTAAAATTTCCGTGGACTGTTTATGATAGTCGAGGGCAGATTGTATGAAGACCAGCAGCTGGCTCACTTGTTCTATCTAAACAACAGGTAGCAAAAAAGAAAGAGAGACGCAGTGAGTTTATGTGATCTTTGAATAGGAACCCAAGACAAAACAGGATTATACAGCCTGATTCATTGATTTATTTAAAAAAAATCAATTACATTATCTGATTGATTCAGAGCCATGATACTAGCGACTGATGGGTGGGGACTCAAGAGACAAAAGTTCAAGTCCTCATTGGGTCATGAAAGTTACTGGGTCAAATATACTCTCTCAGTCTGACCCTACTTCACATGGTTTTGTTTGTTTGTTTGGTAGAAAAAGGAACAAGGAGAAACAGAGCCACCTAGACTATCCCCAAGTTCACCAGAGGAAAAAAATGGGATATAGATCTCATTTCCTTAACAATTAATCCCAAGGAAAAGCAGCCTAAGTTGGGACAAGTGTGAGTTTTGGTGGCACTGATCTCTGAAACGCCCTTCATTTGTGGCGCTTTCAATTATTCAGAGCCGCTAACTGACATCAGTGCCACAAAGACGTAGAACACATGAAGGCAGGCGACTCTTCTGCTCCCAGAGAACGCGAGCAGCTGGAAAAACTTACGTCGTTTTCCAAGAAGTTGAACATGCTCCGTTCGGCCAACTCTTTGGACTCTTCAAACTTCTCCACTGCTTGGTTGACTTCTTCGTCGGGTATCTTCCCTAGACGCTTCTTTTTGTAGTCGTAATCCAAACGTCGGCCTTCCAATTTCTTCAGATGGTGCTGTGGTAAAGCCATACATACTATAAAGAAATAATTATATCCAACTCCTGCAAATTCTCAAAACAATACACGGCAATAAAGCCTTCCTTGCTAGATGCTGCGCTTCCTGTGAGAAATCCACTCATATTGAGGGTTGGGAGAGTGAGAACAGACAAAAAATATTTTCTTTTAACCCCTGTGTGTTGTTAGTCTGTGGAACTCCCTACCACAGGAGGTGGTGATGGCATCTGGCCTGGATGCCTTCAAAAGGGGATTGGACAGATTCCTGGAGGAAAAGTCCATCACAGGTTACAAACCATGATGGAGATGTGTCATCTTCAGGCTTAACACCAGGGTCCTTCAAGGACCAGATGCAGGGGAGTGGTATCAGGAGAGGGATATCTAGTCTCATGCGCTCCCAGGCGCATTTGGTGGGGCCACTGTGAGATACAGGAAGCTGGACTAGATGGACCTTTGGCCTGATCCAGCAGGTTTTTCTGATGTTCTTATGTTCTTATCCCAAATGGAAGCAGGACTTGGGCAAAATGCGAGTTTTCCCATATAACCTTCCTGGCTTTTCCCCTTAAAAGGAACCCTAGGAGTCTTACACCATTAAAAAGACAATATTTAAAAGCTAAAACTGGTAAGCACGTTTTGAAGTAAAATACCTAAAAAGAGCTAAACTATTATATTAAATAAGATCAGTACTAAAACAGATTCAAAGAGCACAACACTCCATTTAAAAAAAAACATCTGGGACTACCAGTTATTAAGGGAAAGCCTGCCTGGAAATAAAGGTGTACCATAGCAGGTGTTTTACTCACCTCTCTATCTTGCCTTTAGTGAGCTCTGGTTTGCCACTAGTCACTGGCAGGTAAACAGGGCATTAATGTGAAAATCTGTTGGCTGAGATGATTTATCTCGATGGGCAGGGCCAACAAATCAGTGGCAGGGAACTAAGATCAAATTTGACCACAAACTTGATAAGGGACTGCCGTTGTTTCCAGGGAACGCCGCTCGCGTGGGAATGAATTTTCTCCCACACTGAGAAGTGTGAACGTGGTCAACATGGATCATCCCAACCCTCGAGGGAATCAGTGAAGCTCAAGAGGTCCACCTACCCCAATCTCTTTCAGGTCTTTGTCTTGGAGCAGCTGCAGAGGATCGATGAAGTTCTGCTTGACGCTGATGTCCAGGGAGTCCTTCACTTCGGCCATCTGCTTCATGCCTTCGCCCATGTCCATCAAGGCTGTGCCTTGGGAGAGCAAGAAGGAACATGTTGGCACTGCCCGCAGAACACCGCTTTTTAATGAAAAAATCCAACAGCACGTCATCCAAAGGAGAGGCATTCAACAACCTCCACTTCATACAAACCAATTCCCCATCTCCCTGGGGAATCCAGTCATTCTCCAGCCTTTACCGTTGCAAGCAGTCTCACATCCGAGAGGGGGCAGCAGATCACAGACTTCAGCTCAGAAACACTCTTTTTTATTTTTTTTAAAAAACTAAAACTATGGTTCCCAGAAGCCTCTGGTAGCAGCAAGCCAATAAGCCCAGGAACCTGCGTCAAAAGGACAGAAGTGGGTCCCGAGCAATGCACAAAACCCCAAACTTGTCTCTCCTTCCAGCAGTGCTCGCCCTGCAACCCACCTCCCTCAAAACATGAGGAAGCACAGCCGTGTCACCCTGAGACGGCAGCCATTGGGAGCAGAGCCTGTGCCTGTTTTACCACCTGCTGCCCGGCAAAGGCACCCACGCAAGCTCACCGAACAGAGAGTCTTCACCGAGTTCTCTCCCGTAGCGCAGCATGCAATCCCCGAGCAGCCCCTCGGTCTGGGGATAACCGGTGTTTTTGACCTGTCCTCGGATCTTGGACACCGTGTTCAGCATTCCCAGCCGAGCCCTATAGGCTGGGGGAAAGAGAAGGTGTGGGTGAGCAAGATTGGCAGAAATGAAACACTCTCTCTCTCTCTCACACACACACTCTCTCTCTCACACACACACACACACACACACACACACACACACACACACACACACAGAGAGAGAGAGAGAGAGAGAGAGAGAGAGAGAGAGAGAGAGAGAGAGAGAGAGAGAGAGAGCAACCAACAGTCCAGATAGAAATATGTGGTCAAGAGGTGGGGAGTGTTCCAACGCTGGAGGCCTTCAAGAGAACTTTGGGCCACCAACTCACAGATATCCTTTGACTGGGATTCCTGTCTGGAGCAGAGAGTTGAACTTGATGGTTTTAAGGCCCCTTCCAACTTCACTATTCTATGATTTTGTGGATGGATGGGTGGGTGGGAGGGTGGATTGATGTGTGCGTGGGTGGGTGGATCAATGGATGGATGGATGGATAGATGGATGGATGTGTGGATCAATGGATGTGTGGATGGATCAATGGATGTGTGGATGGATGGATGGGTGGATGGATGGATGGATGATGGATGGATAACAGAGAGGATAAGAGAAAGCTGGCTCCACTGACTGTCTGACTGACTGATTGACTGATTGATTGTTTTTGATTTACTGATTGACTGATTTGCAACTTTTCTGCTGAAGGATACAAGGAGGCTTAGAGCATTAAAAGAAACAACGTTGACAGCTAATTAACAAATCATTACAACATTTTAAAAAGCATGAAACAAATATCATCTTAAAAGCTCATTGTAAGAAGTTTAAAAACACAAATAAAACACGAAGAATCAAGCGGTTCCCTTTAAACACTCCTTTTGGCCAACCAGTCCTTTGAAAGGAAAGCCGGTCTGGTTTCTGAAAGGTTTTCATCTGCTTGAGGAAGGGCAGCAAAGATGGCCTCCTCTTTGGAGAGGGAGGCATCTGCTTACTATACAGTCTCTTCAGACCTGCAGGGCTGGTGGAACCCTACTGTCCAACCTCACGGGGATGATGTAAAGCAAAAGGTAGATTTTTGTTGCACCTCTGTGGGAGGGCAGATTGTGGCAATGGGAGAGTCTTGGGTAGCTTTCCTCCTGCTTTCTTTCATCTAGACCTTCCAGGGCTTAAAGTTGGGCTCAACCGAACACACAACATGAGAGGACAGTGACTGACCCACAAAGCAACCACTGAAGCCAGTGGTGGGGCTTGGTTTTCTTTGTTTTTCTTTAGTAGGCCAACTAGTGCAGGATCCAACCTTGCTCAGGTCCAAGCAGGCCTCCCACCATCCCTGAGCCTGCCGTGAGTAAGATTTCGGTAACGTCTGCATACAAAACATCATTTGTTCTTGGCCCCAAAATCTGACCAATGACTAATCCATTCCTTCTCAAAAAAGGCACTTTGTGAATTACTCTGACTGGTTGCTGTGGTCATGGCTGCCACTCTAGTGGGAGTGTGGATGGAGATGGGGTTTTAAACAGAGATAAATGTGTGGTCATCTAATGCAGGCCTCCTTCTTCTCTTGGTTTTCCTCACAGCAGGTTAGGATGCAACAGCTCTAAACAATAATGTGATTTTCATCCTAACCTGTCACCCGGGTTCTCTTTCCACTTTCTACCCTTATTTTCTCATTTATTTTATATCGACCCTGCCCAAGTATTCTTGTTTTCTGCACTGTGACCTGTCAGAAGAAGATCCTGCTGGATTCTATCACATATATCGAAGCAACTGCACAAAAACGTAAATATTCTGCTGTGTGCTTATTGTATATCCAGCTGCAGAATTGGGGCAGGTCTGATGCATAAAACTATTTCGTTTCCTTTTTACCTGGATTGGGCTGCAGATATTCAGTGGCTTTGGAGAGCAGTTCTGCCACCGCTTTGTTGGTGATCTCAATTTTCTGCAAGAAAAAAACACACAACACAACAATTGCAAGGAAAGTGATCAAGAGAAGTGATAGTACCACTCTGTTCTGCTCTGTCAGAGCCCACCTGGAGTACTTTGTCCAGTTCTGCACTCCTCAGTCTAAAAAGGATGTTGACAGCCTTGAACGGGTCCAGAGGAGAGCAACCAGGATGGTTCAAGGTCTGGAAGAAATGTCTTGCGAGGAGTGGCTTAGGGAGCTGGGAATGTTTAGCCTTACAAAAAGAAGGTTGGGGGGGATACGATAGCTATGTTTAAATATTTGAAAGGATGTCATATTGAAGAGGGGAATGATTTGTTTTCCATGGCTTCAGAGACTAGCTCATGGGGCAATGGTCTCAAACTACAGGAAAAGAGATTTCATTTGAACATTACGAAGAACTTCATGACAGTTAGAGCTGCCCCAAAGGAGGGTGGTGGAGTCTCCTTCTTTGGAGGTTTTTAAGCAGAGGCTGGATGGGCATCTCTGAGGGGTACTGTGATGGGTATTCCTGCATGGCCGGGGGTTGGACTAGATGGCCCTTGAGGTCTCTTCCAACTCTATGATTCTATGAAACTTCCCAACAGCATCCTGTGTTATCTCTCTGATTCTTTCAGAGGCAAAGGACTAGTGCTAATCTAAATAATCAGTCCAAATCATTACATTGTGTAGCTCTCCTCGGAATGTATCCAAGGCAGAGAACGGAATGGATGGTACTTGTATGAGCTCAACTTCTATTGAAGGAACACACGTACAACAACCTGTGAGTCACAAACAGCTTTGTGCCAGGGAACAGCCTCTGCTTACCCTTTCCATCTCTTGGAAATCATCGTCCAGTTTTGTTCCTTCAGTTCCGCTGATCTTTTCACTGAAGAGCTGCGGCAGGAAGCAAACAAAGAGACCAAAATGGCAGCCTTGGGATCGGCCCGAAGCCAAACACAATTCCGAACACCAAGCCGACATCTTGCATGGGAAAGCCTCAAGTCAGCCATGCACAGGCTGAGCTCAAGAGGCACCTCAAGGGGAGATGTTGTGTTTTAAAGGACAAGGGATCAACCCACGAGATCAACTCCCCGATGGAGAAGGCTTGGAGCACCTCTTCTCAGCAGCAAGAACCATACCTTGGTGGCGTCTTCCGCTCTATTCAATTATCCTCCACCAGCTTTCCTGTTCTTTTAAGACAGGCATGTCCAAACTTCAGCCCTCCTGATGTTTTGGACCACAACTCCCAGAATTCTAAGCTTAGCTTGCCAATGGCAAAGGACTGTGGGGGTTGCTGTCCAAAACATCTGGAGGGCCGAAGTTTGGACATGCCTGCTTTAAGAAAAAGGTATGGCAACCAAGCCTCCTTTCTCATGCTCTCTAGGGAAGCTCTCCGCTCAGTTGACTGCTCAAGGACAGAACCTGACTTTTGAGGACAGAAAGAGCCCTTGAAAGAGTCCCCATTGAAGACTTTTCTAGACCTCCAAGAGTCCTTGGCCTGAAGGCTACCACAAGACGACTTCTCATCACAGTCTCTGTCAATTTTCACACAACATCTCTGGGCAAAGCCGGTCTCTTTTGTGAAACAAAGCACACCATTTTATTCTATTATATTTCTTGGACTTCTGTTCTGTCCATCTAGTGGCACACCTTTGCTCTGAGTGGCTTAGATAACACACATTGGCTATATGTGTTGGGGGGGGGAGGATATAAGTAATCCATCCAATGCTTCTACTTCTTAACAAATTCATGCAACAACGAGCAACCACCTTCATTTCAAACCACCAGTGTGACCAGCATGGACTATCCAGCGTGGATGATAATCTGCACAAATAACTGTGACCCATTCCCTTTGCTCCTCAAAAGCACTGCAAAACATGCATAGCCTCCAATAAAAACCAGGGAGGGAAGGGACCCTTTCTCTCCATCCCCAAAGCTCCACTGCTGCATAATCATTCTCCCCATCTGCCTTAAGGGGCCAAACAATCTCCTCTGCTCTGCCTACACCTCCCACAGATCCAGTCTCTCCCATCTGCCTGCAGGCAGGGCTTTCTCTGCCACCCTCCACCCAGAAGCCTGGTTCCACAGCCTGTTCTCCAACGCACGCCTCCCTCCTCCTTATCAACCCTCTCCAGCCTGTTCGAAGCCAACTCCACCCACCCACATGCCAAGGCTTGCTAAATGCCTCCATGCAGAGTTTAATTCCCACCCCATATGCTTTCATGGCAACAGCTCCACCCTAGCGAGAACTGGAATCTGTTCTTTGAATTCTCTGCTATAGATTTCTTCTGCATTTTCCCTCAACGGCAACTGTTTGAAGAGAAACTGGCAAGCCTGAAAACCAAACTATTAATCTCCGTATTCCGTAGGATGGAACCAGTGCCATTATGAGTACTGTAGTGCTGTAGCATTGTAGCGCAGCAGCACACAAAAACTTGTCTTCCAGACAGTCACTCTCACTATAGGAGAGTGATGGCAAGCCTTTTAGAGACCGAGTGCCCAGACTACGATGCAAAGCCCACTAATTTTTCGCAAAGTGCCAATACAGCAATTTATCCCGAATACAGGTGGCTGTGAAGGGGCAATGTCTGGTGCCCACAGAAAGGACTCCAAGTGCCACCTTTGGCACCCGTGCCATAGGTTCACCAACACTGCTATAAGAGATGAGCATTTCTGCAGATCCTGCCCAATCACAGGACAACTGAGGTGTGATTCTTCAACCCTAATTTCTCCTTGTGAACTATACAGGGTCAGAAATAACTGCATGAGCTCAGGGCCTCTTGGTTGTTCCAAGTTCCAGTCTCACTAGATCTTTCATGATTACATGAGCCTGGAGAGATCATTTGAAAGTTTCACGCTCTCCATATCTTCGTCTTAGATCTCAACAACATGATTAAGAGAAAAGACAGCCACTGAATGAGAAAGAAACAACACGAGATCGCCATTTCCAATGAAATCAGCAGCTTGGGACAAACAAATAATATTTCTTTGAGAAATGGGGGGGGGTTATATTACTTATAATGAACTCCTTTTTGTAACAGACGTAACCTGATATTGAAGGGGGTTGAGTCTGATCATCGGTGTACCTGCAATTTCTACAATTACACATGGAGATGGCCTTGTTATCTTAGGTGTGTTGTATCGCAAGTCAGCAGCTTGTAACATTCTAAGTTTTTAAAAAGCAACTAAATGTAACTAGCTTTGCCACCTTTGAACAAAAAGAAACGTACAGCAACCATCCTGACAAGTAACTGGAAGAATAACTAGTTACTTCTTCAAGACTTAGAGTTGCAACTCTAACTGCTTACTTTTTAACAGTAACTCCCCCCCACACACACACCATTCTCTGTCCTGACCATTCCAGACCTCTGCCATCTGACATGGTGCACTCTGCCACACTGGCTTGTAGTTTATACTCAGTATTCACCGGCTCTAGCGGGAGACATCGGCTAAAACTGACTGACAGACAGCTAAAACCACATTTTAATTCACTCAATGTGATTCAATGAGTTTTAAAGTTTAATCGTTTTTTTAATAACTGATTGTTTTCATATAACCTATTGTATTGCATTTTTAATTCTATCCTTTTTAATACGGCAAGACGCCCCGAGTCCCCTTATCAGGAGAAAGGTGGCCATAAGTAAGACTAATGAATTAATAAATAAACAGCGGTGTTAATTCTTCTTGTTTGTCTCTTTAATAAACATAAACACACACACACACACACACACACACACACACACACACAAGGTCCTTCCTCTGCTGCCAAGCTACATTTGAAAAAGAAAAGGAGAAAGCGAGGCCCACTTGCCTCCCTCCTGATTAAAAACACAAAGGCTGCAAGGAGCGGAGTGTTTACTGACCTCCTCCCTCAGCCCAGCCAGCCCCATACAAGGCAGGCAGGTTAGGTTTCCTTCCAACTGCTTTGCCAGCCAGCAGCCTTTGGGGGGGGGGGGCACTGGCAAAAGGCATCTGAAAGCAGAAAAAGCCATTGGCAATTTATTTTGAGTTGCAGGGAATACTCAGGAAAGAGAAATGAAGACGGAGGAGGACTGGTTCCTACTCTCGTTCCGCAAGGGTGACGTTCACAGCCAACCCCGCTCCACGGGCCAAGAGTTTCTCTTCTTGTAGCCAGCAATTCATTCTGTCTCACTGCCGCCTGGCTGCCCTTTTTAGTATTAAGACATTTTTCTCGCCATGCCACTGAGGCACACATAGGAGACTCAGAGGTGGTTGAACCCTTCCCTGCTTCTGGGGGGTGGGTGTGATCCTAGGGATTACTGTGCAGCTTCCCCCAAGGCTAGCTCTTCCCCTAGAAGGCCCAGTGAAGATTCGAACTCCCAACCTAGGTCTCTGCAGCCAGAGACCTCAATGACTGAGCTTTCCAGCCAGATCCTTCTGACTTGCTGCAACCCTTTTTAGGGCCTTCCAAGCTTACTCCAGAGTGGCTTGCCCCTTCCCTTCCTCTACGGGCACCCTGGAAGCTTGCCCAAGGCCACCCAGGCTGGCTCCTCTCCTAGGGGGCCCACTGTGTGTGTGTGTGTGTGAGAGAGAGAGAGAGGGAGATCAAACGCCCAACTTCTGGCTTTGCAGCCAGAGACCTAACTCATGGAACTATCTAGCACAGGCATGTCCAAACTTCAGCCCTCCTGATATTTTGGGCCAGAACTCCCAGAATTCTAAGCTTAGATTACCAATGACAAAGGACTGTGGGAGTTGTGATCCAAAACATCTGGAGGGCCAAAGTTTGGACATGCCTGATCTAGCAGGTGTCCAGAGTGCTAGAAGCAAAGCCATGCTCTCCGCAAAGCGGTCCCGTCTGTGCCAACTTCCAACAATGTTTTTGTCCTGGACAGCTTTGCAGTCAGCATGGTTTGCTGCTTGCTCTATGGGCTGCCCAGTTTATCCACTACTGGTTTCTAACTACCCTGATAGTTCAGAAGGGCCTTTCCTGCAACCAATGCCAGCTCTTTCTTCATTTTGTTTTTCTTAATGGGGCTCTGGGGACAGCAAGAAGCAAAATCTTAGGGCCTTTTCACACGACCCCTAAACTCCGCTGCAAATGGCTCCCAGCTCCGGAGCTTAAAATTATTTCCCTACCAGCTCCGGAGTTTACAGATAATTAAATGTGACCACGCCCACCTAAGCGCGTCCCAGCGCACTTTCCAGGTACCTGCTCTCCAGAGGTGAAAATTCCTGATGCGGATATAACAGTAGTGACTGCCCGGCTCTCCTTGCTTCTGTTTGTTCTTTTTTTGCCCCCCCCTGCCCCTTTAAGAGATCTGAATGCAGTGCCGGGACAGCAGAACGGAGGTGAGCGGCATTCTTTTCTTCCTTTTTTTCTCCCTCCCCTCACGCAGCCAGCAGCCAGCAGCCAGGAGTGCGGAGGGGGTGGGAACGCTGGAATGGCGACAAACCCCTAAGATCTCTGGTCCGAATTTAAGTGGCCAGCGGATCTTAGGGGTCATGTGAAAAGGCTCTTAGAGAAGGGTCTTTTGTCTCCCAGAGAATCAAGCAGGATTCTGTGGGTAGGAGATGCTTTGGCCTTCTCCCGGGAGGGGAGAGACCGTTTCCACCAGGCAGTGCCACATCACGCCAGGGCCTCGCCGTCTTTCATAAAACCCATCCGCTGAAGCCATTCTTCGCCCATAACAATAAGGAACGTTGTGCTCCAGAAACTTCAAGATGCTCACTGACAAATCCTTAGTGTGTTCGCCATCTTTGGCTGGTCACTCATTTGCCATTCAATAATATGTGAAAAATGCTTTTAAGGAGGGGGCAGGGGAGAGAGAGAGAGAGAGAGAATGCCTAACAATATCAAGCCACAAATTACTCCCCTACTCTCACCACTAGCTGCCTAGATGCGCTAAGCACATCCAATCTCACCTGATTTCGGAAGCTAAGCAGGGTCGGCCCTGGTTAGTACTTGGATGGGAGACCACCAGGGAATACCAGGTGCTGTAGGTGCCTGGAGTAGGAACTGGCAAGCCACTCCAGTACTCCTGCCAAGAAAACACCATGGGCATGGGGTCACGGAGAGTCAGTCACGACTGCAATGACACAACACACACACACACACACACACACACACACACACACACACACACACACACACACACACACACACACACACACACACACACACACACACACACACACCACTGCTGTTCTCTTGGATCTGCAGTGGCAATCAAAAAGTATTCCACCCTCCTTGCAAATTGGGTTTGTGGCCAAAATTCACAGAGCTTATTTATTTATTTGTTTCATTTTTATACCACCCATCTTCCAAACTGGAACTCTGGGTGGTTTACAAGTAAAAAAAAGTCATCAATATATGGGTGAAAAACATCAAAATACAGATAAAGGGGGGGGCTGGGCAAGATACATGGGGGGGCAGGAGGAGATTAGAGAAAAACAAAACAAAACATAAAGTCAAAGTAGGTCACCATATGCCTCCCTAAATACCATGGTTTTCAAGGCCTTTTTGAAGGTGGGCAGGGACTGTGCAAGGGACAGCTCTCTTGGAAGGTGGTCCCATAACGATGGGCCGACAACGGAGAAGGCTTCTGCAACTGGCCCTGAATAAATCGAACGCAAGCAACGGACGGAGACCTGGGAGATTCTCCAGTGGCCATCGGAGTAATTGGACTTGAAGAAGGTGGCTGCAGCACGCGAGCCCAAGAATATTACTCAACCGGAGGCTGTTGCTCATGAGGAATAAGCTGCGATTCCTCATGAACGCTGCCCAAAGTGGGTGCCTGGGTATGCAACCTGTTGGCAGCCGCCCCGGGTGGTCTGCAAAGGACTAAGGGCCACCCACCAGGAAGGGGTCAAGCAATTCTGAGACTGCAGCCGTCATGAAAAGTTGCCCTTTCCATCAAAATTGGGGAAACCACTTAAAACATTTATTGTGCCAAGCTCTTTCAGTGGCTTCTCTTTGCTTTGTTCCTTCCAAGCAGCTGAAAGTCAGTAAATGTTGACAATGAACCTGATTTGCAGCAGGGAGGGTGTGGAATAATTTTGATAACAGCTGGCTAGGGGCACGTCAGCCCATTTGACAGGACCTTGGTTTGGTTTGGTTTGGTTTTGGTTATTTTGCAAAGCCAAAAAGTACACAGACAAACCTACACCATCACCCATGTGGCTCCTTCTACACCATCACCCATGTGCCCTCCCACAAATGCTTATCTTGCAGTATTTTCTGAAGGTGTGCCTGCCACCTAATTATAAGCCCTTTTAAAAACAAACATGTTTTTTCCCTACCCTTGAAAACAAATATCTTGGAGGGGGGAGGGAATGGGTTTTTTAAAATCCTGGTTTCTAGCAAAGGTGCTAGTCCTTCTGAATCCTCTCTCAACCCTTGGAAGTGGGCCACCAGCACCTTTGGGGAAAGAACTGCCCCCCTTCTTGCCCCCTTCTCTCAGTCCCAGCCTTGACCCAATAGCAATTTGTTTCTTATGAAATAGAGTGAAGAGTTGAAGGAGTAAGAGGTCACTTTCCAAATAAAATCACAAGCCCAAGTGTTGCTCTTCCATTCCAAATGATTTGGGGCCAAGATATCTGAAGGACTGCGTGTCCCGTTATGAGCCTGCTTCGGTGTTGGAATCATCAAGGAAGACCTTGGTCTCAGTCCCACCACCTTCATAGCCACATCTAGTGGGGAGATGGCCTTCTCGGTGTCTGCTCCCAGACTGTGGAACTCCCTCCCACTGGAGGCCAGGCCAAACTCGTTCTCTTCAGGCATGCTTTCCTTAGTAAAAGGCTCTCTAAGGGCTTTTCCCTAAGACTGTCGGACCAAAGATCTTACTTCCTTCCTCCCACTGGAAAAATGCAGCTCACCTGGAGGCCAAGCTCCATTTTCTCTTCTGTTTCTCTTCTGCTTGCTTTTTTCCTCCCACCTCTTCTCTTAAAGGTCAGGCATGACCAGATTTCCGGACCTGGGGATTTTCACCCACCTAGTACAAGAAAACTGCTGTTTGGTCGTGCTAAGTGGGGGGGTCGCACTTAATTGTCTGTCTGCTGGTGGGAAAACACTTGTAAGGTCCGGACCTTGCAGCCATTTGCGGCGGAGCTTAAGGGTCGTGTATAAAGGCCCTATGAAGAGTTTTGAAATATAGTGTTGTGCCTTACTGCTTTTAAACATGTTTTACTATTGCTCTGGTCCTTTTCTGCATGCTCACTGATGTTTTAGCTTTGAATCCCGTCTTTTAATGACTCCAATACTCATGGGGAGAGAAGGACTCCTTGGAAAAGCCCCTGATGATGGGAAAGATGGAAGGCAAAAGGCAAAAGGAAAAGGGGACAGCAGAGAATGAGATGGTTGGACGGTGTCATCAATGCAACCAAGACGGATTTGACCAAACTCTGGGAGGCAGGGGAAGACAGGAGGGCCCTGGCATGCTCTGGTCCATGGGGTCAAGAAGAGTCGGACACGACTGAACAACTAAACAACAACAAGGAAGAAAATATTCAAAAATGGCTTCCTATTTTCTTCTTGAGAGTGAAATCCTGAATGCTCCCCTCACCATCCATACAAACAGCATTGCATCTCAATATGTCAGGTTATAACTGGGAAGAGCATGGTCCCACCCCGTTCTCTCAGCCAATGCAACCCTGTGGCGGTGGTGGTGTGTGTGTGTGTGTGTGTGTGTGTGTGTGTGTGTGTGTGTGTGTGTGTGTGTGTGTGTGTGTGTGTGTGTGTCGGCCTGACCCACCTCACAGGGTCGTCGCACAGATCCTACTGCAAGGGTCCTAGCTAGGGGAGGCAAAGGAGAAAAGAACCACAAGTGAAATTCTTGGAAGAACGTGTAAGATAAGAATGGAAGATGCCCGAAGGGAGCCCAACCGTGTTGCATCAATAACAGAGGATGTTCTGTAACTTGCAGAGATACAGTTAGATACATGACTCTCCCTCCACTTGGTAACAAAATGATACCCGCTCCAAACACAGTGTTTGTTTCCCTGGGAAGTTTTGGGGCCGTTTGTTTCTGCTCAGCAGCAGAATAGTAACAAGAGTTGCAACAACACAACTTATGAACATCCCAGCCTGCGGAAGGACAGACACCAGGAAAAGAAACTTGAGCCATATTTCAGATAAAAAGGGGAAGGCTGAAGACCTCGCCATCTACCTATGAAGAACGAAAGGATCATGTCCAAACTCCGCCGAAGGAAATTCAACAATGGAAAGAGAAAGGTTTATAAGGCCTGCTGTAAAGGAAAGAGAGGAGGTCTCTTTCAGAAACATGTTGTTATAAAATGTCCCAATATTCAAACACAGAGGGTGGGGCAAGAGGACACACAAACCACAGAATCCCCTATAAATGTACCAGCAGAGCTTAGGAAATATATCATTGTAAGTTGCCTACCTAATAGTCACCCGGCCACATTTTCCCAAGGTTATTTTCCCCTGTTCTTCCCTAGTCCTTCCATTAACCCAGAAAGGGGTTTCAATGGGAGCCCCCAATATCTTGCACATCAACCACAGATCTTCAGCCAAGACAAAACTAAGCCAAGGCAGGACTTTACTCAGGCCAAGCCCCAGGTAGATCCTAAACGTGCATAAGGAGAGCACTATTGCGCACCACGGGATGTCCTCAAGGTTGGCTCCGCACCTGTTCTAGGAAGCAGATCCTGCCCAGGTGTAACCAGAGACAGACCTGGCGGAGAAGTGGCAGCATTGGGCCAAGGGGTACCAGGGCCTCCTCCTAACCCTAACCCTAACCCCCTCCCTTTTCTGCAGCCCACTTCGGTGTGGGTGCTACACCCCACCCCAGAACCTCACAGCCCCTAAAAACCCTGCCCGGAGAGCTGGCCAAGGTTGGCAGCTATAAGGACGTCCCCATGTGTCAGGGAGCAGCGAGGGCCTGGGGAGCCCCGGAGGAGCAGAAGCCCGGGCTGCCTTCGGTGGAACGTGTGAAGGGGCGACTCAGCCTTCCAAAGGAACACGAGTCGGCGGCGAGGCCCGGAGTGGGGATGGGGGAGAAGAAGGAAGGAGAGCAAACGGGGGCAGGCCCCTGGGGTTGCAAGCGCTCCAGGGTTTCAAGGCGGGCAATTCGGAACGGGGAGGGAAGGCGTGGGAACCGACCCGCACCGTGCTAAGCGAGGCTGACACGCAACAGCCCCTCCGAGGTTCCCACGGGGCCTGGCCGGGGGGGGGGTGGGGGGGAGGGGGTTCGGGCAAGGTCGCCTATGGCTCGGCGCGGGCCCTCCCTACCTGGCTGGCCTTATGGAACTGCTTTTTCAGCCCGGCCACCGACATGCTCCCGATCTCAGCCGCCGGGCCAGCGGCGCCACCCGGGCGAATGCCCCCGCTCGCGTTCTCGGCCACTGCCGGGCGCTCCGGCGCATTCCAGCCCCCGCTCCAGGCCTGGCGCCTCATTGGCCGCCGGCGCCGTCCATGCAAATGAGGGGGCCCGCAGCGCGCCCCGCCATTGGCCGGCGACGAGGCGCTCGGCTGGACCCGGAGAACGCCCACGTTCACTCGTGGCTCCGGGCGAGAAGGGAGGGACGCGTGAAGGGCGAACGTCGGGACGCGACGGGGGAGGAGGAACGGCGGGGCTGGGGGCGGATCCGGTGGCCCGGGCCGGTTTGGGGTGGTCTATGCAACATGCTTTCTCCTGATGGGGTGGGGTGGGGTGACAAAAAGCATCATTTGCCCTCGACTTTTGAGGTCACGGAGAGAGCTGATTGAAAAAATCTCAGCCCGATTATTTAAAATGCCTCTACGGTGGGAGGGTGCGCTTCATACGTACACCATAACAACAAACAAACTCGAGTGTAGCCTTCCCGGGAGGGAGGGATGTTGTTGGACTGCATTTTCCATCAGCCGCACGCAGCACATCCCTGTAGGGTGGGGTTTGCCGTCCAACGGGATCCCCCTCCCCCAACTTGATGCGATCAATCCATCATAGGGAATAAATAACAGCCGGCGTTCATGCTTTCCGGTGCCTGTCTCCCAAAACACACGGCCCCTGCCTCTTGCATCAGGGTTCACGTATTTTTCGGGGTGTTGGGGGAAAAAAAGGGGGGGGTTCTGGTCCTAAATTCCAATCATGGGGAAAGAATGCGAATTTGTTTTGTTGTACACCCACTTCAATGTTCAACCAATCGCTTTGCATCCCACTGTGCCAGGTGTGCCTCTCTGAAACAGCTCCGTTTTGTGTGTGCGCGCACGTGGGGGCGGCGTTCTGTAATTTACACACCATTACGGTCTTAACTGAACAAGGCCCTTGTCGTTGTGGCTTCGAAGAGATAGCTCTTGGCTCAGGCCTGCGGCCAATTTCCTCTCATGCACCTGCTGGAGTGGACCACCTTGAGCGAGAGTTGGTAAGTAAATAAATAAATAAATAAAACTCGTCAAGTCTTTCAAGAGCCATAAGGCTGGTTGTGCAGTAATGCGGATCTCTCTTCCCCCAGATTGGTGGCCATTCCTAAATGAAGACCAGATGGAGGCATCCTAAAAAGTAGGATTTGGTTGTGTGCAAGAGTAAAAGATGCCACTTGCACCCAATTGCTGCCTCCTAACTGAGCCTGCCCGAAGGTGTTGTTGCTGTACTCGGAGCCTGTGTGCATCTCTCTGGGCAACTGAGAAGGATGAAATCAGAGCAGCCATTCAAAAATAAATTAATAAATAAATAAAAGGGGGTATCACCACAGCTACAGATCCGACTCAGGCTGAGATATGGCGCCGTGGCTCTTGGATCCCATCTAGTGGCCGAATCACAAAACCTGGCATATCTGCAGAGTGCCTGCAAGAACCGGGCAGGAATTATAGCAGCAGAGGCGATCTCAAAAGTCTCTGCTTGCAGGGAACCTGAGCCATACCTAGGATGGCGACATCCCCCCCCCCAAGGCAGTTTCTGGGTCATGTAATGTTCTCAATTTCAGGTGGGTTGCCTCTGGAAGGCCCACGAACTCTACGTGAGACAGGAAGATGTAAGGGGGGGCATGGAAAAATAGTTGTGCCTGCTTTTAGAATTCTCATTTATTTATTTCTGTCCTCCAGAAGGTGAGCAGCAGTGACAGGAATTTAATTGTTGTCTTAGAACTGCAGAGCCAGAAGGGACCCAAGGGGGAATCAGATGCCCAGTGAAGACCGAAGCCACCGAGTGATCCAGCAATTAAGAACATAAGAACATCAGAAGAGCCCTGCTGGATCAGGCCAAAGGCCCATTTAGTCCAGCTTCCTGTATCTCACAGTGGCCCCACCAAACGTGTCTGGGAGCACACGAGATTAGATCTCTGTCTCCTGATCCCACTCCCCTGCATCTGGCCCTTAAAGTGCCCCGGTTTTAAGACTGGAGATGACACATCTCCCCATCATGCTTTCCATACTGTAGAAATAATCCTCTGCCATGAACTGCTGGATTTGGGCTACAGAGCCGGAGGTTGGGGGTTCGATTCCACCACTGGGCCTCCTTGACAAGAGCTGAATCCAATGGTCTGCATCTCTGTGTTCTAAACGGCTCTGGCTTGAACAAAGTTTTTTATGTTGTCTTTCTTTCTTTCTTTCTTTCTTTCTTTCTTTCTTTCTTTCTTTCTTTCTTTCTTTCTTTCTTTCTTTCTTTCTTTTGGTGAAACCAGATAGGCCGTTGGGGAGTAGCTGTACATCTGGGATTCATCATCCGTTCAGGCTGTAGGTGGGTGAGCCAACAGGAAAAGTATGATGGGTCACAGATGTGGAACGTGGAAACGCCTGATGGAATTGCCGGTTCACAAAGGCTCAGGAAAACAGGTTTGGAAAACCTTGCCATGCAAAGGCCAATTCCATTTTTGAAAGGTACATGAGAAAGAAAATAGTAGTAGAAGTAAAGGGTAGCTGCATAGTCAAAATGAAATACAAATGCAAAAAGAGGCAATCCCTTTGTAGACCACTGCAAGATCATCCTGCAGTAAAAGCTTGTTTATTACATGTTGATGTTTTTAGTTGTCTATAAAGGTATCACCTATTTTTTGCAAAATGTACACAGCAACTCAGGAGGTATTTAGAAGTAAGCAAACTGACTCCGGTCACACAGATTAAAACTTTCCAGTCATAGACCTTAGGGACTTGGTGGTAGGGTGATCCCATGTGAAATACCTTTTAGGACAGATTTTTCATTTTCCTTATTTTCTGTTCTAAGTAAATAATAATAATAATCTAGGATATACTTCACTGGGTTCTCAAATTTTAACCAAAGATCATTTGGGATTATGCTCACAGACTACAGGGCTGTGTTCCTGATGTCTGGCTGCTTCTAAAAGGCTGCTCAAATCAGCATCTCTTGCCAAATTTAAGGGCAAATACTGACCACTTCCCATGCCTGTTTCATTTTAGTGTGCTATCTAAATTTAATCTCTAGTTAATCTTGTTTTTTTAGGTGGGCATGTTTATTGGTGCTCGTGCTAGGAACTAAGACCAACATCCACGTGCTTTCAAAAAATGGTAACAGAGAATCTGTAGATATGGGGTGGGAGGGTGTCTCTAACCCAATAGATTATATACCCACTGAAAACAAACTGAACTTCATCAGATTTCTGTGTACACCCACCATTGCAAACCCCGCCCCCGCCACCCCTAATGTCAGGCCTCAGCCGCCGCCGACCCCCACACCGCCCCCTTCAATCCCCAGCCAATCCCCCCGCGCCGCAATCCCTCCGCAATCCCCCGCCGCCGCAATCCCCCTGCATCGCCCCGCCGCCGCCGCCGCGGCCTGTCGTCCCGCGCCGCGCCGCCGCACCGCCCCGTCCCGCTGCCGCCGCCACAACCCCCTCGCCCCCGTCCCCGCCCGCGCGACGACCCCCGCCGCCGCAATTGCCCCATGTCGCCCCGTCCCTTCGCGCCGCCGCGACCCCCGCACCGCCCCCCCTGCCGCGCCGCGACCCCCCCCACAATCGCCCCCGCTCGCCCCGTCCCACCATCATCGCCGCCGAAACCACTCGCAATTGCCCCCCCCCGCCAGAAAGAAAGAAAGAAAGAAAGGAGGGAGGGAGGGGGAAAGAAAGAAAGAAAGAAAGAAAGAGAAAGAAAGAAAGAAGGGAGGGAGGGAGGGGGGAAGAAAAGGGAAAGAGAAAGAAAGAAAGAAAGAAAGAAAGAAAGAAAGAAAGAAAGAAAGAAAGAAAGAAAGAAAGAAAGAAAGAAAGAAAGAAAGAAAGAAGGGAGGGGGAGGGGGGAAGGAAGAGAAAGAAAGAAAGAAAGAAAGAAAGAAAGAAAGAAAGAAAGAAAGAAAGAAAGAAAGAAAGAAAGAAAGAAGGGAGGGGGAGGGAGGGAGGGAAGGGAAGAAAGAAAGAAAGAAAGGAGGGAGGGAGGGGGGAAGATAAGGGAAAGAAAGAAAGGAGGGAGGGAGGGAGAAAGAAAGAAAGAAAGAAAGAAAGAAAGAAGGGGAGAAGGAGGAAGGGAGAGAGAGAGAAAGAAAAAGAAAGAAGGGAGAAAGGAAGGGAGGAAGGAGAGGAAGAGGAAGGAACAAAGAAAGAAAGAAAGAAGGAGGGAGAAGGAGGAAGGGAGGAAGAAAGAAAGTAAGTAAAGGAAGGAGGGAGGGAGGGAAAGAAAAAGAAAGGGAGAGAGGGAGAGAGGAAGAACGAAAGGAGGAGGAGGAAGAAAGAAAGAAAGCAAATGAGGAAGAAAGGAAGAAAAAGAAAGGGAGGGAGGGAGCGAGGGAAGGGAGGAAATAAAGAAAGAAAGAAGGGAGAGGAGAGGAGAGGAAGAAAGAAAAAAGAAAAGGGGGAAAAAGAAGAAGAAAGGAGAGTGGGAGGGAAGGAAGGAGAGAAGGAGGGAGGGAGAAAGAAAGAAAGAAAGAAAGAAAGAAAGAAAGAAAGAGAAAGAAAGAAAGAAAATGAGGGAGGAAGGAAAGAAAGAAGGGAAGGAAGGAGGTAGAGTAGGAGGGAAGGAAGGAAGGAAAGAGAGGGAGGGAGGGAGGGAGAGAAAAATAAAAAAAAAGAAAGAAGGGAGAGGGAGGGAGAGAAAGAAAGAAAGAAGGGAGAGAAAGAGGAAGGAAGGAAGGAGAGTGGGAGGAAGGAAAGAAAGAGGGAGGAAGGGAGAGAGAGAAAGAAAGAAAGAAAGAAAGAAAGAAAGAAAGAAAGAAAGAAAGAAAGAAAGAAAGAAAGAAAGAAAGAAAGAAAGAAAGAAAGAAAGGAGGGAGGGAGGCCTCATGTCAAGGAAGGGCAAAGGGTCCCAAGACCTCACGGCGGCTGGGTAGCCCCCGGGGGAAAAATGCGAGGAAGTAAAAACAGTGTTTCCTTGCAGCGATGCCAAGGACTCATCGCACAACACTGGCTCTTCGGCTTGAGTACGGAGATGAGCACCGCCCCCTAGAGTGGGAAACGACTAGCACGCATGTGCGTCAGCGGCTGGGGGGGGGCATTTACATTTTTTATCTTATTAAATCAAAACAAGCGGGCCAGGGAAAAATTATCAAGCATTTACCGGTCCACGGTGATAAAAAGGTTGGGGAGCACTGCAATAGATTATATACCCACTGAAAACAAACTGAACTTCATCAGATTTCTGTGTACACCCACCATTGTTGGAATTTTAGTCTAATGTCAGGCCTCGTGGTTTTAAAAGGTATCCTGAATGGTATCAGGGGGCCTCTCGGCTGTTTCTCCAACACCACCACTTCAAATGCTGCAATGGTGGTCACTTGTGTGTGTGTGTGTGTTGTGTTGTTACAGTCATGACCGACTCTTTGTGACCCCATGTCCATGAACCCCCTTAATTCTTGCTCAATAGTAGAGATGGGCATGACTCAGCGAAATTTTCGTTTTTGTTTTCATTTTTTTGTTTCGTTTCGCAACAAAAACGAAAACGAAAAATTTTTCAGAAGCAAAACGACAACGGAAACGAAATGAAAAATTTTGCCGTGTTTTTTCGTTTTCGTTATGGCAGACACATTGCATTGAAAAGAATGCTAACAAAACGAAAAATTTTCATTTTCGTTTTTGTTTTTTCGTTTCGTTTCATAACGAAAACGAAAAATGTGCAACCCCAAAAAAATGAAAACGAACCGAAACGGACCCCTAAACGAAAAACAAAAAAATATTTTTTTGAGTCGTGCCCATCTCTACTCAATAGTGTGTATTTATAAAAGGCTGTGATACTCACTCTGGACCACAGGGGGCAGTGACCTCCTGCAATTATAATAGTAGACAGAGGGGATGCTACCACCGCTATGAAAATCGGTATCTCCAGAGGCAGATAATGGAAAATATTTGGGCTATCTTTTCTTTTGTGAGTGTGGCCTCCAATTTAACCACCAATAGTCTAGATGAATTTTGGAAAGATGACTTTTTGGATTATGATTCCCAGAATCCCCAGGCAGCATGGGGATTTTGGAAGTTACTATTGTCCAAAATGAAATATTCTCAAACTCTTATTTTACCATCAACAATGATTTTTTTCCTTCGACACCTTAAAAAATAAATCAATGCATCTTGAAAGGCAGATTTTTCAGGATAGCCTCTGAATAATCAAAGAAGTATCTTTGAAATTTTTTGCCACCTAAAACCTGTTAATTTTTGTTGGGGTTTTTTTGCTGTTAATTGTGAAGGTGTTAAGGTTGTCCCATGTATAAATAAAACGAGGAGGTGCCAGAGATGACCGAATCACCATTGTGTTGCAAAAAACAAAACAAAAAATTGCCTTCAAGGAGACAAAGCGTACTGTGGTTGGGGGTGCTGCTTACTCAGAAGACACCTCCGTTCTTTGTAAAATATTTTTAAATCAAACATCCATCTGGTTCTCGTCTGGTTTAAAGGTGGTAGCCAAAATCCTGTTTCTTAACTTGCACTTGCGAAAGCATGATGGCCTCACTAGCTGGACATGATTTCCAGTGATTAAGGATTTCCCCCGTCTGTCTGGTGGCTTATCCAGCTTGCAAAGCAACATATCTTTCTTCTTGTGTGAAAGTTGTGAGAGCCATGGACTGGAAAGAGAGAATCTTTAGTTACAGAAGATCTTCCCCTGCCCGTCACACCATCACCCTTCTGCAGGCGTAATGTATTCAGCAGGATTTGGACCAAAGAGACATACGAAAGGTTTACAGGAGGGCTTGAAATTACTCCCTTCAGCAGCTATACTTAAGAGAAGATAGAGCCACAAGTACTGAAGAGCAGTGAAGACAATGTGCCGTTGTCGATATTTATTTGAATGATGCATCCTTTAACTTTTGCTGTTTTGTCCACCAGCCGGTCATGATTGAAGAAGCCAATGCCTTCACAACCCCTTTTACAAGTGCAGGCTCCCTGAACTCAACCCCCCCCCCAAAAAAAGTATATAAATGAAAGTAAAAAAAAAGTCATGTAGGGCAGACTCCAGCTCATACCCAAGTCAACTCATGTGAATTTCAGGTCAACCGATGTCTAATAACACCTCGGTGGGGATTAGAAGCATTTTGCCTGCAAGTCAACTGCATGGCCAGAAATGCAAAAAAACTCATTCATCCATTGAAGTCAAGTTGAACATTTACTGAAGCATGATTCGAATCAATAGGTTGAGTTCCAGGTAAACTCAGTGGCCAAAAGTTTGTCAGGCGGACAGACAGAGGCTGTTGATACTTGTACCAACTCCCCGGTGTGGTTCTAATTGACTTGTAACTTTAGTGTTTCCTCCAAAAGTTCATCTCCAGCTGCCTGGATTCGGTTGGGCTTGCTGTGCTCACCTATTTATATATTTTTTGTTAATTTGGAAGCAGACAGAAGTGACCTTTAGTATTACAACTTCAAAAGCCTTCCATTTATCCTCTCAGGCAGAGTGATGCAAGGCCGTAAGGAAACATTTAGTTTTTCCCCAGACTTTTAATGCTATTAATTCCCAAGCAGGGCCAGCCCTATCATTGGCCAGAATGATCTGGCCAGAAAAGGCAGTAGATTTTGTGTCATGCAACAGGGTAGAAAGATAACAATTAAAATAGATCATCATCATCTTACAACTGCCGAGTTGGAAAGGACCTTTGTGTGTGTGTTGTGTTGTGTCATTGCAGTCGTGACCGACTCTCTGTGACCCCATGTCCATGGAGTTTTCTTGGCAGGAATACTGGAGTGGTTTGCCAGTTCCTACTCCAGGCCCCTACAGCACTTGCTATTCTTTGGTGGTCTCCCATCCAGGTACTAACCCGGGCCGATCCTGCTTAGCTTCCGAAATCAGGTGATACTGGATATGCTTAGGGCATCTAGGCTAGCCAGAAAGGACCTTATGAGTCATCGTCCAGCCCTTGTTAGGGAGGCACAGTGGGGCAAACTGAGCTCCCAACTTCTTACTCTGCAGCCTGAGACCTATTGTAACGGTGTCCTTTCTTTGCTAGGTTTGTAGAGAGGGAACTGGCAAGCCACTCCGGTATTCCTGCCAAGAAAACTCCATGGACATGGGGTCACGCAGAGTCGGTCATGACTGCAATGACACAACACACACACACACACACACACACACACACACACACACACACACACACACACACACACACAAGGTCCTTTCCAACCTGGCAGTTGTAAGATGATGATGATGATGATCTATTTTAATTGTTATCTTTCTACCCTGTTGCACGACACAAAATCTACTGCCTTTTCTGGCCGGAGCATTCTGGCCAATGATAGGGCTGGCTCTGCTTGGGAATTAATAGCATTAAAAGTCTGGGGAAAAACTAAATGTTTCCTTATGGCCTTGCATCACTCTGCCTGAGAGGATAAATGGAAGGCTTTTGAAGTTGTAATACTAAAGGTCACTTCTGTCTGCTCCCAAATTAACAGTCATGTCTGTATTGTCACAACAACAACAACAACAACAACAACGTCATGCCCCAATAAGGTGGTTTTTGACACCCTGCATCTTGAGCTCCAGACCCCATCTCCTCTCCTTCCACGGGGACCCCAAATGCCTCTGGACGGCCTTGTTCCCAGCCAGCATGAATTCCGACTTGGCTGTTAGATTAAATTTAACCTTGCCGTACTCTCAGAAGTGGATCTCAAAAGGACGTTTGAAAAATATGCTCCAAGCACAAAACACGTTCACCTATGAACTTACCACAGAATCCATAACACAAATTGTAACACATCAATTAAAAAAAAAAGAAATATATGTTTAATGAAATGCAGCTTTTCTTCAGCAGCCAAGGAGTTGCCAAAAGCCCACATAAAATGGACATTGGGCCTTTTTACATGACCCCTAAGATCCGTTGGCCACTTAAATTCGGACCAGAGATCTTAGGGGTTCGTCACTCTTCCTCGGTCCCCACCCCCCTCCGCACTTCCTGGTTGCTGGCTGCCTGAGGGAGGGAGAAAAAAGAAAGAAAAGAATGCCGGTTTACCTCCGTTTTGTTCCCGGCAGCATTCAGATCTCTTAAAGGGGCGGGGCACAAAAAAAGAACAAACAGAAGCCAGGAGAGCCCCACACTCACTATCCTTACACCGGATCAAAAATTTGTCACATCCAAAAAGCAGGTACAAGAAAACTGCTGTTTGGTCGTGCTAAAGTGGGCGGGGTCACACTTAATTGTCTGCAAAGTTCGGAGCTGGTGGGTAAACATTTTTAAGGTCCGGACCTTGCAGCCATTTGCAGCAGAGCTTAGGGGTCGTGTATAAACGCCCATTGCCAGCTGCACGAAGGACTATTCCCCATGTCTATCCCATCCAGTTCTGGGACTGTTTAACCCTCTCATTTTGCATCACCAGAGAGAACCCGAAAGCTCAGCCAGGCTGTAACTTTTTAGCAACCCAGAAGCTGTTCATAAACTGCTCATTCAGTTCTTGAATGCATTTCCGCATGTCGTACACCCATGGGGCAGCCACATGGATCCCTTTGATCTACAGCCCCTTAACATGACCCTAGCCAAAACTGGAGGGAGGTGTTTCTCAAACCGTTTTGGGGGAGGGAGCCCAAAAGTTCACCCCATTGTCCCAATGCCATCAAGGACCAGCCCCAATTTTTTGCTGGATCATTGGATGGCCTTCCTTTCTCCATATATGGGGAGCCAGGGTGCCATGTTTTTTTGCCAGGTTCTGTAACGGAGAAGGGTCTTTGTAATTTTCCCTGTGTTGGCAAAGGGATTAGTGGGTAATCTGTCAACAGCCAGGCTACCAAATTCTCCTTTTCTGCTGGCCTGAAATCTCAAGCTTTAAGCTTGCCTAAAGAGGAAGAGGAGATGGGGGGAAAGCTGGGGTTCCCCAAAGAGAAAGCAGCATCTACCTTATTAAACTCAGTTCCCCGTAGCACAACGTTCCATTTCATTTGTATTTTGAATTCCCCAAATGCAGAATCCTTCCAATGGGTTTGCCCCCTGCCACCGTCGACAGAGACAAGCCAAACCCACCGCAAACCCACCCACCCCTGCCCACTCCCCAGGTCTTCCGGAGCCTTCCATATTTCATCCTCTCGCCTTCCATCTATGCGTTCCCTGGCTGCTTCCATTTGGAACGGAGAAATCTCCATTGTTAATTATTCTGCCCCAAGTGGATCTTACTTGGCCTCCCTGGAGCTGCTGAATCTTTTTGCCACCTCTCAGCACAAATAATCCGGCATTTTGGCACGGCTAAGGCAGAAACGAATGGCACTGATGCAAGGGGTTTGTGTACCAGGGATGGGGAAAATGATACAATCAGATGAATTAAAATAATCCCTGTTGTTGCAACGGTGGTTATTTCTCAGTGTTGCTGATGCTCAAGGAAGGATGACAGATCAAGTACAGGGGCACTGCAGGGTTGAAAAAGCCCCAACACTTATGGGAATAAGTGATCCTTAGTTGTCAGCTGAATGGATATGTCCAACGAAGCTTTTAAAGAAATCCAGGCCTCGCTCCATACAAGCTTCTTGTTCCTACCCTGGCATCAGGTGGGAGCTTTTCCTTCTAAGAAGGAAGCAAGGCCATGCAACATCAAGCTAAGCCTTGAAGACTTCTAGATGAAGCCTTTCAGGTGAGCCCCATGTTGGCACCTGTACGTCCCAGAACAGGTAACTATGAGGTATGTAGTCCAGGAAATCTGAAAACTCCATGCCTAAAGGCGGCAGAAGGACTCACATCTGTGATGTCACAAGTGCCTCCCGCTGTTAAGCATCAAAACAACTTCCTCCGCCCTCAAGGTTTGGTCCTGAAATTTCAGGGAAGGGAAGCCCACTGACCCCCCCCAACCCCAATAAGGCATTTGTCATGGGCAGTCTAGGCCAGTGATGGCAAACCAGCACTCCAGATGTTTTTGGACCACCACTCCCACATTCCTTTGTCATTGGCAATCTAGGCTGGGAATTCTGGGAATTGTGGTCCAAAACATCTGGAGCGCTGAAAGTTCACCACCACTGGTCTAGGCCCAGAATTTCTGGGAGTTGTCAAGTGCCGAAGGTTCGCCACCACTGGCTGGGTGGACAAAACCTCATTCACGTTAAGAGAGATTGTACACCATGAACAAAACAAAAAAGGTTGGGTGGATGATAGACGGGGTTTGCCATTTCGAGTCTTCTTATCATATGTTTGGAGGGGCATCGGTCAGAATATAACTTCTTTTGGGGGCAATTGTGGTTAAAGAAATGGGGGGGGGACATCTATTTACATGCATTCCTGAACTGTGGATGAGTGGTTTTGTTTTGTTTTGTTTTTTCAAAAAAAGTATGGATCTATAGATAATAAAATGAAATCTCAACCAGCAAGGTTTTGATCGCTTTCGCAGATCCAGCCATAAAGCTGGACCTGGCTTTCCAGTGGAAGAAAACTGCCTTTTATTTATCATATCAGAACGAATATGCTTTATATTTCCAACACAACCTAGGCCACTTGGTGGCCAAATCCCACAAAGAAGATGCTCTTCTACCAGGCTTTTGTGACCCCCAGTCATTGGCTGTTTATACAGGTATGGATTTAGTGGTCTCTTTTCCCTAGTAAAATAACAGGCATTCTTGGTCTATTTTCCACCTTTGCTGCAGAGAGCTTTTGTTTTGTTTTGGGTTGTTTCTTCATTAAATTGATTTAATTATTGTTTTTAAAGGGAAATGAAAAGAATTAGGATACCCTCGTTTTTCTCCTTAAGCTCACGTGTTCCTTTCAAACAGGAAATAACTTTTGAAAGAGGGACAGCTGGGATGAAAAATCAATATCTTTTCTTCTACCTTGGCTTGCTTCAGAAGGGAAGAAAGAGAGGGCATCTGCCCTTGATTCGCATCTTTTAAAAAAAGTCCTCTCTGTTTCATTCCCTTTGGCGGCGCTCGTAACAATATCACTCCTTCTTCATATATTGACTTCTCAACTGTGGCCGTTCTCGCACGTCTGGATGAGTATTCTGGAGCAGGCCCTGGAGAAAGGTGGCAGGAAAAGCTCCGGACACACGATGAGCTCTGTTCTTTACTTATGCTTTTTGTAAGGCTTCCCACGTGACTGGAGTTAGAAAATCGATAGATAATGAATGAAATATGAGTGCTTACTTATTGCAGGAGAGGCTTCTCGTGCTCTTGGGGGAAAGGCCTGAATATCTCAGCTTCCCTCTCTTATGCCTGGGCACAAGAGGATGGACTTTTTAAGAGTGCCATGCCTACGGGCTGATGAGAGCAGAGGGTGCCACGGCCAGCAGGAGATGCAAGGATATCAGGGCAATTGTAGAAATTTGCCTTCGGAAAACACAAGAGATGGAGGCTCTTCTGATAAGACAAAAGACCTGTGGAAGAGTGGGTGAGCGTGGCTGAGGCTGGCAAGGGGGAAATGGGAGCGTGTGGTGGGCCTTACAGCACTTGATGTGATCAGGGCCGGCCCTTCTGTTGGGTAAAATTATTTATTTATTTATTTATTTATTTATTTATTTATTTATATCCCACACCATCTTCCCAACGGGAACTCTGGGCGGCTAACAGGAATAAAAAAAACACATAAGACAAACAGTTGAAATTGCAAACAAAGGCAGCGGAAGGCAAGATGGCGACGGGCACAAGAGAAAAAAAAAAACACTAATTGGCAAGGTCGCCAAAGGCCTCTCTAAAAAAAGAGGGTCTTCAAGGCCTTCTTAAAGGCAGGCAGGGACTGAAGCAGGCGCAACTCACTGGGGAGATGGTTCCAAAGTGAAGGCCCAATCACAGAGAAGGCGCAGTCTCACGTGCATGTTTTCCGCGCCTCTCTGGGTGTGGCAACCCGCAGTGAGTGCACCTGAGAAGATCTCGTGGGTCTGGATCCGGATGCCTTTTGGGAGATGAGCTCCGCCAGGTACTCTGGTCCCAGGCCGTGGAGGGCTTTGAAAATCAAAACCAGGACCTTGAACCTGATCCGGAGGACAACGGGAAGCCAATGCAGGCGAGCCAGGACTGGGGTGATGTGCTCGTATCTACGGGCACCCACCACCAGCCTGGCCGCCGCATTTTGCACCCGCTGTAACCTCCGGGTCAGAGTCAAGGGCAACCCCACGTAGAGGGCATTGCAATAGTCGATCCTCGAGACCACCAGGGCCTGCACATCATCTCAGGGGGCTGGTAGGACTAAGAGTTATAGCAGCGATGGTGAAACCTTTTAGTGACCGAATGCCCAAACTGTGGTTTTGCAAAGTGCCAATATGGCCATTTAACCTGAATACATTGGTACCTCGGGTTACAAATGCGTCAGGTGCTACCCTCTGAGAAAGCGAGGATCACAGAGCAGGCTTTTGAATTTACCATGGCCACTGCACCCACATGGTGGCCTCGGGAAATTTAAAAACCTGCTCTTCTATCCTCACTTTCCTGAAGAGTAGCACCACATCTGCATCTCTGCTCTGGGAAGAGGCAGATGGGGTGCTACACCATCGGGAAAGCCCAGGGGGAGTGGCAGCAGCTTGTGGGCTTGTTTGTAGCCCTTGTTTACTCTCTAGCCATGCTGCTCTGGGCATCCCAAAAGTGGCATAGTGGGAGATTAAACTGGGGCTACGAACCCTTCGCCCGGCTCTCTGCATGCAGCACAGTGGCGTGCTCTGAGTGGAGGGGGAAGTATTGTGTTTGCGAGGGGGCAATGTTGCGTGCCCACAGAAAGGGCTCTGAGTGCTGCCCTTGGCACCCATGCCATTGATTTGCCCACTCTGAGTTACAGCATGGAATTATAGGAATGGGTACTACACCTCAAGGTTTTCCCTAGATTGCCTGAAGCTGGCCGGTTGCCTCGACTTCTCCAGTGCCAGCAATCATCAGCATCTCTTAGAGCTGCAGAACTGGGGAGGGGGATGCAATGGGTTGTGGAGTCTTGCTTCTGTCAAACTCCCAACCTCTGGCTCTGCAGCCAGAGACCAAAGTCATCGCCAAAGTCTTCCTAAATGGAACACAATGGAACAGAAAGGAAAGGGACCGAAGCAAAACAATAGTTCAGTTTTTCTGTTTCAGACGCAGCACCATCTGTGAGTGCTGCCACATCCGATTCATAACCCAAGGCCATGATTTAACTGGTGTCGACACAAAGATTAGGCCCCTTTACAGCCAGTAAAGAGCAACACTCGCTGCTGGTGTTCTCGCTCTAACCAGCTCCATCTTGCAGGCGCTAAATGTGCTCGCTGCTCCCAGCGCGCTCACACAGGTGGCAGTCAGAACCTATTGCCGACGTGAAAACGCCACCCTGGAAAAGACACGGAGCGACAGCAAAATGGAAAGCAGCCAGTCTAATCCCCCCCTTTTTTTTTACCTGCTGCTGCTTCACGCACATGCTGCCGGAGGTCTTGTGCGTTGTGCGTTGTGCTCCAGGCCTCCCGTGTCAAAGTGGATCCGTCCTTTCGCGGAGGCACCCAGCATCGGGATGACATCTGGAACTAGCCGGCTCTGTAACACTTTACACTTCACGTGTTCCCTTGATAGCGAGCCTTTGCAGCAAGGCAGGGGACACAAAGCGAAGGAGCCAATAAAAATATATCAACTCCTGTCCAGCAGCACTTTTGCTGCAGGGGTTAAGCTGTCCCATGTCCCAGACATTGAGCTGTGCCCCCCCCCGTCAGCTTTGGCATCAGTGTGTTAATGTCACGAGCACAGCCCTGGCAGAATCAGGACCCAGATGTAGTGTTGCCCCATATCTTCCTTTTACTGGAGAACCAGGGGGCAGCCTTGATTTTGAAGGTGTCCTCCAGCTGAAGGTCTGTCCAGCTGAAGTCCAGTTAAAGAGCAAGAACCCGGAGGAGGGAGTTCATGAACATTCAAGTCATCCATGGTCTCCAGTGAGCGGCACCTGGACAGCTCTCTTAGAAGTGGGTGGATGGGTGGGTGGCTAGAGGAAAGTGGATGGATGGATGGATGGATGGATGCATGGGTGGATGCATGGATGGAGGAACAACGCATGGATAGACAATTGACAGATAACTGGAAATATAAATGCACATATAAGTACGAATACTTGTTCAGATGATGGATCTTTTATTCTTGTTCATCATTTAAAAGGAACAATTAAAAATTATGCACCAAATATTTTACATAACACAAAATAGTACATAAATGTTGCACACCAAATGTTTTGCATCACAAGCCAGTTTCGTATGCGGCTGTACTCATTTCAAAGTCTTCCGTCTACTGCTGGTCAACTGCCCAGCTTGCATTTCGTTTCTAAGGTCTCCTTTGATGTGTTTGCGCTGCTGATCTTTGAAAGCCATAAATAGCTTAGAAGCACTAAATGTACCTCAGTGCCTTACTGTGGCATTGCATCCATCTGTATCAATCAGTCAGTCAGTCAGTTAATCAATCAATCCATCAGTCACTTTGGGTACTGTTTTCTTGAAACAAAAAAAGACACTCCATGCAGGTCACTCACAAGCAAGCAAAACAGAATGTTAGGAAAGCATTGTCATTCAGTAATAAAACCAGGACAGCATCACAAGTAAATATGGCACTAACAAAACTTGTGGCAAACACCCACCAATTCATTTTATTAGCGAGGGTTGTGATCACCCACTGGATTAAGCCTGCACTTTTCTTTCTTTCTTTCTTTCTTTCTTTCTTTCTTTCTTTCTTTCTTTCTTTCTTTCTTTCTTTCTTTCTTTCTTTCTTTCTTTTGTCATTGCTGCCTTTTGACATCCTCCTAATCTGAATCTTCCCTAAGATATCTATGCAGCATCACCATACTGGAAAGCAGGAAAATATATTTCCTTTTTGTACTCTCAAACAGGGGTTGAAGGGGGGGGGGAATAAAAAGATGGCTTTTTTCCTCAGGACACTCTGTGAATCTCTCAAGTGCACTTTCATTCCTCCAGCCTATATCCACTGGATTTAAAATAATATATCAAAGGGATCAATGACTGATGCACAGATACACCCAGCTACGACATCATTATGTGCCAGAGTTCTTTTTGGGCCTTTTTACAAGACCCCTAAGATCTGCTGGCCACTTAAATTCGGACCAGAGATCTTAGGGGTTTGTCGCTCTTCCTCTGTCACCACCACCCTCCGCACTTCCTAGTTGCTGGCTGCGTGAGGGGAGGGAGAAAAAGAGAAAGAAAAGCATGCCGCTCGCCTCGTTCTGCCTCTCGTCTCTGTAAAAGTAGCTCTTGAAGGGGCGGGAGGCAAAAAACAACAAACAGAAGCGAGGAGAGCCCCACACTCACTATCCTTACACTGGATCAAATATTTTTCACCTCCAAAAAGCAGGTACCTGAAAGCTGTGCTGGGCGTGGTCGCCCTTAATTTCCTGTTAACTCCGGAGCTGGTGGGTAAACATTTTTAATCTCCGGAGCTGGGAGCCATTTGCCCCGGAGTTTAGGGGTCATGTATAAACGCCCTTTGTGAGAGTTTTCAGGAAGAAGTAAGAGGACTAAAGGCAGGTCAAGGCAACCATGGTTTTCAGGCAGTGACAAGAACAAAGGAACATGCGCATGTTGAGGAGGAAAATAGACCCAGGAGCCAGAAGAATAAGTGCCCACTGCCACCCCTGGACCACTTGCACCGACAGCGCTGAGTCCGTGTCTTGAGGGGATCTTTCTAATGACCTGGCCTGCCGCCAGTTCACACGAGGAAGAGAACCAGGCTGCTGTTTTATTGACATGTTGTACTCCATGTTGGAGTAACAGGCAGCCTGTCTGAAGGGTCTTCGGAGGAACATTCTCCAGAGACGCAGCAGAAGAGCATCACGCCTAGAATCACAGAATTCACGGAGCTGGAAGGAGCCCTCTAAAAAGGCAGATTGGAGAGAGAGAGTCATCATGAGGAGTGACCATTAGTCTCGGGAAAAGGAGCCTTTAGCGGGGGGGGGGGGTCCTGAACCTCCTGCTCAAACTGAGGGATGGAAGAAAAGAGTTCCATTCCAGCAATGGGGGTGGGGGTGGGAGTGGCTGCTCTCTTGAGCAGTCTGGTTTTTGATGGCTTTGGGTTATTCCTGGAAAACAGACCTGATCTCTCTTTCTCTCTGTCTCTGTCTGTCTGTCTGTCTGTCTCTGTCTGTCTGTCTGTCTGTCTGTCTGTCTGTCTGTCTGTCTGTCTGTCTGTCTGTCTGTCTCTCTCTCTCTCTCTCTCTCTCTCTCTCTCTCTCTCTCTCTCTCTCTGCACCTAGATGCTGAAAGGGACAAAGAAGAGCCTCGAACAGGGACATCTAATTATGCCCATTTTTTCAATGCCATTAAGAGAAGAGACAACCACAACTCAATGGAGATGGATGGAAACCTTGAGCTGAGATGGAGGTGCTTTCATAGGTGAAGGAGCTGTTCTGGCATTTAACTGCCACAACCACTCTCACCGGCCATCCAATCTGTGCTGTTTATGCAATTTTCTTCTTCTTCTTCTTCTTCTTCTTCTTCTTCTTCTTCTTCTTCTTCTTCTTCTTCTTCTTCTTCTTCTTCTTCTTCTTCTTCTTCTTCTTCTTCGTTGATATTCAGAGCATCTTTCCCAGTAGGTACACATTTTCTTGAAAACACCTCTGTCAATTGACATGAGACACTCTCCCTCAAATGCCTCCAGCACTGGAGTGCTTGCCACCTCCCAAGGTCATCAGTCCCATTGTCATACTGCTCTCACAGTCAAGATATTTTCCCTGCCAGTCAACCTAAATGTGGCTTCTTCTTGGGATGGGACAGCAAGGCCAGTAGGAAGTGATACAGATTTGAGCAGGTGGACAGCCCAATCATGCATCTCCCTCTTCTATATTCTAGACCTACGGTGCACAAGGGTAAAACGTAGTCATCCTAGTCTTTCTTCCTTCATTCTACAAGATCATTTCCTCTTTCTTCCTGCTTCCCTAAGATGCAAGAATCAGAGAATTGGGTTCTTGAAGCCAGACATTTAAAACAAATTTTAGTGATAGTTCCTCCCTCAACAATATTCCTGATAAACAATGTGTTTGTTTAAAATGAGTGCACAACCCCCTGTACCCAATCTGTTGCTTAAGGTAGCTCTTCCATTCTGCCAAATGGTAGGGCCGGCACTGATTGCTGTTTCTATATTTTGACTTGTCGTATTAATAACACCTCTCCAGCCACGCTCAAGACAAGAGGTTTTTGTTTCATAAGGAACTCAAACTTCATTTCAACTCTGCTTTTGTCACAGACCCAAAGAGAAAAGCACAATTAGCTTCTACTCCAAATCTGTATTAAAAGAAATCAGCTCTTTGTTAGTAGCTTGCTTGGAGAGAGAAAATAACCGCTCTCTTGCAGAATTATTTGTAGGCAGGTTTGCTGTGTTGTTGTTGTTTTGTTTTATTTTATTGGCCAAAAAAAAAAATAATGAAGAGAAGTGATATAATTCAAGGACTGTGGAGATATTGATTGTACCTATTAACTCGTGCACCCATTAAACAGTGCATCTAATGCAGGTTATGCAAGGAAATTCACAGCTGGAATTTGTAATTGAATTGATTTTCTCAGACAGGACAACATGCTTACATGAGTATATTAGTGTCGATAAGAGGGATGAGATGTGGGTTCAAAGCATGGTTCAAAGGAGGAACTTGCAGAGGGTTGAGGTTCTTCTAGCTGCTTGTAGCATGTCATATCTGAATCAGAGCTAGACTGGGTACAGCCAAGAAAGAAGTAGACACCCATGATCCACCAATGCTCTGGCTTTTACTCAGAAGAACTACAAAGGAGCTGTCTAATGTTCTGGATCCTGCAACATACTGGAACTGGTCTTGGACAGTTCCAGATTACAAGTCAAATCAACTTCATTGTCCCTATGAAACCAGAGTCACCAGCCTCTGACAGTCCCTCAAGCAGGGGACACCATCACGCGGAACACATCATCACCACCTTAGATCTCATGCACATTGCAACAGAATCTGCTAGGGCAGTACTTCCCAACCTTGGGTCCCCTGGTACCCTTGGACTACAACTCCCAGAAATCCTTGCCAGCAGAGCTGGCAGCAAAGCCTTCTGGGAGTGTTAGTCCAGGAACATCTGGAGACCCATGGTTGGCAACCACTGTGTTAGGGGATATTTCCAAGTTGGACTTGGTGTGCCTCTCCATGTCTAGATTGGTTTTTAGATGAGCCCCCAAACAGTCATCAAATCGGTCTTGGCATCCCAGCATCTCCATGATTCTGCCTATTTAATTTGAGGTGGGTTCTCCCCACCCACCCATAGTTGACCACCGTGGATGCATTTATAGCTAGGATTTTCCATGATATCAACCAGCTGAAACTTCTGCCAGAACTCACCAAAATGTCACAAAAGTATGCAGGCTGCTGGGTATTCTTGGACTGCAGTTCCCAGAAGCCTGCATACAGCACAGCAGTGGATGAAGGCTTCAGAGAACTGCAGTCCAAGAACAACTGGGTTACCCAAAGTTGGGAGCCAGCGGATGAGATGATATCTGAAAACTTTGGCCAGCTTCCAGATGTTCAAAAACCTAAGATATTTTGGTTGGCCCTAATTAAGAGAGTTAAAAAAACTCTAGTTTCTAATTGCACTGCTTTGGAATGCTGTTTGTGCTAGACCGACTTTGTAATATAACTGCTATGCTAACTGTCCATTCAGAGAAGGGTTAACCGCCTCCCAGACTTCCCTGTTCAACTGCCTTAAATCCATTCCTTCCATATGACCTGCAAGAACACACATCTGCTCGGCATTTGCCTTTTCCCCATCTTTTGACAGTGGCATACACACACACACACACATACACACTCGAGACCCTCATCATTTTGATTAAAGCACTGGTTTTCTTAGGATGTCATGTACAGTATATCAAAGGAGATCAGTAACCAGTCAAAAAAGTCAGATGACAAAGGAAAACATCAGAATACGCACAGTTAAGCAGAGTTCCACCCAGAGTTGAGCGCAATGTAATGAGATATAATTTTGGAAAAATGTCTGTGAGTCAGACGGGGTGCTTGAACCATCCGAACGACGTCGGAAGGTTTCGCATCAGTTCCTGCCCAGTGAACCGGAGACGGATCACACGAGAGGCGTTTGTCTCGGGGCAATGACCTGATCAGGGGACAAACCCGGTGGTCACAGGTAATCAACTCGTGCAACTTTCTCTGAGCAAATGTTTGGAATAGAAAGTGGAGGGCATATTTTGGAACATTTGAAAATACTTTGCCCATGACGCACTGAGATTTATCCAGCGGTTGTCTAATAAATCTCAATCAGGAGACTCTGTTTTCATTTCC
The DNA here is from genome assembly GCA_029282475.1 of Phrynocephalus forsythii. Lineage (NCBI taxonomy): Eukaryota > Metazoa > Chordata > Lepidosauria > Squamata > Agamidae > Phrynocephalus > Phrynocephalus forsythii. The sequence goes on along the minus strand of JAPFRF010000014.1, from coordinate 5,105,344 downwards.
TTTAATCCATGGATAGAATAAAGCGCTCTGCCCTCCAACTTACACAATTACGAGAAAGGTTCTTTTCCCTCTCATTTTGTAAAATAGGTTATTCCAGGTACCCCACTCTGCCCAATGGTAGAGCTACCAAACAATGTATGAAAAAACCAAGTCATAGCTACATTCTTTCCATCAAATTTTGGGCATGTTATTTTCCATAGCTGCCATTACAGGAATTAATCCAACCACTGTGTCATTTTTTCAAACTCTCAGCTGTTCTTTTATCACCCCTAAGTGGCAAGAGAAATGCTATCTCGTTTCCCCTCTCACCTTTTCGTGAGTAGCAGCATCGCAGCAGGCAAAATATTGCAGTCTGCTTTCCTAGATCAGAATGGTGCAAATAATACACAGTGCAAGATCACAAGGAACTTTCGGGAATGGAGGATGGACAGCCAGTAACAGCCACCTTGGCAGCCTCACAGTAAGGAGAAATGCAACTAGTTACTTAATAATAATAATAATAATAATAATAATAATAATAATAATAATAATAATAATAATAATAATAATAATAATAATAATAATAGTTTTGTTGTTGTTGTTGTTGTTAATAATAATAATTAATTAATTTTAATTAATTAATTAACAACACAGCTAACTATGCTGGATTTTGTAATACAAATCACTAGTCGAAAGCTTCCCAAGCGTTTAGGACTCAGTGATGTATTGGCGAATTATGCGAGCAGATCTCAGTAAGGTGGCTTTCTGCAGCTGACTGATGGTGATTTTGTCAACTCCAATTTCTTCTAAATACTTCTAAATACCCTCCAAGGGTGCCGCCTTGTCGTGGCGGGGGGCTTAACTGCTCCAGTAGGTCCAACCTTACCAGAGAGGTCTCGACTGAGGAACAGAACTAAACGCACCCAACAACCCATGAATCATGGTGAAATATAATATAAAGAAGCCTATACCGGCTCGGTCATCACCCGGGTTAACAAGGACCACAATGGGTGTTGATGAACCTGGACATCCGTCGATAAATGGGCTACAGGTCACGGGTCCCATTGTTGAGCAACCAGGGCATGGGCCTGTAGAGTTACTGGAAGCTGAACCATCTCAGAAGTGGCAGGAATTATTATTATTATTATTATTATTATTATTATTATTATTATTATTATTATTATTATTATTATTATTATTATTATTATTATTATTATTATTATTATAGCCTGAAAAAGTGATTGAAAATGAGCATGCAAAATTATGTTGGGACCTTCGAATACAGACAGACAGGGTTTGGAGCATAATACCCGGATATTATGATTGTGGAGAAGAAAAAAGTGTGGATCATTGATGTTGCTATGCCAGGTGATAGTAGAGTTACTGAGAAACAACTTGAAAAAATTGCCCGATATAAGGATCTGAAAATTGAACTTCAGAGACTCTGGCATAAACTGGTACAGGTGGTCCCAGTGGTAATCATCACGCTGGCTGTGGTGCTTAAAGAGCTAAGCAAGTATTTGGAAGAAATCAGGAGTTGACAAAGTCACCATCAGTCAGCTGCAGGAGATCACCTTACTGGGATCTGCTCGCACAATTTGCCGATACATCACATAGGCCCTTTGTACACGACCCCTAAACTCCGCAGCAAATGGCTGCCAGCTCCGGAGCTTACAATTGTTTCCCCACCAGCTCCGGAGTTTGCAGGAAATTAAGTGCGACCACACCCACCTAAGCGCGTCCCAGCACACTTTTCTTGTACCTGCTCTAGGAGGGTGAAAATCCCCAGGTCCGGATTTAATCTGGTGAGTGCGGGGCTCTCCTCGCTTCTGTTTGGTTTTTTTGCCTCCCGGCCCTTTAAGAGAAGGGGTGGGAGGCAAAAAACAAACAGAAGAGAAGGAATCAGGACAAGGACGGGGCTCCGGGCAGCTTCGGAGGTGAGCCTGCATTTTTTGCTCTCTTTTTTCCTCCCTCCCCTCACACAGACAGGAGCAAGGAAGTGAGGAGGGGTGGGGACGCAGAAAGAGCAATGAACCCCCAAGATCCCTGGTCCGAATTTAAGTGGCCATCCGATCTTAGGGGTCGTGTGAAAAGGCCCATAGTCCTAAATGCTTGGGAAGCATTCAACTAGTGATTTGTAATGCAAAATCCAGCGTAGTTATCTTGTCTGCTAGATGAATAATATGATAATAATAATAATAATAATAATAATAATAATAATAATAATAATAATAATAATAATAATAATAATAATAATAATAATAATAATAATAATAGTTTCAACCTTTGGCTTGAACCAAGGGTTACCTATGCTGTATGGCAGGTAGCCAGAACAATCTAGTGCATTTTTTGCTACCACGTGGAAAGTGCTTCTGCTAATCAGAGAAAACAATTTAAGCTAACGAGAGATCAAAGGAAATTCAAACTCTTGGTGTGCAGAGCAAATGAGAAAAAGGAATTTAACATTTTAAGGCACACTTTCAGTAAGTAAGTAATTTCTAGGCTATGAATCCTCCTTCCAAGCAAGGCTAAGTTGCCCACCTCCTGGTGATCCTTCTGCCAATGGGCAAACACATTTAATTTTAGCTGTTTGCTGGCTATTCACCAAAAGTTTGGCTGTTTTTGGAGGGGCTTTTCAGTGGAATTCACTTCATGTTCTTATATTTTAAAATCAAATTTCAACACAATTGCATTTTAAATTTGGTATGTCATTAAGTGCACTTTAACATTCTCTGGTTTTCTCTTTCCTTCTATCTGCTTTAAACTAAAGTCTCAGTTTTGGAAGGAAATTGGCTATTCCTACATGTAAGTAAAAACAAAAAGCCAATACATAAGCCAAAATGCACAATAAATTACACAACTAGGAGAACTGGGTGTTTTTGCACCCCAAAATTGCAACACAGCCCGGCTGCAGCCGTCAAAATGATGTGATCAGAAATAACACCTTTTTCTAAATAATCTGGATTCTGTTTTTTCCCCAGCGGTCTCTGCCATTTGTATTTTATCTGCTTCCTATTTCCACCTAGAGCCAGATTTTCATCTACCGGTTTTGTGGCATCTTTCAGTGTGATGGGACATTATTCCTGTTTTTTAAAAGGAAGAAAATGTTTGCATTTTCATGCCAATGTTGATGCATCTCGCAATGCTCTCCGGGAGCAAATGCGTGGTGAGTGCAGACCCCTAAGTGCTGCGTTAACCAGAGACTCCTCGTTGGCCCCTTGGCACCACTTTTGTCTCTTTGCATCTCTTTGCAGCCTCGTTATATAAAAGAAGGCGCCCTCTAGAACAAGGGTTTGCCAGTTTAATACAACTGTTGTCAGCAGTACTGAATGCCAAGCCTCCTGGCGATCCGTGGAGTTTACTCAGACCTTGACCTTGCTACTTATTTCACACCTACTTTGGGTGGGAGGCCAAGACATTTCCCGGGTGCACATGTATGGCATGACTAATGTATTTATATTTATATTTATATACCGCCAGATTTTCCCAGATGGGAACTCAGGGCAGTTAACAAGGTATAGCATACAACAATTCCAAGAAAAAAAATCGGTTCCACAGTATGACATAAAAAACCCCAACAACAATCAGTAGAACCAGAATTTAAAAAGCTAAATATACAAAACAATACTAAGGCAAGATGGAGAAAAACAGGCAGACAAACAAACTCATGACACCTACTCATAAAATAAATCGTCCTCCTTGATCACCGAATGCGACCGTATAGAGGCAGATTTTTAGCAGCTTCTTAAATGCCGGGAGGGACTCCGCAGTCCTCATTTCACTCGGAAGGTGGTTCCACAGTGTTGGACCCACCGGGGTGGGGTGGGGTGGGGGTGGCGGTGACCCGGAGCGCAAGGGACTGTGATGTTCCGGTGAGCCAGGCCGACGTTGACCTCAGGATGATACGCTCCGCCAGATATTCTGGTCCTAAGCCATGGAGGGTTTTGTAATGGGTGAACTATTCATGCATGTTACTTAACAGTAATGAATAATACCTAGTAGCATTCTGGGTCTTTTAAGAGCATTTTTGAAGAATCCAATTCATTATGCCATTCCTTTATCAGTCCTCCTGGGTAAAGCCTGTTCTTTGATTCTGCTCTTGTCTTTTTATAAATATTTCCAAAATGTATTATCAGAATTGGACAATAGAGGGAACCACCAAACACCTCCCAGTAATTTGCCTGCCTTGGCAGTAAAGACAACACAGACAGCATGTTAAGAACACACAAACTAGGATGATCTGAGCAAGGATAACCATAAGGTCTACCTGGCCACTAAGAAGTAATGAGTAATGTAATGAGTTCCTTCCAATATAACACGAGTGCTGCTTTAGAGCTCAGACAACACTTCATCATGGTATCAGAATGAACCAATAAGTACGATAATATTGTTCTTTTGAATTTCTCTTAGGTTGACTGGCCAAAAATTATAAATGGAATACTAATTGTCATCTGACAGGTGCTTTAACTTGAGCTGGTGGATCTATCTATCTATCTATCTATCTATCTATCTATCTATCTATCTATCTATCTATCTATCTATCTATCTATTGTCGAAAGCTGCTTGATCAGCCCTGCCTCCCTTCCAACCATTAAAAAGCTAAAAAGCCCTAAAGAAACATGCCCAGATTATTATCCATCGACATGATGGAACTGAGTGTCAAGAAATCTCCCTGGGTGATGCCTTATCGGAGCTGGAGAACGCTGTGCAACTAAGCTCCTCTTTTGGAGCCCTTGTCTTGGTTGGCAAGGATGATCAATGGCCAAGAAAGTCAAGATGAGCTCTTAATTACCTTTGCAACTTCAGGCAAGTTTCCAAAACTCCAGGGAAAAGTTTGCAAATCAAAAGTTCCCTCTTCTTCTTCTTTTACCCCCCCCCTTTCAGAAAAGTGTAATTCAGGTGTGGGCCAGGGGAAGGAAATATTTGGAATCCCATTCACTTTTCTTTTTTCTTTTTTTTACTCCAGGCTGTTGTCAAGGCATGTCCTGCAGGGGTGAGGTGGAACAATGGATGTATCCCCATTCCCACCCCATTCCCCCAGTCCAGGGCATTCCCAAGTAAATACATGCAGAGGAATAATCTGGCAAAGCAGCCGAAAAACGAAGGTGGTTCTGATAGCTAGATGGCAATGGCCACCCTGGTTTCCGGCTTCCCTCCCAATTAACTGTGCGAGAGTCCTGACATCCCTCCGTCCCTGATCCATCTAAATTTAAGTGTCGGCAGCCTCCTGGCCCTTCCAGCTGAGACGATTGTTGCAGAAAGCCAGGGACAGAGATCCTTCAGCCCTCCAGATGTTTTGGACCACAGCTCCCACCCTCCACTATCATTGACAATACAGGCTCAGAATTTGGGGTGTTGTGGTCCAAAACATCTGGAGGGCCAAAGGTTCCTCACCCCAGCTTAAGCCATCAGCTAAATTTCCTTCTCAGTCCCTGTTTGCCTGGTCCCTCTTTCCTGCTAAAGAGTTCTAGGAAATTCAAGAGCTCCCATGAAGTATTTTAGACCCTTGGAGTAGACCTATTTCTCATCTTATACTCCATCTTTCTGCAATGGAGTGATGGTTTCCAATTCATTTGTCCTCACAACACTCCTGCATGGTGGACCAGGAGGGAAGGAAGGAAGGATTTTGTGATGGGAGGATTTTGAGATTAGTGGGATGCAGATCATTTACTGCCTATCCACTGAGATGACCGCTCATACCAACCACCAAGCTCTTACCAAGGGACAGTTTCCAGAACCTGCAAAGGAAGATGGGACTTGTTGTCAATCTTTGCATGCTGCCTTGAGAAGGGGTGCTGGAATCAGAGAGGCAAAGAGTCTTCCGATCAGTTGGCAAGGTTCATGACTCAGCCAGGACTAGAATCTTGGCACTCCAAACCTCTGTCTAGCATCCTAAACGATTGCCCCACAGAGTGGCTGTGGAGCTTGACCCAGTAAAGCTGGGATGTTGAAAATGTGGTCCTAAGGGAAAGCTCAGCAGCCGTCGCACCAAGCCACAGTCCCCAGAGCAAACAGGGAGGCACATCGCAGTTTGCGGGGAATAAAACCAAATGTAAGGTTATCTTGTCAGTACGGCGTGGCAAGCTGGCTTGTGCCGGGAGAGTATTCAGCAGATGCACAACAAAGCATGCATCAAGTTACGGTTTGGTTTGGCCAAGAAAGGTTTGCTTTGAAGATTACCAACTTGCCCACAGTTTTTTGCCCAGACCTCCCATGGCAGCAGCCGGGCACTTTGGATTGCTCGGTGCCTTCACAGGAACTCACCCTCTGGATTTTCTTCTTCTAAAGTCCTTGCTTCCGCTCTGTTAGAAAATCTGGATGTTGACAAGTTCCAATATGGAAATTGGGGGGGGGGGTCCCAATTAATCAGCACTGAGAATTTAGTCTGTGTTCTAAATCATCCATCTTTTGATTTGTGTGTGTTGTGTTGTGTTGTTACAGTCGTGACCGACTCTTCATGACCCCATGTCCATGGGGGTTTCTTGGCAGGAATACTGGAGTGGTTTGCCAGTTCCTACTCCAGGCACCTAGGGTACCTGGTATTCCCTGGTGGTCTCGCATCCAAGGACTAACCAGGCCCGACCCTGCTTAGCTTCCGAAATCAGGCGAGATCAGATGTGCTGAGGACATCTAGGCTTTTCCCCATCCTTTGATTAGTGCCATTCAAAGGATTAATAATTTGATTCTGGCAATTAATAAACTGGATGCAGGAGAGGGACGGTATTGGTTAAGGAGACTCGCCATCTAGAAGTCGGTGGACTTTTCTGGCGAGGCTTCTAGACGGCCAGTCCCCTCCTCGTCCACCAACCCATTCCACTTTGGGAGAGGTTCGTCCGGCCAAGCAAGCGTTAGCACATCAAAGGCCTGGAAGAAGTTCATTAGCAGCCACTGGGGACCTCCAGCGGAGGCAGCGAGATACCCATCAGGGATAATCAGGCACCTAGCACAGAGAGGTTAGTCAAGCTGCAAGTTGGAACAACCCGATTTATTTTGCAAACATACTCAGGGTGGGAGAGAGAGAGAGAGAGAGAGAGAGAGAGAGAGAAAGAGAGAAATAAAGAGAGAGAGAGAGAGAGAGAGGAGCCTGGGTGATACCTTTAGGCTACTCGTAAAATAACAAAAAAGTTGCTAATATTTCATGGGCGATACCCTCTTTTTCAAAGCTGTATCAAAAGTTCAAGCATGTCAAAAGGTGGATTTTGCCAGGAGTTAGTTCTTAGATGTAGAGTTCTTGGTCAGATCTTTTGCCATGCTTGAACTTTTGGTACAGCTTTGAAAAAGAGGGTGTTGCCCTCAAAATATTAGCAACTGTTTTTGTTATTTTCCTAGTAGCCAAAAGGTATCACCCAGTCTTGTATTTGGTTTTTGTGGTGGCTACACAGCTCCCCACCTTATTTTGGCTCCAGAGAGAGAGGAGCCCCATCTGCTGGGCTGGGCTTGTCCCTCGAGAAGAGGACACCGTCTTCCCAACAACTTGCCCAGGAGCCAAGGTGTGGCACAGGAAGCGCCACATTGGGTATACTAGTCTGCATAAAAGAGAAGAGTGCCGTGGAGCTGGCTGGACCCAGTAGCAACACCTCTGTTGGAAGCTCTTGGGGCACCCAAGGTCAGATTAAGAACCAGACTCCAGGTGGCCAACCTTCTGCAGGAGGAGGAGGTGGTGGTGGTGGTGGGCAGCAGGGATTCTCATGTACCAGAGGCAAAGAGGAAAAGAAGGATATTACCTGCTGGTGCACAAACAGCAGAGTGCACAGAACAGCAGGGTATGCATTGCTTAGAGACAGAAGAAGGCATAATGCACCAGGAGTCCAGATTTCTGAGTTTCGGGGATTTGAGAGCCTCCTCAGAATCTCCAAGGGAACAACGATGACAGTAACAAACACATGTGTGTGTTTTTTTAAATCAACACATGCTGCAGAAGATACTCATCCCTGTCCTGAGTGCCACTTATAACCTGGTTTCTCCGTATGTCTCAAACTGTACACCTCAGAAGGGAGCAGCAAACTGGCAGAAGGGTTTATTTTTATTTTTGTTTTTATTTTGCTTTGGTCCAGCTCGAACCAGCATCAACCACCTCTGCAGTCCTCTGCAGGGTCCTTCCTGAGGCCATTGTCATAGATTGGTTTATCCAGCGGCCTGTTGTCCCTCATGCCTGATGGGAGGCCCATGGGTAACTGGGAAGAAGCCTGGGAAAAGAGAGAAACTCCAATGTTGAGTTACTGTATCAACAACTAATATTCTGTGGCTTAATTATTGATTGACTCATGTTCCTTTAGGATATAATGCAAATATGTGCTGCGCACCGGGCGGCATTCCGAACAGAGTGTCTCGTCACCCCGCAAGGTGTGGCAGCCTCTCTCAAAGCAAGAAAGAATCCAAAACCCACTGTTGAGCAATCCTTTTTCTTAGGACAAAATAAGTGATGCAAGCATCTGTTGGCCCTCACACAGTCCCTGTCGGCTATTGGGTTTGGGTCCCATTTCTGAGACCTGCCGGGTGGATCTTTCTTTTGTTCTGAATGGAGAAGAATCCTCCTTTAGGCAGCAAAGCCATCTACTGATTGGCCTCACCTCTTTCCCTGTTGTCTCCAACTTTTCCAAGCAAGAGTATCTTTTTCAAGGAATCCTGGCTTCAGACGTAGGACAGTGTCTGTTTTGATGCTAGAGAGAATTCGATCCAGGGTCCCTTTGTTCATCTCTCTGTTGGTCCTGGGTATCCACCAGGCTCTCCTTCAGAATCATATTTCAGAATAATCATTGTATGCTGTTTCCACTTTCTCGTTATTTACTTGTTAGTCTAATTATAGAACAGCTCTTTGCTAAAAACTCAGTGCAGGTCATCAACTGACCCTCTGCAAAGGTAATGGTTAGGAATATTCTGCATCTTTGAAAGAAAGCAATGTCTCTTAGGATCACAGAAAGAAAAGAAAAGAAAAGAAAGGGACCTCTCTTTATCCCTCCATATCCTTGGTACTGATCCAGGACCATTAAAAAAAACAATACTTTCAGGCACTTCTTTTAATTAACATAGTACCCATTTATTTCTCTAATCATGTTAATTGATTGCAGGTTTCTTCCTGCATCTTATAATTCTCCCCTACATCTCCTCTGCATCTTATGATTTGCATGGAGTTTATGAGCAAAGGTTTTGTGTCGGCTGATGGTGGGTCTAGAGGATTCTTGAAAAAGGGCCTCCAAGTAGTTGGAGGAGGTGAAAATGGACTCGAACCCTCCCTGCTCGTTGTGTGCAAGGAAAACCAGCCATGACCGGCTTCACAGTGTCGACAGTGGCTTGGATCCTGAGTCTCTTTTTGTTCACTAAATGTTACGGTCAAGTCATTGCACACAAAATCGGGGCCTGGATCTCATGTCAACTCAAGAGGAACTCAACGGCCATGATCCAAAATGGTTCTTTGCTCTCAACAGGCCTGACATTGCTGCCCAAGGCAAAGTGATAAATGTCCCACCTCCACATTGACCCCATCACGGTGGCAAATTATTTTCCAAGAGGGTTATGGGTTTGGCTTTGTCCACATGCCATTTCCAAAATCAATAAACGTCTTGAGATAGACTTGTCAAAAATCAATGGACGGGAGCATGGAAGGTCATGTAGACCAACCCTCCTTCTAAGGCAGGGCTCAAATGACAGCACCCTCGAAAGTGTGCCCTCTCTGGCCCTTATTTCACGAGGTGCGGCGCTCCGCAGCGATATTGCCTTCGATTTGAATTTCGGAGGTGGTCACGTGGCGGTCACGTGTTCTCGCTTCGCTCCCGCCCCTGTTTCTCAGTACTCACGAGCTGCAGTTTTAGGACCGATTCGAGCACAACCTCACGTGCTCCCTTCGCATTCGCATGCCACTTTTCAACGTTCGTTATTTCCCATCCGTCCTTTAAAAAAATTCCTACCGACGGCGTATCGATGCACTGATGCTCGACTGTCAGTTGCAATGGCTCTACTGATTTCAACTGTTTCCTGGCATCATTGGCAGCCCCCCCCCGCCGCCGCCACTACTCGGGGGGAGCCCCGCATGGCACAGCCACCCGCCCTCCACCGCTTGCACGCTGCCTGCCCCGGGTGCCCTGCTCTGGCCGGGTGAGGCGGCCCCCGCCGTTACTCGAGCGAGGAAGTAACAGCGCAAAGCGATGAAACGATATAGCGATGCATCAATATCCCTGTTTGAATATTTTTTAAAAAAACTTGAAATAAAAGCCAAAAACTGAGACCACACGTCACGTTGGGAGCGAAGCAAGATGCGAAGCGAAAAGATTCCTGGCAGCAGCCAGGGGCACCACTCGCCCTGGTTGGAGCACGGTTAAGGGGGAGTGGTCGGGGCGGCACCGAAGCTAAAATGGAGGGGCATGCGGACTAAAACGATCGATTCGGACAGAAAAGAAGGCTAGCCGCGAAGCGAGCGGCTCGTGAAGTAACGGCCTCTGTTTAAGCGTCACCAGTAAAGACTTTCACTAAAGTTCTGTTTTAGGGTCAACAGTCTTCCACCAGAAAGCCTGCCCAAGGGCTTGCTTCTGAAACAGGATGATTGCCCCAAATGAGACTCGTTTAAAGGTTGAGTGCCACGTTGCAGGGAGATTCCAGGCCTTGATATAGTCCATCATCCATTGTGAGCAGCACAAAGGTTGAGGACTCCAGGCACACGGCTCACCGAGTCACTGCCTTCCCCACTCCGGTGACGTGCATTGCACGTGGAAATATTTTCTGCACATTGGTGTCCCCTTTTCTCCTTCCTTTGAGCAGCAGGTCAGAGGCTACCAGAACAGGAATGCATTTAAATCATCATAATAAAGCTTGACTGTACAGTGATTCCAGTTATTCCCTGTTATGTCCTGGTAGTCCTGCTTCTATTTAATGATCCACCTTCTCTCTCTCTCTCTCTGACCTCTTCAACACATACATAAATCTCTGATGCAGGGCCACATGTCTCTTTTGAGCGACCGCCAGGCTGAGGTTAGAATCTTCATCCTTCAATAGTTCCAGAAGCCTACCGAAGCGTGATCTCTCCCCCAATCCTGGACAGCACGAGGCCTCTTTCCCTAATCACGTCCCAGCCCGATGTTTCTGCTGGTTCTCTCTCCCTCTTAATCTGCTAAAATACTTCCTAATGCCTTCCCTCCAGCTAACGGGTGATGCAAAATTATCTGGGCTTAAGCTGTTTCATTAAAGCAAGGTTCCAAGAAACGAACTTTCAGGGAAGCCGGGAATGAGTTGATTTTGAAAGATTCTGGAAAAAAACAACCGATTATTGTAGCAATTCAAAGGACACACTCATACCTCCCTTTCCAACATTTTAGGGCTGTTGTCTCCGATAAAACAAGCGGTGCGGTGAGTGACCTCTGTGACTCTTGTCTGTTGTTGCTGTTTATGCTGCTCATTGGTGATACACAGGACGTGATGGTGTTTCATCAAATAAAGCAGACAAGGTTACTGTCCTCAAGGAACTTAAGCTTCATCTAAAAGCAGGCCTGCTCAACAGGTAGACCGTGGGCTACTGGTAGCCCGCGAAGGGTTCAAAAGTAGCCCGCCAGCCACCAATAAAAAAAGTGAGGGGATAAGTTCTCCACCCCTCCCTCCCCCACCCCAAGGACCACCACTGCCCCAGCAAAGTTCTGGGTCTGCCCGCCCACTGTTCTCAGCCAAGCGGGGCAGTTCAAGGGCCATGATGTGATCCCCTACTCCCCCCCCCCCCGCTGGCCAGATGATTGAGCAAGTGCAAGGGAAGTGTGTGTATGGTCAGCCATCCCATAGGAATGCATTGCAAATCAATTAATCTGTTCCAGAGGGAGCGGATTTCAATGCATTCCTATGGGAAACCGCTGCTCTACTTACAATTTTTTTATTTATGAGCATGTGCTTGGAATGGATAAAAATCATAAGTAGAGGTATTAGTGTAGTAGCCCTCAGGCACTTTGGGCCGGAAAAAGTAGACCTCAGCCTGTTCAAAGTTCGACAGCTCTGATCTAAAGGAAGGGGAGAATAGGAATGAGATGTCCCAACATATTTTGCTGCCTTGTGTGAAAGACAATGGGACTCTGCTTCCGCTAGGCTGGTAATTGAAACCCCAGCACACCTGAGAGCCACAGATGCTTCTGGGGACCCACGTAGCACACAGAAATGTGTCCACCCCCCCGGATGGTAGGAATGGCCAGGATGTTCAGAAGTCACAGCTGAAGGTCTGTTGCTGCTAGCTTCTTCTTGCCTGATGCCAGATGGACTTCCCACATTTGTCCAGTGGTAGGGCCGGGCCCAGCTGTCTCTAGAGAGAAGACCAGAAAAAGACCCTTGTCATCAAATGGCAGCTGCTCAAGAAATCTGCAAGATGTGTGGATACTGTAGTTGAGTAGTATATCTGGGTAGGATTTCAATTTTTTATATATAAAAAAGCATCTCTGCAATCTACCTCATCACAGGGATGTCAAGAGAGTTTAAAATGCAGCCGGCAAGAATTCAGAAGAGTGCTGTTTAAAGCACCTGCAAGCCTGACATCTTTGCAAGCTAAATTCTCTTTTCCACGGATAACTTTTGCCTGGAGTGAAACTGGAGAAGCACAAGGCAGTGGAACACATACAAATCCCTTACACAGATCATTCCTAATGATTCAGAATGGCTTTAAAAAAAAAATCAAAATCAGCTATAAAATGCCAAGCTGAGCCTGCAATGCCACTGAGTGACACAGCTGCAAAGTGAGTAGGTAAATCTCTGTAGTGTGAAGGGTGTTGAGAGGTGAGCCCAGAGCTCAGCTCCCAGCTGAAATGGTTCACCAGCGCTCTGGGACAAGCCACCAGCAAACAGTTTCGGCTGCCTCACAAGATCCTCCTAATCTCACAGGTTAGGCTTTTTTTTTTTTTTTTGCCTCTGAGCTGAGAAGCCCCTCCTGGCTGCAGCAACAGATATTTGGCACCTGGGACCTTTGTTGTGTGTTCCTTAAACCCTGGGACTGTCTCTCCCACCTTCTGCTTCTAAGCCAGGGCCCCAGAAAGGTCACAGGTGAGCTGAGTCTCTGGAGGGGGACTGACTTGTCACACCTGGGGAAGGGACAAAGCAAGCAGAGGGAGGACTTCCCTGGTTCTGCTGCTGCTGAACACCAGCCTTGGGAAGGCAAAAGGTTTATAAAAAGAGCAAGCCAGGGGCCAGAGAGGGGCTTGGACACCAGCACAAGCCCTTTCCCCAATGGCTGGACCTGAGAAGGTGATGGTGAGTACTCTGCTCGCTGAGCTCATTGTTTGGATCGGACAGGGAAGACCTCCTTGCAAAGACCTTTGGGCTTCCTCTTCTCACAGCATATAAGCATAGAGTTGCTAAGGTGTACATCTGTTTTTGCTTCTTTCTTTCTTTCTTTCTTTCTTTCTTTCTTTCTTTCTTTCTTTCTTTCTTTCCTCCCTCCCTCCCTCCCTCCCTCCCAATTTAAGCTCAACAACAACAGTTGTCCTGGTGGGGTTACTTTGGTTTTAGATCCAGGGAGGAGGAAGAGACAGGGAGCTCTGGGACTTGGCCAAGGTACCTTTTTTGTTGGGGGCGGTGGAGATTTGTACTCCTCTCCCCAGCTGTTGGGCAAACAGTTCAGAGTATCGTGGGAATTCCATCCCAGAAGAAGCAATTGTTGCAAGCTCCAGGTCACTTTACCAAAACAAGGAAAATAAGTTGTTTTTTTTAAACTAATCCATGTGGGCCATGCCATTTCAGATTTTAACGGGGAAGGGGGTGAAAAGATGCTGTGTAAGCCAGGAGGGATGTTCCTTTCTCCATTTTGGGTTTTGCCACTTCCAATACAATATAAATACTATCTCCAGGTGGCCGTCAGCATGCTGGGGAGGGAGAATCGCTCTACAAAATGCTGGGTGTGGGGGTGGGGTGGGTATGGGTGTCTGAGAGAGAGAGTTTGTGTGTGTGAGAGAGAGAGAGACTGTGTGTGTGTGTGTGAGAGAGAGAGATGCAGGTCCATCTCTGACTGGTTTTTTTCTGCCAATACAATAGACTGAAAAAGTGCCCTGTATTCAAAGCTCCTGCCAGTGGAGGAAATGATATTTTAGTCAAGTGGTTACGGCCCTGCAAAAAAAGTGTTTGATCCTGTTTAAAAGTGACTTCTTCCTTTCTCTCCCCCCCCCCCCCGGCTAGACTTCACTTTTCATGTTCTCTTTTTTTTGTGAGAATTTCCCTAGAAGCTCAAAAGCAAATGATAGTGTGTACGTTTTCAAAAGACAACCCTACTTACCTCTAGGAGAAAAGCTTGCTCTAATGGCGTGCTTTCATTTGCTCCGTGCTCCAGCCACTAGCGTCTCTCCTGGCTGCTTTGAAGGGTTGTTGTCTTCCATTAGAGCAGAAGGGATTATGAACCTGATGGGAATAGAGTGGCAGACATTCCCTCCCTTTTGGTTGTCAAAAACAAGCCCACGGTTGACCTCTGGCTAGGTCAGTGGGTGACTTGAAGCCCAGGTCTTCTGGAGGAATGCAGGTTTCCTATGTCTGGCCTAGATGGTTGTAAGGCTGAATGGGCCAGCGCTCTACCTTCTGTGACATATTCTGGCCTGTTCATGTTTTGTTTCCACAGCAAGAGAGGAAAACATGCAGTGCCGGGTCATTGATCTGAAAGCGAAGGGTGGTCACCTTCGGGCACACAGTTTGTGTTGCAGCCACTTAAGCTTTTGGCAAAAAGCAGCAACATTGTGCAAAAATCATACAATTGTTGGGTAATAGGGAGGCATTTCTTGCAACCCAACTGGATGAAAAGGAGGGAAAACTCTACACCTCTCTCTCAGCAGACTCGAGAGCAGGAATACAGGAATAAATGGCACCTTTTGGTAACATTCAGTTTCACCAAACACACAAGGGCTTTCTGGTCTGTACTGCTAACATGTGAAAACTGGGGATTCCACCTTGTCTCCTGAAGGTATGGGGTGTTTTGTTTTGTTTTTTGCAAAATAAATTAAGTTCTGGAAGAAGCCCAGATTGGCACAGCTATCAAAGCTTCTGGCTACTTCAAACAGATGATAAACTTTACTGATCCTGCAATAAAGTATAGTAACATGGGGATCTTTAATAATGAGTGGTTGATTTCTAAAACAGAGAGAGAGAGGTTGGGAGTTCGATTCCCCACAGGGCCTCTTTGACAGGGTCTGGACTCCGTGATTCAAAGGGTCCCTTCCAGCTCTGCGGTTCTGAAAACGATTATCCAGAGAGTCACTGCTTTTCCCTCCTTCCTGGAGGCATTTATTCAGACCTCAGTCTTCCTGAACATCATGGGACTTAGCAAAAAAAAAAAGTCCTCTGCAGCTTCACCCAAAGGTCTGCTCTCTACCGTTACTTATCGGGACCTTCTTTTGCATTGCTATAACTCCTACACACACACACACACACACACACACACACACACACACACACACACACACACACACACACACACACACACACAGAGAGAGAGAGAGAAAGAGAGAGAGAGAGAGAGAGAGAGAGAGAGAGTTAACACAAACCTTCTCCTTTAGAAATGATAAACACTGCAAGAGCATCATTCGATTAGGAAGTGGAGAATTGAGCCAGCACAGCCAAAAAGTCCCATCAAGATGATAACAAGTGTTTATTTATTTAAAACACACACACACACACACACACAGAGAGAGAGAGAGAGAGAGAGAGAGAGAGAGAGAGAGAGGAGAATTTTTTCTGCTCAAGAAAGGGTTAATCCTATAGCCCTCCAGACATCTGGCCAAAGTTGTGGGTGTGGGCAGTGGCAGATTCCACATCTGTACCAGTCACTGCAAGGGAGCTGCTATGGCCCCTGATTTATTCTCCCTCCCTCCCTCCCCCCCCACCCACATGCCAGTGTCCTGGGACAGGCGATGTTGAAACAGCCTGCAGCTCTAAGCAGAGCTAGGGAAAACACGACCAAATGATGATTTAGTACCTAGGGAGAAGAGTGCGGCTGGCCTGTGTTCTCGACAGCAGAACACTGACAATTAGCCAGTATCACCCTAAAAAAGGGTGGGGAGATATTTTAAAAACGAATTTGTTATTTGGATATTTACGTAGCACGTGAAAGCGTGGAATGATGTGTGAAGAGACTCGATATCAACAAAATGTGTGTGTGTGTGTGTGAGAGAGAGAGAGAGAGAGAGAGAGAGAGAGAGAGAGTTCAGGATAGCAGCTGATTCAATTGAGGGATGGTCTGAGGCTATCAGGAGGAATGCTCCTTAGACACAGGACAAAACCATTTCACATATTCTAAAAGGTGAACCAGGATTTGCCCCAGAGTTCATGCTTAACTAGAAACAGCTCGTCTCGGCACACTGGCCATTAGATATCGCATATCTGAAATTGGTGTAGCCTTTGGGTTGACAATTTTAAAAGGATCACAGGGCATGAAAGGAAAGGAGAAGGCGGGGGGGGGGGGAGAGGCGTACTCTGGTACTGCCTGGGGATGTGGGGAGGTTTTTCAGAACCACCACCTCCCCGCAATGGCTGGTGGTAGTCAGCTGGGGAGAGATGGTGGCTTGTCAGGATTGGTGGTGGTGGTGGGGAGCACTTATTTTTTCATTCTATGTTTCAAGTCGCCCTTGAATGAAAAGGTTATACTTTGTTTCTCATGTAATCACAAGGAAGAAATATTTATTCCATTACCTTCTCAGTGACATATCTTCCTTTCAGAACTAGAGAGAGGGGGGCACTCATATTCAGGCCTGCTGAAACTTTAATGTAAAAAGCAACGGGAATGTTTATGGGATCCTGGTGCATAATGCTGGATGGAAGTATTATGGATTTTTTTCTTCATTTTATTTTTTTGGGTCTTCTTTCTCCTCCTTGCAAAAGACTCCCTGAAACCATGGCAATCTTGTTTTGTATTCGAGGGCACGGAATGATGGAGTCCATAAATATTTGTGCCGTCATAAATCCAGAAGCCATAGCGGGACATTTTGGTCCGTTTTGGTATATCTTGGTTGCCCTTTCACCCCCTTTGTTGCCTTTCTGTGTGCCTTGGATAAACTAAAAAAATTGGGTGCTGTTTTGTAGCAACAGGGACAGGGGCTCCATATGTGTGTGTGTGTGTGTGTGTGTGTGTGTGTGTGTGTGTGTGTGTGTGTGTGTGTGTGTGTGTGTGTGTGTGTGTGTGTGTTTCAAAGTTATGTGATTTGGCGCATGAAGCAGGAAATCAGTCAAGTAGTGAACTGCACAATCTCACAGGGCAGCTTGCCCAAAAATAATGTTACCCTACCCTTGCTTGCTTGGCATCCTTTTCTTTTTCTTTTTCCTTTCCCCCTCCCCCTGATTAGCTAGTCCTAAATTTGCCCCTCCCTCACTACTCCTTCTTATATTAGATTACTAAGTACCAGCCTCCAGCTAGGTCAAGCTAGACAGAGAAAGCTTGTCCTGGCATCATCCATCATCTTCTATATTTAAACTGTCCCACCACCCACTCACACACTGCAGGTATTTCCTGGATTTCCAGATGATGAGATGATATCCCTTCTTGAACCAAGTTCCAGATGTTTGTGAACCGGCTGTCCATTGCCCCTTTTTTGAAGCCTTTCGCCCCTGGGTGAGAGGTGCAGGGAACTTGTTATGTGGCTTTGTGGCGTGAAGAAAAGATGATCCCAGGTGAAGCAAGGAGGGGAGAAGAAGACCTCATGGGCTTTGGGGTGGGGGCATTTGAAAGGGAGATCCAGGCACAACAGAACAATGTTATTCAGGGCTGCTAGAAGAAGACAGAGAAGGTCGATAGAACAGGCATGCCCAAAACCCGGCCCTCCAGATGTTTTGGACTGCAGCTCCCATAGTCCTTTGCCATTGGAAATACAGGCTTGGAATTCTGGGATTTGTGGTCCCAAACATCTGGAGGGCTGAAGTTTGGACATGCCTGAGATAGAATATCACTTTTCAAATGCTTGAAATGCTGTCCTACAGAGGAGAGGCAGGATTTGTTCTCGATCAACCCAGAGCGCGACAATGGGCCCAATCGACAGGAAGCCAACTTTCATCTGAAGATCTAGGAACACTTCCTAACTGTTAAGAGTAGTACGACCATGGAACTCGTGACCTCAGATGGTGGTGAGGGCTCCAATGCTGGAGGCCTCCCAGAGGAATTTAGGCAACCCTCGGTCAGGTTAGGTTTCGATTTCTGCCTGGAGCAGAGGATTTGGCTCCATGGCCTCATTGGCCCCTTCCAATTCAAATTATTCTGTGATTCTATGATACCCAGAATCCAAACTGTTGCAATCGCTAGCAACTGGCTAACCCTCATCCCACGTTGCTTCTGCTTCTCAGAAACTTGCAATGTGATTCTCTGCCTCAAAATAGTGTCCAAACATGGATAGTGGAGGATAAGTGTGCAGGGAAAGCCGTACGTTTCTGGGAAATGCATGTGCTCGCTCTCATAACCCCCCCCCCCCATGCAGCCTGTATGGGAAGATCATTTGCAGGCGTGTCAAGGTGGCCAAACACATGACTAGCAAAGCAAAACAAAAGCAAAGTGTTCTGCTTATATACTGCCCCATACCACTTCAAGTAGTCTCTGGGCAGTTTAGAGTTTAATTACAGTATGCAGGCTACACATTGCCCGCCCTCTAGACAAGCTGGGTGCTCATTTTACCAACCTCGGAAGGATCGAAGGCTGAGTCAACCATGAGCCTGCTACCTGGGATTGAACCTCAGGTTGTGAGCACAGTTTTACCTGCAGTACAGGCACTTAACCGCTGCGCCATGGGGCTCCCTAATAAAGCAAGTTTGCAGAAACACAGAGATGAACTGTGTATGCAATGTTTTATGGTCACAAGGATGGTGCAACATGAACTTAGAGTGGGAAAGGGACTGTTTATTATTTACTGGACATATATACTGCTCCAAGTAGCCTACAGACTTCAAAGAGAAGCAGAGAGAGGTGGAGGAAGCGTATTCGTGTCGAGAAACAAAACGGAAAAGAGTGAGGCAAAAGCAAGAGGAGGTGATAGGTGGGTTATTGGACTGTTCGTCTTGACTGCCTGCCTGCTGGAATCAAAGAGGGAGGTGTCCCTCCTTGGTGGGATGTGCCGGCCCCATCTCCACTCCACTCCACCCAGGAATGCAGATTTTATTTTGCCATTCGAAGACAAAGAGGCAGGGGTGACACAAAGCAGCTGGGCCTCCGATGATCATCTGGTCAAAGGGAGTTAAACCTCCTTTTGCCTGGGAGTTGTCAGAACAGACATTCTGAGTCCGTTTCCTAGAGCACCAAAAGCATACCAATGGCAGTAACCCAGCAGTCAGCAGTGACAGAGAATGTTCAGGGCCACTTTTCTATGGTGTAGAATGTAAGACGTAGCCACATACGTTGATTTCGTCTTGAGAAGGGGTGCCGTGGGATCTTAGGCTCTTCTGTATTCTACTGCCTCTCCTGGAATGTCGAAGTTCAACCTAGAGAACTATTTTAAAAGAAGCATCTGAAAAGTGGATTTAAAACAAGAGGCCCAGAACTCAGAATGACAGGGTGCCCAAAACCTAGATTAGAAGCACAAAAGGAGCGAATCAAGACTAAATGATTGTAAAAGGCATAAAAGGCAGGATGTTTGGGCATACACCATGAGAAAGTTATTTATTTATTTATTATATTTAAAATGTTTTTATCCCACCCATCCACACACACAAACCCAAAGAACCTATGAAATGAAAAGCACAAAGGATTACAGCTTGGAAACACTTCTAGTGTTTCATTGGTCACCCATGGGGACTAGAAAGTTGATGTTGTGATTTTCATCAAATCTGAAATTACCAGGAAATGGGTATTGGCTGTCATTTTTCCTATCCCATATCTACTGAGAAACTGTGCAATGTACACATTCTCTTTACTATGCTATACCTCTCTATAGATGTCTCCCTGGGTCAACCTTCTTCACAACCTGCATTTGCCAGGGTTTCTACAACCAGTGGGAGCTCTCAAGAAAGAGAAAGGGACACATCTCTGGTGGTTTTGTTCAGTGGTGCATTCTCATGGTCAGAATTTGTTGATTCGTGCCTCCCTCCTGGGTTACAGAGCTGTTGGACAGCACCTAGTCCATCACAGACTGTTTGCTTCTCCTCCGACAGCATGGCCATCTCTACAATGACAGGGCGCTGCGTTTGATCTGAAATGCCAGACCCAGCCGGGGAGAAGCATGGATGGAAACAGGCGTTTGCCCAGAAGTTCAAAGCAGGACAACTTCAAGGGCCTTCTGATGCTTTAATCTGACATCTCCTGCCCCCAACCCTCTGCCCATCTCCACCAGGAGCGTCCGTTGAAATAAACATGCCTTCTGTCTTCTTGACTACCTTTCCCTGTCATCATGGTGGCCATTGGATTGCTGTGATGGTAACCAGAAACAAAAAAACGAGAAGCATTTGTCCTTCCAGGAGTTTTGGGCTACAGACCTCCGCAGTCCCAGGCCTTACAGTTGAGGGATGATGGCCATCGCGAGACCAAACATGTGGCAAAACTACATTTATTGATTGATTCAAAATATTTTTATCTGGTCTCTCTCCTTCGAAAGGACACAAAGTGGCTTGCGACATTGAAAGACAAGATACAATGTGGAAAGCAAGGAGTATCCAGCAGCTGCCAAGAAGCATTAAAAACAATATTCATAGCTAAGAACAAGGAGTGTGAAGAGGCATTGTATATCAAGAAGGCAACATTAAAGTTATGAACAATAACTGAAAAAATATAAAAGTGGGGGGGAGGAATGCCACTCAAAAAGTTCAGTCCAATGTATAACAATCCATCTAAAAGTCACATAACAGTTGATCAGTCGTTCAGGGAAAGCTTGCCTGAAGAGAAAGGCCTTTGCCTGCTTGAGGAAGGACAGCAGAGTTGGGCCCAGGCTGGCTTCCAGTGGGAGGGAGTTCCACAGACTGGGAGCAGCAACAGAGAAGGCCCTCTCCTGTGTTCTCATCAGAAGCACATGTGAAGGTGGCTGGGCCAAGAGAAAGGCCTGTCTAGCAACCCACATGTCAGGAGTTCTGTATTGGCGGCAGGGTCTCCTTCAGTGAAGCTTGCTAGCTTTCTTACAAAGCTGAGGAGGGCGGCTGCAGAAATGTTCCCCAGGCTTTGCAACTAAGAAGCATCATTCTGTCTTTGAATAATTCTGTTTGAGGGCAACGTTGGGGGTTCAAACTGATAGCAAGGCTTATTTTATTTATATGCATATTGTTTGAAACTCGTTCTCTCCCGACGGATCTCTGCAGAGTTCTGGGCAACTCCAAGGAAGTAAATAATTTAACAAAGCAAACTCTTCAACTCATGGCGCGAGGTGAAGTGTAGAAACAAACATCACCAGGAGGACACCAGGCTGCAGCCATTGGAGAGACCTACCTTGAAAATGAGAGAGAAATCCAACGGGCAAGTAAAATGTATACACCAAAGACTTTCCCATGAAGCACGAGCGCATGGCTGATGATCTGCTGATGACTGATGGTGGTGTGGTCCAAATTCCAAGATGCTCTGTTGAAAATCATGAGCAGCAAAGACTTACCACAACACTGGTTGTGCATGCATTGGGTTTGCATGTCAGTTTTGCCACTCCGGAAAAAATAAGAGTGGCCTTGTAAGTGGGAAAGCGTAGCTGGACCTTATTCCACCCCCCTGCTGAAAAACGGCTCTCTCATCCTGTAAAAGTTAATCGCTAGGTGCATACTGGTTTGAACCGTGCCTGATTAATCTCATAAAAGGGAGAGAAATGGGATAAGGACACCTCAATTGTCTGTCTGTGTTTGCTTCAAACAAGCGCCATGGAAGTTGCACTGAACTTGCCGGAGGTAGAGACCTTTCCCCCCATGTGATTGACAGCTGAATCTCCAAAAACAGTTTTAAAAAACTGACCATCCAAAGGTTTTGGGATGGGAGCAGATTATGGACCAGGGCAGGAGGCAGCCCTGCCTGGTCCAAAATCCATCCCTGGATGAATCTGCACCATCCGTTGCTCTTTTCCAGGATTTAGTAGTTCTCCTTTACTATTTGTTTTTTCGCTTGCATGCAAGGATATCGGACCCTAATTAACAGCTGACATGCAAGGGTGACTAGGGCTAAACATAACTGACATTTAACAAGCAAGGGTATCTCATTGCCAAGTTGCCAGCTGCTTTTAATCTGCTGCAGCAAATCTAGAAGGGTTTTGGTGGCACCTTAAACATTAAGAAATCGTATTTAGTGTTAACTCTTGTGGACGGTGGCGCATTTCTACTGGAATGGTACTTGACAGTGGGTATGCAATGATATTCAGTCCATGCATCCATTTGGTATTTCCAGTGGCATGTTCACATTTAATATTTTTCAGGCCACAATGAAATCTCATGCATGGAGTCGAGAAAAACATGCACTGCCACTAGCCTGCTTGACTGAATAGCATTATGATAGCCTTTCTCGGATTTAAATTTGCCAGTACTCAGCTAGGTGACATGTTGAGAGATATGTAGTGCCTTCCTAGGCACACACTTGGAAGTACATCCAATTGCATTCAGTGTGATTCATCCCCTGAATCTAACACATGGCTCTCCCAACATTTGATGACATGCAACACTTGACATTCAGTGGCAGTTAGCATTTGACAATATTTTGCTGTGATTTGGACCTCAGAAATTAAACGGTAGGTACGGGGGGTGTAGTGGCTCAGTGGACTAAGGCACCGAAACTGTAGACTGCAAAGTTGGCAGCTCGGCGGTTCGAATCCCAGGTGCCACGCAGCGGAGCGAGCTCCCGCTGATAACCCCAGCTCCTGCCAACCTAGCTGTTCGAAAGCATGTAAATGCAAGCAGATAAATAGGTACTGCCGTAAAAAGTGGGAAGGTAAAACAGTGTTTCCTTGCAGCCATGCCGGCCACGTGGCCACGGACTTGCACAACACCGGCTCTTTGGCTTGAATATGGAGATGAGCACCACCCCTAGAGTCGGACACGACTAGCATGCATATGCAGGGGGAACCTTTACCTTTACCTTACAGTAACTGTGGGTGAGAATGTTGCCCCTTGGGATTGAAGGGTAGCCCTGCAGAAGGAGTTCAAATTAGAAAGGTTGAAACGAAGAAGAAGGAAAAAGCTTTCCCAGGTTCACATAGGGTTGTGTCTTGGTAAATATTTGATGGTTTGAGGCAGGGTGGGAAAGGGGGTGTTTCTGAATGTTTCTGGTGTCCCTTCAAAAGACGGGGCAATCCTGTCTCCTTTCTTGACCCCAAAGAGGCCCTTAATTTTTCCTTAGGGTGAGGAGGACTTGTATCATAATGAGGGAAGTAAAGGCGCCCTTGGCAGCCTCCGGGCCCAACAGGGACCAGGTGTGCATTTGCTGCAGATGGGGTGGCTGGGTGGGTGGGAGCATCCGAGCGGACAATGAGTGTCCTTGTCTGGCCACGCTATCACTCCTGGGATCCGGATGTTTTTAGCCAATGAGGGCCTTTAACAAAGGCTGCCCCACCCCCGCCTGGAGTGGATTTCAAGGGGGTGGAAAGGCAGAGAGATTGAGAGAGAGAGAGAGAGAGAGAGAGAGAGAGAGAGAGAGAGAGAGAGAGAGAGAGAGAGAGAGAGAGAGAGAGAGAGGAGTTCCTTTCAGTGAAAGGAATGATAGAGCCAGGGAGAAAAAAAGCAAGGCTGCAATATTCGCTCAGGAGAGCTTCTTCTTACTGTCACATCCATTGCCTCTGAACTTGAAGGGCAGATGCCAGGGACAGAGGGAGGAAGGGTTTTAGACCAGGCATTGGGGTGTGTGTGCACAGGACATCTTCTGGAGGGCTTAGAAGTTCTGGTCCATGTTTGCCTTCTTCCCCAATTTTACGGAAAGGTCTCTGTGCTTCCACCCACCCACCACCCATCCCACACCACCACCCTGGGGCTAGAAGCATGCCTCTGAGCTGGAAAATGGTGTTGGAAAAGGTGTGTGCATGGACTCATTTGTCTGCACAACGGGCCGGGAAGCAAAAAAGCAAAAAAAAAAAAAAAGGAAAAAAGGGGGAGCAAATGCTTAAGTGGGAGTTCCCCAGAAATTGGCCCGAGCTGGCATCCTCTTATAGCCGGCACGGACAGCTTCCGTATGGGAGGTAAAAGGAATCATCTGTTCCCTTGTGGTGCCACCCAGTACCTGGTGGGAGAGTGGGAAGGAATGGGTTTGCAAATATGTTTTGGAGTTCTGCCCCCAAATCGAGAGGATAAAGAGCATCCTGGCATTGGCACCAGGGTGGATCTGTAAACATGCCACCGGGGAAGGGAAGCGCAGACCGAGGTAGCAGGCAGAAACTTAGCTTATGTTTTGATCAGACCGCTCAGAGACTACCTGTTCCTGGGAGAACTGGGTTCTGCATTTGCACTTTAGCTGCTGCAAGGACTGCAAGTTACTACTGAGCTGCAGTTACTTGAGCTGGGTCTCCCCTGTCCAATTATTTACATGGTGATTGTTTCCCTTCCTCCAAGCTTGAAAGCATTCTCAATAACACAGAATGTGAGCTGAAACCACGTGGGTGTTGGAGGGATGCGGTGGAGGTGGACTTTCTGGCCCGTCATCAGAGTCGTGTCGGAGGGACGTGGTTCAGGCCTGCGCACAAAGGGTTCTCACCTCACAGCTCTGCAGGGGTGGGGATAGACCAGCCATATTTCTTCCCGCAGAGGGACAGAAACTGCTATGGCCCCATTTAGAGATGTAACATTTCCAGAAACTTTGAGAGGGAATTGAGGTGGGACATTTTTTCTGTTTTTTTTTCCCAAAGATTTTCCCCCGGTGTCTTCAAAATTTCCGGAAATTTTACATCTTTTGTCCCCTCTGGAATCCGAACTCGATCTTTACCTGATGAATATTTGGGGGGGGTGAGGTTTCATTTGACCCCCCCCCCCGAAGCAAAGCAAGGCCACCTTCTCAAGCCCCGCAAGGCACCCAAAACACCAGCTGTGAAAACACCCACTTTGGCTGTCAAGGGGTTTCCTCTCCCGTTGATGGGACATCTGCAATGGATGGCCATTCCTGCCCATCCCGACCTGCAGCCGCTCCCCAGCAAATGTACTGCAGATGTGGGCCTGCCAACTGAGCCCCCTCATACCGAACCCCCCCCCCAACATCCCAGACAACAATGTGGCGTTTTGTTGCCTGCACGCTGAAACGTCTGGATGAGGTCACCAATGCACCCGGGCCCTCTCGCTGGCTGGCCGCAGTGTGTTTTTTTCCGAACCAGCCTCGACTTGCTGCGTATCGGCGGTGACATACATCTGCTGAGTGGAGCGATTGGCACATTAAGCTCCGGGCTGGCTGGTGGGCCATGCTTGAAAGATGCCTGACATGTGCCGGTGCTTGGGATTTTTCACCCGTGACTGAAGACAGATGCTCGGCACAATTGAGACAGTGTGAGCCTGTGGATCTCGGCTTGTCTCCGCCACATCTGGCAAGGGCTGGCCTGCCTGCTGCCTGCTTGCTTCCAGGTGAATCATCGCGCGCTTCCCCACCCCCACCCCCGTCCGCTTGCAACCTCCTCCTCCTCCTCTTCTCTTGCTTTCCCTGGCTGCTCGGAGGGTGGCTCGGAGCCCCATGGCATCTGTTGTGCACCGAGTGGCAGGAAGTGTCTCGATTCATCGGAGGGTGATCGTTATCTCCGCGTGCTTTCCCAATTCCGTCAAGGCCCCCTCGTGCTGCATTCCGAGTGGCAGGATGAGACCTGCCAAAGGGAAGTCTCTGAAACACACAGGCACACGTCTCCCTCCTTCTTGTCTTCTCCCCCACCCTATCCCATCAAGAACCTAAGAAGAACCCTGCTGGATCAGGCCAAAGGCCCATCTAGTCCAGCTTCCTGTATCTCACAGTGGCCCCACCAGATGTGTCTAGGAGTGCACGAGATTAGATATGTGTCTCCTGACCCCACTCCCCTGCATCTGGCCCTTGAAGTACCCTGTTTTTAAGCCTGGAGATTACACATCTCCATCATGGGTTGTAAACTTGATGGATTTTTTTCCTCCAGGAATCGGTCCAGTCCACTTTTGAAGGCATCCAGGCCAGATGCCATCACCACCTCCTGTGGCAGGGAGTTCCACACACTAACAACACACTGGAGTTCCACAAACTAACAACACACTCCCCCTCTTTCTGGACCTTTTTCTCTCCTGGCCTATCAGCACTTACACCGTTGTTGCAGTTTGGTTCCACTTCAAAGAGTCCCAGCTTCAACTGACAGCCGCTTCAGGTTTGAAGCCTGAAGAAAGGTATTGATCATGGGGTGCTTGGGAGCTCTCCAGGGACTGCACTAGCATCTCCTTAGGGGAAGCCTTTCTTTAAGATGGAGTCACAACACTTACGGGGAGGATGGAATCATCATGCCCTGGACTGCATGGTGCGGAGACATGTGCAGGTTTACACGACCCCTAAGATCCGCTGGCCACTTAAATTCGGACCAGAGATCTTAGGGGTTCATCGCTCTTCGGGCGTTCCCACCCCCTCCGCACTTCCTGGTTGCTGGCTGCGTGAGGGAGGGAGAAAAAATGAAAGAAAAGCATGCCACTCACCTCATTCTGCCTCTCCTCTCTGTAAAAGTAGCTCTTAAAGGGGCGGGAGCCAAAAAGCAACAAACAGAAGCAAGGAGAGCCCCACACTCACTATCGTTACACCGGATCAAATAATTTTCACTGTCCCAGAGCAGGTACAAGAAAGGTGTGCTGGGATGCGCTAAAGTGGGCAGGGTCGCACTTAATTTCCTGTTAACTCCGGAGCTGGTGGGTAAACATTTTTAAGCTCCGGAGCTGGGAGCCATTTGCCCCGGAGTTTAGGAGTTGTGAATGAGTAACAGGAAGAGAGACTGTGTGGCATAGTGGAGAGAGTTTTGGATTGACCGTAGGCACATCTATGCTCCAACGCAACTGGCACAACAGAACCACAAAATTCAGTGAGCCAAGCAAGCGGTCGTGCTCAGCTGAGTCTACCTGGCAGATCTGTTGTAAAGATTATCAACATATTTCTTTCAAGGTCACTGGAAGAAAAGTGGAGGATAAAGGTCACTGATGATGATCCATCAATGCAAACATTGAAATGTCACGAGAGCCCCGCAGATTCCCAGAATAATATGGCTTGGTGTTTTACAGGCATTATCAAACATTGTTTTGCAGGTGTCACACTAAACCTTGGTTTGGTGTGAGGTGCGTCATAAGGCACAACATGCCTTACAGCTCCCATTAATATATCTCCATTCATATCAGGATAGGATTTCAGGACCATTTTTTTCCGTGTCGAAAGTAGTGTGCCTGCTAGGGCAGTTTCAAATGGGAAGATTCCAAACCAGGGTATCGGAATCTAGCTTGTTGTGACTGATCGCAGATCGAAACACAGAACAGCTGCGAGTGATCTGTAGTAGTAGCAAAACAAGTTGAGGAGCCGTGTAGGCACAAGCACATTTAACATTGTAGGAGAGAGATATGATGTTGGCGGTTGTCAAGGCGCAATGTGTATTGCGCTAAACTGTGGCGTGATATTATAGGCAAACACAACCACTGACCCACAACGGACCTGCCAGAATGAGCAGCCAGGAAAGGAGTGGCCCTTGGTCAGTTGGTGCAATAGAAAGAAAGAAAGAAAGGAAGGAAGGAAGGAAGGAAGGAAGGAAGGAAGGAAGGAAGGAAGGAAGGAAGGAAGAAAGGAAGAAAGAAAGAAAGAAAGAAAGAAAGAAAGAAAGAAAGAAAGAAAGAAAGAAAGAAAGAAAGAAAGAAAGGAAGGAAGGAAGGAAGGAAGGAAGGAAGGAAGGAAGGAAGGAAGAAGGAAGGAAGAAAGAAAGAAAGAAAGAAAGAAAGAAAGAAAGAAAGAAAGAAAGAAAGAAAGAAAGAAAGAAAGAAAAGCTGTTCCTGTTTTAGCTTCAGAGCCGAATTAAAGTTGCAATTTGGGAACGTTCCCTTATTAGTGTGCAAACATGTGTTCTGGCTTGCCCTTGCCACCCACCTAGCCATCTAAAACCAGATAGTACATTGCCACTTAGGTACAGTCAGTCCCATTGTCAGATGAGACATTCCACTCAATATTCTAAAGTTTTGCAGAAGGCTGTGACTGCAAGTGCTCTGCTAAAGTGTGGCTGTTCTCTCAGAGGACAGACTTGGAGGATCAATAGACCAGGCCAGGAAATGGTTCCAGGCAGGTGTTGGGAGGGCATAGTCAGGCACATGACATGTGTTCAGCAATGTCCCCGTTTTCATATGTGAGGAGCTATAACTACATTATGGGCCATCGAGGCATCAGCTTCAAGGGGGAGCGCACAGGACATTCTGGATTATGGTATCTCCCAGTAGGTTTGGAGAAGACTTTGGAAGACCTCTTCCAGTCCATTAGGTTGGTCCTGGGCTAGATCAGCCAACAGCCTGCTTAAGGAAAACCCTGCTTCCCATCTTTGAAATGGGATGTTTTTTACTAGAAGATGAAGCTGCACTAGGGGATGGAGGAATCACCTATATGGACAGGCCTAGCACTGGTTCTGGACCATAATGGCAAAGAGCAGTGCTGGCGGGATCAAAAACCATGTTCCTTTAATGCTGGAGACAAAGAACCAGGAGTGCACCCTAATCCTTTCTTTGGGAACAGCTGAGCTCGTTGTGTGTAAGCAGCCAGGTCCTTAAATCCTATCAGGGAAGGCTGTCACCCCTAATTTCACAGGGTCAGCAAAACCACCTTGAGTGTGGGTCTGAAATTCTGCAGGATCGGGCTGAGCTGCTGAATTTTCTCCCCTTTAAAATGGATCCAGCACCTTGGAGAGCTGCTTTAACAGTCGGACTGAAACCCGGAGCTAACGCCACCAGCACCCTGCAACATCGGCATCCATCTGGATCAAAATTGTGTTTCCCACTCATGTGCCGTTGCTGTCTGGGGTTGCAGGAAAAACAAGAAGAAGGCGTCCTTCCTGGCTGTTTTTGAAGTCACTGCAGATGGAACACGGGAGTCTTTTCATGCATGGCTTTGCGCCCTAACCCTTGGCCTGGATCCTGTGGTTGCCAGTGTCTTGCATCACTTATGGGTGCTCGAAAAACATCTGGCAGGCTGCTTTTAGTTTCGGATCATTGGTGTCAACGGGTGTTTTTTTCTCGTTCGATGGAAACAAGAGATTCCTTAGGTTCCTGGTTGATGGCACGGAATTTGTGAGCCTTTCTGGAGGTTGTGAAAGAGGAGGCTTGTTTGTATGCGTAAGAAGCTGCGCAAGGAAGAGCAAGACAGTGCTGGGTGGGTGGTTAGAGGGATGGTACCGCACGGCAACCTTCCGTCATTGAGGAGCTCCTGATAGGAGTTGCCATGTAAACAGCTGGAAAGCCCTACAGCATGATGGAAAAAAAAAACACCAAAAACCAGCCACCTGGAAATCCTAGCTTGGGCCACTTGAGCCATGGAGGTGAAATGAAGGCCAAGGAGCAGCAGAATCGGCAGATGGCCTGGACCACAGCGCTCGCTGGGTCAAGACGAAACCGCACCACTGGGTGGACTGGAACAATACGCGGCAATGAGGTGGTAGGGAAGGCTGGGTGACAGATCCAGCCCGTGCCCAAACATGCCACATCTCCACCCAAACTGATACAACTCTGCAGTTGTGTGTGTTGTGTATGTGTATGGGGGGGAGTTATTTAAATTATTTTTATTTTTAAATCACTTGGAACGGTCACTTTGCCTGACGTGCCCCAAAAAAGCCCTTTCAATGCACAGGGACCACAGCTGGGTTTTGTCTCTGGGGACCAACGCAGGCTGTCGGTAGGATCCTGCGGCGGCGCTTGCTTGTTCTCTTCCCAGCTTTAATTGGGGGGGGGCAGGAGACCCTGTCCTTGTGCAGAGCTAGAGGACGCCCTGTGTGCATTGTTTTCCATCTTCCGTAGCCGCCACCCAAAGTGAAGCCTGAAAGGCAGGGAGCAGCCTTCCTCAAACCGTGCTTGGTGGCACAGGGACACCCCCGACAATGAAATGCGGGGGGGGTTCTTACAAGCCGTGCCAAAGCAACGCACCCATCACGCATGCCTCAGCAGGCCCTGCCTGTCCCAGGCACCGGTGCCAGCGTGCGTGCTGAGCGTTCCAGGTGTGCCCGTGCTCGGACCCGAGAGGAGCGGATGGCATGTCGGGCCACAGGCACGCCACCCGGCAAGATGCGACACGGCCGCCCTGCGATCGGGCGTCTCTTTTTGGAAAACGATCAGTACCAGCTGCACTGGGCGAGGCCGGCTGGGTGGCTGACGGGAGATCGGGATGGCAGGGCGAGCGGGAGGCAGGTTGTTACCTGTTTGCTGCCGGCTGCCTTGAAACGGCTGGTGCTGGAAGTGCCTTGGCTGAGGGTTTGCAGGAGGCAGGGTGAGGTGGTTGGGCAGTGTGTCCCAACATCTTTTAAAAAAGACAAAAACAGCCCTCTCTTTCAAGGCATCCTGCATTTGAAGAGAACACTTCCAATTAAGTATCCCAATAGCATGGCTGCTGTACATCCCTCTAAACCCAGATATCTAGGATGGTATAGAAAACCAGAGAAAATCCAGGCACCCATTAGGATACAAGGTTTGCAAGAGTCTGGTATTTCTTTGTAAAGTACTGCCCATAATACCCAATCATCTCAGGCAGGACATTTGAGGGTGCCGTCGCTGAAGGAGGCCCGTAAATCTTTGACGAGAAATTGGGCTTTCTCAGTGGCGGCCCCTCAGCTCTGGAACCAACTTCCTCCTGAGATCTGTCTGGCACCTTCCCTCCCAGTCTTTAAGAAGCTTCTA
Organism: Phrynocephalus forsythii; assembly: GCA_029282475.1. NCBI lineage: Eukaryota > Metazoa > Chordata > Lepidosauria > Squamata > Agamidae > Phrynocephalus > Phrynocephalus forsythii. The sequence continues at coordinate 5,074,696 of JAPFRF010000014.1, read as the reverse complement.
AAGAGGTGGCTATTTAAAAAGGCTTTCCCCTGATATTAATCTGTTCTAATAATGATTGGTATTATATATTTATTTGTTTTTATCTGTAGCCCATCTTGCTCCTGTTCTATGCTGTTGTTATATATTGTTTACTAGTTATAGTGTTTTTATTTATATACTTGTGCTTATCTGTTACATTGTATTTTACTGTTTATGGTTTGATTTCTGCTCAGTTTGTAAACTGCCCAGAGTAGCCATGTAGCTAGATGGAGTAGTAAATAAATAAATAAATAAATAAATAAATAAATAAATAAATAAATAAAAATATTTCTTTTCATTCTATTCCCTTCTTCTTTTTCCTTCTCTCCTTTGGATTCCAACCGGCTCCGTCCTAATGTACACAACAGATACTCCTCGTTTCCATAGAGCTGCCTACAACCTCTGAACCTGCCGACTTAACTGATTGGTTTCTGAAAGCACTTTAAGGTTTGTCAGTGGCATCGGGGTATGCCCCTCATCTTGCTCACGTGCAGCCCTGCCCTGCAAGGAGGGCAGTGTGCCCTGCGTTTGATGCTAATCTGTCTCAAAACACCTGCCTCGGCTTTTTGCTTCCCTTGAATAATAGATGCTGCGATTTAATCTGATTGCTCGTTAACTGCTGCAGTGCAACATGCTATAGAGGCAACAGCTGTGAGGGGGGTTGTGATCTATGTAAGGTTGCACTTCTACAGTTGGAAGGGGGCCCACATTGTGAAAGAATCAGCTAGTCCTAAACTCAAAGAGTGCATTTGGAGAAAATCTTGAGTCCCCCTTTGAATCACACTTTGCTTAGTTATTATTGATTTGATTTGATTTTGATACTGTGCATCAGGCAACAAAAGCCGCTTGCTTTATAAATAGACCAACCTTCCTGGTTGAAATCAGATGAGGGTTCCAGAGATGGGCTTTCAGCAGGCACATCGGATTGAGCTGGCTCCTTGGCAGATGCGCACTTCAGATAGAGCAAATTTACACCAAAACAACAGTGATCAGGTTCTGGTGACAGCCAGGACTCGGATGAGGTTTACAGGGAGAGCTTAGGGGTAGGGTGACTATGATAGTGCATTGTGTTCTTTTATATAGGGCAGTTCAGGTGGTGGCCAAGGGCAGATGTAGTCTTTGTTCACATTCAGTACCATGGCATCATCTGAAAAAGCTGACTGGTGGTTGCCTCCAGCATCGCATCTCAGGAGTCCATCGTGCCAATATATGCCAGAGGAAGGTCTGACCATCTGGGCAATATATATATATCAGACCTTCCTCTGTGCAGGACATTGGAATTTAAATATCATAGCCAGCCATCTTAAGCTTTTCTGGAAAGCTTACTGGTCTAGAGGCCACCATAAAAAGAACGGCTAATTGGCGGGGGGGATCAACCAACAAAACCATGTGTCCTGGTTCATTTTGGATGTGCTGGTTTTTCTGGACCGCTTCCAAGGGCAGGCCCACACAAAGATGATGGCTGTGGCCTGAGGTGTTAACTAATCCAGTAGCTGGAGCGTCCTCCAAAAACAGCAGCCATTCAAAACACATCTCAAGCTCCGGATCCACCCCGTTACCCCCCACCCCACCCTGGACAACCTGAAGGAGCCAAGGAGCTGAAAATCCTGCCCCACCTGGTCCTCCCTTGGAGGACAGGGTCTGTCCCAAATAGACAACACTTGGTCAAAAGACACTGACTCAACAAGTCAACCCCCTGGAGCTTGTCTGAAGCATCCCTTCATCAGACGGGAGCCTCTTAAACTGTTCCTTTAATTATATGCATGGGTCCTTTTAGTAATAGCACTGCAGAACTCACAGCTTCTTAAAGGAGTAGTAGTATTCATTGCTGGGGGAAGACTCCTCCTCTCCTGGCTCGGATGGCAGGATTAGGTGTGGCTGGCTTAAATTACGTGCCAGAGAGGAGTGCATTCAGCTCAACCTAAGGACGGGGATAAGAGGATATAGTCTCTTATCCCCATCCTTCCTGAAACAAGAGAAGAAACTACTTTTTCACCCAGAGGATCACTGGTCTGTGGAACTCCCTGCCAGCAGAAGTGGTGACAGCTGTCAGCCTTGACAGCCTTAAGAAAGGGTTAGGGTTAGGGTTCTTGGGGAACAAGGGTATCAATGGCTATCATGATGAGTGCCTAAGGACAACCTCTGGGTTGGAGAGCTAGGCAGGGATATATCTCAGTGCCATTGGCAGGGAATCGTAAGCAGGTGAAGACATCTGCTTGGGAATACCCTGAAGCAAATGGTGAGCCACTGTGTGAGACAGAAAGCGGGACTGGACAGGCTGTGGCCTCTTCCAGCAAGGAGGTTCTCATGTTCTTATGTCTCTTACATTTTTGGCCTGCATAGGGGCAGTATTTCAGCAAGATACCCATCACTACATATTTGTTTGTGTGTAAAATCTTTTTCTCCCACCACTGCCCCCAAAGGGACCCCTGGTGGCCACTTCTGTGTGCTCCTGTTGCCCCGTGTAATTATGGAACCAGTTTCCTAGGGGTGGATGGATTACCTACCCTTTCCCCCACCACCCCCACCACCACCAAGAGATCTTCAGAGAGAGGATTGGGCTCTCGGAGTGGGCAAAATGGCCTTGTGGACTACAGTTCCCATAATCCTTAGGCTTGGGAGTTCTGGGTGTTTTTTTTAAAACATCTGTTTCTGCATAACATACCATAATCCCTTGAACTGCAGAGCCAGAAGGGATCCTGGAGGTCACCAAGTCCATTCCTTCTCAAGAGGGCACCATGGGGGAATTGAACTCCCAAACCTTTGGCTCTGCAGCCAGGGACCTGTGCCACTCTGCGCACGGTCCAGCAGTCCCCTGCCTGATCTCCCCACTGCAGTTTGGGAAAGGTTTTCATGGCAGACATCAGCCCTCACCCAGGTTGAGAAGCTATCAAGAGATACCTAGCTCTTAAGCGTCCCTATTTATCACTTGGTGGTGGACTCTCAGCCTCTTCCCATCCTTCTTCACTCCGCTTTTTGCCATAGGTGAAGGCAACCACGGATTTCGCCTCCCTCTCCCCCTTCCTCCCCGTTCACCTTGTGAGAGACTGGCATAATTTATAGTAGAGACAGACCGAGTCGGGGCATGTTGGCTGCTGTAGCTGACATTATTTTTTGGCCAGGCCTGGTGGTGGCTGCGCACACCCTCTCCCTCTGCATCCCAGGGGCTTGAAGATGTTATACCGGCAGCTGCGGGGAGAGGAGGGGCCTCCGTGCTGGAAGAAATCTGTGCAAGGGGAGAAGGCAGGCAGGGTGGCAAGGAGAGGAGAGCCACAGGGCACCACCAGGCAGCTGCCTGGGCATCATTGGAGGCATTCTGATGTTGAACACGTGCCACCTGCAATGAGCAATGTTGCATTCTCTGAAGTTGCTTCAGCCATCTGCTTATTCTCCTTCCTCTCATTTCCCCCATTATTTCTTTCACTTTGGATGGGTCAGCCATCACAACCTTTGCTTCTCATGTCCCTTTACACAACTGATGCAATTTGGGTGGTTGCATTTTATGTTAGGAGTCCCATTCATTTCCACCTTTGTTGGTCAACTGTTCAGTCCAAGGAATGTCTTGCGATAAACCCACATTTCAAATGCTTCCTGTCTTTTTTACGATGGCCAGTAGGAACTGTTGGCAATTCCAAGTCCTAAAGTAGAACTAAAAAGGCAAAGCAAATGCAGATTTTATGAAACTTAGGAAAGAGGTTCTCTGGTGTTCAGAGAGCAGAAGCTTCGTCTGAAAGGCTTTTTATCATAACTGTGCAGATGACAAAACACTTGTGGGTTATATATACACACTATATACCTGTGCAGTGGGCTGTTATAATTTCTTTTGAAAGTCTTTTTTTTAAATGTTGAAGGGTCTTTTATCCATATTTATTCAGATCTTTAACATAAAATAGAAATGCAAAAATAAGCAGTATCTTTTTAGACCACTGAAAAAAATCACCATACCAGGAACTAGATTTCGTGGATTAAACACCACTTCATCAGCTTTGCACCTGGTGTGTGTAATCCATGAAAGCTCCTTTCTTGCATGATGTGTGATCTATAAAGATATTACAGTATCTACTTCTGCATTTGATTTCATTTTGTTTGGAGCACATGGTTATCCTTTATTTTTAGGACGACGCCCCCCCTGCCGCCGCCTCTTGCAACTTAAAGCAGGTTTAAGGATCAATATGGATGGGCACAACCCATGGGATTCTGAGGCTCCTCTTTGTTTTTTAAGGGGGGGGCGCTTTTCAGTCAGTTCCACACTTTGTGCCTCCCCTTGTGTGACAACTTCCAGAACTTGTGTATCTTAGAGGCAAATTGGGTCACCGTTTTTTCCCTCGGTGACCCTTCCTAACCTGTACCAGCCAACAGCCAGGCACTGGTGTCAGTCTTGTTTACTTGGAGAAGAGTGATAACATCCAGGTGGAATTTCCAGACACTTTTCAGGCCCTTGTTCTATGCAAAGTTGGTGGAATTCACAGACCCAACCCAGAAGTCTTTGGCAATAAAAAGCAGACAGCTCCGTGCATTGCTCTCTTTCTTCGGGGCTTGGGCCCCTTACGCCAGGACGCTGGAAGGCAGGGATGGGAAAACAACCCTGCAGGATTAAGCCAGGATGGCCCTGTCTGAGGTCTGGCCAGAGGCCTGCGAAGGACTCATGGGCAGAAAAGGAATGGAAAAGCAAATCTGGTCACAGTTTGAAGCAAGGGTGGCCAGGAGAGACAGCGGGAGGCTCTGCAGGCTGCCTTGATGTGCACGGAATTGTCCTGCATCCAAAAAGCATGGCTAAGTTACCATACCCTCCTAAGATGTTTTGCTGCCCAGCTGCGAACACAATGGTAGCCTCCAACGGCTCCCGCTGTCCCAGCAGACAAAGTTTACTTTGAACTGTATATAAACTATTGGTCAAACAGAGCTTAGGGATGTGGCTTCCTGGAAAATAACTCCCAGCATCCCCCAAAACTGGCATGCCCATTACACCAGCCCTTCTCAGCCACAAAACAAGGACCAAATGTTACCACATCCCATCCAACCAACTTTGAACGAACATTGCTTTTTAAATATTGTAAATATTCCACAATATCATGAAGATGATTGATTTAGAACTTTCCAGCACTGGCTGCATTGGACTCCAATTCCAGAGGTGCTTTGAATCCACCCCAGGTTGTACTCAGCACTTTACAAGATTTATACAAAGTGCTGAACCTATTTTCTTTTCTTCCTTCCTTCCTTCCTTCCTTCCTTCCTTCCTTCCTTCCTTCCTTCCTTCCTTCCTTCCTTTCAAAGGACAGGGTTCAGCACCATGGAGAGGTTTCTTAAAATGCACAGTAAAACCTGGAAGCAGATTCACAGCACCCCTGGAATGGGATCCAAAAGCCATCTTTCTAAACCATTTGACACTCTTCAGCCATGTTGGACAGAAACTCCCACCATCCCACAGCTGAAGAGTGGTGGGGAGAGTGTAGCTCATGCCAACCTCTGTTCTACGATTCTTGTTCTACAGTTCAAGTGTCACTGTTTTTTGTCTTGATAAGCCTGTTGTGTCCCTTGTGATAGCCATGATGATGGGTTGGCCCTAGTTTCCCTTTTCTTTCTCATGCCTATGTCTAGACAGGACTGCCCGCAGCACAGTCTGGACCTAAATTACCGAGAGAAATTGCTATGAGCATGCACTGTGATTTGGTAAAATCTGTCTGTCTGTCTGTGTGTGTGTGTGTGTGTGGGTGTTGCTTTGGCAGAGAAACTGTTCTTGGTGGCTTCAGATTAAGGCTATATGGATTTATTTATTATTTGTATTTATTTATATAGCTTACATGCCACCCACTACCCAAAGGTCTCTAGGTGGCATACAATTAAAATAAACAATTAAAACATTAAAATGCCAATAAAATTAAAATGATAAAAAACATTTAAATACAATAAATGCAGTACACTAAAATCGCAATGCTCAAGCTAAATAAAGCATCAACTTGTCTTGCTAAACTTTTTGCATGGCAGGATTTGGAGCAGTTTTGCTACCATGTCTGGATGGGAAGAGGCTCTAAGGGTCCAGAAAAGTGGGGAGGGGAGGGACAGGTAAGGGCTACACCTGGATAGATTGCCAAGGTGCAGCTGCCTTAGTCCATAAGTCATTGGAACAAAAACATCAAAGAGTCATGTGGCATCTCCAGTAAGTTCTCACATTTCATTTCACTTGAACTTCCTCGGACACCTCAGAAGAAGAGGGCTGTGACCCACTGCAGTTTATTGGCAAAGAAAACATGCCAGTCTGTAAGGCTTCGCCAGTCTCTTGGTTGCTTTGGTTGTGCAGTTTTGTATTCGCAGCTTGGACTGTGAGACAGGCGAGAGCTTTGCTTTCAGTCTTTCCCCCATTGAGGGTTTGGTACTCTAAACACTATGATATACTGTTGGATGCAGACCTCTGCCCTCCAGCATCACCCAGGTTTTGCCAGGACCTGAAGTAGTTGTCTCTACTGGCCTAACAGTAGGACAGGCCCTGCTTTTGGATGGAAGGGAGACTTGAACTTTTCTTAGCTCTGTCTGGTTTTGCCTGAACTGACTGCTTTTTGTGTGGCCTCTGTCTCTAAGCATTCTCAGCCTGTAACAGGGCACGAGAGCCACTGGTTAATCTGAACGTCCTCTGTGCAATTCTCTTTACCTGACGGGTGAGCAGGATCCCACGATAAACACCCACTTGGACGTTAACCATGCTGATTTGCTTCTGATGTCATATGGCATTTGTTGTCTGCTGTAAATATTGTTTTGCTTTCATTGTGACCGGCTAGTCATGATGTAACATTTTAATTGATACATAAGGCTGCCTACATATTCCATGGCTAAGGGCTCTGCCGTACTTGTTAATTACTTTAAAGCATGGCCAAATAATAAGCATCTTCTCGGGCGGGCCAAGATGTAGCTCGTTGACATCCAAGATGAAAAATCCAAAAATACACCCCTACCCCATTGCACACAGATGTAGCAACAGTGGTGATAAAGCCAGCATAAACAAGAATAAGAGAAATAGTTTCCAGAAGACTGTTGTTGGGTTTTTTTAAAAAAAAAGAATGGTGTAGAATTTTCAAAAGAGCACCTTGGAAAGGCCTTCTCTTCTCTTTTCAAAGAGACAGAAGTGGTTCCATTCCTTCTGCGCTCTGAAGCATGCCTTTTTTCAATATTTTCCAAAAGACCCCAGGGCCAGCAACCCAAGGTGTAGGGCAAGTGTGATAGTGCTTCACCAGTTGACAACAGATATGACAGAAATTGGGGATGAAGGTGTCAGGAGGCAGAAGAAGAGGTAGAGCAGCCCTAGTAGGTCCTTCAAGTTAGAGACGGTGCCAACTCACCTCTGTTCTGCCCCACAATCACCTTTTTTCTGCCCCACTTCAGATGCAAAAGCACCCTCCCCATTAGGGACAGCACATTCCCTGTCCACTTCCCTACACACCTCCATTGGAAGGGGCATGTTGTTGTTGTTGTTGTTGTTGTTGTTGTTGTTGTTGTTGTTGTTCTTCTTCTTCTTCTTCTTCTTCTTCTTCTTCTTCTTCTTCTTCTTCTTCTTCTTCTTCTTCTTCTTCTTCTTCTTCTGGAAGTTGAGTCATGGCTACTGGACTTCTTTTTTGAGAGGTAGAAACGTTTCTCTGCTCATCCAAACAGCTTCATCAGACTGATGAAGCTGTTTGGATGAGCAGCAAAACGTTTCTATCTCTCAAAAAAGAAGTCCAGTAGCCATGACCCAACTTCCAGATAAACTCACCTGGATGACTGAGAATCATCATCAACATCTTCTTCTTCTTCTTCTTCTTCTTCTTCTTCTGCTTCTGCTTCTGCTTCTGCTTCTGCTTCTGCTTCTGCTTCTTGTGGACCCCAGAAAAATTCAAGGCAGTGAAGCTTTCCATCTTGATCTTGCTCCAGGTGAGCACAATTCAGGTGTGACTGTGGCAGGTGGAATTCCCACAATGGAGAATTTTGGGATTTGGTCTCCAGAGAGAGAGAGAGAGAGATTGAGAGAGAGATTTCTAGTGGCCAGCTGTTTCTGACCAATCTAGCCGTGAAGAGTTCTTTCAAAGCCAAATCATGATGGGAAGGATGTCCAGAGAAATTACCATGAATTTTCAGGAAACATTTCCTATTGTGCCTTGGTTTTGGTAGGGCCTTAGCACTTCCTTCTTCCTTCTGGTCCATCATTTATGAGTCCACGTCCTCTTCACTTTGGAGAGACATCTCAGGATCTGGAATGAAGGGGCTTACAGTCAGCAACTAAAACAGTCAATACTCTTGTGACCTTAAATCTTCTGGATATTAAATCTGAAAGGCATGACTGTTTCACACACCAGGCAAAGCCTGCCAGGGTGGACTGCCAAGTCAGCTGAAGCTGGTTCCCTGATGGAGTCTCCTGCTTTATACAGAAAAGATCTAAACACCTCAGGTGTGCCCCAGATATAGTGCGAGGAGACAGCTTTAGTTAAGGATGGGCAACGGTGGCCCTCTTTCCCTTCTAGATCCCATCAGAAGTCAGCAGTGAGAGATGCTGGGAGGATGGTTTCCCATCTCTGTTTTAAGGGGAAATGTTGTTCTGCAGATTCTTTTTGCTTTAGGCATGACCAGATACAGCGGAGGAAGAGGTGAGCCAAGGAGGAGAGTCTCCCTTTATCAGAACACAGGCCAAGAAATCATATATCACACCCTATCAGGGACTTTGAATCCCCCATCCTGGCTCAGCCTCGGCCTCTGGCACTGATACTATTTTTTAAAAAGAGCTGATCTTCTCCTGCTGTGGCCAGAGAATCTCAAGAATGTGGTGGGGCTGAGGTTGCCAGGTCACATTTTAAAAAATAAGTGTTATCTCTTTGGGAGGAGGGGGTCTCTTTTATTTTCTTCTTATTTGTCTTTTCTGGCACCTATGGGAAGCACCGGGTAAGACCCAGCACATTGGGAACAATCAAGGGGGGGGGGAGAAGGGGGACTGAGATGAACAACACTGCACATGGTACAAGCAGAACTTGGGGAAGTGACTTTTTATCAACGTACAGTTCCCAGAATTCTTCAGTCAAATTCTACAGAGGTTGATTTTTGAGCTCTTAATTACTTTTGAAGTCAGACAAGGTAAAGAGTTATGTTTTAAAAAAACACTATGAAAAATAACTGTTTGGGTGGAAATGTAATAGAAGCTAGTTCATTTTTGAAATATACTTTTGGAGCTGTGGGCAGTCTCTTCTAGACAGCATTAATGCCCTTCCCTGGACTGCAACAGCAAATTCTAAGCACCCCATCCAAGCTCAAATGTTAGGACTTTGTAGAATGAAATGACAGCAGAGATAATGCTAACCATGGTTTGCTAATTTACACACACACACACACACACACACACACACACACACACACACACACACACACACACACACACACACACACACACACACACACACACACAAACCAGGTACTTCAATCCTAAACCTTAGGACAATTGAAGGTAAGTGCCAGCATTTTCAGCTGCAAGGAGCCAGCATCATGCATGCTAGAGTGAATCTTGATTAATTTTCTATCCCTTCCAAAGCCTACGGCAAGAAGATTGCACAGCAGTATCTGGCGGCAGCCATTAATTTTGCATTTCATGTGTTCTGCTCTGCCTCTGCGTCTCTTAAATCTTGATGGAACTTGGCCATCCCAGTGGCAAAGGACCATGGGGAAAAGCAGGCAAGAGGCAGAACCTGTTTTGCCCCCCTCAAAAAAGACAAGGTTGGAAGGCAGATGATCACGTGAGGTCTAAACCCAGGACCACGTGAAGGTGCCTTAGGACCAACTTGAAAGCTCAGTCCATCTAAACCAACTTTGGGTTTTCTTGGACTGCAACTCCCAGAAATCCTGGGCAGCACAGAGAATGGTGAGACCTTCTGGGAGTTTTAGTTCTAGAATACCTACAAGAAGGGGAACCACTGTTGAAGAGCTTTGCTGTCTATGTATGGGATAGGGGACCTCTGTCACATGGGCTGAATTTAGCCAAAGTTGGGAAGACATGTACATTTTCTGTGAGGTATTCATGCTTGAAATGTCCTACACAGAAGTGATGTGTACTTTGCAGGCTAGAAAGTAATTAGAAGCAACAGAATAGGTGATTACACTGGTCTGTAGCTCATGGTTTGGAAAGCTTGTGGTGCCGTCCAGCGCAAGCTATTTCCTGGTGATCACATGATCATGGGAGAGAGTGTTCCAGCCCAACTGTGATCCAGTCTCAACCTGGACCTTTTTTATATCCATCTCTAGAGCTGCTACCATTCATGGCTGAGCAGCTGTGATTCCCCAACAGATTTAAGGGTTTGTTTAAGTAGGATAGCTCCCAGCAAAGGGACCTTTTCATTGCAGGAACATAGGGCTTATAATCTACAATGATGTATACAGTCACATGTTCCTCATCCCAAATATAAATTGTACCCATGTTTTGGATTATGTCTAAGCAGTCATCCCAACTTTATTTTATGTTGAATTGATGCCTTATACTCTTCTATTTAGATCATATTATGTTTATTGCATTGGCCAAAACCTTATTGCACAGTTACGTAAAAGCCATAGCATTTAGCAGTGAATTGCTGCTAGTTAAGAAAACACTGTAAGCATTATCTGTTGCCTACTGAGTGCTGCCATTGGATGTGCAAAGTGTATCACTCCGAAAATTGTCTCATACTACCTGGATGCATTGTTATATTTGCTACAAGGAAAATCTCCAATAGGATGTTATGACACGCAACAGCTTTTTAAAACCAGGGGAATACTCTTTCCCCTGGTTCTTATTGGCTTGCGATTGATTCTTGTTTAGTCATTGTTGAAACAGTCTAAAATCCTTCCCTGGAAAAACAAAAGGAAGATTGCCACCTTCCGATGACAAAGCATGACTCACATGGCGTGAGACGCCAGCAGGTTGAAATAATTTCTGAGCTGGGGACTTGCTATAAAACATGTGAAGACTCCCAAAGAAGCGCCGGGGGGTGTTGCAAATGAGTAGGACACAAAGTTGTCACTGTGGAAGCATCTGCTGCTTTGATGTCAAACCTGGATCAGTGCCCTTGTGGCTGATATTGAACACAACGGGCGACATCTGATGACCAAGGCTGCACCCACTGTACAAGGATGCCTTCCAGAGAGTAGAGCCTCACTCTACCAACGGCTGCCCTTGCTTCTGATAGGGAGGAGCATTACACAGGAAAACCCTAAAATAATCTTCTTGATCAATGGTTTCCAACCTTGGATCTCCAGATGTTCTTAGAGTGTTGGCCTATTTTTGTTGTTCAAGAGCATCTGGGGAACCACATTTGGGAGCCACTGTTCCAGACTGTTATCCTTGCTTCTTCTTCCCTCTTCTGAAATACAGTGAGCCTTTTCAACCAGAATTTGCAACATTCCTTCTACAAAGTAATTTGTTGTGCATGTTATAAGGGCTGTTTGCCTCATTTCCTTATTGCAGTGATGGCGAACCTTTGGCACTCCAGATGTTTTGGACCACAACTCCCATAATCGTTTGTCATTGGCAATCAAGGCTCGGAATTCTGGGAGTTGTGGTCCAAAACATCTGGAGTGCCAAAGGTTTGCCACCACTGCCTTATTGGATTACAGTGATCATGACTAGAGTTGGGCACGAAACGCTAAAATAGTGTCTCGTTTCATTTTTTGTTTCGTTTTTCTTTTTTTTCTTTTTGTTTGAAACAATTTTTTTAAATAATTCATTTCATTTTTCATTTTGTTTCATTTTTCATTTTGTGTTTTATGTGTTTTTATGTGCTTTATGTGTTTAACTATTTGTTTATGTGTTTTATGTGGTTTTTTCACTGTTTTTTGGGTGTGCTGGCGGGCAATGGCGTAGGGTTTTTAAAGTTTTCTTTAGTCCACCAAGCAAGTGGCAGCTGTGGCCATCGCCACTTGCTTTGGGGGCTAAAAAAACTTTTTAAACCCCACACCATCCCCCCCAATATGCCTGAAAAACAGTAAAAAACCACACACACATAAAACACATAAACAAGCAGTAGGTAGTCCCTCATTCAGGGAAAGCTTGCCTGAAGAGGAAGGTTTTTGCCTGCTTCCGGAAAGATAGCAGGGACGGGGCAGTTCGGGCCTCTAGTGGGAGGGAGTTCCAAAGTCTGGGAGCAGCAACAGAGAAGGCCCTTTCATGTGTTCTTCTGAGACACACGTGTGAAGGTGGCGGGACAGAGAGAAAGACCTCTCCATTTCCATTGCCAGTTTTGGAGGGAAAATTCTACTATAAAAGGCAGGCAGAACATTGTGCTGTGGATGGTTTCTAGAAATAAACATCAAACAAGAGAAATACTTCCCTTCCAGTTCTAATTTTTATTGGAAAATACAACAGGTACCTTGATGACAACAACAACAAACAAACAACAACAACAACAACAACAACAAGTGATTTCTAATACAAAATCCAGCATTGTTATCTTGTCGGCAGTGTCTGCTATGTGATGATGATGATGATGATGATGATGATGATGATGATGATGATGATGATGATGATGATAATAATAATAATAATATAATCAGGATGCCCCAGATTATTATTGCATTTTAAAACAAACAAACATGAATTTATGAACTCAAGGAGATGAACTTGGAAAGACCTTGTAATCCATCATGATGCGAATTAGTGGTTGTGAAGTTGAGCAAATGCAAATTACCATAATGAACGCACAACTCAATATCTACCCAGCATGAGACTTGCTGAACTCCTGGTTGCAGGAAGAAGGCATTCCATCACAATGTGAGTTTGCCAGGTTATCAGTTTTGCACAGAAAAAAAAACAGCCCAACGGATTAGAACAAAGTGTTCGACATCAACCCACCGCCCAGCTTCCTGGTCTACTCTGCTCGCACCTGGCTTACCTGGCTTTTTTTGGTCTGCTTCTATCTGACCCTTTGTGTCATTTGGAACAAAGTGAAGAGTGAAGCGCTGGCACTGTGACTCGGGAGACTTCCTCATTCTTTAACTCTGCAAGTGGCAGCATCAATTGTCATTTGCCCAGCCTCAGGTACAATCACTCCAAGGCCCCTGATGTCTCATTTTGGCCCCAAGGTCTCCGGGGGAGGGAATGCACTTGATCCATCAACTCATGTCTCCTTTGGTATTGCCAAAGGGTGGCAGCAAACCCACCCACTCCCCCCCCCCCAAAACTACCACTTTTTCAGACAGGAATTTCACCTTGCCATGCAAAGGATTAAATTGGGTCCTTTTTTGCCTGGAAAACAATGTGCTCCAGCCCGGCTGCAGCCTTGTATTTGAATATCACATGCAACAAAACGATAACTCGGAGCCCTCCACACAGGCTGTCTCTTAAGCAGGGCATCTCTCTGGCACAATTCCTCAAGTTTAACCAAGATGGAACCGGCTTTCTACCCAAAGGCTGCTTTCTCTGAATCTCAGGAAAAGTCATTCCTGACATGCATCTGGGATCATATTTCATCATGGTCTCCTTTGGAACCTGTAGACCATCCTTGCTTGGCTCCCTCCCTCTAAATTTTGTTCTGTTCTATGATTCACAAAAGACTTGAAAAACCACCAAATGCCAGTTTTTCTAATGCATGTATACATGCATACACACACACACACACACACACACACACACACACACACACACACACACACACACACACACACACACACACACACACACACACATACACAGAGAGAGAGAGAGAGAGAGTTAAATCCCCTGAGCTTTCACAGCAGAGAGTAGCTGATATTTTTGGGACAGGGCTGCAACTAGAACAGAGCAAGAGCAAAAGAGAAGGGGGTGCAAGGCCTTGGGGGTGAGGTGGGTTGATTTAACGCCCCCCTTCTGTTTTTAAAGGCAGCTGGAGCAGAGGTAGCGCCTGGCTTCCCCAGGCTGGATTAGGAGAATTTCGGGTTGCCCTGGCTGCGTTTGATCAACCCCGTGTGAAAGATGAGTGTCATGCCCTCTTCCAAGTAGCTGCGAGGGGCTGTCCTGTGAGCGGAGGGGGGGCATGCCAAAACACTTCCCTCTGGAGCCCAGAGGTAGGAACATCTTGAGAGAGAGAGAGAGAGAGAGAGAGAGAGTTACACAACTTGGGTTGTCTGGAGAAGCACACATTAGGAGGTGTGTGGGGAAAACCTCCCTCCCCACCCCACCCCCAACCCTGTGTACTTCACAGTGAGTGTACATCAGGCATGCAGAGGTGCCTGTGTCGCAGAGGAGGGTAAAAACAGACCCAGGCGTGTGCCTGTGCGAGTGTGTGATGATTCTGCCTTTCATTACTTGTACAGACAAGCATGTTTCCTGGTTCTCCTTTGTCCAACTCGCCACCACGGCAGAGGGGATGGGAAGCTCTTATCCAGCTCTCCTAATGCATGCTGCCGCCTAAGAAGACATGACGGAGGTAAGGAAAGTTCGCTCCGCGTGTTGCGTATGCCTTGGTGGTGGTGCTGCTATAGGGGGGGGGGTTGATCTTCTGCCTTCCCCCTTCTGGCTTGAGCAGAAGGTTTTGGTTTTGCATTTTTGCTCTCTGTTTGACGGTCCGGGGTGAGCAAAATTAAACGAAATGCAAAGAGATCCTAGCTTTCCACACCAGCTTCTTACTTCTATGCAACAGTGTCTTTTTGAGTTATCGGTGAGATGAGCAGCGATTATTTGGGTAATCTGACTTCCAAGCAAGTGTGTGTTGGTTGGCAAGCAAACTTTCAAAATACTTACAGTTGCTCCCTTTGGCTAGGATTTGAATGGAACCTTTTTGCTGTCAAGTGGCCGGTGGGTGACATCTGTAAATCACAAAGACCTGACACTGTTCATTTGTGGAGGTCTGGGGTCTACTCAGATAACTATGCAAACCAGGCTTTATGGCTTTGAGCAAATGCGCTAAGATGGTTCTGACTACCAAAAGGCACTGCAGAGACCCAGTGATATGGGAGTTTTGCAAAAGTTGTGGTTTTTTTTTTTCCATGAAATCCATTCTGGACTTGTGTGCTTTTTGCTGTACAATCCTCTGCCCATTTGCTGTGCATCCTGTGAAATAATAGAGCCCCCTCCTCAACATTAGGAGAGGTTACATGCCCCCTCAAAGATATCGTTTCTCAAGCAGGCAAAAGACCTTTCTTTCCAGGGAATCTTTCCCTAAGGGACTGAGTAGGGTTTTTAAATTTATTGTGCCTTACAGCTTTGAATGTGTTTTGGTGTTGCTTATGTTTTTAAGTCTGGCATTTGTCTGATTCTTTTTAGTATGTGTGTAATCATCACCTTTGCAAGCTTTACTATTATATTTTTATGTTATAAGCCAATGTGAGTCCTTTTAAGGAGAGAGGTGGGGTAAAAATATTTCAAAAGAATAAATTCTGTATAAATAAAAACTCTTGATGCTGTAGCTTCATTGCCTGCACTTTTGGAATTGTGACGAAGGAGGAAAGCTGTCTCTCCAAATCTCGGACCTACCTTTGGGGTCTGCAGCGGGCACCCAGATTGGATTCTGCACTTCTTTACTGGCAGGAGTGAGGAAGCAGTCAGTATTTGGGGTGTTCTTTTAACAGCTCTAATCTTTTTCCACTGCCCACCCTAGTCTTGCACAATTTAAAAGAACAAAACAAAACTGGTTTTCTTCTTTTAAAATATAAGCAAATTGGGAGTTGACAGATTGCGGACCAATGGAAACAAGCTGTTGGAGTCTATGGCTTGAGAACTATTAAGCATAATATAACAAGTAAATTAATCCAAAGCTTTGCTCAAAATTCATTCTGAGCCCCAAAATATGTATCTCTCTTAACTGGACCCACACACACAGCAACATGCATGTCAGTGCAAATTTGTGGCTAAATATTTCACCCCATGCATCTCAAGAAAGAGACTAGGGTTGCTTAAAGCTTGCAGTGAAAAGGAGCTGCTAGTCTTCCAGGTGGCACAAAGGCATGTGTGCTTGACATCTGATAAAGTGGACTTGTCCACAATTTATAGTTAGACTTAAAGGTGCCCCCATGTTCTTGTCTCTTTTTAAGTTGTTTATTTCTATTTTGCTTCCACGTATAACGTCTCTGTGCCTGACCCATTATGCAATCTCTCGTTCCGGCGGAACTGTGCTCAAAGGCGGGCCATGTGGCCCTTATTTCTCATGAGGAGGAAGGAAGGGAAACCTTACTCCTGCCCTACCACATCTCAGCGAAGTATTATGGGATGCCATGTGTAAAGCAAGGGGAGGCATTTCAAATTGCAAGGCCAGGTGCAAAAATCAACCCGACCCACTGAAGTGCTGCTTGGCTGTAGTTGATGTCTTTTGTAAACGGGTCAAGGTTTTTCTTTGTCTACATTTTTCTTTTTTTTTCCTTTCCTTTCCTTTCCTTTCCTTTCCTTTCTCTTTTTTCTTTTCTTTTGCAGTCCTGTACCTCCTGGGCTGCAGGAGTCTTCAGAGGGGGGCTGGCTTGCCTCCTCTTCTGGCGTGCGCCGCGTTGCAGAACCTAGGGGCATGTTCTGCTCCCTTTCGACTCTTCCGGCAGCCCAGCCCCCCACTGGAGTCGGCTTCATTAGGCTCAACGGATGGCACATCCGTGGATGGCTGGCACTTGCTGCTTGCTCCCAGCGAGTCTCCCGGCAGGACTGGGACGGCCTCGCTTTGGATAAGCTTGTAAGGATTCGTCAGCCAGATGTGACACGATTGTCAAGAGGCAGCGCTGATATTAATCAGCGCATCGCTCCGAGCCAAACTTTCTCAAAGGGTGGTGTAGTAACATGTTCCCCTTGTTTACGGCGCCTCTTTTGTGGCTACGGATCTGCCACTGTGCGCCTTTGACGCTGAAAGGGAATGCCAGGTAACCTCATTTAATTGTGGGAGGCAAAGAGGAAAGCACATAGGGTGGAGCTGCTGCTCCCTGTACCTTCAGACCCATTAACTTTCTTTTTTTCAAAGAGGTGGGGGACTAGGCAAAGGTGGCCGGTTCCTGCCCTTGACGCACAGATGCTCACCAGGAGCAAACACCCTGAAATATTGAATGCACTGGAGAACGGGGCAGTGGTTGGCTGTAATTGGGGAATGAGCTCAACCATTGTAGAAATGGCTTGCCATTGGGGGATCATCCCCCCCCCCCAGTCTTCTTCTGTGCTTGAGAATCAGACCAGAGGTTGTGCTGATTACAGAGAGTGTTGCAAGTTAGCATAGTTGTCCTGTCTGTCTATGATTTCCTACAACATCCCTATCTTCAGTTTGGGTCCTCGTGTGTTCTTGGCTTACTTCTGTACGTTTCTGACCAGATCCTGCACTTTATAATCCAACAAGCTAAAGAGGTGGCCCAAGATATTTTGCTGCCCGAATTGGAGCAACAAATGCCACCCCCTCAAAACATAATTAATTATTATTATTAAATTACCACACAGCAGACAAGATAACTACGCTGGATTTTGTATTACAAATCACGAGTCGAACTCTTCCAAAGCATTTAGGACTACATGATGTATCAGTGAAGTATGAGAGCAGATCCCAGTAAGGTGGCTTTCTGCAGCTGACTGATGGTGACTTTTGTCAACTCCCATTTCTCCTAAATGATTGCTTAGCTCTTTAGGCACCGTACACAGTGTGCCGATTACCACTGGGACCACCTGTACCAGTTTATGCCAGAGTTTCTGAAGTTCAATTTTCAGTTCTTCTCAAGAAGAAGAAGAAGAAGAAGAAGAAGAAGAAGAAGAAGAAGAAGAAGAAGAAGAAGAAGAAGAAGAAGAAGAAGAAGAAGAAGAAGAAGCATTAGTTGAGATTTTTCCCCACCCACCGTTTCTCCTTGAAAAAGGACCCAAAGTGGTTTACAATACTGAAGGACAATATACAACCCAGAACATTAAGACATATTCCAGTTTAAGAACAGTGAATTTGAAGAGGCATCTTGCAACATTAAAAGGCAGTATTAAAGCTAAACAGAGAGTTACCAGGCCTTCTTCTTGTGTTATATAGTGCAGAGAATTCTACAGGTATCTCCCCCCACACCCACACCCAGCAGTAAAATGATAGAGTAAAAGGACTATCAATAATAGATTAAAAGGACTATCAATTGGCGAATTTCATGAGATTGGCCAATCCGTTGCCTGAGGTAGCGGTCTCACTTTGCCTAGGGGTAGGGCTGGCTCCGTGATGAGGCAAAAAACATTTTGCTATTTGGGGTTATCATTACAGTCTTCTCTCTCTGTGTCTCTCTCTCTCCTAACTTCATACAATTCCAGGGAAATCTGACACACCCTGACTCGCATGATATTAGAAGGAAAGCCTCGTGACGATGAGGAAGAAGTAGAACGGTTTATCCTACAAAGCAATGGCTTTACTCCGCATGGCATGACTTAGTTTGCTTTTGGCTTTGAGGTTGGTCAGCAAGCGGTAAATCTGCGCGTTCTTCACAAAGCTGCCTGCTTGAGTACAGAGCTTTGAAGGAACCGTGTGTCTGGAGGGGAAAGCAGTCATGTCAGAAAATAATATATCTTTCTCTTCCAGTATGATTTGGACATCCTATAATTCAAGGCCTTCTCCTAGTGGGAGAATAAGCCAGTGTTTAGTCATCATCGTGATAGTTCAATGGATCATTTTTGTTCCAAAGCAGTATGCCCCCAAATTACTAAATTCTGGAGACAAACTAGATGGAACAGCCTTCTCTTCACAGCTTCATTGTGATTTTAGTTACTTTTAATGAAAGAGTATAGGGATAAAGCAGTGGTGAGAAGCGATAGCCCCCATGGATGCTTAATTTGGGCCATCATTCACTTTATCCTGCTTCATAAAGCCAGCATGACCCAGTGAGAAAGGACCCTCAGAGGTATTGCTCCAAACATGTAGAGGACCAGAAGTTCCCATCATTCTAAACTCTAGAGGTGTGTGGGTTCTTGAACTGCAACTCTCAGAATTCGGCAAGCAACTGTGTTGTCTCAGAAGCGTGGTACAAACCACCACCACCACCACCACCCCACACACACACAAATCATTTCTGTTAAACACTATAGATGCCAAGGCCCATGTTCAAGTCAGATGTTTTCCTAACAGCAGCCAGAAGGTCGCTCTGAGTCAAACCAAGGGAACTGAACTGCTGTGTGGACAGCTTCACTTTCCTTGCATCTTTTAGTGTCCATGGGTCAGTCTGTGGACCTCAAAGGGACCAGAACTTGCATTGATGTGTATGGTACTTTTTTGAGCATCTGGGTGACACAAAGGTTTGACCTGACATTGCCAGTTGCTTGGAAGGATGACTTTCAAGGAGTTGTTGTTGTTGTTGTTGTTGCTGTTGTTGTTGTTGTTGCTGCTGCTGCTGCTGTTGTTGTTGTTGCTGCTGCTGCTTTGATTTGATTTGATTTGATTTGATTTGATTTGATTTGATTTGATTTTTGTTACTGTTGTTGGTTTTTTTGCTCCTCCCAACAGCATGATTTATTTTCTTCAGGGTTTTGTTCCAGGCAATAATGATCAGCCATACAGTTTTTGTCCCATACAGCTCACATTTGTGTCAGAGGAAGCTTTTAACTAGTACTGGAATGCTTTTTTAAAAAAAAAAATTAAAGCTGTAGTAAGGAAGGAGATCTCCGAAGAATTTTCCACTGGCGACGTTGAGAAGAAGCTGTTTTCAGGGACAGAGCTAAAAGCACTGCAATTTGGACCTAGAACTCGGGTGAGCCTCACATTTCTCTGTGACCAAACATGAGCAATAGGGCAGGATCTTTGGCCCACCTCCGAGAAGCCCTTGCAAAAGGTAATTTTGGCTGCTTCCTCCATTGAGCCAGTCCCAACATTGGGCCAGTCCTGCCAGTCAGGCAGGCAGTTGCTGTGAGGGAAGGTGGGAGAAGGTTTTGAAGGACAGGCTCATGGGATCCAAGTGACCTAAACCTTCATCCTTTAATGATTCCCCTGTCCTCAGGCACGGTGGAAGATGCTGCCCTGCCGCCTGCACCTGAAGCAACATTCAGCCTTTTGCTTGTTCCCCTGGCACGTAAGAAAGTCAGAGGTTCTCTCAGAGGGGAGAGAGAGAGAGAGAGAGAGAGAGAGAGAGATGGATGGATGGATGGATGGATGGATGGATGGATGGATGGATGGATGGATGGATGGATGGATGGATGGATGGATGGAGTGAGATTGACTGAAATTTAGTTTGCCAGTTCTTTGGCTGCAGTCTTAGAATGACAGGACTTGAAAGGGCCCTATGCATAATCAAGTTTGGAATGGCAACTAAAGTTTTTTTAAAAGGCAACCAAATATAAGACAAACCAAGTCAAATCATAGTCAAAGGGGCCCCCAGCAGATCAGCGAAACAAGGCTGTGCTGGTGCAAGCTGGAAGGAGTGACTACAACCTTACTAGACAATGAAAGGCAAGGTGTTGAATCCAGGGTGGGGATACTTAGCCCTTGAGTGGGGGACACAGACCAGGTGATGGTCGTACCTGTTCTATCCAAGTATAAACACGTTCAAGGTCTCTCCTTGACCAGATTCTTCTGGGCTTTTGTTTTTAAACTCCAAAAGCTGGCACGATTCAGGGCTCCTGGTGGCTTCTCTTGAATCAGCTTAGCTCCTGCTGTAGGCAGTCATCGGGAATGGCCCTGAAATGAAAGAGCATTTATTTATTTGGACTTTATGTGGTTCATCTTTCAATCTCAGCTTCATGGGCAATGCTTAAGCTACCCGTTTCCTGCTAGTTCTCTACCATTTCAGTGGTGCCTGGGGGTGGGGGTAACCATCTTTATTTTTCCCTTTTGCCTGTAACAAGCTCAACTTCAGAACCGGCTCGGCTTCACATATCCTTTCCCCTCAAAACTGTATTGATCTGATCTGATTCTGCACCATCTGTAATTAACATGAGAGGGCATTAAAAAGCCAAGAGTGAATTCTGCGCTCTGTACTACTGTGCTTTGTTTACTGGGCAGCTGATCCAAGAACCATTACAAACGTGCTCCCCACACCTGACGAAATGTGGTACGGTTTGGTTTCGCCACTCCACAAAGGGCGAGTTTAACTTCTGACCCCAAAGGTTCCAAGTCCTCATTGAGGAATGTGGCCTGCCTGGGGGCAAAAAGTTGGCATTTCGTTCCCAGGAATTAAGTATTTAAATTGGTGTGCCTCATCTTCAAGAGAAGACTGGATATTAAATTCCGATTTAAATTGTGCAATAGCCTGCAGTGATATGAGGTGCAGAATTATTGTGTAATGATTGAGCACTGTAGATAACATCTCTTGCAATATTTCCCGTTGGGTTTGCATCGTGTCGGCATTTTAATTTTTGATATTTCCCTTCCACCACCACCACCACCACCACCACACACCAGACTACCACCCCCAATTTCTATATTTTAATGTTAGGGAGGGGCTGAAGCTCACTGGTAGAACACCTGATCCACATGGATTCCAAATCAACCCCGGGTATCTGCGGACTTGGCCAGTTAACAGCGAGATCAGGAAGCAGGCTGTACAAGGCTGGATGGTGTGATTTGAGCAAGGTAGTTCATAGCTTCCCCAAAAGAAAAAGAAACACTCACTAGTTTGAGCTGTACTAAGATGCACCCGAGGGTGCCCCTGGCTGTTAGATTGCAACACCCATCAGAGTTGGCCAGCCAAGCCAATGGGGCGTAGAGTGATGGATGCCTCCAAAGTGCTACTGGCTGGCGTTTGTGGGAGCTGCCCTTGGCCCATTCTGGATTTGAAAGTTGGTTAAGTCCCAGTGCTCAGAAAAGGGGGGGGGTGAAGAGAAGAGATTGACCACCTCACCATAAGATTAGAAACCCATGTTGCTGACTGATGCTTGGTGGAGATAAGACTTAAAGACAAAGAGAAGGCAACACTCCTTCAATGGGGTGTAGGAAGAATGCTATTGATACAAGAAGTGGAGATAGTGATCAACCTGGAAGACTTTAAAAAACGGAGCTTGTGCTCATTCATGGATGTTAAGGTTACCAGTGGTCAATAGCCTTGTTGGGTAGGTCTTAAATCTGATGTCAGGGTCCAACCCTAACCCTATCCCTATCCCTAACCCTAACCCTAACCCTAACCCTAACCCTTGGGACTGATTCTCCATTCCTGACTCATTTCCTCTCAATTCCTGACTTTCACAGCACAGGCCTTGCATTCCACTCGACGTGTCTCATTTTCTTGCGAGAACATTAGAGATCCTCATAAGTGGCTGGTACAACTACGGAAGACAATAAAAGAAAATCTCTCCTAACAATTTTGGAAAGTAATAAGGTGTTTTATTTCTCGGGCCATCTTCTTGAGATTTCAAAATGCTCCCAGGTTTGAGAAAAGAATGACACAACTGCTGAGTCCAGGTTAAAGGGTGGTGGTGATGATGGATTTCATCTGGATATTAGGTAGAATTTCAACCAGTCCCATTCGCTGTTTATCTCACCATGGAGAGAGCTGAAAAGAGCACATTTTGGTGTCATCAAAGGATGTCTGATGCAGAAGAGGGTTTTGTGAAATGGTTAAAAAAAAACTGGAGGAAGAAAGGGTATTTCAGAATTATAAGAGGCCTCTAATTTTATTTTTGGAGTAGCTTGAGAAGACATTTTAATTATTATTCTTTTTTAAGGATTCCTAAGGTGGGAGTGGAAACCCTCCCTTGTTTATACACCCTGCCGGTGGCACTGAGCTCTGTCCCTGTTTTGACACGAGCTGTAAATCCCATTCTTTTCTGTCATGTCCACAAAGCCAAGGATTTGGCATTCAGATGTTCTAATGACCTAAATTGCACTTTGGAAAGAATTTCCATCTTAATCTTGAAACTGATGGGGACGTCCGATAAGGGTCTGCTTTCCATCACACATCCCACAAATCTGCCAGTGGCCCTGTTTTGTTGGTCCGGGTTGATCGTCCCCTTTGCTGGCTTGAAAAGAATCCAGGGCTGTTTCTATTAAAAAAAAAATTGAATAGTGAAGCAAGCCCATACTGAAGCAACTGTTTTGAAAAAATGCCCAAATGATATGCTATGAATAAGGATGCCTCTGGGTCAAAAATGGTCAAAACCTGGTATACACCCATCCTAGAGATCTATGTCTCCATCCATGTACCATAACTGCAGATCAGTATTCATTCCCGGGGAGACAAGCCCCTGCCCCAAGGACCTTGCAGTTTAAAAACTGTCCCACTGAAACTACAAACTAAGGAGACGAGAGGCAGAGAAAAGAGCACACTCTTTGGTTGCAGCTACTTAGAGATCCCCTTAACAGGTTCACGCTGCCTCTGGGGTAGCAGGGGGCATCCCCTTCCCAATCACTTAAGCTGAACTGCCCCTTTGAATTCTAGTCAGAAGAGATGCTTGTTGCTGCTGCTGCTGCTACCGCTGCTGCTGCTGCTGCTGTTGTCGTCATTTTCACTGCATGACACATTTCTGCAGTATTGCATCAGAAGACTTGATTTCTGCCAGCCAATGGTCCCCCCCAAGGCTAGGATGCCCAAGTTGGAGCACCTAGAACCAAATCCCAAGACCCAAGTCTGATCCCCTGTAAAAAAAAAAACAAGGTTTCCCCACCACCACCACCACCACCACCACCACCACCCTGCCCCAGCCAAAACAATTAGGGAAGGGTGAGTGAGTTCCAAATCACAAGTTGAGCCTGATAAACAAAACTCTGCATCAGCTCACATCTGTCTTGACCCAGAGACAACTCCTTTCCAATTCGTCCTTACAGTCATTTCTGAAATGTGTTGAGCCTTCCATTGGCAGATTCCGATTTGATGAGTCCGAACACGCTTCGGTTTGGAGTAATTATGAGGGAACTCCAGTTAAATTTGACATCTTGGGAAGTCAAGGGCGCCTGGACTTCACACCATGTTTTTTTCAGACCCTATTTAAACCAACCTTTAAAAGGAGCTTCAGGACTTTCTGGGGTCTATTGAGGGCCTGGTGGCTGCTGAGCCCAAACTTGGTCTGAATTCCAGTGTGTCTTGTTTTGTGTTTTGTATACTTCCTGGAGGGCAGTCTGGTTCATTTCATTTCCTTTCATTTAATGCTTGGAGTGGTTTCCCAGATGTACAGAATTCAATCTGATGGCACCTTTATAGTTTCATCCTGTAACATGGAATAGACCTTAACTATTTGGTATGCCCAACTGTCTTGGAGGATGCATGGTATCCTGCAGATGCTAGTAACCTCAAATCCCATCAGCTGCAGCCAATACCTGGGGCAGCATGTGTCTTCCAGCCACTGGGCAAAGGCTTGTGATCTCTTAGCATCTCTGTCTGTTTTCCTTATCTTCCAGGCTATCCGATGCACTTTGGTGAACTGCAACTGCCAGCGATTCAAACCGGGGAAAATCAACCAGCGACAGTGTGACCAGTGTCGGCACGGATGGGTGGCACATGGTAATCATCCACAACCTAGTGGATCATCATCCTCAACTGGAAACATACTGGGCAATAGATTGATGTGGGAATATTTTTCTCAGTTTATTAACAGAGATCTTACAAAGTTTCTAATACCAAATACATGGGCACTCTTTATAGAGTCAGGAACAGGTATGATGCCAGTCAGCTTTGCAATTAGGAGCAGAGCTATCTCAAGTGTAAAAATACCTTTGTTTTTAGTTGCCGTGAGGCTTTGCAGCTCCCCCAGTTGCCAGTTTGCTTCCTTTTGTTCAGCCATGGGCCATCAGGAGATAAGCACAGGATTGAGATAAGTTGATTGCAGTGACACAGGAAGTTTGAAAAGATGCCTCTGTGGAGGGAAGATGTGATGTCCCCTTCTGATTGCAATGCTGGTGCACATCAATTTCTGCCTTCTGCAACCCATATTAAATTCCTTTAGGGTGGTATGATATTTGGTTCAATATCCACACTAACACTGGTCTTGCATCCTACTGGGCTATAAACCCTTTGATCAGATGTAGCATTATAGGACTAGACAAGAATAACTTGATGGTGAATCTGGTCCACTTGACCTCTCCAAGGTGCTGAAACTGCTTCAGTACCTTGGAGAGTTCCTACAAAGTATGGGTGACAATGCAGATTGGATTCATTGGTTCTTTGTCATCAAGACCTTTGTTGTACTGGAGGTGCTGGGAACATGAGACTTCAGGTATGCTCTCCCCTTGTGGTAGAGTCCCATTAGCAAAATGCAACATGACTTCCCAGGCTCAGGGTCCCTGGTGAAGCCATCGGGAACCAGCACTCCAACAGACTCCTGTCAACCATTTATCAATGTATAATAAAGCACAGGATAGACCTAATATTTCCCTGTATGATCTGTTTTGCAAGGACAAATTCCTAAGATAGGAAGGCAGAGTGAGTTCCACAATAATACACACTGGTATCTCATGTTATTTGACCTTCCTTCCTTCCTTCCTTCCTTCCTTCCTTCCTGCCTGCCTTCCTTCCTTCCTTCTTAATTGACTGACTGACTTACTGACTGACTGATTTTATTTTATTTTTGTTTGTTTATTAGATTTATATACTGCCCATTTAGCAGCCAGGCCACTCTGGGCTTTATTTTTAAGATTCTGTGAATGTTGGTCATCCAGTCGCTTCAAATTATGGAGACCCTAGTAATTTTTTCAAATTGAGTGAGATGTTTGAGGGTGGATCTATCCTTGCCCCTTCCAGTGAGTTTCCATCGCTGAGCGGGGAATTGGACCCAGGAGGACTCCTGCTTTGCTACCTGGCGCTCTATCCATCACACCCCAGGGGCTCTCTCCAGCTCTTACTCTTGTGTAACCAGGTGTTACATAATTTCAGTCTGACATACCTGACAGGAAAGGAAGGAATTTCCTGATACGCTCAGTCCTAAACATTGTCTTGGTCATCAACAGTTGATCCAAACAAATACACTGCTTTTTCCTTCCGTTCAAAACTCAACGTTTTGCCTCACACTCAGCAACACATGACTCTTCATTCACATGCGTTCTTTTTCTTTTTCTCCTCAGCTTTAAGTAAGCTAAGAATCCCAAACTTGTATCCAACCAGTGAAGTGGAAATTGTTCAACTGAACGTAGTTTTTGATATCGGCAGCCTTATGCTGTACGGAACGCAAGCGATTCCAATCCGCCTCAAAATCCTCCTGGATCGTCTCTTCAGCGTCTTGAAACAAGAGGAAGTCCTACACATCCTCCATGCGCTGGGTTGGACCCTTCAAGACTACATCCGTGGTTACGTCTTACAGGTAAACTCCTTGCAGTTGCCTCAAGTTCAGTTTGGTCCCATGTCTACATTCTGGCGGGAGCGTGGAGCACCAGCCCTTCCAATCCAGTCATGGCTTGCTTTTACCAACAGAAAACTTGCTGCCATTTTGTTTCATCAGGAAGCCCAGCAGGGGTGATTTGGTGATATCTAGAGATGGGCACAAATGGTGGTTCATGCCAGTTGATTTCTTGACTGAGCAAGTGCTCTGTGGGTCCCAGCCCCACCTCTTCCAGAGGGTGATCACTCAGAGGCAGTTCCCCAGCCTCCTTGCCCCACCTCCTCCAAGAGCTGCCTCTCTGAAGCACCAAGAGACAAACCGGGACAAACCACAGAACTGGTGGTTCACACCCATCTCGAGTTATACTTTGAACAAGAGGAATTGTTGCTTAACTCGGTGAATTAGATATCTGAATATAGACCAGTGATGGTGAACCTTTTAGAGAACGAGTGCCCAAACCGTGATTCAAAACCCACTAATTTTTCGCAAACTGCCAATACAGCCATTTAACCTGAATACAGGTGGCTGTGAAGGGGCGATGTTGGGTGCCCACAGAAAGGGCTCCTCTGAGGGCCATCTTTGGCACCCGTGCCATAGGTTCACCAACATTGCTATAGACCCAGAGGTGAGGAATTTGGTTCCTCATTCTGCCCCTTTTGGCATGGGCCAAACTTGATGATCCATGGGGTTCTTTCATGTTCTGCCATTCTAAGACTACAGCCAAAGAACTGGCATACTAAATTTCAGTCAATCTAACTGTATCCATCCATCTATCCTGCCAGTCAGCCATCTCTCTCCCCCCCCCATAGAATCATAGAATCATAGAGTTGGAAGAGACCTCAAGGGCCATGTAGTCCAACCCCCTGCCATGCAGGAACCCCCATCACAATATTTCCGACAGATAGCCATCCAGCCTCTGCTTAAAAACCTCCAAGGAAGGAGACTCCACCACCCTTTGTGGCAGCATATTCCACTGCCAAACAGCTCTAACTGTCATGAAGTTCTTCCTAATGTTCAAATGGAATCTCTTTTCCTGTAGTTTGAAACCATTGCCCCGAGTCCTAGTCTCTGAAGCCATGGAAAACAAACCTGTTCCCTCTTCAATGTGACATCCTTTCAAATATTTAAACATAGCTATCGTATCCCCTCTCTGTCTTCTTTTTGAAAGGCTAAACATTCTCAGTTCCCTAAGCCGTTCCTCATAAGACATTTCCTCCAGACCCTCAACCATCCTGGTTGCCCTCCTCTGCACCCGCTCGAGGTTGTCAACATCCTTTTTAAATTGAGGTACATAGAACTGGACACATTACTCCAGGTGGGGTCTGACCAGAGCAGAATAGAGTGGTAGTATCACTTCCTTTGATCTAGACACGATGGTTCTGTTGATGCAACCAAGAATCGCATTGGCTTTCCTGGCCGCCGCATCACACTGCTGACTCATGTTCAATTTGTGGTCCACCAAGACTCCCAGATCCCTTTCACAGGTACTATCCTCCAGCCAAGTATCCCCCATCCTATATCTGTGCAATTCATTTTTTTTACCTAGATGTAGCACCCTACGTTTCCCTCTGTTGAAATCCATTCCGTTAGCTTTGGCCCAGCACTCTAATCTGTCAAGGTCTTTTTGGATTTTCATCCTATCCTCTGGGGAACTAGCAACCCCTCCCAATTTAGTATCATCTGCAAATTTAATTAGCATACTCTCTATTCCTTCCTCCAAGTCATTAATAAAGATATTGAACAACACTGGACCCAGAACAGAACCCTGGGGCACCCCACTGGTCACGTCTCTCCAAGCTGAAGAGAAGCCATTTATGGCCACCCTCTGGGTGCGATCAGTCAACCAATTACAAATCCATCTGACAGTAGCACTATCTATCCCACTTTCTACTAACTTCTTAGCAAGAATACCATGGGGACCCTATCAAAGGCCTTACTAAAGTCCAGATAAACAATATCCACAGCATTCCCCTCATCCACCAGGCCTGTAATTCTATCAAAGAAAGAGATCAAATTAGTCTGGCATGATTTGTTTTTAAGAAACCCATGTTGACTTCTTCTAATGACAGCATTGTTTGCTAAATAATGGCAGAACAAATAGAATAAAATACAATTAAACCCTGTCACCAGCTGAAGTCATTTTAATTTTTTTAAAACCATGCATATCTGAACATCTCAGTGAGACACATTTACTCTAGTAGAAGGCAGCTCAGTATAATTCAGCCTTAACTAGCTTCCTGAAAACAAGAGAGGGCTGGCCCCTGGTGAAACATTTTCTCAAGTGGAGGGGCCACCACCAAGAAAGCTCAGCTCCTTGTGTTGGCTTCCCCCCGCCTCCTTGTGTGTTATAGTTCTTAACATCAAGGACCGTGAGGAACAGGTGGGAGGGGTAGTTGTTTTTTGGGAAGAACTTTCTGCCAATATGAATGCCCTAAACTGTGTTGGGTTTTGTAGCTCATGCATAGTTCCTTAAACTCGGCATGGGAACTGTTTGGATTCAGGCATACTTCCCCTCCCTCTCGTGTCAACTTGGTTGTCAAGATTCTGAGAGCTTTTCTTTAAAAAACTGGAGTGTTTGCAAACATTCTAATGCCATCAGAGCAGCTCCACGCTTTTGGCTAGAAGCTTTGCTGCCATGATCAGGACCCCATCTAAAGCTTCCCGATGCGTTTATCTGAGTGATGTCATGTTGAACTTGGCCAGCACAATGGGCCAACATTTGCTTCCTCCACCCCATCCCCCTCTTTGGCCGGTGCTCTTTTCTTAATGTAAAGGAACACTGTGATTTATGTTATGATGCAAATGAATATTTCATGGTGCTGGATAATTTTCCTTCTTAGCGTTAGGATTTTTAAAAAACCCGAAAAAGATGGGCTCAATTACCTTGAACCTCTTTTGCATGAAAAATTGATGGCCAGTCATTCTTTACCATCCGAGAGAGAAGTCTCGCAACAGTCCGGTGGAAATTCTCAGAAGGCCATCAAATACACGTTCTGTGATAAAATATTTATTGCCGTTATTGGGGAAAGTTTGGTCTGGTTCAAATTTGAAAGGGCTCCAACACTCCTGTGTAATTACAGCTGCGCTCGGTGTATGCTGGCCAAGGATCAATACTGGCGCACTGGTTCTCTGATCTTAATGGCTTGGGAAGATGATTGAACTTTTGCAGCGAAAGGATACATGACTTAAATGTGAAGCTAAACCTCGCTTCTCATTGTCCTTACCTTGTGGCACGCATTATAATTTTGATGGCATGGCAGCAAACACTTCCTAAAGTTCTACTAGTGATCAGTGACAAAGAACCAAGATGTTCTTGGTTCATCCATCGCCACCTGCTGCCTTCTCTGCCAAGCCATGGGTGTGGATTGAGCTCAACCAATGTCCTTGATCTTTCAGAGAGGTGGGCAGTGGCAGTGCATGGCCACGAAGCCTGGCGTGGATGTATGCTTGGGGAATCTGTTCCCTCATCCTAGAACCTGGGGTCAGCCCACTGATGCTCAAAGGTGGGAGATTCAGGAGACATGAAAAAAGTCCTTCGGCAAACAACCCACCATTGAATGGCGGAATTCACTGCCACAATATGCCACAACAGCCACTAGTTGGGTTGGCGTGTTACCTACAGTATCAAAAGTAGTGTGCTACCCTAGACCAACCTCTGAGAGCATCCCCCAGCCCCACCCCATAGAGATGAGACCAAGCGTATGATTCCTTCTGAGATTGAGTCTTCTACAACCCCCTGTGACTGTCCTGGATATATCCAAAAGGTTTGGAATACTCAGGACTGTATTTTGATGCAAAAGGGCTGTAAAGCATCTGACATTCGTAAAATATCAGGCTGAATAGTTCCTTAATTCTAAGTTTGGATAGTTTTCACTCAGCTGTAGTGGGTGGTTCTCAAGATTCTGGCAAAACAACTCAGTTCCAAACAGTTTCATGTTAGCCCCTCTGAGATGTAGGTTATGGTATTGATGATGATGATGATGATGATGATGATGATGATGATGATGATGATGATGATGATGATGATGATAATAATAATAATAATAATAATAAATAATAATAATAATAAAAGACAGGGTTTGGGAGCATAATACCCCGGATATTATGATTGTGGAGAAGAAAAAAGTGTGGATCATTGATGTTGCTATGCCAGGTGATAGTAGAGTTACTGAGAAACAACTTGAAAAAATTACCCAATATCAGGATCTGAAAACTGAACTTCAGAGACTCTGGCATAAACTGGTACAGGTGGTCCCATTGGTAATCGGCACAGTTTAAGCAAGTATTTAGAAGAAATTGGAGTTGACAGAATCACCATCAGTCAGCTGCAGAAAGCCACCTTACTGGGATCTGCTCGCATAATTCGCCGATACATCACGTAGTCCTAAACACTTGGGAAGCATTTGACTAGTGATTGGTAATGCAAATTCCAGTGTAGTTATCTTGTCTGCTGGATGATGATGATGATGATGATGATGATGATGATGATGATGATGATGATGATGATGATGATGATGATGATGATAAACAATACCTAGGCTTGGGAGTTCTGGGTGTTGCAGTTTTGGGGGTTTCTAATGATAGTTTCTGGATTAATATAATATAATGCACCTTAGAACTGCAGAACTGGAAGGGACCCTGTGATTCATTAAATCCGGCCCCTCTGAAGAAGGAGGCACCATGGGGGAATCAAACCCCCAACCTCTGCTTCTGCAGCCAGTGAGATCTGAAGCAGGTCTATTTCTCCACATACTGAATCCACTCAATTTCGGCTCCCAAATGCCTCCCACGATGGCTGCTTCTTTGCCATCTTGACACCAAGTGTTTGCAGATGTACCTTTTTGAGACCTTAATGTCCACCCCAGATAAACCCAAGAGAGAAGCACCACTCTTTGTTTCCTAACAGTGACAGAAAGAAACTTCTCTTAACCTAGATGTAAGGCCATGAAACAGAACAAGATTTCCTTTCACCCAAACAGAGATTAATTTAACTTATTATTGGATTTAAAAAAACGGGAAGGTGTAACATCCAAGATATTGCCCGGCAGATGTCGCTGCCACGTTAAAGGTGTTAAATCTAACTTTGGAGCTGCTCTGTCTTAAAAACCTGCAGGAACCTGGCATCAAGGCTTGTATCACTCTTGCCCTTAACGGCCTTACTGTTGGGGTGGGTCTTTTGTCTTTCCCAGGATGCTTCTGGAAAGGTCCTGGACCATTGGACCATCATGAGCAGCGAAGAGGAGCTGGCCACTTTGCGGCAGTTCCTGCGTTTTGGTGAAACCAAGTCCATTGTGGAGCTCATGGCGATTCAGGAGAAAGAGGGCCAATCCATTCTCATTCCCACCATGGCAGCCAACATGGACATTCGAGCGTTTATCGAAAGCTGCAACCAAAGGAGTCCAACCTTTTCCACGGTCTTGGAGAAAACGAGCCCGGTCAATATCCACCACTTTGAAAACATTGTCAACCACATGGCATTGATGCTGCCTTTCCAGTTCTTTAGTCCCTTGCCTCCACCCTTGTTGGGCTCCCCTCCTGAAAGGCTTCTGATGGAGCAAACTCAGGAACACAGCAAGGAACTCAAACAGGGCCTCCACTCACCATTTTCTGAAAACGCCTTCCTGGCATCTGACTTGGCATTTCAGGCGGATAAAGAGACGCCCGCCACCAGTCCTGGCACCCCTTTAAACCCAGAAGAGGACGATTCCCCCACCGACATCTCCTCTCCCAATGCGTTTGCCAAAATCAACAGAGGCCCGGCATCTCCGGACAGTAAAACAAAATCTGTGGATAGAAACGGCACTGGGGTGAGGAAAGGGCGCGTGTTTTGCACTGCATGCGAAAAGACCTTCTACGATAAAGGAACCCTGAAGATTCACTACAATGCTGTCCATCTGAAGATCAAACACAAGTGCACCATTGATGGTTGCAACATGGTGTTCAGCTCCCTTCGGAGCCGGAATCGCCACAGCGCCAACCCAAACCCAAGGCTCCACATGCCAATGAACAGAAACAACCGGGATAAAGATTTGAGGAATGGGTTGACCATTGCTGGACTGGAAGAGAACAAACCGACTGACTTTACATTATTATCTCCGGACAGCAGGTCCGTTCCCAGCCGTGGGAGCTCTTGTACTGAGCCCAAGTTGCTGTCGAGTTTTCACGTTCCCGGACAAAACAGTGTTGCCTTTCCAAACCTCAAGACGGTCCAACCCGTTCTCCCATTCTACCGCAGTCCGGTCCCACCAGCTGAGCTGGCGAACACGCCAGGTATGCTTCCTTCTCTCCCTCTGGTTTCCTCGTCAGTACCGGAACCATTGGTTTCCAACGAGCCAACCTGTGAGGCACTCCCCAAGAAAAAGTCCCGTAAGTCTAGCATGCCCATCAAGATAGAGAAAGAAGCGGTGGGAGCAGCTAAAGCGAGAATCGACGCTGGCAGCCTGGAAGACACTGCGTCTCAACAGGTGGTAAGTGAAGGGCCTGGTGAGCGGTGCCAGACTAGGGTAGACCCTGCTGTGCCCCCGTCTGAAGAGAAACAGCCCGAGTCCCTTCCTGAGGTTGGAGGGCCAAAACCCGTTAAATTGGTCAAGCCGAATGACGCACGCCTCGCAATGGATGACTTTCAGTGCCCAGAGACAAAAGATAAGCCCGCACAAAGCACCCTGTGTAGGACCATATCCGGCAAAATTGCAGAGAGAGAGAAAGACCTGCAAAGTGACAGGATCCAAGCGGTGATGGGACCCCATGGCTCTCTTAAGGGGCAGCTGGATAACGGGATGCCAGTCGATGGTCTCTCTGAACTGGGACGTCACGTGCTTGGTGGGGGCGGGTTCTGCGCCCTGTCCAGTCGGAGCATGGCCATCCCTAGTTTGGGCGCTTTTAAAGATCCGGATCGTTGCACGCTAGGGCTTCTGAAGGAAGAGGGCCGCTTCCACTGTGGCATCTGTAAGAAGACGTTTAAAAACCCGTACGGTGTCAAAATGCATTTCAAGAACGTCCACCTGAAAGAAATGCATATTTGCACAGTGGAGGGTTGTAATGCTACTTTTCCCTCCCGTAGAAGTCGAGACAGGTAAGAGAATGGTGCTGTGCAAAATCGGTGCAGCTTTTTGTGTCTGCTTTTTTTTTTTTTTTGGAGATTGAGGGGACCCCAACTATGCAACAAAGCAGAGTAGAAGAGGTATGCATTTTACTGTAGCCAAATGCATTTTACTGTGTTAGGCTGCAAACCCAGATCAAAAGAGAAAGCAAAGCAAAGTGTTCTGCTTATATACCACCCCATACCACTTCAAGTAGTTTCTGGGCAGTTTACAGTTTAATTACAGTATGGAGGCTACATATCCCCCCCCCAAAGCAATCTGGGTACTCATTTTACCAACCTCGGAAGGATGGAAGGCTGAGTGAACCATGACCCTGCTACCTGGGATTGAACCCCTGATTGTGAGCACAGTTTTACCTGCAGTACAGGCATTTAGCCACTGTGCCATGGGACTCAGTGGCTGCAACAGGATCAACTTTTCATAGCTTAATAACCTCACCTCAGCTCTTGTGTCAGCTGCTAGCTGGCAACTGCATTTACCGCTGTGAAAATGTGCCTATTTATTATGGACTGTTAGAAATGGCTCTGATTCTCCAATTTACGATCTACGATTATTAAAGGTCAGTACATGCCCATTTGGCACCCTGAAAAGATGCTGCTTTTTTTGTAAGAGTGTAGAAACCCATGGTCCCCAGAGCTTGCTGGACTCCCGTTCCCATCACCCCTAAGCATTGGGTAGGTGGGTTGTTGGAGTTATTTCAGCCTCATATGCTGTGTTTAGTAGGTCTATCTGGGAGGGAGGGGTCTGTCAGTCAAGCCAGTGGTAGCCAGTCATTCCTTCCCTGCCTCTAGATTCCAAGGAGAGGCTTGCCTTTCTGTTTGTCTCTTTCTCTCTCTTTTCAACCTGCTGGCATTTATAATGCAGTGAGCAGGTAGTGTGAAGTTACTTCAGTAACAACATAGTCTGCTGGAAACAGGCTGTGAGCCCTGTTGCTACTCAAAGCAGTTGTTTGTGTTCAGCACGCTGTTTTGATCTGTTCATAATTGTGAGTAAATGTAAACTTTTACTCTTTCTCTTACCAATGTCTCAGAGTGAGTTATTTTTAGGTGCCAGTTGAAGTGACAATAAGATGTGGTATACCCTGGAGAGAC
This sequence comes from Phrynocephalus forsythii, assembly GCA_029282475.1. NCBI lineage: Eukaryota > Metazoa > Chordata > Lepidosauria > Squamata > Agamidae > Phrynocephalus > Phrynocephalus forsythii. The sequence continues at coordinate 5,040,389 of JAPFRF010000014.1, read as the reverse complement.
TTGAAGCTAATTCTGCTCTGTTAACTCCCTGCATTTCTGCTGCACAGCTAGAAGTTTTTTAACAATAAAAAAAAATCATACCTCTACAACTTTGGCCCCAAGATCCCTGCCCATGTCCAATGGCGGATCATAATTAAAGGTACAGCAGCCAGTGTTTCAGCAGGAAATCTAACCTGGGGCCATCATAATTTTAGGAGTCAGACTTAAGTCTTTCCAAACCTGCTTTGCTTGGACAGTCTTTGAAACCCTTGTTCCTTTTTCTCGTTTCTCCAGACACAGTTCCAATCTAAACCTTCACCATAAACTCTTAACCAAAGACCCTTTGGGAGCCAAGAAGCATCCTTTCAACGCCACTTACCTCTGGAAGGACGTGGCCAAAGAGGTTTGCCCAGAGGACTCTTTGAACAGACCTGTCGGGCAACCCACTTCCGTTGTCTTTAACGGAATGAACCGAACCGGCAGCCTGGTGTTCCCCATGAGCCAGTTGGGAGAGCCCTGCCCCATGAGCTACCCGTATGACCCAGTGAATGATGGCGCTGTTCTGGACCTCAGCACCACGTCAAGTGTCAAGTCTGAGAGCAGCACCCATTCCTCGTGGGATTCTGATGGGGGCAACGCAGATGATGGCCCTGCCCATTTGGAAGGCAGTCCAGAGAGCTGCGAAAGCACCTGCTTAACCCCAGATGACGACCTCTATCCGGACTGTTCTCTGGTGGAGCCCCTGCCTCCAGGCTTCCCTGATGCATCCGCCACGTGGCCAATCACGTGTGACATATGCCAGAAAAGCTACAGCAACAAAGGAACTTTCCGGGCCCATTACAAAACGGTGCATCTCCATCAGCTTCACAAATGCAAAGTCCCGGGTTGCAACACAATGTTTTCTTCCGTTCGTAGCAGAAACCGGCACAGTCAAAATCCCAATTTGCACAAGAGCTTGATCATGGCAGTAAATGGGTCCCAGTAGATGCATCTCACTATTTCCTAGTGATTTACCTTCTTCTACGTTCAGCATTTCAACCTTTGGGGAAACAAAAAAAACAAAACAAAACAGTAAGATCTGTTCTTTTCTTTACGTAGACCGCTCAGAGAACGTAGCGCAAGATCTACTCTTGGTTTTCACAGGCTAACTTGTTTCTCTTTTTTATTATTATTTGTATTATTCCCCAAGGGCACTATTTAATTCCCCCCCCAAAAAAAATTATGTCTTATTTGGGAGATATAGAAATTTGCTTTAAAATAACATGATTGCCCCCAAAATAAGGACAAGATTACTTTATTAGCTAAAGGTGCTCGTAATAGATGGCAGCACTAATCCAGAGAGCTGTGCTGGTGTTTTGGTGCTTTGTTTACAAATTTCTCTCTCTCTCTCTCTCTCTCTCTCTCTCTCTGTGTGTGTGTGTGTGTGTGTGTGTGTGTGTGCGCGCGCGTGTGTTTGTTTAAAGGTCTTCTACTGACCTCTGCTGGTTGTTCCCAGGGGCCAAGTTAGACTATTTGAACCTTGTCCTTTAACTTGTGAGACAAGGGTGTCGGAGCCCATCTCAAACCAACACAAGGCTGTTGTCATCTCTCTCTCTCTCTCTCTCTCTCTCTCTCTCTCTCTCTCTCTCTCTCTCTCTCTCTCTCTCTCTCTCTCTCTCTCTCTCTCTCTCTCTCTCTCTCTCTGTCCGGTGTGCCATGCTCTCACCCACATCGGGAGGTCTCTATTATTTCATCTTCCTAGCCTACCCAAAGGAGCAGCCATGCAGGGAATGCAAACAGGACCCTGGGTGTGAGAGCAGCGGCTCCTCGCCTCAGATCCCCAAAGGTGCTTGGTAGAAACTTGAGTCGCGAACGGGTTCTGCACCAGGCAGGCCAACATTTTCTGTAGCACACAGCTCTAATGTTGTCCTTACAGTCTTAAACACAAAGGCACTTCCCTATATAATTTATTACCTTCAAATCCCTTGCAGGGTACTGTGTTTTGGATTTCAATTCCCATGATCATTATTGTTGTTGTTCTAATTCCGACTCCCATGATCCTTTATCCCAAGGGCTGATGGTCATTCTAAGATATAAAGCAAAGTATGGCTTCAGGCGAGTGACGAGTTCCAGTTTGGAATTCTTGATGGCATTAGAAGTGTTACTTGAATATTGTTATTGAGGGGTGGTTTTGTCTGGGTGTTTTTTTTTTTTTGCCCCCTTCATGTTGGTCATTATTTTTAGAATTTTTGGGACAATGCAAAGTCTTTTTTTTTTCAATGGAAACGTCCTTACAACAATGAAGATGTTGGCCCCAGTAGGGATGTAGGAACTGCTATCTCTACACATCCTAACAATTCACAAGTCGGTTTGAGGGAGGTGTCTCCTCAGCCATTTTGTGTCTTTAAAACTGAATGAGAAAAGCAAGCCTGAAGTTTGGGGTTTTTTTTTTTTTTTGGAAAGCAATTAAAAGTTATTTGATTAGGCTTTTGGGGTGGGAGGGGGAAAGGGCAGTAATTTTCAAAGACAATCAGTTACCTTTTGCAGCCTCTGAAATGCCTCAGCATCACAGCAGAATATGATGTATCCAAAGATCTTTATGAACCACATATTATTTTGGAAAAAAAATGTAATGTCTATATTTATTGCACTTTTGGATTGCTACACCAAACACTGGAAGGGGGTTCACATTTTCCAACATTTGACAGGAATCCTGGGCCTTGTTAACACTTTCTTTTGTATAAAGACTTTTATAGCATTTGATTTCTAATCACGTTGCAGCATCACTCTCGGTGTGTGTGTCTGGAGTGGCCGTTTCACTGATAACACTGTTTTGAATATTGGAAACCCTAGATCACTTTCCCCCCCTCGGCTGGCTAAGACCTTTAGATTTGGTTTTGATGTTTCAAACCCAACGGTGATGCACTGTGATCCCCAGATGTGATGGTGGTTGCACATTTTGTACCACGCCGGGCAGATGCGTTCAGTGTTCTTCGTGGTTCCTAGACGTTTCTCTCTTGGCCTTTGCAGTTCAGTCCCATTGTGCCCTCCTTGCTCTTTGGTTGCGTGGGGACATAATTGTTTCATTCAGATCCTGGCCCCAGCGGCCTCGTATGCCGAGCAGGAAAAGCTGACATTTCATCTCGCACGTCACACAGCAGATCGAAAGGAATCGCAGGATGCGCTGGTGGGATAACACCACAGCAGATACCCTTTGATCTGCTTGAATTTGGGCGGAAAGTCGCCCATTTGCATTTCAATATCTGGCGGAATTTTTCTTCAAGTGACTGGTCATTTTGTTGTCAAAAGTAAAATGGACGGAGAGCTTTGGAAAGTTGCTTTTGTGGGATTGTAATTTGCAAGGAAAGTTACTTTTGTCGGGACTAGGACTCCCAGCAGAGCCCACTCAGAGATTCCATGAGTTTTAGGTTACCCCAAAAGCAAATATCTCTAGGTTCTGAAACAATGACTATCAGACTCTGCTTGGTGATTCTGCAGAAGTCATTAAACCCAAGCAAAAAAGCTGCAGATGTTCGTTCCATTTATTTCAAGTGCTTTTTAAGTTGTTGTTGCTGTTGGTAGTATAAATATGCTTGTTTAATTTTTCAGGGTTTTTTTATAAAATACAAAACAAAGCACACATAAACACACAAAATAAATCTGTGCCCTAAATGCAACTTTGTAATGTCTATTCTCCTCCACTCCCAACTGTTCCACCAAAGTAATATCATTTTGTATTTCTTCAGAGTTTTCTACCTGTTAATAAAAAGATATAATGAATGCCTTCTGAGTTTCTCCAAGCCAAACGGTCCCTGAGAAAGCTATTTACAGAATGTAGAACTCAATGGTCATGGAGCTACTTTGTTGAAGCTGCCACAGCAATGAAGAATGTGTATGCTCTAGTCTATGCACACACGATTCTGTTGTCAATACAGGGCGTTTGTACACGACCCCTAAACTCCGGGGCAAATGGCTCCCAGCTCCGGAGATTAAAAATGTTTACCCACCAGCTCCGGAGTTAAGAGGAAATTAAATGCGACCCCGCCCACTTTAGCGCGTCCCAGCGCAGCTTTCAGGTACCTGCTTTTTGGATGTGAAAAATATTTGATCCGGTGTAAGGATAGTGAGTGCGGGGCTCTCCTGGCTTCTGTTTGTTGTTTTTCTGCCCCCCCCCCCGCCCCTTTGAGAGATCTGAATGCTGCCGCAAACAGAACTGAGGTAAGCCGGCATGCTTTTCTTTCTCTTTTTCTCCCTCCCTCAGGCAGCCAGCAACCAGGAAGTGCGGAGGGGGGTGGGGACAGAGGAAGAGCGACGAACCCCTAAGATCTCTGGTCCGAATTTAAGTGGCCAGCGGATCTTAGGGGTCGTGTAAAAAGGCCCACAGTCGCTGGAAGTGGATTTGGTGGAGTCAAATGCCTAGACATGGATTCAAGCAAATTGGGGGGGGGGGGTTAATCCATTCAGACTAACGCAGCTGAGCATGAAGGAAGCTGGCAGTGCCCAGTGCTTCACTAAGGCTCACCTGCCTTGAGCATCCCATCAAAAAGAGAGAGAGAGAGAGGTTGGGGGACATTTCAGTCTGGATTAACTTGGCATGTTTTGACTCATTTTGCTGGGAATTGGCTTAGGTTAATCACAGAGGAGGAGGAGGAGGAGGAGGAGGAGGAGGACGACGACGACGACGACAGTAGGACAAACTCAACCCTTTCTAGTGCTCATGTTGGTAGACAGGTCGACAGAGGCCTCTGCTGGAATGGAGATGATACTGCAGGGAGGGAATTAATTGATGTGTTCTCGTTATTGTTCTGTCGTACAGTTGTAACCGACTCTTTGTGACCCCATGTCCATGGAGCTTTCTTGGCAGGAACACTGGAGTGGCTTGTCAGTTCCTACTCCAAGTGCCTACAGCACCTGTTATTCCCTGGTGGTTGCCCATCCAAGTACGAGCCAGGCCTGACCTTGCTTAGCTTCCGACACCAGTCGAGATCGGATGGGCTCAGGGCATCTAGGCAGCTAAGGTGACTCATGAATATGGTTCAAGTCGATCCTGGAAGGGAGGGGCAACCTCTTGTGGAGCTTAAGAGAAAGCTAATTGAAAAACAAGATCAAGCAACTTTGCTTTCTGTTCTCTGACCATCTGCAAACCAGAAGTGTGATTCCAGTTTGCCCTGCCCTGAAACATCAGGACGTCAGGCATGTAAAGGATCAAGTACAACAGGTTGGTGAGCCATGGCCCGGCCCACCCAGGCCTGTTTTCCTATGCAGGGATATTAAATACTCTTTTTGCCACATGCAGGGTGGCCACTGGCCTTACCCAGAAGAGGACAATCCTCTGTCTCCAGAGTTACCAGGAGCCACTCCTCTGTGTGGACAAGTTATCCAGGCTCAGTTCAGTGGAACAGCCAAGGAAGTTGTGTGGATCCATTTTAATCTGCTGCCACACCAATAAAATCACAGCTCTTTGAAGCATCATTGGTGTGACAATAACACACAAGACTTCAAACACCACAGAAAGCTGCCCAAGTACCCAAGTGGATTTCTTTCAGGGTGGAGTTGATTTAAATCAAATTCATTTTAAATCACTGATCCGTTAAAATTTCATTTTTTAAAAAAACTATATTTAAATTTGAAAAATGATTTTAAAAAATTAAAATCGATTTTTATTTACACCAGTTTTTTTAAAAAAACACATCATTACTGATGAGTGATTCAAACTGTGGTTTTAAACCATGATTTAAATCAAATCCACCTGGATTGCTTTCTGCTATTTTTATCGACTCTATTATTGGTATTTTCCTCTCAGATTTTAAATTTGGCATGCTACTGTTTCTCTATTTCATTCTACTGTGTTTTTATTTCTTAGTGACCGCATCTTTTGAAGCACCTAAATGCACCCTACTTTACACACACACACACACACACACACACACACACACACACACACACACACACACACACACACACACACACACACACACACACACACACACACACACACACACACACACACACAAAGCCCTCTGACCTCAATTAACCTTCCCTAAAGAAACCCCATCCCACTGCCCATCCAAATCTACTTAGTTATTTATTATCACCGAGATATTCATCTTTAGCATCTTATGCTGAAACAAATGTAAACCTTTGTGAACGCCTCCAAGGACGACTGCTTATACCTGGGATTGCTCTCTTTTGCTTTTAACAGCTAGATGAACCCATGACAGATGCAAATCTATAACCTGCTGGAAACAAACCCCATATCCTCTGCACATGTACGGCAGGCAATAGGTTTCTATCATCTGTACATCAGCCACTTGGGGAGTCTTTCTTTAGGCTGAGAAGCAGGCAAAAACTATAAATAAATAAATAAATCAACAGACAGGGGAGCATGTCCCATGTGTAAGTTCTCTCCCTCCCCCCTTTTGATGTACTCCTTAAAAAAATTCCATTTAAGATCAAAAAAGAGAAGGGGGGAGGAGTCCGCCAGTGATTGCTTAGGAAGCATGGGTTATAATAAAAATCAGCTTTAGTATGCAGTACCTTCTTTCCTCCCTTTAACAGCAAACCCAGATGGCTAAGTTATACAGTCCTTTGTCTCACTGTTTGGTTCTGGCTATGCAGCCCAGTACTTAATACATGGAGTTACCCAGGCATTGAGGTGAATTAGGGTCAATTCTCCAGAAAGTTGGTGGTGGGGGAGCAATAACTTCCATCTGTGAACGTTATTTACCAGTAAACCATTAATTATATTTATTTTATTTCATTTATTTCATTTATATATGTATGAATCTTCCTTGCAATTCATGCCTGCTGCAGGCAACAGACAAATTGGATAAAATGACAGCAATAACAGAACACAGCAAAGGATGAATCCATCACAGCACTCAGCTAAAAACAGAAGCAGAGATCAGAGGAGCATGAGATCCCTTCCAAGCTAGGCAAATAATAATATCATCTTAACTGCTCCCTGGAACATGGGAAACACATGGGAAAGCTAGTCTTCTGCAGGAAGGGAGTTCTCAAGTCTAAAGTTCTGATGATGAAGAAGAATCATAGAGTTGGAAGAGACCACAAGGGCCATCCAGTCCAACCTCCTGCCATGCAGGAATCCCCATCACAGTACTCCCAACAGATGGCCAACTCCCACGAAGAAGAAGAAGAAGAAGAAGAAGAAGAAGAAGAAGAAGAAGAAGAAGAAGAAGAAGAAGAAGAAGAAGAAGAAGAAGAAGAAGAAGAAGAAGAAGAAGAAGAAGAAGAAGAAGAGGAGGAGGAGGAGGAGGAGGAGGAGGAGGAGGAGGAGGAGGAGGAGGAGGAGGAGGAGGAGGAGGAGGAGGATAGTGCCATGGTTGAGGCATTAGGCTGTGGAGTAGGAACTGGCAAGCCACTCCGGTATTCCTGCCAAGAAAAATCCATGGACATGGGGTCACAAAGAGTCAGCCACAACTATAACAACACAACAACAACAAATTTGAGTTCAGGGCTCTTGGTCTCTCATGTACACCCAGTCTCAGTTTCTGGAGAAGAGACCAATATATGAGCCAGTGCGGCTAGAGTACAAAAGCATTCCCACCCTTCCGTCCACACCTCTGGCCCTGAGCACACTTGAAAGCCATGAAGCGGATTCCTCCTAGGGAATCTTATCCAATGCAAAGACACTCTAGTCTACACACACCCTGGACAACATATCACATAAGCCCCAGTCATCATGTACCATGAGAAGGAACCGTGGGTGTGGTGGCTTGGAACACCTGGAGACGTCTAGAGCAGATGGCACACCAACGAGGATTATCATGGGCCTTCAAGTTGGTTCCGACAGTGCGCCTGTTCAGGGTTTTCCACGGTTAAGTATTCAGAACTGTAGGACCATCCCCTTTCTCTAAGGGCACCCTGGGGTTGTGCAGTTGGCCGAAGATATAGCTGTCAAGATATAGCCCTGTGCGCCATCTCAAGGGTTTTCTCTCCCACCCAGAGGTTAGCTGTCCATGCAGTAAATAAAATTAAAAATGCCAGAAATGTGTTAGGGAGAATTCCCTGCTTGTCACTTTGATTTTGAAGTGAAATTAAAAAACAAGACAAAACCTGCCTAGCTTTTGCCAGGCCAAAGCACTCTGCATTGCACTCTTGCCAATACATTCAAGCACTTGTTCTATTCTAGGTAGTTGCTTATTATGGATTTCTTTTATGGGTTTCCAATAATAATAGCAAAAATGATTACAGATCAGCCCTGAGGCCATCAGCATTGTCATTTCCATCATCCTAGTGGTGCTGCTTGCTTTGTCCTTGGTGGTCAACTTTCCATGTTCCTTGTCTGGATCCCTGGGAAAGATATGCAAGTACTGTGTATGCTTTGCAAAAGCATTGGTCCCATCTCCCTGTGACCCTCATGCCAATGAGGCCGGATGTTGGGCCTTGGAGTCTGTTTCCCCTATTGCACAACACTAGAACTATGGGGGCACTCCATGAAACTTTTGGGTGCTAGATCTCAAACAAATAAGAGAAAAATACTTCCCCCCCCCTGGCAAGGATCACTGGTCTGTGGAACTCCCTGCCAGAAGAAGTAGTGACAGCTTTAGGAAAGGATTGGACATGTTAATAGAGAACAAGGGTACAAGCATATCAATGGCTATCATGATGGATGCCTAAGGACAACCTCCGAGTTGGAGAGATAGGCAGGAGATCTCTCAGTGCCACTTGCAGGGAATTATAAGCAGGTGAAGACATCTGCTTGGGAATACCTTGAAGCAAATGGTAAGCCACCATGTGAGACAGAATGCTGGACTGGATGTGCTGTGTCCTCTTCCAGCAAGGCTGTTCTTCTCTTCTTATGAGTCTAATAACAATACTGGAAAGGCTACTGTCCAGGACAATTTATTTATTTCACTTATATACCATAACATCTGTTTTAAAAGCCACTCGGGAAGGTTAATGTCTTGGGCCCGTCCTAGTTTTCAAATAAATTAAGCACTGCATTCAAGCCATCTCCTGATGTTTGCATCTTCACAGAGTTACTGGCACAGAGTTACACCCCCAACACACACACACACACACACACACACACACAGAGAGAGAGAGAGAGAGAGAGAGATTTATTTTAATTTGGAAGGCCCCTGTGACTGATTTCAAAGAGGGATCCACCCTAGCCTGGGGTTGAACCCTGCACCCCGATACCCTATAGCAGCCTTGGGGGAAAAGGCAGAGGGGAGAAAGGTACCACTTGAAAGACTGGCCTGCAAGGGGGGGTCAGGATCTGTCCTTGATCATCCCCCTAATGCAAGACAGACAACAATGGGCTCAAGTAACAGAAAAGCCAGATTCCAGTTGAATATCAGGGAAAACTCCCTAACGGTTAGAGCAGTACAACAACGGAACCTCCGACCCAGGAACTGGCGGGCATTCGAACACTGGAGACCTTCAAGATAAACCACCTCCCCAATCTGCTTGGGCGGGTCTTCCTCGAGCAATGGGTTGGACTTGATAGCCTCTGAGATCCCTTCCAACTCCATGATTCTATTTCCTGCCCCCCTCCAAGGCCTTTAAAGAGGAGCAAATTGATTTCCGTGTACAGCCAAGGGTATCTGAGCCGGTGCAAAATGTCTCGGCATTCTGAAGGAAACGGGTCTCTTTGGACGAACAGATGGGGCCTCTGTGCATGTGCAGAGTACAGAAACGGACCCTCCAGTGGGCGAAGAAATCCCTTTGGTCTGTAAGGGATTAAGGCTGAACTCTCAAGGCATCCTGTTCCCATTGCCTCAAACCCCAAGATCACAAGAAATACTGTTGGCATACATTATTACTTCTGCCCCATTTTTTCGCCTCCCAAAAATGGCGAACTGTGAATGCGCTTTTCTCCATCTTTTTTCCACCTGGAAAAAGGTGTTTGCAAGGTTAAAAACCTTTTTTTAACTCTGCAAAAGATCTTTGGAGCAAGGAGTGAAAGGGGGGAGGTGTCTATTTCTTCCACGTTCTGCCATCCTCTTGCCCCCTCAAGTTTTTAAAATAACAGTAGTTTAACCAGGCTCATCACAGGGGGTAAAAACCAATGTCTCTTCCACACTGGGGAGGCTGGCTCCTACTGCGCGCACCCACCAGGTTCCTGAGAATCTTTTCCCATGGTGGAACCTAGCAATGTCCCAATTTTGGCCAATATTTGAGGGAAGAGGGAAAGGATATCTTCCCACCCCAGAGTGGCCATCAGTCTCCCAGCTATTGGTTCCAGGCCTTTTGGACTTTACAAATCAAAGAAAGGAGGGGTAGCTTTAATTCTGCCGGGAAAAAAATATAAATAAAAATTAACTTTAAAAAATTACACAGACCTATTAAATCCATCTTTCCACCAGTTTCCATCTAGGTCGGGTTTTCTTCTCCTTTTTCTAAATATTCAAAGAAATGCAGATCAGAACCTGCTTCCTCTCTTTCTCCCTCCCTCCCTCTCCC